>RYFJ01000625.1:0-645918 GCA_003991445.1 Oryza meyeriana var. granulata | reverse complement strand
GAAGATGTCCATGGTCGCTGACTCGGGTTTGGAGGATTTGTTGCTGAACGGTTCACCCAGCCCTGCGTAGATCGTCGTTGCAGGCATGCAGGCTTCTTGCTTCTTCCTCCTATTGTTCTCGTAGTCGGCAGGCCTCCTCCTCTTGTTGCTCGTGTAGTCGGCGTGATTCCTAAGTAGGAGTAGAGCTTTTGGATGCCATGAAGATTTCTCATGGCGGAGAGAAGCTTGTCGAGCTGCTGTCCGACTTAGAGTCGGAGTCTGACTGAGAGTCAAAATTCGACTGAGAGCCGAAGTCGGAATAATTGATGGGGGTGATTATAACTCCGACCTTCCTAGATCCAATCTCGAGCGGCTCTATGCCGTATCCGAGTCGAACTCCAGAGGATCGGGTTTGCCACGTCAGATGTTGTTCGAAGATATCTGCGGTGTTGCCGAATCTGAACGGGAAATTGACGATCTCCTCCTTCGTTAGCCCAATCTCGGCCGCCTCAAGACCGAGTCCGAGTCGAACACTCAAAGGAAGAGTTGTCCCAAGACCCGGGCAAGTGGAAGACTGCCGCAGCAAGTCGATGATGGTTGCTGCAGCATCGTGTGGTCCGACTAGCGCGGAGTCGGCTGATTCCTCGGCCGGTTGGATCAAGTCTGCGTTGGCCAAGGAGAGATTGCCGATCTGGTCGGCGACGAAGTCAAGGCTTCCAAAAGTTATTGTGTCTCCAGGGGAGAATTTGCCGCTGTTGACTCCGGTTGTTGGATCCATCGAGCTTGTAGATGTGGATCTCGCCGAAGCCCCTATCTAGTGTGCCAACTGTCGATGTTTTACACCAGCAATATAAATATGGGGCTACCCAGCGGATGGAAACTCGGTGGATTGCAAAGGAACACGGCGAAATTTATACTGGTTCAGGCCCTCAATGCGAGGTAATACCCTACGTCCAGTTGTGATGTTATTCCTTTGAGGATTTGTGTTGATCTTGGTCATCTTGTACCCTCAAGGGGCGCCCTGCCTCCCCTTATATACTGGGGGACAAGGGTACAAGGTAGGAGTCCCAGCTGGATATAGCCAAGGGATCTCCTCTTAGAGATACAATCTACTCAACTAGGATTGTATATTCCTTATTGTTCAAGGCAAAGTCTACCGGGTGCTACTATATCTCTAATTACAAGTCTCGGCCCATCCTCTATCCGAATGGCCCATATGCTTGTGATGAGGTACCCGGGGCCATGGCCTTCATAGATTGTTTGGAGTTCTTGGGCTAGGAGATTTATTTGTCTTGCATAGAACTGGCAACCCTCGCATGTGCGAACTATGTCTTTTGCATCTGTTACTGCTGTTGGCCAGAAAAATCCCTACCGGTAAGCCTTTCCGACTAACGTCCTGGATGCGGTATGGTTGCCACATATGCCCGAGTGGATCGATTGCAGAATCTGCTTGCCCTCCTCGGTGGTGACGCAACACATGAGGACACCGGATGCACTTCTTCGGTGCAGGTCTTCTCCAACGACTAGGAAACTCTTGCTTTGATGTTTGATTTGTTTGGCTTGACTGTGATTTTCTGGTAGTTCATCGTCCAGGAGGAATTTGAGAATAGGAGTCCACCGGTCGTGACATATGTTCAGTACTTCCTCTGTTGTCGGGGTAGGTTCATGTCCCGACTGCTCTGGTCCAGGTTTCTTCTTTTACTGACGGCTCCATGAGTTGCTCGACAAAGATCCCTGTCGAGACCGCTTCTCACTTGAATCCCATGTTTGCCAATTCATCTACAGCATCATTGTATTATCGTAGAACGTGTGTTATCCCTAGCCCGTCGAACTTGTTTTCTAGCTTTCGGACCTCTTGACAGTATGCCGCCATAGTATCATCGAGACATGTCCAGTCTTTCATAACTTGGTTCACCACGAGTTGCGAGTCTCCTCTCACAACCAGTCGGCGGATGCCAAGTGATATAGCAATACGGAGCCCGTGGATGAGTGCCTCGTACTCAGCGACGTTGTAGGAAGCCGGGAATTGGATCTAGAGTACGTACTTGAGTTTTTCGCCGGTGGGGGACGTCAGGACGACACCGGCCCCGGCGCCGCCGATTCGTAGAGAACCGTCGAAGTACATTGTCCAGTACTCTAGCTTCGCTATTGATGTAGGCATCTGAACTTCTATCCACTCAGCCATGAAGTCAGCTAGAGCTTGTGATTTGATGGCTGTCCGTGGCTGAAAGGTGATGTTGAACGCCATCAACTCAAGTGCCCATTTAGCGATTCGACCGGTGGCCTCACGGTTATGTAGGACGTTCCCGAGTGGATACGATGTGACCACCGTGACTTGATGCGCTTGAAGTAGTGCACCAGCTTCCGAACAGTGATGAGTAGGCCATAAAGCAGCTTTTGGACCTGTGGATATCTTATTTTGGAGTCAGCAAGGACCTCACTGACAAAGTAGACTGGCCGTTGTATCTTCTGTATGTGACCCGGTTCGGATCGCCCGACCACCAACACCGTACTGACTACCTGAGTGGTTGCCGCCAGATATAGCATTAATGGCTCTTGGGGCATAGGTGACACCAACACGGGTGGTGATGTGAGAAATCTCTTGAAGTCTTTGAAGGTTTGCTGTGCTTTGGGAGTCCATTGGAAATTGTCTGCTTTCTTTAATAGTATGAAAAAGGGCATACCCCGTTCGCCTAGTTAGGAAATAAACCGGCTAAGTGCTGCCATGCAGCCTGTCAGCTTCTGGACGTCCTTCTGGCTAGTCGGGGTGCCATGTTCATGCTTGCATTGACTTTCTGCAGGTTGGCCTCGATGCCGCGATGTGAGATGATGAAGCTGAGTAGCTTGCTGGATGGCACACCGAAGGCGCACTTTTTTGGATTCAACTTCATCTTGAATCTTTGAAGATTTTGGAAGATTTCTTCCAGGTTAACGATGAGGTCCTCTTTGGACTTGGTCTTGATCACCACGTCGTCGATGTAGGCCTCCATGTTGCACCTGATCTGAGTGTGTAGGCACCACCAAATTGCTCGTTGATACGTTGCTCTAGCGTCTTTCAAACCGAACGGCATAGTGATGTAGCAGTAGGTGCCAAACGGCGTGATGAATGACGTCTTTAGGCAGTCCTCCTCCTTCAGGCTGATTTGGTGGTATCCTGAGTAACAGTCGAGAAAACTAAGAAGTTTGCACCCCGCGGTTGAATCCACCACTGATCTATCCTAGGTAGACCAAATGGATCTTTGGGGAATGCCTTGTTTAGGTCGGTGTAGTTGACGCACATGCGCCATTTACCGTTTTTCTTCCGGACCAGGACTAGGTTTGCCAGCCAGTATGGGTGGTAGACCTCTTTGATGAACCCGGCTGCGAGGAGCTTGGTTATCTCCTCCCGAATAGCATCTTTCCGGTCTTGTGCGAAGCACCGTAGCCGTTGCCTGACTGGCTTGGCATCTGTCTTAACATTGAGGGCATGCTCAATCACCTCCCGTGGTACGCCTGGCATATTGGATAGTTTCCATGCAAAGATATCCTTGTTGGCTTGGAGGAAGATGATGAGCACGTCTTCCTATTTGGGGTCAAGTCCGGTCCTGACTAGAGCAGTCTTGGAGGGGTCGGAAGGGTCCAGGGGGATCTTCTTTGTGTTAGAATCCGCTGAAATTCCCGACTTTGCTGCTTTTTTCGCCAGAACTTGGTCATCCTCGACTTCAGTTGTGACGGCTTGCCGAATGCTGCTGCGTCCGACTGCCGCCTCTTGGGATTGAGCCAACTCGCAGCTCTCCTTGTCGCAGGTGAAGGCTTGCTTGACGTTGCTGTAGAGGGAGAGGACTCCTGCTGGCCCATGCATCTTGAGCACCATGTAGGTATAGTGGGGTATCGCCATGAATTTGGCGAGCGCCGGTCATCCGAGTATCGCGTGGTACGCGGTCTCGAAGTCGGCGACCTCGAAGAAGATGTTTTCTGTGCGGAAGTTATCCCGCATGCCGAAGGTGACTGGCAAGGTTATCTGCCCGAGGGGTGTTGAAGACAGGCCAGGAATTATCCCGTGGAAGGGCGCAGTACTCGACCGTAGTTCTGAACGAGGGATTTTCATCTTATCCAGGGTCTTGGCGAAGAGGATATTGAGCGCGCTGCCTCCGTCTATGAGAGCCTTCTTCAACTTGATATTTTTGACGACTAGGTCCAGGACGAGTGGGTAGCGTCCCGGGTGTGAGACTCGATCGGGGTGATCTGCGCGGTCAAAGGTGATGGGCGTTTCTGACCAACTTAAATATTGGGGGGCATCTGCTATAGAGACCGCATTGACGTCACGTGTTATTAGCTTCTGCTTCCGCTTGGACTCATATGCAAACAGCCCTCCGAAGATGTGGTTGAGCTCGGCCTGGGGATCTTGAAAATCGTCGGCCGGGCCCGAATTTGGCTTGTCTTTGTCTTTGTCGGTGCCAGACGATGAAGTCTGCTCAGAGGCAAACTTCTTGAGTATGAAGCAATCCTTGGCCACATGCTTGCCCTTGGGATGGAAGGGGCAAGGCCCGTTCATAACCTTCTGGTATTTGTTGTGCCTTGGGGGCCACGACCGAGTGCGCTCCACGTTGACCACCTCATTGTCCGACTTCTGCTTGCGGCTGCCGGACTTGTTCTGTGATGGCTCGTTATTAGCTTTTGTCTTTTGGTCCTTCTCCGGGACTCCTTTTCATCGAGGGCTTCAGCAACCGCCTCTACTGAGTCGGCATACTTGTTCGCCATATCGAAGAGGGCCTTGATAGAGGCTGGAGGCTTCCGAGTGAATTTGGTGATGAATCGGGCATCTTTAACACCCTTGCGGAAGGTGGCAATGACGACCTCATCCTTGATCATTGGGATCTGGTTACGCTTCTCGGAGAACCTTTTGATGAACTCGTGGAGCAACTCATTCTTCCTCTGGTGCAGCTAGTAAATATCGTGCTCGGAAGATGGCCACTCGTAAGTCCCCTGGAAGTTGGCTATAAAGCATTCCCGGAGTTCTCCCCAGGAGCCGATTGATCGCCTAGGGAGCCCTGTTATCCATGTCCTCGCTGAGTCAGCCAGGGCGATCGGGAGGTAGTTAGCCATGGCTTTGTGGTCACCTCCGGCGGCTCGGATCGCCAGAGTGTATACGGTGAGCCAGGACTCGGGGTTAGTCTTGCCGTCATATTTTTCGATCCCTGTAGGCTTGAAGCCCGACGGCTAGTCGACATCTTGTAGCTCCTGGGTGAAGGCTGGTACACCTTCATCTTCGTGAGGGCTCCGGCTTCGACCGTGACGGTTAAACCGCTCATGGTGGAGACCGAAACACTCGTGCTCATCCTTTAGTCGGTGGCGCTTGTCATCTTCGCGTTGGTGGCACCGAGCATTGATATCATGGTGGAGATCACGTTGTAGATGGACTCAGAGGTCTTGGTTGAACCGACGATCATTCTGGTGACGCCACCGATTGTTGTTGTTGGTGTTGCCGAGTGATGTTTGCCGTGACTCCTCATGCGGCGACTTGAGCCGGCCGCTTAGCGTCGCGCTGATGCAGACGAAATTGCCGCTGGAGAACCTGACCGGTTGGTCAGTATAAGTGTTTCACCCAACTGCTGGTGCTGGTGAAAGGCAGCAGCTGTAATCATCACCTTGATCTTGGCTATTGTCGGGGTGGCCTGATGATCAGGCCCGAGTTGGAGCATGTCTAGCAGGGTTGCAGGGGCCACGATGTTCTGTTGTGGTGTGACGAAGACGTCGTGGTCGCCGACTCTAGTCTGGAAGATCTGTTGCTAAGCGGTTCGCCCAGCCCTGCGTAGCTCGTCGTTGCGAGCCTCGTGTTCGGCTTCCTCCTATTGCCGTAGTCGGCTTGCCTCCTCTTGTTGCTCCTCTTGTAGTCGGTGCACCTCCGGTGGAGGGGTTGAAGCCATGAAGATCTCTCGGGGCAGAAGGAGACTTGCCAGACTGGTGTCCGAACAGGTATTTGAACCGTTGTCCGACTTGGAGTCAGAATTCGAGTAGTTAATCAGAGTAAGGACGACTCCGACCTCCCTAGATCCAATCTAGAGTGGCTCTAGGCCATGTCCAAACTGAACCGCAGGAGATTGGGTCTGCCGCGTGAGATGTAGATCCACGACGCCAAGTCCGTATGGTCAATTGATGATCTCTCCCCTTTCTAGCCCGACCCAGGTTGGCTCGAGGCCTAGCGCGAGTCGAACACCGAAGGAGAGAGTTGTTTCGAGACTCGGGCAGGTGGTAGATCGCCGCAGCACGTCGACTAGGGTGGCTGCAGTGTCTTGTGGGCCGACTGGCGTGGAGTCGGCTGCTTCCTCGGCCGGTTGGATTGGATCTACGTCGGCCAAGGTGAGGTTGCCGAACATGTCAGCGACAAAGTCGAGGCTTTCGAATGAGATTGCATCTCCGAGAGAGAATTTGTCACCGTCAACTCCTGTTGTTGGATCCATTGAGCTTGCGAATGTAGATCTCGCCGAAGCCCCTACCTAGTGTACCAATTGTCGATGTTTTACACCGGCAATATGATTATAGGGCTACTCGTCGGATTGAAACTCGGTGGATTGCAAAGGAACATGGGGAGTTTATACTGGTTTAGGCCCTCGATGTGAGGTAATATCCTACATCCAGTTGTGGTGTTATTCCTTTGAGGACGTATGATTCTGATGAATATCTGTATGCCCTCAGGGGGCGCCCTGCCTCCCCTTATATACTGGGGGACAGGGGTACAAGGTAAGAGTCCCAGCCGGATTACAGCCAAGGGATCTCCTCTTAGAGATATAACCTACCCGACTAGGACTGTATATTCCTTATCGTACAAGGCAAAGTCTGCCGGGTTCTATCATATCTCTAACTACAAGACTAGGCCCATCCTCTGTCCGAGTGGCCCATATGCTTGTCATGAGGTACCCGGGGCCCATGGCCTCCACAATCCGTCGACTGGTTGTGCGAGGAGACTCTCAACTCGTGGTGAACCAAGTCATGAAAGACTGAACATGTCTCGACGACACCATGGCGGCATACTGTCAGAAGGTCAAAAAGCTAGAAAACAAGTTCGACGGGCTAGAGATAACACATGTCCTACGACAATACAATGATGCTGCAGACAAACTAGCAAACATGGGGTCCAAGCAAGAAGTGGTCCCGACTGGGATCTTTGTCGAGCAACTAATGGAGCCATCAGTCAAGAAGAAACCAGTGCCAGAGCAGTCGGGAGGCGAACCTACCCTGGCAACAGACGATGTACTGATCATATCCGATGATTGGCGGACTCCTGTTCTCAAATTCCTCCTAGACGATGAACTCCTAGAAGATCGCAGCAAAGCTGAACAAATCAAACGTCGAAGCAAAAGTTTCCTAGTAGTCGGAGAGGACCTGTACCGAAGAAGCGCATCCGGTGTCCTGATGCACTGCGTCACAACCGAGGAGGGCAAGCAGATTCTACAATCAATCCACTCAGGCGTATGTGGCAACCATGCCGCATCTAGGATGTTAGTCGGACAGGCTTATAGGCAGGGATTTTTCTAGCCAATAGCAGTTACAAACGCTAAAGACATTGTTCGCACATGCGAGGGTTGTCAGTTCTACGCAAGACAAACAAATCTCCCAGCCCAAGAACTCCAAACAATCCTAGTCTCTTGGCCCTTTGCAGTATGGAGGCTTGACATGGTCGGGCCTTTCAAGAAAGCGCCAGGAGGGTTCACACACTTGTTCGTCGCAGTGGATAAATTCACGAAGTGGATTGAGGCAAAACTCATTGCTACCATAACAGCGGCACGAGCAAAGGACTTTATCATGAGTATATTATACCAATTCAGGGTTCCTAACCGCATCATAACGGACAACGGTACTCAGTTCACAGGCGGCGTATTTCAAGATTTCTGTGACGACTTCGGCATCAAGATCTGTTATGCATCTGTGGCACACCCGCGGAGCAATGGGCAGGTTGAGCGTGCTAATGGCATGGTCTTACAAGGTATCAAGGCCAGTATATTCGACCGATTACAACCAATGCAGGGCGGTGGGTACAAGAACTCCCACCTGTTCTCTGGTCTGTAAGAACCATGGTTAGTCGGGCAACAGGACAATCCCCTTTCTTTTTAGTCTATGGTGCCGAGGCTGTGCTACCAACCAAGTTAGAGTTCGGCTCTCCACGAGTTCGGGCTTACTCAAAAGACATCTCAAACAATACCCAATTGGTCGAACTAGATCAGTTGGAAGAAGCGAGGGACATCGCAACAATCCAGTCGGCAAGGTATCTTCAAGGCCTACATCGTTACCACAATCGCAATGTCCGTGGCCACGCCTTTTTGGTCGGGGATATCGTCTTGAGAAAAATACAAACCACCAAAGTTAGGCATAAATTATCCCCAATTTGAGAAGGGCCGTTCATTATCGCCGAGGTTACATAGCCAGGTGCCTACCAACTGAAAACCGAAGACAGTGCCCTCGTCAGCAACTCATGGAATATAGAATAGGTACGTCCTTTCTATA
This sequence comes from Oryza meyeriana var. granulata, assembly GCA_003991445.1. Lineage (NCBI taxonomy): Eukaryota > Viridiplantae > Streptophyta > Magnoliopsida > Poales > Poaceae > Oryza > Oryza meyeriana. The sequence continues at coordinate 637,458 of RYFJ01000625.1, read as the reverse complement.
CCTGAGTTTTATATTTTTCCATGTGTACAGTTTTTCTCTGACTCACTACTCCGCTTGTTTCAACCGAGTAGTGAGTCGAGGGCTGCATGTATCATATGTGCTTTGTCAATAATATACGAGCCTGTTTTACTTAAGTTATGAAGTTTTGCAACGACTTTGTTATGTTTGCCCGAGTACAGCTTTCTGCGGTGAACAATTTTATTAAGTTCCTAAAGACTAACTCGGCGTAGAGTATATAGTCAGGTAAAGCTAATGACAACTAAGTAAAAACTCAGAGCTTGGCGGCATTGCACATATATTTACACATGTCCTTACAAAAATTTATAAACACCGACTACATGATGTATTGTTCTTACATACCCAGGTCTCGAGTGATCACCTCCGCAGTCGGCCTCGCCTGGGTTATCAGCTCCAGCGCCTCCTCAGGTGCTGTCTCCTCAGCGAATCCCTCGCCGATGGCCTCAAAATCTGCCCTAGGGTAGATCGACTTGGTCATCACCAGGGTTTGGGCCATGCCAACAACAACACACTCGTCCGAGTACCTTTTTAGGATACTCAGGGCTTCATTAAGGCGTGCCTACACCTGGGAGATCGTTTTGGAGCTGGTTCCCACGTAGTGAGGGTCCATTACGTCAAGGAGCCCTTTTACGGACTCGGCAAGGATATCTCGTGACTCCTTGATGACTTTTATCTCCTCTGCAAAAGCTTGAAACTGGATTTGGGCATTGGCTCTAGCAGCTACCCAGGTTCATCGACAAGTAAACTTGTTAGGCCAAATTGCAGACAGAGTACTTAATGGATTGGTCGAGATCATTGTCAGAGTGGAGACTTACTTTCGTAGTTGGCCTCCCATTTGGCTTTGGCCTTCTCCAATTCAACCTTCTCTTTCTCGAGCTTGGCGTTGGCCTTCTCCAAGTTGGCCTTGTCTTTCTCGAGCTCAGCTTTGGCCTTCTCGGCCTCCTTCAGCTTAGATTCCCCCTCTGTTTGGGTCTTCACCTCAGCTTCGAGGGCTGCACATCAGAATGGTCAAGAACCCGAGATTGCAGCTAGGACACAACTGGGCAGTCGAGAAACAACAAAGTTGGAGAAATACGCATGGGGTTTAGTCAGGAAGACAAATACGGAAGACTTACTTCCGATCTTCTTGGCCAGAGCCTAGTTCTCATCCCTGAGCTGGTCAATGGCTCCCCTCAGCCAAGTCTCCCTCTCCTGGCTCAACTGCTCCAATTTGGCCTTCGAGGTCTGGAGCTGGCCTAATTGCTAGAGTTGGGGGGCAAGATGGGTCAGGACCTCGTTCATCCTCTCTGAGAGGTTTACAATTTTCTGCTCAGGGAAAAACAGAGCAGAGCGGAGCCAAGCGTCAGGATACTCATACAAGGAAGACTGACAAGAACTCAGCATGGCGAAAATCATACCTGGACCCCCCCGGACGTGGCGATTGCAGCACGCAGCAAGACTTTATGCTCCCCCTCCGCTGCCACTTCATCGTGCTCATAACTCTTCGTGGTTCCATCAGGGGCTACCTAGCAGAATGTCCTCGGGTATCTGCAGGGAGGAGCCTCAAGCCTAGGGAGGTCCGGCCCTTCTGAAGATGATGACGATGACAAGGACGGCGACGGGGTCCTAGCCCCCAACTCGGCGGCTGCTAGGGCTTCAGGGATGTGCTCAGGGGCTAGAGCGACAGCTTCAACGTTAGCCCCTTGGTCGGCCAGTGTCGGTGGCACTGCAGTCGGGATGACCTCAGTTTCTACAACTGAGACGGTCGCCGGCTCAGCAGATATGCTCACTGGCGTTGGTTCGACTAGGGCCGGCTCGACAACAGGAGTAGCCGGTATGGTCTCCTTGAGATCAATATTGGCCCGTTTCCTGCATGGAGAGCTAAGTATCAAAACACCACAGCGCTGAATGGGAGTTCCAGAAGATTCAAAGTCACATACCTCTTGAAGAACTTGAACCTCCACCCAGGGGCTCCTGGTGTCGGCACTGGAGGATTGTCGGCTGTCGAGCTAGATGGCCCAGCAGTCAGCGGTGGCTTTTCAGTCCTGGTCAGCCCCTCTCTTGGCACGGCTGGCTGGGGCGCTAGGGTACTCGGCGGCACCATCCTTGGGCTCGATGTCGCTAAGCCTGGCGGTGCTTGACCCGACCTTGTACTCAGCGGCACTCTTCTTGGGCTCGATGTTGCTGAGCCTAACTGCGCTGGTCCCGATTTGGGACTCCGTGGCCTAGGAGCCGTGCTGACGGTGTCTTTGATCTTCAGACTCCCAGTTGCGGCACTCGGCCTGCTAATCCTCTTCTTGCCCGGATCCTCAACAGTCCTCTTCCCGGCTCTCTTGGGGTCAGGCTAGGCAGCAGAAGGACTTAACGGCCTCTTCTTCGATTTTATGGCCGACAGAGTTTGGGAGTCCTCATCGAACTCCTCACATGACTGCAAGCAGTTCAACAACATATATCATACACTGCAGAGCAATCCTGGGAATACATCTACAAGCATTCATCATAGATGAACTACAAGATAACATCAGCGAGAGTTACCTTTGGACGAGGCCTCTTCTTGCTGTAAGCCGCCACGGACCGCTCTGAATCTTCAGTTTCGACCACCACGCTGGTGAAGTAATCCAGTAGGATGTCGGTCACCTTGTGCTTGTCTATCAGGTCTGGGTACTCTCGGCTGGGATCACCTCTACCCTTGTAGTCCCAGCCGAAGTGACACCTCAACTTCAGTGGCCTGATGTGCCGAGTCAAGAAACGCCTGGCCACCCATGGACCAGTCAGCCCGGCGCTCTTCAACTTGTCAATCTTGTTAATAAATATATAGACTTGGCCCATTTCTTCAAAGCTGGGCAAAGATGACCAGTTGGGCACAACCGTTAGGGGCAAACCCATAAAAGGAGGGAGGCTTGGTTCAAGATCAGAACAGTAAAACCACTCCCTATGCTAGCCTTTAAGAGAAGACTTCAGGGGAATATTGATATAAATCTTCTTCATCTCACCCTTGAGTTGGATACCAGCCCCCCCAATCACCTGGACCTTGCTCTTTGAGGGCTGGGGTTTGATGTGGAACAGATGTCTAAATAGATTCAAATGAGGTTCCACACCCAAGAAGCACTCACAAAGAGTCACGAATATAGAGATTTGCAAGATCGAGATGGGATTCAGATTCACCAACTCGAGTTCATAGAAGGCAAGAAGCTGGCAAAGAAAGTCGAAAGACGGAAGAGAAAGACCCCGGTTGAAAAAGGAGGCGAAAACAACAGTCTCACCAGCCTGGGGCTCCGGGACCGATTCACCTTCAGTCGGACGCCAATGGATGACAACACGGCTCTGCAGTTGCAACAACCTCTCTAGATGCTTCAGCTTGGTCAGCCCGCAATCCGAAGTCGGCCAGACCTCATCCGATGTCTCCAGGAAATCTGAAGCCCTCGGCATGGTTAAGGGCAAGAAGATTTGGGGGAAATGTTGCTGGAGGTTTGGAATGGATGCCGGGAAGCAAGATCACCCGAGTTTCAGTGGGGAAGAGCAAGCAATGGCGAACCCTAGTAAGGCGGGAAGAGAAATTTCGGCGCGGAAGCTAGAAGACGAAACGATTAGAGGATTGGAGAAGGTGAGGGAATCTTTTCTCTCTCTCCCCGCCTTTTATAGAGCCTTTACCGATTCGTAGGCTTGGGCTTATAAAGTCGGTACTGGGCCACCAAGATATGAGTTTTTACAGTAGCACGCTCAATGTGGGCCGCTCGTTGGCTGTGTTAAAATCACGGTGCTGGTGCTACCAACAGGAACCGATGAGGTAATCAGATATGCTTCATGAAGGCTTAATTGCTGAACACGTGTTCGAGTATCTGTATTATCCACCAGGTATTGAGGGTGTATCCTTATAAAGATCACAAGTTGGTCTTCATTAAAATTGGGGATGCAGGTATCTTTCAAGTACACCTAACCATATAATGGATTATTTTTCATAAAGTGGTACTCGGCCTACATGCTTGGCCAACAGTTCCCATGAGCAAATATTTTTCCAGCTGACATGACGTTGAAGAGTCTAACTTTCGAGTAGTGTACTACTCGGGAGAGACTATAAATATTCCTTCCAGCTGACATGAAGTTGAGGAGTCTAACTTCCGAGTGGGACGCGACTTGAGAAAGACTATAAATACATTTTCCAACTGACATGAAGCTAAAGAGTCTCATATATGAGTGGCATACTACTCGGCAAAGACTATAAATTATTTCTGGTTGATATGATACCGAAGAGTCTCATATACCAGTAGTATACTACTTGGGAAAGACTACAAGGTTAAAGATCGTTGACTTTATGTTTAATTGTTTTTACAATTAAGCACAAAGTCGTGAGCTACACCTAATAGGTGCGCTTGTTCGGTGCATACTATTCATACTTCTACATGGAGACCTTCATAGCCTCACTGCCAGCTACCATCAAGCAGGACTCGAGAGAAGAAGCACTCGGACAAAGAGTACTCGGGAGCAATGCACTCGGGCAATCTTCACCGTGGAGGATGAGCACTCAGCATCAACTGTGACTCAACTATGAAGGTCTCAGGGGCTGCTGTGGAGGCCATGGGCCCCGGGTATCTCATCACAAGCATATAGGCCACTCGGATAGAGGATGAGCCTAGCCTTGTAATTAGAGATATGGTAGAACCCGGCAGACTTTGCCTTGTACGATAAGGAATATACAGTCCTAGTCGGGTAAATTATATCTCTAAGAGAAGATCCCATGGCTGTAATCCAACTGGGACTCCTACCTTGTACCCTGTCTCCCAGTATATAAGGGGAGGCATGGCGCTCCCTGAGGCCAGAGAACAACACATAAGCACATAGAAGCGAACATACTTCCTCAAAGGAATACACCACAACTGGACATAGGGTATTACCTCACATCGAGGGCCTGAACCAGTATAAACCTCCTGTGTTCCTTTGTAATGCACCGAGTTTCAATCTACTGAGTAGCCCTATAATCACATTGCCGGTGTAAAACATCGACAAAACTGTCATTGCTAAGGAGAATAGTTCTAAGGATAACATGAAATCGTCTAGGCATGTGAAGAGATGATTAAAGTCTGTTAGAAAATTGAGAAATTCCGAAATTATAAGTTTGGATTATTTCCAAACAGCTAGCAACCTAGTAGATCCCTTTACGAAGGGGCTATCACGAAATGTGATAGATAATGCATCGAGCAAGATGGAAATGAGACCCATGTGAGTTACACTATGGTGGTAATCCAACCTATGTGATTGGCGATCCCATGAATTAGGACTTGGGAAGAACAAGCCAATAGTTAATGGGAGGAGAGTACCTTTAACTATCTGTAAGTGAAGATGCATATACTCTCACAAGCTGTAAGGCAGGTTAGCCTGTGCCTTAATGTGTTTTGTTAGTTTTAAATAGTGAAGATGCTGTTCTACAGAGAATTCTTGAAAGAACACACCTATATGAGCTCGACCGTTCGTCACAGTTTATGGAGATTTTGGGTGAATATCCTAGGAAGCTCATGAAAGACCAAGGAGTATGACTTATAAGCTCCAACCAAGAGGTAGGCTACTGACGGCCTAGTATCAGTCAAAACTTTGAGTGAAACTTGCTTGCACAAAACTTGCAATTCAAGGCATAGTCCATTGTTCAAGTTGTGAGCAAGTGTAGCTTGGAGTTCTAGATGGATGTTAAATCTTAATCGGTCTCCATCGAAACTGGTGTATAAACAGTACTTTGGAGAATGACAAATCTTTTTGGGACTTTGAGATTTGGTGGGGAATTGTTGCAATTACTAAGTGGGCTAAGGCCCATGTGGAGAATAATTCCTACAAAAATATCAAAGGCCCACCTCATGGGGAGTGGCATGGGAAGTTTAGTACCATCTTGTTAGTTCTAGGAGAGGGAGACCTCCTTATAAGGGTGAGCTCTCTCCTAGCCACTTGAGACATGCATAGTAGAGAGAACAAGAGAGACATATGCGCGCGCTCGCTCGCCTCGCCACGCCAGGCCAGGCGTGTACGCGACATGCACGTGAATGGTCTGCTAAAATTAGCTTCTCATGCTTACGTAGATGCAACTTCTTTTTGCAGTTCTATTTTGCTACAAATCTTAACAGCTTATCCGGAGTTTGTTTTGAACTCATGAGATAATTTGATAAGCGTGAAGTCCGAATAAGATACACGCGGTTTATCCGGTTCGGTTACGAGATAGAGATCATGCGGTCATCCTGATCACACATCCTAATATCTCTATAAACACCGAGCTGCTGTCTCTATGCAATATATGCAAAAACAATCTAGGACTTGCCATCTCTTCTGTTCTGAGTCATCGTTCGTCGTTTACTCCGTCCCGTTCGTCGGCGTACACCGGCGGATTGGGAGAGCAGGTCTCCGGAACCCTCGCCTTCGACGTCCTGCACTGGGAGAGGGCGAATAAGGTTTTTGAAAGCGCTACGCGCGACTGCTCGCTGTGCGCTCATCACGGCTTGTCTTTCTTCATGTTCAGGCGCTGCGCGTCATCGTCATCACACGATGCCGCATGTCGTTCGTGCGGTACATGCTGCGCCCGTGTTTGCTCCAAAACAGGGCTATAGGTACGCGTACACTATGTCTCCTGTGTTTGATCTATTCATGTTAATTGCTGTCATATACATCTTTATGCCAGGTTACATGGTTCTATTTACTTATGCTATTAATATCATGATTTATTTATGGAATAAATTAAATCTACATGTGCTTATATTTTTAACAGAAAACATGTGGAAACACAGCCGGTTAAGTTGTGCAGCAAATTAATCAAAAAAAGTTTTAGGGCAAGATTGTTCTAAGGAGTAAAGTGAACATTTTCCATGAGCTTGCTGGAAATTAACTGTTGAACTGAAGGAAGAAGAATAGAAGATCACATTTTCATACGTTGATGATGAAAAAAAACACTGATTTATCCAATATGTCAATTAATTAATCCACGCTCATGTACAGAGCACGCACTAGTTTCCATTAATGTAGTACTCCTACAACTCAAAACTTCATGTTACTATTCAAACCCAATAAGTCCAAACTATGTTCTTTTTTCTTTGCGAGACAAATCATTTTATTTAGTCGATCTGCCTCCGCCACGATGTACGCCTGGAGTTCTACCCCACGGCGTTGGCCTTGACCAGACTCGTGGCTTGATAACTTCGGTGATCTGTTTCAGTGAGAGAGATAACTTTGATTGGAAAGAAAAAGATATTGACGACCTAACTACAATCATTTAAGGAGGTCGCACCATAGCAATCGATACACCGATTCCAAATAGTTATTTATGATCTTTATGGAACACGATCACCTAACTAGAAGGGTACTTGTTCCTGCAAGTAATCGAGAACTACTCAGAACAAGATGAACGAGCAATCTGAATACTCACAATGAGTGGGGTTCCAAAGATGAGAAAATGACAGTCTAACCGATCACAGCTTTACTTGACAAAGTAGTAATGCTAAACTTTGATATCAACAAAAATCCAACTACATATGAAGATGGCAGCCCTTTATATAGGCTGTTTAGATTAGTTTGCTACGGTAACCTTCTTTGCTACAGTATATTAACTGCTATAGTACCGACATACTTCAGGACTGCTGGCAGATACATTATATGCATAGTTGTCAAGAAGCAAGTCAAATTGGAATGTAATTTGTTTGTTTTATTTTTGGCTTACATTATTATGGAATAGTGGATCCTGCTCGTCATATATTGGATCCTCTATGTCACTCATTATTATGATGTTTTCTTAATTATAAATCCTTATTTGAATTGTCTTTCATTATTAAGTATAATAATATCATCACAAGCATCAAATAGTATTCCATTCTGTATAACATCTTTATGATAACTTAAGAATATATTCACTTAATAATTAAGCTGGCGTAGTCATGTTCTAGTAATTGGTCCTTATAACACTTGTTTAGTTTTAACCTGAGAAATAATTAGAATATCCTCATCATAGCTAAAGATTGTGTCAAACAACAAGCCAAAACACGATTACAGTAGACTGATTTGGTCGGTCAGTGAGGTATGTATTGCCACACGGAAGCCATAATTCAAGAAGGCTTCAAGCTGGTTTGTCGTAGGACGTACGCTGCCGATCATATAGGTAAGGAGATGTTTGAATTATCTTATAAGTTACACGTAAAACAAAAAATATTATTAATACGTGATTAATTAAGTATTAACTATTAAAAATTTTAAAAATAGATCTATTTAATTTTTTAAAATACTTTCGTATAGAAAATTTTTATAAAAAATACGCCGTTTTATATTTTAGGAAGTATGTTAATAAAAATGAAAGAAAAAGGGTATAAGCAAGAACAGAGACAAACACACCCTAATTCTCCAACTTTATTAGCGTAGCTTATACTAGTACAAACAACAATTTATTGCTTCGACACCGGGTGCTAGCTTTGATGGATGGCGACGGAGCGGGACAAGAAATATTATTAATACGTGATTAATTAAATATTAACTATTAAAAATTTTAAAAATAGATCTATTTAATTTTTTAAAATACTTTCGTATAGAAAATTTTTTAAAAAATACGCCGTTTTATATTTTAGGAAGTATGTTAATAAAAATGAAAGAAAAAGGTATAAGCAAGAAACAGAAACAAACACACCCTAATTCTCCAACTTTATTAGCGTAGCTTATACTAGTACAAACAACAATTTATTGCTTCGACACCGGGTGCTAGCTTTGATGGATGGCGACGCAGCGGGCGAGAATCGATCTATCTCGGCAGTTGGCACGTAGCGCGCGAGAAACTTCGCTTCCCGTTAGGGTGCAAAGGAAAGCTTGTACGTGTTGGCTCGCGGTTGAGGAGAGATGCGCACGCGCGCGCGGACCCGGTCCGTTATGTTTTTCTTGCTTGTGGAATCAGTCACTCCACGACCGAGTCACCGTCAGATTCCTTGGTGGGTTGTTGGCTGCGACGACGTTTGCACGTATCAACAGAGCGGAGGGAGGGTCCGAGGTATCAGCAGCACGAATGCGCGTGGATGTGAAGCTGTGAAGGCCGGGAGGCAAAATGGTGGAAGGAGTCGTGCCCGCCCGCAATGGCGACATACTCCCTCCGGCCTGCTCTCTCCGTCCTAAATAGTTTTCTTTACACTAATTAAACACTCATGAGTTGCAACAAAAATAAAATCCGTATTGCAGAATAAAAAATAGAAACAGTAGGTTTTATATCTTTGTGTTAAATAATGTCATCGCTGTTTAATATTACCGATTATGATACAATCAGAACTTTATATGCAAGTAACAAATTTAATATTTTCAACCAAGAATTTAGATGACAATCCCTATAATGTTACCCTGTATAATACTGAACATTTTACTTCTTACAATCCTTTCAAGAATTTTTTAGAAGATTTTTTAACAATTAAAAGAAAATTAAAAGAAAAATAAAAAAAACATTTTACGTGAGAGGGGTGGCCGTTTGTTTAGATATAGTTTATATGGCAGCCAACATTCTGAACATTTTAGTTCTTACAATTCTTTCAACAATTAAAACAACATACCAAAGAAAATTAAACGGGATCTTCCGCTTGAGAGAGGTGGACATTTGTTTAGATATCGATTATATGACAGCCAACATTTGATTATTTTTCTCTTTTCCAATGCACTGAAAAGCCCAAAGGACTTGACCTCGAGTCTTGGAACTTGAGGAAAAAGGCAAACAACATGAGCAAATCAACAGGCACATATTACCTAGAGATTAAAGTTTGGTTATGATACAAACAAGAACAATTGAGGTTGCCTCCAACACAATCAACATCGACAGAAGCTAAACTAAAAAAGAAATTATTTGCACGGGACAAATTTAAGCATCAGAGTTGTGATATATCATGCAAACTGCTAACTCAAACCTAAAGACAAAGCTCGATAGGTGGCCTGGGGTGTTCTAAAGTGATATAATGGCATGAAATGAAATGGATGATCTACTTGTTTATAGTGATAAATTAAATATTTTTAATATAAACCTAACAAATAGTTTACAACAAATGGTCAAAGTTTTAAGAAATCATATTTTTATAAGCGTGGAACAAATAATCTACTATAATAATCCAACACTTTAAAACGGGGTGGATTGGTCAGTCATACCATGCAATTCAACCATCCATTTATAGGAGGGAAACAGGGACATATATAGGAGTTTCAGATTATCACTTATCAGTCATAGATATATAGTAAGCTAGTCAGAGAACAGCACCATGTGATTTTAACAAGGAATTTTTTATGGTGCAAGTCATTTTGAACCATTCATTGCCCACTAATCCAAGGGCTAATATTGCTCTTACCTCATATGTGGTAAAATAATCACAAAGAAACATACAATGGTTATCTGCATAAGTCAGATACAATAGGTAGACAATCTGCAACACAACCATAGAAGATATGTATACCCAGATCAGTAGATGATAGGAAAAAAATAATTAGGAGAGCAAAATATAGTCTGCAATTCTACATCTCTTAGAGTCAAAGGAGAACAATAATCATCTCAGTTCCAATTTAGAGATCATACATATAAATAAATTGGTTGAGTTCAATAAAACTCCATTATCTAAAATAAATAAATAAATTAGTTGAGGAGCTGTAATTTACAAAATCACAATTTATATTTCTGTAAAATGCAAATGAGCTTTGATAACTTTCATGCCATTTGTTCAAATACTTCTGTTACCTTTGGATAAAACCAACTTATATGACACAAAAGGGAGCCACCTGACTATATCCTTAAAACAAACCTAAAAGCAGTATGGCAATTTTCACATTGAACTAACTGCACTGCGTTGCTCACTTGCAACATAAAGATGAGCTGTGAAATGCATTGTAGATCATGAGAGCAGTACGTAACTCTGTATTTAGTACAAGACACAAACAGATAGCCCATTCCCTGATCAGTATTCAGTAGTACTACTACTACTACTATTCAGAAATCAAAGATCAGGATCTGATTTTGCAAAGGTTGCTGCAATCAATGAATATTGTAATCTCAGTAGTAGTAGTAAACAAACAAGCAGAATGCATGCCAAAAGTCCTTAATACTAAGCAGCTCAGTTAAGCAACTGAGCAAGCTATACATAATGGCAATTCAGCTTCCATGCAAAGCAGCCTCTATCAGGAAAAATCTAGAAATTAATAAGCACATTTTCACATTGCATTCTGTATTGCAACATAATGATGCAGTAATGCATTCCAGGTCTTAGAACGCCAATGAGAAATTTGTGCATTCGAGCTCATGAAGCCTATAGTACTAACACCAGAAAGTATTGAAGAGATGTTATAATACGTAGAGCATCTGAAGTACACATGGATCATTACCTGCGTGTTTTTTCTCTGCTACTAAAAGCAGGCAACATCATCCCTCGTAGCAAGAGAATTTCCTACTTTACTTGAGGAACACCATAACATCGTAGCATTGTGTTCACTGGACCAATGAACAACCTATCTGAGGAGCACGGGAACATCATCCATCGCAGCAAGAGAAGGAGACAACAGTATACAACGCACTTGTAAACTAAGCACATCTCAGCCAGATCGGCAGCAAGCATACCTCACCATGACGAAGAACTAACTTGAAAACCGTCACCGAAACAGAACCTGCATTATGCCATCTCAAGAGAGAAACCAAACCAGGGGTGAGAGCTAGGATGTAGGTTCATCTGGAAACCATAATATGGAGGCCATGGGTCCCGAATACCTCATGACAAGTATATAGGTTACTCGGATAGAAGATGCCCCTAGCCTTGTAATTAGGGATACAATAGAACTCGACAGACTTAACCTTATATGACAGGGAAAATACACTTCTAGTCAGGCACGTTGTACTCCTAGAAGGAGATCTCTTGGTCATAATTTGACTGGGATTCCTACTTTGTAACCCTGTTCCCCAGTATATAAGGGGAGGCAGGGCGCCCCCTGAGGGCAGGTTCACCAGAATCACCAAAACCATAATCATACATCCTTAAAGAAAATACACCACAACTGGACGTATGGTATTACCTCATCTTAAGGGCCTGAACCAGTATAAACCTTTCGTGTTTCTTTGCAATTCACCGAGTTTCGATCCGATGAGTAGCCCTATATTCGTATTGCCAGTGTAAAACATCGATAGTTGGCGCGTCAGGTAGGGGCTTCAGCGAGATCAACCTCAACAAACTTGATGGATTCGACAACCGGAGTCGATGACATCAACTTTTCCCCTGAAGACACAATCACATTCGGGAGCCTCGATTTCGTCGCCGACAAGTTCAGCAACCTCACCCTGACCGACTCGGACTCGATCCGATCAGCTGAGGAACCAGCCGACTCTGCGCCGGTCGGCCCACTCAATGCTGCAGCAACCCTCGTCGACTTGTTGTGGCAATTTTCTACATGCCGGGTCTGGGGACAACTCTTTCCTTCGGCGTTCGACTCGGACTCGGTCTCGAGCCGGTCGAGATCGGGCTAAGAAGGGAGGAGATCATCAATCTCCCGTGTAGACTCGGCAATACCACGGATATTTCCAATCTACATCCGACAAGGCAAAACCGATCCCCTAAGGTCCAACTTGGATACGGCCCAGAGCCGCTCGAGATTGGATCTAGGGAGGTCGGAGTCGTAATCACATCCATCAACTACTCCGATTCCGACTCCAAGTCGGATAGCAGCTTGAACAGCAATTCAGACAGCAGTTTGGCAAGCTTCTTCCTGCCATGCGAAGTCTTCATGGCGTCCAAGGGGTCTACCGTCCAGAGAGGTTGGGGTCGTTCTCACTCCGATAAACTACTTAGAGTCCGACTCCAAGTCGGATAACGGTTCGAACGCTAGTTCAGACTCTAGTCTGGCGAGTTTTCTCCTCCCCCACGAGATCTTCATGGCTTCAACACCACCCTCCGAGGTGCGCCGACTACAAGAGGAGCAATAGGAGGAGGCACGCCAACTGAAACAACAGAAGGAGGCTGATCGCGAGGCTCGCAACGACAGGCTGCGCAGAGCTGGGCGAGCAGCCCAGCAGCAGATTCTCCAAACTGAAGTCGGCGATCACGACGTCTTCGTCACGCCGCAACTCTGCTGGACACGCTCTAGCTCGGGCCTGATCACCAGGCCACCCCAACTATCGCCAAAATCAAAGCAATGATCACGGCCGCTGCTTGCCAACAGCAACAACAGCAGTTGAGTGACACCCTAGTACCAACTAACCGGTCGGGATCTCTAGCAACGGGCTCGTCCACATCAGCTCGGCGTCGGGTGGCCGGCTCAAGTCGGCCACGCGAGGAGTCTAGGCAAACTACACTCGGCAATACCAATAACAACAACTAGCACCGTCACCAGTATGATCGCCGGCCTAATCAAGACCTCCGAGAGCGCCTACAACATGACCTTCGCCATACTATTAGCGCCCGGCGCCGCGAATGACGAGAAGATGAGCGCTGCCGACTGGAAGATGAAAACGAGCGCTTTGGCCTCCATCACGAGTGGTTTAACCGCCGTGGTCGAAGCCCGAGCCCCCACGAAGATGAAGGCATCCCAGCTTTCACTCGGGAGCTACAGGACGTCCATTGGCCGACTGGTTTTAAGCCCACTGGGATTGAAAAGTATGACAGCAAGACAAATCCCGAGTCCTGGCTCACCGTATATACCCTAACAGTCCGAGCTGCTGGGGGCGACAACAAAGCCATGGCTAACTACCTCCCAGTCGCACTAGCCGACTCGGCGAGGACATGGCTGACAGGGCTCCCAAGGCGGTCGATCGGTTCTTGGGGAGAACTCAGGGATCGGTTCATCGCTAACTTTTAGGGGACCTATGAGAGGCCGTCTTCAGAGCACGATCTTTATCAACTGCACTAGAGGAAGAACGAGTCTCTACGAGATTTCATCAAGAGGTTCTCCAAGAAGCGTAACAAGATTCCAAAGATCCGTGACGAGGCTGTCATCGCCGCCTTCCGCAAGGGAGTAAAGGACGCCCCATTCATCGTGAAGTTCACTCGAAAACCACCGCCGTCTGTCCGGGCTTTGTTCGACATGGCCAACAAATACACCGACTCGGCTGAAGCGGTCGCAGAGGCCCTAGACGAGAAGAAGGAGTCCCGACAGAAGGACCAAAAGGCAAAAGCCGATAACGAGCCGTCCCAAAACAAGTCTGGCAGCCGCAAGCGGAAGTCGGACAACGAGGTGCCAACATGGAGCGCACTTGGTCGTGGCCCCAGCGGAATAATGACTACCAGAAAGTCATGAGCGGGCCATGCCCCTTCCACCCCAAAGGCAAGCACGTGGCCAAAGATTACTACATGCTGAAGAAGTTTGCCTCCGAGCAAGCTTCATCATCTGGCGCCGACAAGGACAAAGACAAGCCAGATCAGGGTTCGGCCGACGATTTCCAAGATCCTCAGGCCGAGCTCAACCACATCTTCGGAGGGCCGTCTGCATACGAGTCCAAGCGCAAACAAAAGCTAACAGCGCGCGACATCAACACGGTCTCTACGTCGGACACCCCCCAGTACGTGCGCTGGTCAGAGATGGCCATTACCTTCAATCGCACAGATCACCCTGATCGGGTTTCTCACCCGGGACATTACCCACTCGTCCTAACCTAGTCGTCAGACACATCAGGCTGAAGAAAACTCTCATCGACGGAGGTAGCGTGCTCAACATCTTATTCGCCAAGACTTTGGACGAGATGAAGATTCCTCGTTTAGAACTACGGCCAAGTATTGTGCCCTTCCACGGGATAATTCCCGGCCTGTCATCAACTCCACTCGGGCAGATAACCTTGCCGGGAACCTTCGGCACGCGGGATAACTTTTGCACGGAAAACGTCTGTTTCGAGGTTGCCGACTTCGAGACCGCGTACCACGCGATACTCGGACGATTGGCACTCGCCAAATTCATGGCGATACCGCACTATACATACATGGTTGTCGGAGGACGAAGCCTCGACGGCGGGAAGTCGGGAGACCCCCCTTTTGAGGTTCGGCCAGGGGAGCTGTTTCTCAGGCGGAGTCGGTGTCAGGCGGATCGATAGGCGCTCGGGAACAGGGGGCCCGAGCTGGAGACAGAGAGGTCCGGACCGTCCGCTTGGGGTCCGGACCGTCCGAACCGTGAAGATCACGCGGGAAAGAGGCAGGAGGCGTTTTAGACAGGTTCGGGCCGCCGGAGCGTAATACCCTACTCCTGTGTTTTGGACTATGAGAGAGAGAGAGAGATGAATGTGGATCGGAGTTTACAAGGAGGACCCCGGGAGCTCAGAAGCTCACCGGGAACCCGGAGGTGGCGTCGGTCGTTCTACTAGCGACCGGGCTCGAGGAAGGAGAAGGAGATCTCTGTTGTGTAAGGCTGGAGCTTGAGCTGCCTGCGTTCGTCTACGGCATGGATCCTCCTTTATAGGCGAGGGGAGTCCACAGCGCCGAACGCACGTGAGAGAGCTACATGAGAGGGCAGGTATGGCTTGTTTTCTCACTGTCTTGTCGCCGTCTTGTCTTGCATGTCCGCCCGCTGCCGCCTGCTGCGTCCACGCCGGGTAGGTCGGCTGCGGAGGACGGCTGGGGCGTGGAGATGTGACGGCGCACGTCTCCAAGTCAAAAGGCTCTGACCGTGAACAGCGATTGCACAGTGAAAGGGGCCTCCGTAGTCAAAAGGCTCTGACTGCACAGAATGGGACGATGGCGCCCAGAGGCAAGGCACGGCCCCGAGGCCAATGACGCCCTGGGGCCGAAGCCGACGGAGACGGCGCCCCGGGGACGGGCCCGGGGCCGATGGCTACGGCGCCCCGGGGACGAGCCCGGGGCCGATGTCGATGTCACCCCGGGGACGAGCCTGGGGCCGATGGAGGGATGGCCCCCCGGGGAACTGATGTGGCCGGAGATCCACGCGTCCCCGCAGAATGTGGGACCCCCAGTCCCATTTCGCCGACAGTGGCCCCTGGCCCTGTTGCTCGGCCGGGATTAGCCCCGGGCAGGAACAGGGCCACGTCTTGAAGAAAAGAGGGGACGCGGGGTGAACCTGGTTCGCCTTGGTCTGGTGTAGCTTGAAGACTTGCTGATTTAGACGGGATATGTGCCCGGGACCGGGGCGTTGCCTCGATAGTTCTTCGCGGCAACCCGCTGGCCTGAGATCGCGGCAGCAGAGAGGCGCGTCGTCCAATCGATGGCCGCCACCGAGTCTGCCACCGACAAGGCCGCCCGCGCCTGATCCGAGATGGAGGCGCGGGAGAAAGAAATACTCTCCCGAGAGTAAAGCGCCTGGGCCTAAGAGGCCGGGCTCGCGTCTCGGGGGTGTAAGTTCGCCGTGCGCGAGGAAGTTGTGGTAGTTCGCGAGGAGGTCGCGGTGGTTTGCGAGGAGGCGTGGGAGGCCGTGGTCGAGTCCGCTGCCCTGGAGGCAGGGTTCTTCGACCACGGCGAACATCTTGTAGAGCCGATGCCTGAACCGAAGGAGACGGCTGTCGCCTTCGAACGCCGCCCGGCGGGCAGCCCCCGCTGCTCCAGGAGCTCCGGTAGCCGCCCGCCCTGGGAACTCGGTCCCCGGGACGGTTGAGGCCGTTCTCTGGCCCCTGCCGCCGAAGCCGAAAGGTTCTGACCACTTGGTCGGGTCGTCCATGGGGAGCCGGGAGATGCCCACGCGTGGTCGCGCGGATGACCGGAGCGGCGTGCCCCGCCGCCATGTCATTAATGCCGGTAGATGATGTTGGCCGGGAGAGGCCGATCAGCGGGGGACGTCGAACACCAGAAAGAGCCGATCAGCTCCGAGGAGCCGAAGCCGATCCAACCAGAAGGAGCCGATCGTCTCGAGGCTTACTTCCCGAGCTCCTCGGTGCGGGAGTCGTGAGTCCCGGGACCGGGGAGCGGCGCCCGGGACCAAGAGCGTCCCGCAATGTGCCCCGGGGACGCCGCCCGGGGCTAGAGCTGTGGGACCTGGGACCGGAAGGCCCCGGGCACGGGATGGTTTTGTGCCCGGGGCCCGAGGAGGTGGCTCCCGGGACCTGGGCGTCGCCACCGAGTTCTTCGTGGCAACCCGATGGCTAGAGATCGCGGCAGCAGAGGGGTGCGTTACCCAATCGAAGGGCGCCACCCAGTCTGCCGCCGTCGAGACCTCCCGCGCCTGGTCCGAGATGGAGGCGCGGGAGAAGGAAACACTCCCGAGAGGAAAGCGTCTGGGCCGAAGAGGCCGGGCTCGTGTCTCGCGGGTGTGTTTTCGTTGTCTGCGAGGATGTCGCGGTGGTTCGCGAGGAGGCGTGGGAGGCCGTGGTCGAGTCCGCTGCCCCGGAGGCAGGGTTCTTCGACCGCGGCGACCATCTTGTAGAACCGATGCCTGACGAAGAGGTCGGGGAAGATGCCGGTTCCCTTTTGACACCATCTGCGGTCGCCTTCGGGGCCCGGGGGACCTCCATGCCCCCGGGTGCTCCCCTGCCGACGTCGTCCGGCGCCGCCTTCGGGGTCCGGTCAGAAGCACAGCGGTGACCGCGCCCCGTGCGATCCGGGCCTCGCTCGCGCTCGCGCACCGATTCTGCCTGTCTTGTACAAAGAAAGGTATTCGCATATGTATATGATTATGTTTATGTTTTTGTACCTTGGTTTATTGTGTTGTTCGAAGGTTGCTGGTGTTCGGGGGACGGAGCTCGGACTCGCTTCCCTCGCGAGCCCGAGTCCGGCATGTGCTCGGGACCCGGGGGCCCCGGCTGTCATGCAATATGTGTCCGGGACCCGGGAGACCCGGACTGAAATACGGTTTTGATATAAGCCGGGTTCCGGGGGCCCGGGCTTGAATATGGGATGTGAGACAACCCTCCGGAAGCATTCTCGCCGGGGCGGTGCTGTCCGGGCTATCGCGCCCTATTCCGGGTGTCGCGTTCCTAGGCTTGCACTCGCCTTGGCGAGGCCGCCCTGGTTCGGCACCTCGGTGTCGGACCCGGGGCACGGATTCGGGAATCCGTGCCTCGGCTTGAATATGTGCCCGGGACGCAAGGCCCCGGACTGAAATGTGGTTTGGTTTTGAATAGTCGACATGTGCCCGGGCACGGGGCCCGGATAAGGACATGGACCATATTGGGACAACTTCCCTGGACCCACCTTTGCCAAGGCGATGCGGTCCGGGTACTAGCGCCCTGTGAGGGTCACTCCGGGTGCCACGTTCCTAGGCACGCACTCGCCTTGGCGATGCCGCCCCGGGTCGGGCTCCTCAGAGTCGAGCCCGGGAGGTAAGTCCCGGGCCGTATGTTTGCCAGGCGGGGGGCGCTCTACGACGAGCGCCGCGCTCGCTGCCTGCAGAAATGTGCCCAACCATCAACTCGCGTATCGTGACCTGAGGCTAAGGTGCGAGGAGCGGGCGCGAGCCCCGCTACCGAGGGCAGCGAGGACGCTCTCTGGTCCTGGCCTGTCAAGGGCCGTCCTCGGGCTCAGCTCCCCTTGCGAGGGTGCGAGCTCTTGACACCGGGAGAAGATCCTCAACCGGGAGCAGCCTGCCCGGACTCGCGCTCGACAGGGCGGCGTGGTCCAGACTATCACGCCGGGACCTGTCCGGGCCCGGAGGCCCCGGACTCGCCATCGCGTCCGATGGAGTCCGGGCAGTCGTACCCTATGTGCGTCCGGGCCCGGAAGCCTCGGACTGAGTCGGGACGAACCGCCCGGACTCGCCATCGCGTCCGATGGAGTCCGGGCAGTTGTACCCTATGTGCAGTCAAAGGAAAGGGGAAGACTTTCTCTAATAAAGGAGGAGAGGAGAGATTTTCATTAAATCAAAAGCCAACCAAAGAAACGGAACCGATACAGTCGACGCTTCCCGGGAATGTGGGACAAATCGGGACGATCTCTCCGGGCTTGGCTGTTCCGGGTGCCACGTCCAGGGTTCGCACTCGCTTTGGCAAGGCGGCCTAGGTTCGGGCTTCCCAGAGCTGGGCCGTTTGGTCGGCCTGTCCGTTGCCTTCGGCCAGACCGTCCGGCCAGGGATCGGACCATCCAAATCCCCACGCTCGGACCGTCCGAACCGGGGCCGACCGTCCGAAACGTCCCGACCGGGCTTGGCCTGCTAAGGCTCCTGCCGGAAGTACTTGACCTGCTTGGCCAAGCTTTGGACGGCGCGGCACTCCGTGAGGTCGTGCGAATCCGTCTCGTGGACGGCGCACCACTTCTGGGCCGCTGCCGGCGAAGGCGTCGCACGCGCGGCCCTTGGCCGCTCGCCGGTGATGTTGTCCCCGCGGGCGTCGTCGGACCGTGGGGCGCCCGCAAGAGCCAAGGCGAAGCCGTCGGCGGCCGCCTTCTCCTTCTGTCGCTTCCTCCTGTCCCGACGCGCCGCGGAGCGTGAGGACTCACCGTATTCTTCGGGGTCCTCTTCAGGGGCCTCGGGGCGCGGTTCGTTCCACGCCCGGGCTTCCTCCTTGCGAGCGCAGAGATCGGCGAGCTTGAACAGCTCAGCCGTAGTCTGGACGTCGCGGGTGCCCATTTTTTCGAGCATGCGCCTGTCGCGCACACCCGAGTGAAAAGCATGGATGACCGCGTGAGGAGCGATGTGGGAGATGGTATTGCGAACCTGGCTAAAGCGCTGTAGGAAGTGCCTCAGCGTCTCGTCCCTGCCCTGACGTAGGGCATGGAGGTCCGCCTCGGTCCCAGGGCGCGGAAAGGTGCCCTGGAAGTTGGCCACGAACTGGTGGTAGAGGTCCTCCCACGAGTGGACTGACCCCTCGGGGAGGTTCATCACCCAAGAGCGCGCCTGGGCTTTGAGAGCGACGGGGAAGTAGTTCGCCATCACTCGATCATCGCCTCCGGCCACCATGATGGCGGTAGTGTATATTTGCAGGAACTCCGTGGGATCCACGGAGCCGTCATACTTCTCCGGCAAGCTGGGCCGGAACCTGGCCGGCCAGCGAACCTGCCGGAGGCCTGGGGAGAGCACCAGGCAACCCGAGCCGTACAGAGCGGGCTCGGATACCGGATGGCGGTTTCCCGTCAGTTGGTGGGAGCTGGAGGCCTGGGCCTCGGAACGCGTGGCGGCATCCGCCCGCCGCTCGCGCTGTCGCTCCATAGTGACCCGGGTGTCCTCGTCGGACCGCCCCCGGTTCAGCCGGTCACGGAGGTCGCCGTGACCGCTGTTTGCCGGAGTCGTGGCGCGTTGCGCCGTGCTCCGGGTTTTGCTTTGACTCGGGGCGGGGGGCCGGCCCACGCTAGACGTCGCGCGGTCAGCACTCCTGGCCCCTGCGCTGCTGTGGGCAGCGACCTGGCGATGGGCCGCGCCTACGAGGTCGGCGACTTCGTTGAGCCAGCGCCTCTCCCGGCCCTCGCCCCCGTTAAATGCCGGGGGGTGACGCAGGAGGGCTTCCGCCGCCAGGAGAGCTCCCTGTGGTGACGCTGGCTAGAAGTCGAGGTTGCGGCGCGCCGTGGAGCGGCGTGTCCGCTCACGCCTCAAGGATGAGGCCGTGGCAGACCCAACGGGGCACTTGCCGGTTCCTTCCGAGAGAGAAAGGGCCGACGCCGCACTGCCAGGCCGCTGAGGAGCGAGCTCAACCCGCCTGGTTCGCGCGGCGCGTCTCCTGGAAGATGGGGAGCGCGGTGGGCTTACCACCGGGCTAACGCCACCCGGCGGGGTGAAGTCGCCGGACTCCTCATCAGAGTCCCGCGGACGGTGGCCTCCTGCCATGGAGTGCGTTGATGTTGGAGGTGCCGGCGTAACACCTGAAAAGGAAACTCCCCCTACCTGGCGCGCCAGCTGTCGGAGGACGAAGCCTCGACGGCGGGAAGTCAGGAGACCCCCCTTTTGAGGTTCGGCCAGGGGAGCTGTTTCTCAGGCGGAGTCGGTGTCAGGCGGATCGATAGGCGCTCGGGAACAGGGGGCCCGAGCTGGAGACAGAGAGGTTGGGGTCCGGACCGTCCGAACCGTGAAGATCACGCGGGAAAGAGGCAGGAGGCGTTTTAGACAGGTTCGGGCCGCCGGAGCGTAATACCCTACTCCTGTGTTTTGGACTATGAGAGAGAGAGAGAGATGAATGTGGATCGGAGTTTACAAGGAGGACCCCGGGAGCTCGGAAGCTCACCGGGAACCCGGAGGTGGCGTCGGTCGTTCTACTAGCGACCGGGCTCGAGGAAGGAGAAGGAGATCTCTGTTGTGTAAGGCTGGAGCTTGAGCTGCCTGCGTTCGTCTACGGCATGGATCCTCCTTTATAGGCGAGGGGAGTCCACAGCGCCGAACGCACGTGAGAGAGCTACATGAGAGGGCAGGTATGGCTTGTTTTCTCACTGTCTTGTCGCCGTCTTGTCTTGCACGTCCGCCCGCTGCCGCCTGCTGCGTCCACGCCGGGTAGGTCGGCCGCGGAGGACGGCTGGGGCGTGGAGATGTGACGGCGCACGTCTCCAAGTCAAAAGGCTCTGACCGTGAACAGCGATTGCACAGTGAAAGGGGCCTCCGTAGTCAAAAGGCTCTGACTGCACAGAATGGGACGATGGCGCCCGGAAGCAAGGCACGGCCCCGAGGCCAATGACGCCCCGGGGCCGAAGCCGACGGAGACGGCGCCCCGGGGACGGGCCCGGGGCCGATGGCTATGGCGCCCCGGGGACGAGCCCGGGGCCGATGTCGATGTCACCCCGGGGACGAGCCCGGGGCCGATGGAGGGATGGCCCCCCGGGGAACTGATGTGGCCGGAGATCCACGCGTCCCCGCAGAACGTGGGACCTCCAGTCCCATTTCGCCGACAATGGTGCTCAAGATGCCTGGGCCAGCAGGAGTCCTCTCCCTCCGCAGCGACATCAAGCAAGCCTTCACCTGCGACAAGGAGAGCTGTGAACTAGCTCAATCACAAGAGGCGGCAGTCGCGCACGATAGCATTCGGCAAGCCGTCACAACTGAAGTCAAGCAGGATCAAGTTCCGACCAAAAAGGCAGCAAAGTCGGGAATTTCAGCGGACTCTAACACGAAGAAGATCCCCCTGAACCCTTCCGACCCCTCCGAGACTACTCTAGTCGGGATCGGACTCCACCCCAAATAGGAAGACACGCTCGTCACCTTCCTACAAGCCAATAAAGATATCTTCGCATGGAAACCGTCCGACATGCCGGGCGTACCAAGGGAGGTGATCGAGCACGCCCTCAATGTGAAGACAAACGCCAAGCCAGTCAAGCAACGGCTGCGGTGGTTCACTCAAGACCACAAGGATGCTATTCGGAGGGAGATTACCAAGCTCCTCGCAGCCAGGTTCATCAGGGAGGTCTATCACCCGGATTGGATGTCAAACCTAGTTCTGGTCTGGAAGAAAAACGGTAAATGGCGCATGTGCGTCGACTACACTGATCTCAACAAGACGTGCCCCAAGGACCCATTTGGTCTTCCCAGGATAGATCAGGTGGTTGATTCCACGGCAGGGTACGACCTACTCAGCTTCCTCAACTGCTACTCAGGATACCATCAAATCAACCTGAGGGAGGAAGACTGCTTGAAGACATCCTTCATCACGCCGTTTGGAGCGTACTGCTATATCCCAATGTCGTTCGGTTTGAAGAATGCTGGAGCAACCTATCAACGGGCCATTCAGCGGTGTCTGCACACCTAGATCGGGCGCAACATGGAAGCCTACGTCGACGACGTGGTGATCAAGACCAAGTTCAAAGAAGACCTCATCGCTGACCTGGAAGAAACCTTCCAAAACCTTCAAAGATTCAAGATGAAGTTGAAACCGGAAAAGTGCGACTTCGGTGTGCCATCCGAAAAGTTACTTGGCTTCATCGTCTCGCATCGCGGCATCGAGGCTAACTCGGAGAAAGTCAACGCCATAATAAACATGGCTCCCCTGACTAACCACAAAGACGTCCAAAAGCTGACAGGCTGCATGGCGGCACTCAGCCGGTTTATTTCCCGACTGGGCGAACGGGGTATGCCCTTCTTCAAGCTACTCAAAAAGGCGGACAACTTCCAATGGACTCCGGAAGCCCAGCAAGCCTTCAAAGACTTTAAGCAATTTCTCACATCACCTCCCGTGTTAGTGTCACCTCTACCCCAAGAACCGCTAATGCTATACCTGGCGGCAACCAGTCAGGTAGTCAGCACGGTGCTGGTGGTCGAGCGATCCAAACAGGGTCACATCTAGAAAATACAATGGCCAGTCTACTTTGTCAGCAAGGTCCTCGCCGACTCGAAGACGAGATATCCGTAGGTCCAGAAGCTGCTATATGGCCTACTCATCACAGTCCGGAAGCTGGTGCACTATTTTCAAGCACATCAAGTCACGGGATGTCCTTCATAATCGCGAGGCCACCGGCCGAATCGCTAAATGGGCACTCGAGTTGATGGCGTTCGATATCACCTTTCAGCCACGGGCAGCAATTAAATCACAAGCTCTAGCCAACTTCGTGACCGAGTGGACAGAAGTTCAACTACCAACATCAACAGCAAAGCTAGAGTACTGGACAATGTACTTCGACGGTTCCCTATGGATCGGCGGCGCTGGAGCTGGAGTCATATTGACGTCCCCCACCGGCGAAAAACTAAAGTACGTTCTACAAATCCACTTCCTGGCTTCCCACAACGTCGCTGAGTACGAGGCACTTTTTCACGGGCTCCGCATCGCTATATCACTCGGCATACGTCGAGTGGTTGCGCGCGGGGATTCTCAACTCGTGGTAAACTGATGTGGACATGCCACTGTTAACTACACCCACACAAGTGTATAAAGGACCAGTTACACGCAGCCGTGCAAAGTTACTCCAACAAGAGGTGCATGCTTTCCTCTCTGGGTTACATCCTAACATTGATGAGAACTATATACTACCTAAGTCATGTACTCTAACGGTACTCAGGTGTATACAAGAGGCTACACTACCGGGTTACATGGAGGACGCTGAGGGTTACGCCATGGACACAAAGGTTGCTGCCCAAGTTGAGAAGGGGTCCGAGCCAAGACCCAGTGTTAGACTGCAGAAGCCTCAAATACCGGTGCAAAACTGTGCTATCTCAGGCAGAGACGTGGGTCATAATATAGATGGTTGGAAACCTCATCAAGTCTAGTTTCCAACGCATCCAACAGCACGTCATTTGGACTTCCGAGTAAGGAGTAATGACCATTTTACTGAAGGCTGCACAGAAGCCCAAAAGACGCGCGGGAATTGAAGACCACCTCGTGAATGCTTCAACCAGTTGGCCTTCCACCTCCCAACGTGGAGACTTCAGTTCATAGCTATCTAAGAGACTTATTCCTAGTATAAATATTACCTATATGCTACAAGAAAAGAACTTTTGATCATTTGAGAACCTGATATGGTATTGCAGCCGAGCTGCTGAGTGTCTTACACACCTTTGTTCTTGCGAGTTCTTCTTGGGCTTGTGAGAGATCTCTCTGAGGTCCGCTACTTCGTGCTCTACGGTTTCCAGTTAGGCTGTGCCGTTTTGTGTGGATTAGTCCCGGTTGTGGTTCTGCGATTGTTCGGAGACCGAGTCGAAGTCCTCAAGGTTTCGGTGTCTCTCTCCCCGTCGCTTGGTCGCATCCAACCTTGGTCAGGTATAAAGCTAGTTATTTGCTGTTTCTACAGCATGTTATCCTTTGTTCTTAAACCTACTGTTGTGAAGATCGGGCCATCCCCTTGCCGATTCATATTGGTACTTATCATGTGGTATCAGAGCTATCGTTGTCACGGTAGGTTTTTGTTATCACCCACTTATCTATCCTTTTGTTTACCATCCGTTACTATTTTTATCTATCACATATATTTGTGCTTTGTTCATATCCTATAGTCCACTAAAAAGCCACAAAAAAAAATCCTATAGCCATTTCGTGGTACTGTTAATTTGTGTTCGTTTCGTTCATCTTGTTGCTAGTCACCATTGTTGTTCTTCCGCCGTACTCTTGTTTAATTTTTATCCGCACCACTCATATGTTATCTTGTGTTTGCTGAAAAAAAAATCTGAGACAAAAAAATAAAGTGAAAGAAAGAGTAAAAAAAAGAAAAAAAAGAAGAGAAGAGAGGTGAAAGGGGTTGTGTTGCGGATTGTTTAACTCCAAGTTTCATATCTGTAACTTCAAGTTTGTGGTGCACTGAACAGCAACATTTACATATTGTTTGAACGGTTTATGTCACTTTGTTACAGTACCATAGCCTCCCTTGACAGCCACCTATAGCTCCACAAAAACCTGAAACCAGACCTCTCGTCTTGTAATCCATTCAATCGCTTAATCACAGCTGCAGTACTGCCACTTTAGCACACTCACAGTCCTTGAGAACGAGTAAGAACATTGGTAAGTAAGAGGTGAGATTGTGTGATTCCACAAATTTTTCCTATTCCATTTTTGTTGCAACCTCTCTAACATGGCAGGATCTGATTTGAGTGTTCGTGGTGGTAACCATGGAGATGAAGAACCCCCTGTTGCACAGGCTGAGTTACGCCAAATGGCAAACTCGCTCTTGGAAGCGATGGAGAGGATGTTCAATGAACGTCTTCCCGCAGCGGGTGGTCGAGGTTCACATCGTCAACATGAAGACAATCACCGTGAAGAATTTAGTGATGAAAATTCTGGTTTTGGTAATGGTTTTGGCCGCTTTGGTGATGGTCGTGGTGGTCGTGGTGGTGGTCGGCTTGCTGGTTTTGATAATCAGCGTGGAGGACGACGTGGACATGATCGCCATGTACACTTTGAAGATGAAGAATTTGATGACTTTGATCATGAAGAGGGATTTGATGATAATGAAAATCCCTTTGCAAATGGTGGGCTGTTTGAGCGGCGCCGAGATCATCGCCGGCGTGATGATCATGAAGATAGGGAGCATCATCGTGGTCGTCATAATAGGGATGATCCGGACAGCATTGCTCATGTCAAGTTGAGCATCCCAAAATTTACTGGAAAAGAAGATGCAGATGCATATCTTGAGTGGGCTGAGCAGTGTGATCAAATTTTTAGAGTACATAATCTTTCTGATCAGAGGCGTGTGAATCTTGCTTCAGTTGAGTTCTCTGGTTATGCTCTCACTTGGTGGAATCAAATACAAGAGAATCAACTTGTGTTGGGGCGTGAATATATCAACACATGGGAAGAGATGAAGCAAGTGATGAGAAGGCGATTTGTACCCTCAAGCTATCAGCGTGACCTTCGCAATAGGTTGCAAATGTTGAAGCAAGGAAAAAGATCGGTTGATGAGTATTATAAGGAGATGGAGTTGCTGTTAGTGCGGGCTGGAATTAGAGAGGATGCCGAGTCAAAAATGGCAAGATTTTTGGGTGGTCTCAATGAAGAAATTTCTGGTTTTGTTGAGATGTTTCCATATCATACTTTGCAAGACCTTGTTGATCAAGCTATGCACACTGAGAGAAAAATTCAGCAAGAGGCACGTGGAAGATCTTATGGAAGCAATCCAATTTCAGCACCTTGGCACAAGCAGCAGCCCGGTACCTCTTTTGGTGGAGGTCGGTTCCAAGGGGCTGCACCTAGATCCTCTCCATCCATTGCTCCTTCGAAGATGGCAGTTTCTACAGCGTCATCACCTGCAAACCAACAATGGCCTGTTGTAAGTACAGCAGCCCCAACTTTTGCTTCGGCTTCTACTTCGTCTACACGTAGCCAAGAAATTGTGTGCCACAAGTGCCATGGCCGTGGACATGTTGCTGCACAATGTCCAAGTAGGAGGACCATGATTGTGAATGAGCATGGTGAATGGGAATCTGAAAGTGATCCCGAGGACGATGGTCCAAAATATGATGAAGAACTTGAAAATGATGTGAATGTGATTCAACCCGATGAAGGCGATAACAATTGCTTTATTTCTCTTCGAGTGCTTAGTGTTACTGCTGTGAAAGAAGAGAATGGACAACGACACAATCTTTTTCATACTCGAGGCATGATCAAGGACAAATTATGTAGGATCATTGTTGATAATGGCAGCTGCAATAATATTGCAAGTCAAGAATTGGTTGAGAGAATGGGCTTAAAACAGTGGCGCCATCCTTCTCCATACAAAATGCAGTGGCTTAATGATTGTGGTGCGCTGCGTGTAACCAACATTGTGACTATTCCTTTTTCTATTGGAAGATACAATGATCAAGTGGAGTGTGATGTGGTTATTAGATCTTACACTTAATCTTAGCCCTAACACATACATGATCACCTTTATAATTTATGCGGAATAGAGGTGAATTACTAACCGGTTGTGTTGGAGCCCATTAGTGCCGTAGTTGAAGTCGGTGGAGATGTAGCAGTAGCCCGACGATGGACTTGTGGGTGGTGTATTCCCTCCGGCCGCCACCTGCACTAGCCGTCAATGGTGAAGGAGATCGCCCTTCGGTCTCCTTCCAGCGGGCTTAGGATCGGCTAGGGGTTTTGGGGTTTGCTTAGATGAGATAGATCGTCACCCATTCATGTTGCCGTAGCCCCTTTTAACTATAACGCTGGAGGAGATCGGGGGGGGCGAATCCCGTTACGTTTTGAGGAAAACGGGCGTTCTTGCGATCGTGCGCGTACGTGGGAATCGTCCACGTCGTTAGCAGCGCATGGGCCGAGCCCACACGCCTTCAGCAATGGCTCGGTGGCCATTGTAGATTTCAAAGCGAACATTCTCCCACTTGATCTTAAGGCTAACGAGTCCAATCTAAGTAGTATGGCGAACTAAAATAATGTTGTCGTGAGGCGGTCAATCAATAGACGCCCACTTACGACAACGAGTATCTATAGTCACCCAAATACCCCGGATAGGATATACAACCTTAAGCTCTATATGAGGGTGTTGATTATTCTGTATGCCCGCTATTCTTGAGAATCACAATTATAGGCTATGCCTACTAATCCCATCCGCGGCAATCGGATGCCTCATTAAATAATTGGGTGTAGACCTTAGTGCGGGTATCATGAGGAGCATTATACTTAGTCTTATGTGCTAACTTTTAATTTGTTTGATCCTGCGATTCTGATCTTTCACAACGAATACTTTATGTCAATGTGTTGGCAGCACACTTGACTTGTTGTTACTTGAATAGAACTACGGCTTTATTGTCGCAGTGTATAGTAGTGGTTTAGAAATGCGCGCCCACTCTTAGTTCCGGAATAAAATCCTTTAAGCCATACAGCCTACCCAGTTGCCTCATAACATAACTATAAACTCAGACTACATCGTCGACGCTGTAGTGAGAGATTCATTTGGAGCTTTTCCATAAATGGCTCCTCCTGGAAGGGTGAAGACATAACCTGATGTAGTTTCTTAGTGTACACATCCGCAAATCAGATCTGAATACCAAATAACGTCAAGGTTATCACGACTTTCCTAGAAGCTTAGCAATAGTATGCTGTAGCTGCTCTTGCAAAAACGCAAAACTTTTCTTAACAACCTTCGTGGTCTAGACCTGGGTTTACTGGTATCTGTCCAAGCTTCGTCACAACAGACAAGTGCTCGGTCGCGGTACACTGTGCATACATTAAGCTTCCAACAGCTGAAGCATTACGGAATTGACCTCATCGATCTTCTGCTAATTGATTCCGCGGGCTTTGGAATAACCCAAACTTATTCGCCTCTTAAAATTGGAGCGTGCATGAACAACAGCACTTATCTCATGTGTTCTTTCAGTACTTTGTAATGTATGACCTCTAAGATAACCCTATTCTCCCTAGACGTATCCTCGGTGTATCTCAATGCACAACTAAGAGGCTTCACCACGATCTTTCCATGTCGAACTTAGAGACAAAAAATGCCTTAAGTCTTATGCCTAGCAATGCTCTTGCGCTTGTAATAGAATAGTCGTCCACAATAGAGTACTGATTAAAATCTTACCCACCCCTATACTTATATAGACCAATTATCCACTTCATCTCGCTTAATCGGAAGTTCTAATGTATACATCGACATTTAAGGTAGCCATTGTCTAGACGCTTGCTAAGACATAAATGGATTTTCTTTGCCTGCATCCCATATTGCTTTTTGCTTTCCCTGGAAAACTTTCCGGTTGCTGCATTGAACGTGCTCACTGGCAAGTCACCATTAAGAAAATGCAGTCTTACAGGGCCCTCTGATGTAACTCTAAATCATCAATTGAGCTACCAGCGCCATTAACAAACTCTAAATGGTCTTTCTTAGAGACCGCGCGGAAAAGGTTTCAGTATAGGATCTTATTCCCCTTCTCTGCGAAAATCCCTTATCTACGAGCCTTGCTTGATCGTTCGACATTTCCTAAGTATACTTAGTTTTGTAGACCATTTACGCTACTATTTTAACTCCTCGGGATTTCTTACTCCAATCGCAACTCGTAGCGCCCATAGACTTTAGTTCATCTTGCATGCGCATCAGCCACTTGGATGATTCTCATAATGATGGCTTCCTTGAGATGAAGGGGGATCATCTCTTTCCAATGTCTTTCTCTGCAGCCTAGGAGGTGGGACCCACCCACAACCCACCCCAACCACCCACCCACCCCCACACCACCCCCCAACCACAACACGACAGGCATACAGACCCAGATGGGATAGTCTTGTGGGGCTGTGTCAAGTCCAATAAAATCTCATAATCATGGAATGGTAGATCTCTCTCCTGCTGTGATCTTCTAATTGTTCATCTCTGAACTCTAGCCGGGCTGAGGAATTTCACATCAGTGTGTAATTTCATTTTGTGCTATAGTCATTAGTACCCTCAACTGTAAGATGGATCCACAGAAGAAGATACTGTGGCACTTGCTGAGACACAGGCAGATTTTCCTGTTGGATAACCGCATGGTTGACACGGATTTACTCAGGTCAACTGTCTGTCCTGTGATCCTAGATTTGATCATTCTCTAAGAGACGCGTGCTAGTTTCCATAAATTTATGACACGGTCTGGACAATAAACCGATACCCCTTAGATCTTTCCTGGGTACCAATGAAGTGACAAGCTTAGTCTCGCATCTAATTTCTTTAGATGTGGATTAAAAGGTCCTGGCTTCGAGCAGCGCATCTCCATAACTCTTAATATTTTATCCTCGCTTCTACCAGTCCATAATTCATAAGGGTGTCTTAGGGTACAGACTTAGTAGGCCACCCGATTTCTAGTATTGAAGCGGTGTTTTTAAATGGCCTCCCCACAATTCAAGACAGCTAGAATGACTAAGCATGCTACGCCACCATGTCCATAGTGTGGAATTACGACGCTCAGCCTCCATTCTGTTGTGGTTCTGGGCATAGAATATTGGGGCAACTATGCATTTTTCTGTAGAAATTTGTCAATGGCCCGAATTGCCCCGTATGGGAGCACTTTCCCATAATATTTCCTCCTAGTTGAGCGACTTTACTTAATTTGCTGATTTTCTACTCAGCCTTAAATCCTAAATTATCTAGTGCTTCAGACGGTCATTAATGGGGAAAATATAGCCATAAGGAAAAGTCATCAGTAAACGTAATGAAGGAATCAAACCGTCTCTGATGTCACTGGCAGGGTCCACCGATATCCGGTGGATTACTCAAGTATTCCAATCTCCTAGTGGCCCCTTTCTCTAATTGTTTATAAATTTGCCTTTGATACAGTTAAGCAGGGATTTTTCTTCAGGAAAATCTAATGGTTTGACATATCTCATCTTTAATGAGACGCTCTATCCTCCCCTTCGAAATATGGCCTACCACGACAGTGCCATAGTTTTGAATAGGTTCTCATTCATCTTAACATGATTAGCAAACATCAACGTCAAAGTCTCTTCAGATTCATTCAAGAGAGAGCCAATCAAAGTTTTCCCTCGTTAAAAGCCAAGGTCCAACTCATTATTAACTTAATGAAATCATGTCTCCAAAATCAACGCGCTAATCATATTCCATTAACAAGCAACGGAATAAGGTTTCTTTTTAACGATGGAACATAAAGAACATCATGCATAACAGTTTGAAGTCCTCCTAGAACTCATGGCAGATCTCCAATGCCATGAAGTTCATTGCATTTGCCACGTAACTAGCTTTGCTCCCCTTGTGTATAGTGCCTGGCACGAACGCAATTCCTAAAATGAATTGGTGACGTGCACAGTTTGCACCTGAGTCAATCCACCAAGAACCAGAGGCATAATTCACATAGAGTGCATCATCAACATAAGAGATAATTCAATAATGACGTACCATGCTTAGCGAGCCACTTCTTAAAGCCATTGCACTGTTTCTGCATGTACCAGCTTTTTGCAAAAATTGCTATTATTGGCATTGGCTGGCAGACGCCACAGATCCAGATGGAGCACCACAGATCCAGATGGAGCACACTTGGGGGGGTGGCTTAAACTTTCCTTAGGCTTAGGCTTAGGCTTGCCAGTCTTCTAGGTCTTTTACTGGACTCGCAACATAAACTTCATCCACCTTCCTACTTACCCTTATCAGACTCAGCGAGGAAGGCCTGTTCCTTTGCCTTTCTGCCTTTTGTCGTTCCCTCCTCAACGGAGTGAGAAAATGAGTTCGGCAATGGACCACATTTGGTCCTCTAAGTACTATAATTAATCTTAGAAATGGACGTAGTCCGCGGTGGCAAGGAACTCATGATGAAGTGGACTAGAAAACCATCAGAGATAGCCATGTCCATGCTTTTCAATTGTGCTGCCATGTTGGTCATAGACATTATGTGCTCTCGTACACTCCCCTTCCCGTCGTAACGAGAGGTGAGCATCCTCATTATGAGAACACTGGCATAAGTCTTAGATGAACCTTTAAAGTTTTGCTCAACATTAGTCATATATTTCCTGGCGTTGTTAGCATCAGTAATGCCGCCTCTAATGCCAGGAGATATACTGTTTTTAATGACCAGCAAACTCATGCGATTAGCTTTTCCCCATTTCTCCGCCTTCTCCTCATATGCCTTCTTAGTTGCATTAGTGGCACTAGCGGGAAGGGGAATGGGTGCATCCTCGCGTAAGGCAATATCATAATCCAGTAGCCCAAGAGTAATTGTCACCCTCTCCTTCCATTCCTGGAAGTTGGTGCCATTTAGTTGCTCAATGCTGTTTATTTGAGCAACAACATCATTAACAGCTGAAATTAATGACAAAACATTAGTAAACAGCGAAAAATGTACATAATTAACCTACGTTGGTCTGGTTAATCATGTACAAAGAAAAATTATTCTACTTCATAATTCCGTTGGGCAAAATGAAGTAAAATTTAAATTTGTCGCTAATAATAATGTCCTAGGTCATGACTCCGTTGGGTCGAAATGACAAAGGAAATGAATAAAATATTCCAACTAAATTTCCCGTTGGTTCCATTTAGATGGAAATTAATTCTAATGCAGAAAATGAATTTTACTTAAATTTATAGCATTAAGAAATGGCTCAAAAGGAAAATTAAAACTTAATGTATAAATCATAAATTGATGATTATGCCTTAAAGAAATTAAATCTCAGTACATAAATGTAAGGGAAAAATTTTACTTAAATTTAATGGCAACATAATGATTTTACTTAAATTTAATTGCATCATAAAACAATTTAAAACAGCTTATAGGAATTAGCAAGGAAAACTAAAGGGAAAAATAATTTTGGCCTTGCGGCCCATAAGTCTTTTTGGCCCGTTACTGTGCCCCTTCTCCCCCGCGGCGCGCGTGGCCAGGCGGCCCAGTTTACCCCGCAGGCCCATTAGCCATCATCATCCGATCTAATCCGACGGCCGGGAATCAACAGACGTGCAACAAAAACCCGGTGGCGGCGAGCGAAACCCTAACCATCAGATCCTTTCTCCTCCCCGATTTTCACAGAGCGCGAGAAAACGGCGACGCCCGCGCCGAGCGAGCGGTGACGGCGGCAGCCATGGCGTGCAGCGGACCGAGGACGGGGCAGCCTCTGCCCGGGTTCTCCTCCTCGGCGCAGCGGAGCCATAGCCGACGGCGAGCCTCGGTCTCGCGCGGCCAACAGGCAGGCGCGGGACCGGTCTGGGCGGTGGATGACGATGTGCGGCGGAGCTGATGCTGCGCATCGGGAGCGCTGGTACGGCGGAGCTGCGCGGCGGTGCTGATGCCGTGCATTGGGAGCATTGGCACGGCGGAGCTGAGGCCGTGCGCGAGGATGGCGAGGACGTGAAGGCGCACACGCGGGCGAGCTTGATGCCCTGCGCGGCGATTCGTCAACGGGTAAGAAACTTTGTCCCGTTCCTCATTTGCCTTTCTTGATTTTGGGGAAAATTCTTAGGGTTTCGACCGAAGGAAAAAATTGGGGATTTCTGATTCGGAATTTCTTAGGGTTTTGGGAGTTTTCGGCCGAATGGGATTTTGGGGTTTCCTTAAGTTCTTATCCAAATCTGATTCCCTCCTTCTAAATGCTACCCAACCAATCCGATTAGCCAATTACCAAACGGCCTCAGGACTTCAACCAGAATGATCGATTCATGTATGTGATTAAGGTGGCTCTGATACCACAATATTAGATCTTACACTTAATCTTAGCCCTAACACATACATGATCACCTTTATAATTTATGCGGAATAGAGGTGAATTACTGACCGGTTGTGTTGGAGCCCATTAGTGCCGTAGTTGAAGTCGGTGGAGATGTAGCAGTAGCCTGACGATGGACTTGTAGGTGGCGTATTCCCTCCGGCCGCCACCTGCACTGGCCGTCAATGGTGAAGAAGATCGCCCTTCGGTCTCCTTCCAGCGGGCTTTGGATCGGCTAGGGTTTTTGGGGTTTGCTTAGCGTGAGATAGATCGTCACCCATTCTCGTTGCCGTAGCCCCTTTTAACTATATCGCTGGAGGCGATCGGGGGTGAATCCGTTACGAGGAAAACGGGCGCTTCTGATCGTAGCGCGTACGTGGGAATTGGTCCACGTCATTAGCAACGCGTGGGCCGAGCCCACATGCCTCATAATGGCTCAGTGGCCATTTAGATCAACCAACAGTGGTGCCAATGCAAGACTGCCAGTTACTATTGGGAAGACCTTGGTTGTATGATTGTGATGTCCAGATCTGTGGGCGATCCAACAAAGTTGTTCTCATGTATAAAGGAGAGCGAGTCACTTTGCTTCCTTTGTCACCAGAGGAGATTTTAAAGGATGATCTGAAAAGAAAACAGCGAGAGAGTGAGAAACAATTGCGAGTGACCCACAAACATAGTGAGGGAGTGTCTCTAAGGCCAAATAAAACTCCACAGCTGCAAAGAACCGAGCCAATGGGAAAAGAGGGTTTAGTTATGATGGCTAGGAAAGGGGATTTAAAAGAATTGAGTGAACCCAATGCCATGTTCTTTGTACTCCTGTACAAGGGCAATTTTCTTTCCACTAATGACTTCCCTCTACTTTGCCCAGTGATGTTTTTGATGTGTTACAGGAATATGAAGAACGCAAGAGCAAGTTGCAGCCCCGAGCCAATGGTCCATTCAAAGTGCTTTGCAAGATCAATGACAACGCATATAAAATTGATCTTCCAAGTACTTATGGTGTGAGTACAAGTTTCAATGTCGCCTATCTATCTCCATTCTTTGGATTAGAAGAGTCAAGCACGACTCCTTTTCAAGAGGGGGAGGATGATGTGGACATGCCACTGTTAACTACACCTACACAAGTGTATAAAGGACCGGTTACACGTAGCCGTGCAAAGTTACTCCAATAAGAGGTGCATGCTTTCCTCTTTGGGTTACATCCTAACATTGATGAGAACTATATACTACCTAAGTCATGTACTCTAACGGTACTCAGGTTTATACAAGAGGCTACACTACCGGGTTACATGGAGGTCGCAGAGGGTTACGCCATGGACACAAAGGTTGCTGCCCAAGTTGAGAAGGGGTCTGCGCCAAGACCCAGTGTTAGACTGCAGAAGCCTCAACTTCCGGTGCAAAACTGTACTATCTCAGGCAGAGACGTCGGTCATAATATACATGGTTGGAAACCTCATCAAGTCTAGTTTCCAACGCATCCAACGGCACGTTATTTGGACTTCCGAGCAAGGAGTAATGACCATTTTACTGAAGGCTGCGCAGAAGCCCAAAAGACGCGCAGGAATTGAAGACCACCTCGTGAATGCTTCAACCAGTTGGCCTTCCACCTCCCAACGTGGAGACTTCAGTTCATAGCTATCTAAGAGACTTATTCCTAGTATAAATATCACCTATATGCTACAAGAAAAGAACTTTTGATCATTTGAGAACCTGATATGGTATTGCAACCGACCTGCTGAGTGTCTTACACACCTTTGTTCTTGCGAGTTCTTCTTGGGCTTGTGAGAGATCTCTCTGAGGTCTGCTACTTCGTGCTCTACGGTTTCCAGTTAGGCTGTGCCGTTTTGTGTGGATTAGTCCCGGTTGTGGTTCTACGATCGTTCGGAGACCGAGTCGAAGTCCTCAAGGTTTCGGTGTCTCTCTCCCCGTCGCTTGGTCGCATCCAACCTTGGTCAGGTATAAAGCTAGTTTTTCGCTGTTTCTACAGCAAATTATCCTTTGTTCTTAAACCTACTGTTGTGAAGATCGGGCCATCCCCTTGCCGATTCATATCGGTACTTATCATAAACCAAGTCATGAAAGACTGGACTTGTCTCGACGATACCATAGCGGCATATTGTCAGGAGGTCCGCAAGCTGGAAAACAAGTTCGACGGGCTGGAAATAACACATGTCCTGCGCCAATACAACGACGTAGCAGACGAGCTGGCAAACATGGGATCCAAGCGAGAAGCAGTTCTGACTGGAATCTTTGTTGAGCAACTCATGGAGCCATCAGTCAAGAAGAAACCGATGCCAGAGCAGTCGGGAGGCGAACCTACCCGGCCACAAACGAGGTGCTGCACATATGTCAAGACTGGAGGACTCCTGTTGTCAAATTTCTCCTAGACGATGAACTCCCACAAGATCGCAGTCAAGCTGAGCAGATAAAGCGTCGAAGCAAAAGCTTCCTACTAGTCGGAGAAGACCTGTACCGAAAGAGCGCATCCGGTGTCCTCATGCGTTGTGTCACCACCGAGGAGGGCAAGCAGATCCTGCGGTCGATTCACTCGGGCATATGTGGCAACCATGCCGCATCCAGGATGTTAGTTGAAAAGGCTTACCGGCAGGGATTTTTCTGGCCCACAGTAGTAACAGACGCCAAGGACATTGTTCGCAAATGCGAGAGTTGCCAGTTCTACGCAAGACAAACAAATCTCCTAACCCAGGAACTCCAAACTATCCCTATTTCTTGGCCATTCGCAGTTTGGGGGCTCGACATGGTCGGGCCTTTCAAGAAAGCGCCAGGAGGGTTTACACATCTATTCGTCGTGGTGGATAAATTCACCAAGTGGATTGAGGCTAAACCCGTTGCAACAATTACAGCGGCACGAGCAAAGGACTTCATCATGAGCATACTATACCGGTTCGGGGTCCCTAACCGCATCATCACCGATAACGGTACTCAGTTCACGGGCGGCGTATTCCAAGACTACTGCGAAGATTTCGGCATCAAGATCTGCAACGCATCTGTGGCACACCTGTGGATCAACGGGTAGGTCGAACGAGCCAACGGTATGGTCTTACAAGGCATCAAGGCCAGGATATTCGACCGACTACAACCATATGCGGGCCGGTGGGTACAAGAACTCCCATCGGTTCTCTGGTCTCTAAGAACCACGGTCAGTCGGGCAACAGGGCAATCCTCTTTCTTTCTGGTCTACGGTGCCGAGGCTATGCTACCGATAGAATTACAGTTCGGCTCTCCGCGAGTCAGGGCTTACTCAGAAAGTGACTCAAATAATACCCGACTGGTCGAGCTAGATCAGTTAGAAGAAGCAAGGGACACCGCAACAATCCAGTCGGCAAGGTATCTTCAAGGCCTGCGTCGCTACCATAACCGCAATGTCCGTTGCCACACCTTTTTGGTCGGGGATCTCGTCCTGAGGAAAATACAAACCACCAAAGACAGGCACAAATTATCCCCAATCTCGGAAGGGCTGTTCTTTATAGCCGAGGTCATGCGACCAGGTGCCTACTGACTGAAGACCGCAGACGGTGTCCTCATCAACAACTCATGGAACATAGAACAGCTACGTCCTTTCTATACCTGAGTTTTATACTTTTTCATGTGTACAGTTTCTCTGACTCACTACGCCGCTTGCATCAACCGAGTAGTGAGTCGGGGGCTGAATGTATATACGTGCTGTCAATAATATACGAGCTTGTCCTACTCAGTCACGAAGCTTTACTACAACTGTCACGTTTGCCCGAGTCTAGCTTCCTACTTTGAACAATTTTATTAAGTTCTAACAGAATAACTCGGCACAGACCGCACGGTCAAGTAAAGCTAATGACGACGGAGTACATAAGCTTGGTGGCATCACACATATATTTACACATGTTTTCCACAAAAGTTCATACATACCGACT
This sequence comes from Oryza meyeriana var. granulata, assembly GCA_003991445.1. Classification (NCBI taxonomy): domain Eukaryota; kingdom Viridiplantae; phylum Streptophyta; class Magnoliopsida; order Poales; family Poaceae; genus Oryza; species Oryza meyeriana. The sequence goes on along the minus strand of RYFJ01000625.1, from coordinate 600,243 downwards.
ACATTATATGTTGCCCTTACAGACCCAAGTCTCGAGTAATTATCTCAGTAGTCGGCTTCGCCCGGGCAATCAGCTCCAGCGCCTCCTCGGGCGTTGTCTCCTCAGCAAACCCCTCCCCGATGGCTTCAATATCTGCCCTCAGGTAGATGGACTTGGTCATCGCCAGGGTCTGGGCCACACTGGCAACGACACACTTATCCGAGTACCTCTTCAGGGCACTCGGTACGTCCTCAAGACGCGCCTCTACTTGGGGGATCCTGCTGCAACTGGTTCCCACAGGGCTGGGATCTATGAGGTCGAGGAGCCCTTTCACGGACCCAACGAGGGCCTCCTGTGACTCCCCGATGACTCTTATCTCCTCTGTGTAAAACCGATACTGGGCCTGGACATTGACTCTCATGTCTGTCCGGGTCCATCGGCAAGTAAACTTGTCAGACTCGGTGGTAGATGGAATGACTAATGGATTGGCTAAGATCACGGTCAGGTTGAGGACTTACTTTCATAGTCAGCCTACCACCCGCCCATGGTCTTCTCCAGTTCAGCTTTTTCCTTACCGAGCTTGACGACGGCCTCTTTCAACTCGGCCTTCTCCCGATCAAGCTCGGCATTGGCCTTTGTCAGGTCGGCCTTGACCTTCTCAAGCTCGGCCCTGGCTTCTTCGGCCTCCTTCAGCTGGGATTCCCTCTCTGTTTGGGTCTTCAACTTTGCTTTGAGGGCTGCACGACAGATTAGCCAAGAGCCCAACCGTGCGGTCAAGACATAACTGGGCAGTCGGGAACAACGCAGCTGGATGAATACGTCAATGGTTCAATTGGGAAGGCACATTCGGGGAATTTACCTCTGATCTTTCCGGCTAGGGCCCAAGTCTCCTCCCTGAGCTGGTCGGCGCCACGCTTCAGCCAGGCTTCCCTCCCTGCGTGACGCTCCTCCATCTCGGCCTTTAATGCCCGGAGCTGCTCTAATTCTGCGAGGTGGGGAGCCATTTCCACCTGGATCTCTGTCATCGCCTCATTACGGTCGACAAGTTTCTGCTCAGGGTAAAGAACAAATCAAGAATGGAGTCGGATGTCAGAACGAGAAGATCACCACGACTCTACCACAAGAATTATATCCCGACTCCCTGAGACCCGCTGATAGCGGCGCGAAGCAAGCTTTCGCATTCCCTTCTCGTGGCAACTTCTTCAAGCTTGAAGCTCTTAACAGTCCCGTTAGGCGCTGTCCAGGTGAATGTCTGGGGCATCCTATGCGGAGGAGCTTCAATCCGAGGCAGGTTCGGGATCTCTAGCGGTGGCGACGATGACGACGATGACCACGATGGCGACGGGGTCTCGGCCCCAATGCCGCCGTCCCCCGCGGCCTCGGGGACCGGCTCGGGGCTCCGACAGCGGCCTCCGCGACGGGCGACAATTCAGGGGCTGGGACAATACCCTCAGCCACTACCTCTTGGTCGGGTGGCGATGGCGACCCTGTAGTTGGGACCACCTTAGTCTCTGTGACCGGGCTGGCAACGGGCTCAGCGGGTACGTTCTTGGCCGCCGGCTCGGCTGGGGCAGGCTCTTCAAGGGGAGCAATCGGATCGGTCTCCTTGAGATCGATATCGGCTCGCTTCCTGCATGACAAACAAGATTTCAGAACACTACTTCAACACGCAAGAATTTCAGAAGATCCGGAGCAGCATACCTCTTGGAGAACTTCAGTTTCCTGCCGGGCAACCCGGGTCCTAGCGGAGCACTACCTTTGGTTGTCGGCCCGACCGGCGAATTCGTCGGCGACACAATTTTTAGCGGCACATCAGCTGGAGTCGGCCCCGATTCCGGTGTGGCTGGCTTGGGCGTCTCCATCCTCGGCGGTGTCTGCTTTGGCCGGCCCCTCGGCGATGCTGTTGCTGGACTCGGCAATGTTGGGCTCAAACTCGCAGGTCTCAACCTGGGACTTGATCGCCTGGGTGCTGCGGCGACAGTGTCCTTTATCTTCAGGCTTCCTGCCATAGCGCACGACGTCATGGCCCCTTCGCCCCGATACAGAATGGGCTTCTTCCCTGCACTCTTGGAGTCGGGTTGGGTAGCAGAGGGGCACCTCGGCCTCTTCTTCGATGCAATGGCCGACAACGGGCAGGAGTCTTCATCAAATTTTTCATGCCACTACAGACGAGTCAACAAAGTACATCATGCAGTGCTGAATAATCGCAAACACAAGCCCACAGGCATTCATCACAGAAGAAGATTAAAGATTACCTTGGTCTGGGGCTGAATGAAGCTATAGGCCGCGACCCGGCGATTATCGTCTTCGGTCACGATCACCCCCTCGGAGAAGTAACCAAACAGGGTCTCGGTCACTACGCGCTTGCTGGCTGACTCGTTGCTTACTCGGTCAAGATCATTTTTGCCCTTAAAGGCCCAGCCAAATGCGCTCCTCAGCTTCAGCGGCTGGATGCGCCGAGTCAGGAAGCGACGAGCCACCCAAGGTCCTGTTAGGCCAGCCTTTTTGAGGTCATCTAACTTCACCAACAATTGATGCGCCTGGCCCATCTCCTCAAAGGATGGCTCTACTGACCAATTTGGTGAAACCACGGGCGGCAAGCCGGTGAATGGGCGCAAGGGGAGATCAAGATATATCTTCTTGTGCCAGTCGGTGAATGGGCGCCAATAGAACCATTCCTTGTGCCAGCCTTTCAGAGAAGATTTCAAGGGGAGATCAAGATATATCTTCTTCCCATCGCTCCTTAGCTGGAGACCAGCCCCCCCAATCACACTAATATTATTCTTGGAGGGTTGGGGTTTGATGTGGAACAGATGCCGGAAGAAAATAAAATGGGGTTCAACACCCAAGAAGCACTCGCAGAGAGTAACAAATATGGAGATCTGAAGAATCGAGTTGGGGTTCAAATGCACCAACTCTAGCCCGTAGAAGTCAAGGACGCGGCGGAAGAAATCGGAAGATGGAAGGCACAAGCCCCGATCGAAAAAAGAGGCGAAAACTACTGTTTCACCAGGTTGGGGATTTGGGACCGACTCACCCTTAGCCAGCCGCCAGCAAATCACCTCTTGGCTGGGCAACATCAGTTGACTCTCCAGCAACTTCAGCTTCACCGAGCCACAATCTGAAATCGGCCAAGCACTCTCCGGCGCACCTGCAAGATCCAAAGCTTTCGGCATGGCTGAAAGCAGCAAGATTTGTAGAAAAACGAATCGAGGGCTTGGAACAAACGAAGAGGATTGGAATCGCCCGAGTTCGGGTGGGGAATAGCAGCAGCTAACCCTAGCCGGGCGGGAAGTGAAAAGTTGGGCGCAAAGGTGGAAGACGAAGCGATTGGCTGATTTGGGGAAGATGAAGAAATCTTTTTCTCTCTCCCCGCCTTTATAGAGCTGATGCCAACTAGATGGGCTTGGGCCTACACGGTCAGCACCGGGCCACCAAGATATGATTTCCTACAGTAGCATGCCCCACGTGGGCCGCCTGCAAGCTGAGTTGAAATTATAGCGCTGGTGCTACTAACAGGAGCCAATGAGGTAAACAGATATGCTTCATGAGAGCCTTATTGCTAAACATATATGTTTGGGTATCTGTTTTATCCACCAGGTCTCGAGGATATATCCTTATAAGGATCAGAAGCTGATCTTCATTAAAATTGGGGATGCAGGTATCTATGGAGGCCATGGGCCCCGGGTACCTCATTACCAGTACATGGGCCACTCGGATAGAGGATGGGCCGAACCATGTAATTAGGGATAAGATAGCACCCGGCAGGCTGTGCCTTGTATAATAAGAAAGCATAGTCTTAGTCGGATAGGACTCTATCTCTAAGAAGGAAATCCCTTGGCCGTATCCGGCTGGGATCCTTATCATGTACCCCTGTCCCTTAGTATATAAAGGGAGGCAGGGCGCCCCTCAGAGCAAGGACAACAAGATCATCGATCACCATACACCTCAGAGGAATAACACCTCAACTGGACGTAGGGTATTACCTCACATTGAGGGCCTGAACCAGTATAATTCTCCTGTGTTCCTCTGCAGTCCACCGAATTCACCTTCGCCGAGTAGCCCCATAGTTTTATTGCCGGTGCAAAGCATCGACAGTATCTCTCTCGGGTACACCTAACCACGCAGTGGATTTATTTTCATGCAGTGGTACTCAGCCTACATGCGTGGCCACCAGTTGCCATGAGCAACATTATTCCAGCCGATATGACGCTGAAGAGTCTAACTTTCGAGTAGTGCACTACTCAGGAGAGACTATAAATCCCTTATTCCCGCTAACATGATGCGGAGGAGTCTAACTTCTGAGTGGGACGCCACTCGAAAAAGACTATAAACCCCTTATTCCAGCTGACATGAAGCTGAAGAGTCCCATATACGAGTAGCATCCTACTCGGCAAGACTATAAACACACATACCGACTGATATGAAGTCGAAGAGTCCTATATACGAGTAGTACCCTACTCGGAAAGACTATAAAGTTTATTCCGGTTGACATGATACCGAAGAATCTCATATACCAATAGTAATCTACTCAGGAAAGATTATCAGGTTAAAGATCTTTCACTTTATGTTTAATTGTCTTCACAATTAAGCACAAAGTCAGGGGCTACACCTAATAGGTGCGTCTATTCGGCGCACACTATTCATACATCTACATGAAGCCCTTCATAGGCTTGCTGCCAGCTGACACGAAGCAGGACTCGGGAAGAAGACTCACTCGGACAAAGAGTACTCGAGAGCATCGCACTTGGGCAATCTTCACCGTGGAGGATGAGCACTCGGCATCAGCTGTGACTCGACTATGAAGGTCTTAGGGACTACTGTGGAGGCCATGGGCCCCGGGTACCTCATTACCAGTATATGGGCCACTCGGATAGAGTATGGGCCAGATCATGTAATTAGAGATAAGATAGCACCCGGCAGACTTTACCTTGTATGATAAGGAAACATAGTCTTAGTCGGATAGGTTTCTATCTCTAAGAAGGAAATCCTTTGGCCGTATCCGGCTGGGATCCTTATCATGTACCCCTGTCCCCTAGTATATGAAGGGAGGCGGGGCGCCCCATGAGGGCACGGAAGATCATTGATCACAAACCACCTCAGAGGAATAACACCTCAACTGGACGTAGGGTATTACCTCACATCGAGGGCTTGAACCAGTATAAATCTTCTCTGTGTTCCTCTACAATCCACCGAATTTACCTTCGCCGAGTAGCCCCATAGTTTTATTGCCGGTACAAAGCATCGACACACCCATTCTCTGGTCTCTGAGAACCACGGTTAGTTGAGCAACAGGGCAATCCCCTTTCTTTCTGGTCTATGGTGCTGAGGCCATGTTACCAATTGAGTTAGAGTTCGGCTCTTCGCGAGTTCGGGCCTACTTAGAAGATAAATCCAACGAAAACTGACTGGTTCAACTGGATCAATTGGAGGAAGATATGGACATCGCAATCATCCAGTCAGCAAGGTATCTTCAAGGCCTGCGTCGTTATCACAGTCAAAATGTCCGTGGCTGTGCCTTTTTGGTCGGTGATCTCATCTTGAGAAAAATACAAACCACCAAAGACAGGCACAAACTATCCCCCTTATGGGAAGGGCCGTTCATTATCGCTGAGGTGACTCGGCCGGGCGCCTACCGACTAAAGACTAAAGACGGTGCCCTAGTCAGCAACTCATGGAATATAGAATAGCTATGTCCTTTCTATACCTGAGTTTTGTACTTTCTCACATACATATGTATAATGATTTTCTCTGACTCACTACGTCGCTTGTTTCAACCAAGTAGTGAGTCGGGGCTGCATGCATTATATGTGCTTTGTTAACAAAATACGAGCTTGTTTTATCTAAGTTATGAAGTTTTACAATGATTATGTTATGTTTGCCCGAGTATAGCTTTTTGAGGTGAACGATTTTTATTAAGTTCCTATCGATCAACTCAGCACAGACTATATAGTCGGATAAAGCTAATAATAACTAAGGAAAACCAAGAACTCGACTGCATTATACATATATTTACACATGTCCTTACAAAAGCTTTATATACACCGACTGCATAATGGTTTGTTCTTACATTCCTAGGTCTTTTGTGATCACCTCTGCAGTCGGCCTCACCTGGGTGATCAACTCCAGTGCTTCCTCAGGTGTTGTCTCTTCGGTGAACCCCTTACCGATGGCCTCGAAGTCTACCCTAGGGTAGATCGACTTGGTCATGGCAAGGGTCTGGGCCACGACGATAGCAACGCGCTCATCCAAGAACTTTTTCAAGATACTTGGAGCTTCGCTAAGGTGCGCCTGCACCTAGGAGACTGTACTGGAGCTAGTCCCAATGTGGTGAGGATCCATAATGTCAAGGAGCCTTTCATGGATTTGGCAAGAATCTCCCATGACTCCTTGATGACTTTAATCTCCTCTGCAAAGGCTTGGAATTGGGTTTGGGCATTGGCTCTCGAAGCTGCTCAGATTCATTGACAAGTACACTTGTTAGCCAAAACTGCAGTCGGGGTAACAAAAAGATTGGTTAAGGTTATTGTCAGAGGGAAGGCTTACTTGCATAGTCGGCCTCTACTTTGGCTTTGGCCTTCTCTAGTTCAGCTTTAATCTTTTCACTTTCTTCAGCTCAAGTTCCTGTTGTTTTTTCTCCTCTGTCTGGGTCTTCAACTCGGCTTCGAGGGTTGTATATCAGAATATTCGAGAACTCGAGATTACAGTCAAGACTCAACCAGGCAATCGAAAAACAACAAAGCTGGAGAAATATACTTGGGATTTATTCAGGAAGACAAATACAGGAGACTTACTTATGATCTTCTCGGCTAGAGCCCACCTTTCATCCCTGAGCTAGTCAACTGCTCCCCTTAGCCAAGTCTCCTTCTCCTGACTAGACCGTTCCAGGTCGGCCTTGGCAGCCTGGAGCAGGCCCAACATTGGAGATGGGGGGTGAGCTGAGTCAAGACTTTGTTCACTTTCTCTGAACGATCGACTATCTTTTGCTCGGAGCAAAAACAGAACAAAATAGAGTCAAGAGGTAAGGAACCAATACAAGGAAAACTATCAAGAACTCAATGTGGCGAGAGTCATACCTGGACTCCCTGGGATGCGACGATTGCGGCACAAAGAAGAACTTCACGTTCCCTCTCCACTGCCTCCTCATCATGCTAGTAGCTTTCCGCGATTCCCTCGGGGGATACCCAATGGAATGTTCTCGAGAACTTGTGGGGAGGGGCTTCAAGTCTGGGGAAATCCACTTCATTTGAAGACGACGATGAAATGGATGGCAACAAGGTCCTGGCTCTTGACTCGGCGGCTACTGGGGCTTCAGGGAGTCACTCAGGGGCTAGAGCAGCGGCTTCAGTACTCGCCCCTTGGTCAGCTAGCACTAGCAGTCCTGCTGTCGGGATAGCTTCAGTTTCTACAACTGAGGTAGTCATCGGCTCAGTAGATGAGCTTATTGGTGTTGGCTCGGCTAGGGCTAGCTCGGCAACAGGAGCAGTCGGCATAGTCTCCTTGAGATCTATGTTTACTCGCCTCCTGCACAATGAGTCAAATATCAAGACACTATTACACTGATCAAGATTTTCAGAAGATTCTAGAATGCTTACCTCTTGGAGGTCTTGAACCTCCACGAGGGGGCTCCAGATGTCGGCGGTGGAGAGTCGTTGGCTGTTAGGCTAATCGGCGCTGCAGTCGGCGGTAGCGTTTTGCTCTTGGTCGGCCCAGTTTCTAGTATGGCCAACTGGGGTGTCGAAGTACTCGGTGGCGCCGCTCTTTGGCTCGACGCTGCTAATCTCGTACTCGGTGGTGCCAGCCTTGGGCTCGATGTTTCTGAGCCTAGTGGTGTTGGTCTCGGGCTTGGAGAAGAGGGCCTTGGACTCGGTTGCGTAGGAGCAACGCTGGTGGTATCTTTTATCTTCAGGCTCCCGGCTGCAGTAGTCAGCTTGCTAGCTCTCTTCTTTCCCGAGTCTTCGACATGTTTCTTCCCAGCTCTCTTGGAGCTGGGTTGGGCAGCAGAAGGACTCAACGGCCTCTTCTTTGATTTGGCGGCTGACAAAGTTTGAGAGTTATCATCAAACTCCTCACATTCCTGTAAGTGATTCAAGCAACATACATCATACATTGCAAAGCAATCTAGGAAATACATCCACAGACATTCATCATAGATGGATAGCAATTCAGCAATCAGCATTTCAATATTACCTCTGGATGAGGCCTTTTCTGGCTGTAAGCCACTGTGGCGCGCTCTGCATCTTCTGTTTCAACCACCCCGTTGGTGAAAAAGCTAAGCAAGATATCAGTCACCTTGTGCTTGTTAGTCAAATCTGGGTATTCTTGGCTGGGATCATCTTTGACTTCATAATCCCAGCCGAAGTGGCTTCTCAGCTTCAGGAGCCTGATACGGCGGTTTAGGAAACATCTGGCTACCCAGGGGCCAGTCAATCTAGAGCTCTTTAGCTTTTCAATTCTCTCAATCAACTAATACACTTGGCCTGTCTCCTCAAAGTTTGGCACAGAAGACCAGCTGGGCACGACCTCCAGAGACAAGCTGGTAAAAAGGGGCAGGGAAGGCTCAAGATCAGAGCAATAGAACAATTCTCTATGCCAGCCCTTAAGGGAGGTTTTCAGAGGAACATGGAGATAAATCTTTTTCATTTTGTTCCTAAGCTGGAGAGCGGCTCCCCTATCACTTGGACTTTGTTTTTGGAGGGCTAAGGTTTCATATGGAACAGATATCTAAACAGATTGAAATGGGGCTTCACACCCAGAGAGCATTCACATAGAGTTGCAAAGATAGATATTTGCAAGATAGAGTTGGGATTCAGATTCACCAACTCTAGCTCATAGAAGGAAAGAAGTTGGCGAAGAAAATCCAAAGAAGGAAGAGCAAGACCCCAGTCAAAGAAAGAGGCGAAGACTACAGTCTCACCAGATTGGGGCACCGGAATCGATTCCCCTTCAGTCGGACGCCAATGGATGACTTCACGGCACTGTAATCTCAGCAACTTCTCTAGATACTTCGACTTTGTCAAGCCGCAGTCCGACATTGGCCAGGTCTTAGCAGACACCTCCAGGATTTCCGAAGCTCTCGGCATGGCTAGCAGCGAGGAGATTTGGGGGAAATGCTATTTGAAGCTTGGATTTGATGCAGTGGGGTGGGATCACCTGAGTTTTGAGCGGGGAGTGCTAGCAATGGCGAACCCTAACGATGCAAGGTGCGAAATTTCGACGCGAAAGTTGGAAGACGAAACGATTGGCGGATTGGAAAACATGAGGGAATCTTTTCTCTCTCCCCTCGTCTTTACAGAGTCTGTGCTGATAAGTACGCTTGGGCTTACAAATTCAGTACTGGGCCACAAGATATGAGTTTCTATAGTAGCACACTCTATTAGGGCCGCTCGCTGGCTATGTTAAAATCACAGTGCTGGTGCTACTCACAAAGACTGATTAAATAATCAGATATGCTTCATGCTAAGCCTATAGCTGGGTGTATACATTTGGGTATCTGCATTATTTGCCAGGTATTGAGGATATATCCTTATAAGGATCAACAGCTGATCTCCATTAAAATTGGGGATGTAGGTATCTCTCAAGTACACCTGACACATATTGGGTTAAAATCCATAAAGTGGTACCCGGCTTACATGCTTAGCCATTATTTGCCATGAGCAAAAATCATTTCAGCTAACATAATGCTGAAGAGTCTCATATACCAGTAGTACACTACTCAGGAAAGATTACAAGATTAAAGATCTTTGACTTTATGTTTAATTATTTTACAATTAAGCACAAAGTTGGGAGCTACACCTAATAGGTGCGCCTATTCGGCGCACACTATTTATATCTCTACATGAAGCCCTTGATAGCCTCGCTGCCAGCTGACATGAAGCAAGACTCGGGAGAAGAAGCACTTGGACAAAGAGTACTCAGGAGCAATGCACTTGGGAATTCTTCACAGTGGAGGATGAGCACTCGACATTAGCTATTACTCAACTATGAAGGTCTCAGGGGCTGCTGTGGAGGCCATGGGCCCCGGGTACCTCATGACAAGCATATGGGCACTCAGACAGAGGATGGGCCTAGCCTTGTAATTAGGGATACAATAGAACTCAGCAGATTTAACCTTGTACGACAAGGAAAATACAATCCTAGTCGGGCACGTTGTACTCCTAGATGGAAATCTCTTAGTCGTAATCCGACTGGGACTCCTACTTTGTAACCTTGTCCCTCAGTATATAAGGGGAGGCAGGGTGCCCCCTGAGGGCAGTTCACCAGAATCAACAAAACCACAATCATACATCCTCAAAGGAACTACACCACAACTGGACATACGGTATTACCTCATCTCGAGGGCCTGAACCAGTATAAACCTTTCGTGTTCCTTTGCAGTCCACCGAGTTTCAATCCGACGAGTAGCCCTATATTCGTATTGCCGGTGTAAAACACCGACACATTAGCCGACATTGGGTCCTGTCTATAATAGCCCACTTTTGTTCATTGGTGCATAAAACCATTTTTCATCTGCATGCACTACATGTTATCTTTCATGCATGAAAATCCCAGCCAACAAATTAAAGTTCGTATGATCTATATAAACTTTTCCCACCGCCCTATCTAACCCTAAATTTTCAATCTTCATCGAAAATTCTGGAAAAATTCCTAAAAATTCCATACCTTACTACCAGCCTTGCCTCCAAGTTTCATTTAGTTAGAAGCAAGTTGGCCCATCTAACCATCTAGTCTAATCCTTGCTGAAATTGAAAAAAATCTGGGTATTGTTCACCCAAGAAGAGTTCTTTCCCTCTTCCTCTCGGTTTCTCCTGTTTTCTCGATTTGTTGACCCAATATTTCCACTTGGCAAGGTAGGTAACCCCATTGGACACACTATTTATGTTGGGCCCCACCTCTAATTCAGACTCCACAGCCCAGCCAAGCCCAGGCGAACTCAGGCAGTCCCTGTTCTCCATCACCCAAGCGAGATCACGCGAGGATCTCTCTCTGCCTGTGCAGCTTGACCAGGTGGCTACCTCTGCACACCCCAGACCATGTGAGAGGGAGAGGCAGAGCCGCCTTGGGACCTCGCGAGATGCCCCAACAGCCTCAGCAACGCCCTGCCCTGTCCCGTTTGTCTGCTGCACGCCTGCCCGCACACACATCATCGCGAGACCGATGGAGTAGAGCAGTGCCCCCTCTCCTCTCCCTTCCTTGCCTTCCTTTTTAACCAAGCCCATGTCCTCCAGCCTCCCCAGCTCACCCTCTTTCTCATGCACCCAAGGACCCAGGGGATTGCCCCTTGGTTCGCCTGGAACGTGAGGTGCCGCCCATGGCGCCGGCGAGCACACGCCTTCCGTCTGGGAGCTCCGGTGAGTTTCACCTTGTCCCAGCTGTGTCACCATGTGTTCCTGCCCGACCTAACTCTGTTTTTGCCCTTGGTATGCAGCAGGCATCACCGCAGCCCCATCGTGTTTTGCGAAGCCAACCGGGTGCCGCCGTGACCTTGCAGCCGCTAAACTCCGCCTTGGTGAGTTTAACACTGTCCTAGCTGTATCACCATCTCCCCTTTACACATTGAACTCATCGCAGCGCTTGTCTGTAGCCTCCATCATGAGTAACCCTGCCGCCAAGCCAACCACCGCCTCATCGTTGCACCCCACCACCCGCACTCTTCGGTGAGCTCCTGTTTCTGCATGTGCTTTCTTTTTATTCCTGGGAGGCCACTAGTGCTCCCCACATCCTTGGCTTGGCATGTCATGCCATTGTTTTGCCATCCACCCAAGCGACACCACCGTGGCCACATGTGTGGATGGCCGCATGGATTAGAACCCTACGACCTTGCATGCAGGATCCCTACATCTTCCCCGCACCCCTGCATTCACTAGCCATGCACTAGAGCATGAGAGGACAGAGGTAGACAAGCCGTACTTTAACTTGGCTTTTCACCGAACACCTTAGGTGCGCTTGTGTTTGAGTGAGCGACAGCCATCCCATCAGCCCCATGCAAGCCAGGTTGGCCCCACTAGTGTTAGAATGGATAAAACCGCAAGTAGAGCTGCTGCTGTTGAATTCCCGATTTTGCCGGTCGTTGTTAACGTACGAAGACGTGTAGTTTGCGCATACGAAGACATCGTTTTTGGACCGAGGCGTTCGCCGCTACCGAAGCCTTCCCATAGATTCCACTTGTGCATCCAGTGACCCCTAGGCCCTAGAAACCCTCCACGCCTCCAAACGCCTTAGATTAATACTTCACGCCTGGTGGGTTTCACATGTTAGGCCGTTTTAGCGACGTGTGAGCGTGTGTGATTAACATCCTAGCGAGTTGGAGTATATCCACTTCTGGGAGCTGTCCTTAGGTTCACAGTAGCACATATGTAGGTTTCGTACCATATAAATGCCCCTAGAACCAAAAACGTCCCAAATAGACCACCCGTTAAGTCGGTAGAATGTTTTCAGCCGTTTCAGCAGTTCGGTCGAGCGAGAACGCTGTTTCTCATTTATTTTCGATTTTAAGACAGTGCAGACTTCGTTTAGCCGTTTCTCCCTCATACAAAGTCGGATTCAAGCGATTCTTTTTCCTAAATTCATCTAAAATCATGCACTTCCATATTCTGCAAAAATATTTGTATTTCATGCACTGTTAAATTTTTCCATTGATTTCATTGCATTCGTTTGGTATTCTCGTAGAGCGCGACATTCCTGACCTAGTTGAGGAGGAACTAGAGGACTACCAGGAAGGCCAGGAGCAAGTCAAGCACCCCCTTGATCAATTGCTCCTATATTTCAAACTTACAAACTATATTGAATGCCAACTTTTATGCATGCGAAGTTTTACTCAGAAATGTGTAGGATTCTTGGGTAGTTAACCTCTTGTTGCATATGCCTTGTCCTTGTTACTCATATCATGAATTCCTTGTCACTTATGTTGCCACTGAAAATTTAGGATCATGTGGTTGGAAGGATGCCAATAGGTATGCTTAGTTTGCTAATTAATCAATGCTGCTTGTTACTTGATTTTGGGATCTTGGGGAAATAAAGCATTTGCGAAATTATGGAAATGAACAGTGGGTAATTCCCCTGTGCTCTTGGTGGAAAACAAAAACTGAAAACATGCTTTTGACTTGGGTGAGTGGATGTAGTGTTTGGTGCCTTGTTTGTGGTACCGATTAGGTGGTTGTCTCGCCTGGGTCGATAAGGACCAATTCTATGGTGTAGCTAGAACCAAGAAACATAGTACAAACCACATGTGGCTCTTATGGGGAGTCCCTGGCTCAGTATAATGTTGATACCTAGCAATAGAGCCGCCGGTGGTAGTTGTAGGTCATTGTTGTTGACATTGGGTTAGTACGGGTTATGGTTGTTGTCCATGGCCCGAAGGTACCTTGATTATTGTTCAAGGGTGACCAGCACATCGTGTGAGCCTTGGGGTTTTGGGAGTCCTACCAACTCCCTAGGGATAGATCATAAGCGCAGGATATTGCTAGGCCAACGGTAGAAAGGCTTTGTCATTGATGGTGTGAAGCCCCTGTGTGGTAGCTCATATTGTCCTTGTCATGTGGGTACAGTTGTACACACTCTCGAGAGTTAAAACTATTCGAATAGCCGTGTCCTCGGTTATGGATGACTTGGGAAATTCTTCACTATGGTAGATTTAAATTCTGGGAACTGTTTTGGGGAAAATCATGGTGCGAATGGGGAGTTCGTGGGGCTGGTTGTGGCAGCGTGTTGCCACGGTTGGCTGTCATGGGCAGGAAGCCTAGATGGTTGGAAACACTTGGGGTCGATGCTTACATACTTGATTTTCTGTGCTGACTTGATTTACGAAATTTCGTTGCAAAACCGCAATGTTTTTGCTATATATATTATGATTTATGCAAAGTGCAGAAGCTGAACCATTCCTTGTTTATCTTCGCATATTATGGAATACCAGTGCAAATACTAAAAGTCTTGCAGAGTACGTATTGTACTTACACACGCTTGTGTGACTTTTTTTTTTAGAGATGATTGAGGGGGACCCGACAATCGGGTACTTCTATGCAGCGGGTTTTGAAGACGACAACACCGGTGCTTACTAGGGCTTACCGGTCGGTTACCTGTGGGCGGGTAGAGGCACACTTGCTGGTTTTTGGTGCCTATATTATCTTGTTTCCGCTGTTGAACTCTTTTTTTTTATTTTCTTGTTCTATTTGGTTGGTCGGCCTCTGTAATCGCTAAGTCTAGACTCTTGTACGACTTCTGTTTGGACTGCTGTGAGCTGAACCTGTGATGTATGGATTATGATGTCGATGTTGAATGTGTGTGCTAGCAATTGATCATGGGACTAGCATGGTACACACATAGGGTTCGGGGTCAAACCCGGGTCTGACAGCGTTGGTATCAGAGCCATACCGACCAAGGTTAAGTCATAGTAAGCCATGTCGTTAGGTAGGTTTTGGTTTGGAAAACTCCTGTTCAAAACTCTCATCTATCTTCTAAAAACGCTAAGTAGTCATATTACCTATTTAGCGTATCATTTTACTCTACATACCTTCCTTTGGACAAAAAGTTGTCTTAAACTTATGCTTCAATGTTCAAAACTGCATCGGCTACCCCTTTCGTTTGAAAAGCAGCGGCCCTTGCCCTGGAAAATGGTTTCAAGTACTTTTAAATATTAGTTCTAAATGGTTTTGAAAAAGTCATTAAATCTTATTGAAAAGCTACTGCAAAATGTTTGCAAAAAAAATGCTATAGCAAAATCTAAACTTCTATCTCCTTACCTACTGTCATTTGGTTTGAAGATGATCTTTGTGCTGTACGCTAGACGTTATTAACATTATAGGTTAAGGACTTAAGGGGGGTAGCAGTACTGGGAGGGGAAGCGTTGCATCTTCCTTTCGTTCTTGTTGTTTATCTCTTGCCGGTTGTGCGATATACTTGTTATGTTCGCATCACCCATGCTTGTTTGTAATCTGAAAAACTAATTGCTAAAACTTGTGAAAACTAAGGAATATATCATATATCACTGACCTCATTTAGTTTTACTACTAACCTGCCCAACTTTCATTTCTGAAATCAATGATTTTTGTTGTTGCTAACTTGTTGCAGATGGCCGAGTGGGTTGTTTGCCATTGGACCAGTGACACCGGCCCCACTGGTTTGCCACGTGATTTGTGGAACATGCTATAGCGTGCACACTATCACCACCCTCCTGAGTATACGGTTGCTCACACCAACATTGGCCCTACTTCAGTTGAGTACCGTGCACGAGTTCTTATACTCGCTAGGGCTTATGTTGGGAGCCAGCCCTTGGAGTTCACTGGCTATGGCTCCTCCCTCCACAGAGCCATCAACGATGCTGCCTACATTGCTATGGCACACATGCTGCACCTCCATGTGGAGTTGGCTTCACAATACCCGTACCATCCGGCACGCCCTTTGGGAGAGGAAGTTCACCTCTACCTCTCAGCTGAACGTGAGCCAAACCATGTCCTTCACAACTTGGCGGAGTACGTGTGCTCCTCAAATCATTACCACCGTGTCATCGGCTTGGAGCTGCGACAAGCTCGTGGGCGCATCGCTCACCTGGAGCGCCTCATTGAACCTTATGTCCGTATGGGCCATATTCCCCACATCGAGCTGTACGGTGTGGAGGATATTGCTGCACCTGCCCCTACTGCAGCACATAGGCCTGCTGCTGCTCCTACCCATGCTTCTGCACCTGTGCCAACACCCATTGCCCAGGAGCTGATGGTAGTACTAGCGCTGCCTGCTAACCCGGTGCCCCGCTCAGCTGCTCCAACTCGCACTACACGCATGACAGCTGCAGAGTATTGTGGCCTCTTCAAGCCGGTTGAGTCTAAAAGCTCATGTTCAGGTCAGCGACGTCGGGTCATCGCCCCTGCTCCCACATGGAGGTCTGCTACAGATGAGGAGGATTATGAGCCATTTGTACCCGCTTCACCAGAAGATGGTGATATATAGGAGCTTAACCAGGAGTAGGTCTTTCACAGTTGGTAGAGCTCACTAGTAAGTGGTGTTTTGTAGTGAGCGAGTAGTGCTTTTGCTTCCGGCCATAGGCGTGGGTGGCCGTGATGGATGATGAGGTGATGTAATGCATGGTATTGTGCCGTTAGCTGCTTGATTCATTCAGCCCATGGGCTTTGTATGTTTGTGAATCGACTAAGGCTTGTCCCATGTTTATGTACTGTAAGACTTAAGTGTTTCTATGTGGCGTAATGGATCTTATTTGTGCTTCGGTCGACATTTTATTTGGAATTTTTTTTCTGTTCCTGGGCTGTTTAAATTTCATCCTATCAACAGTCTAGTAGCACTAGTTTATACATCCTTATGCACGTAGTAATGGGAAGATTGTTGTACAGGATGACTGCAGCATGGACCCGTTCCGCAGCACGAGTGGCTCAGGATGGAGATCCCTCTGAACCACAGCACTATGGTCAACCCCAGCAGCAACGGGGTGCACAGGGTGGCCAAGATAGGCCCCTGCCTGGTGCACCTGCCGGTGGACAGCAACCCGGTCCTACCTTGGCGGAAGTGCTCATGTTGGCCGAGCAAAACCACATGGCACAAACTCAATTGATTGAGAGGATTGAAAGGAACACCGCTGCATGTGGTGCAGCCGCACAAGCCGTTGGAGGAGCACAGCACTTGGGCAACAATCAGCCATCCAAGTTGTTTGATTTCCACCGCACCAAGCCACCCACTTTTGCCCGTTTTGAGGATCCACTTGATGCCGATGATTGGCTGCGTACAGTAGAGAAAAAGCTTGACTTGGTTCACTTTGACGATGCTGAGAAGGTGACATTTGTAGCAGAATAGCTTCATGGTGCCGCTAGTGATTGGTGGGACAATTACTGTGCAATGCAACAAGAAGGCCATGTTGTAACGTGGAATGAGTTTAAGGGAGCATTTCGCAAAGCACACATCCCAGCTGGTATCATGAAGATCAAGAGGAAAGAATTTGAAACTCTGAAGCAAGGCAACATGTCCGTGAGCGAGTACCTCCACCGCTTCAACCATCTTGCTCGCTATGCCGCTGCCGACCTACCAAATGAAGAAGCAAAGATGGGGAAGTTCCTGGAAGGACTAGATGAAGAGATGCAGCTGGCCTTTGAGCCGTTTGACTTCCCTGACTTTCCCACTTTGGTGAACAAGGCCATTGGATGGGAGCACAAGCATCGTGGCGTAGTGGAGTCCCACAAACGTAAGTGGGCTGCACGCAAGCCAGCGGGAGGGAGCTCCTCATAGCAGCGCGTGTGGCGTCTCGCAACTGTTTGGCCGCTGGCACCAGCGCCAGCAAGGTATCCAGCGTCACCACAAGCAAGGCCACAGCCACCAGCCCCTCGTGTGCCTCAGCCGCCCCCTCGCCCAGCTGCACAACAAGCTACCGACTTCAGGCTGGTAGACTGCTACAATTGTGGAGAGTACGGGCATTACTCCAATCGGTGCCCAAGAAGGTACCTAGTCCAGTTCAGTTTGTGCCTCCACGCGCTCCAGCCGGACCAGCAGCGCGTGGGAGAGGCCGTGGAGCACCACCAGCCCGCAACCCAGCCCCTAGGTCTTCTCAGAACCTTGGGAGGGGCAGGGTTAATCATGTGACTGCCGAGGAAGCTCAGGATGCGCCTGATGTGGTGCTTGGTATGTTTCTCGTGAACTTAGCCCCTGCAATGGTTTTATTTGATTCTAGAGCTTCACATTCTTTCATATCCAAGGATTTTGCTGCAAATCATCAAATGAAAGTTGACACCCTAGTTAACCCAATGATAGTACAATCACCTGGGTCAGAGTTGACAACAAAACTAGTTTGCACCGACGTTACCATTATTATCAATGGCAATAAGTTTTTGGCAAATTTGATTGTGCTTGGGACACAAGGTTTAGATGTGATACTTGGGATGGATTGGCTCTCCAAGCACAAGGGTTTGATCAACTGTGAAAGTTGGTCCATCACACTCACGAACACAGCCGGGGATCGGGTAGAGTTTGTCTCTAATAGAACTGTACCCTCTCATTCTCTTCTCAGCAGCCTTGTTAGTAGGGAAATAAGCCAGGTTCTGGTAGTTTGTGAGTACCCTGACATCTTTCCAGATGAGTTACCCGGTATGCCACATGACAGAGACATGGAGTTCGTGATAGAGCTGCTGCCCAGAACAGCCCCAATATCCAAATGGCCCTACCGGATGCCGCCTAATGAGCTAGCTGAACAGAAGGAACAACTTAGAGAGCAGCTGAACAAAGGATTCATTCGGCCAAGCACATCACCATGGGGATCTCCCGTGCTATTCGTAGAGAAGAAGGATCACATTCTCAAGATGTGCGTCGACTACCGATCGTTAAATGAGGTTACCATCAAAAACAAATACCCGCTGCCCTATATTGATGATCTTTTTAATCAAATGAGTGGGGCACGTGTATTCTCAAAGATTGACTTGAGACTAGGCTACTTTCAGCTGAAAATCAGACCCGATGATATCCCAAGACAGCCGTCACCACACGTTATGGTTTGTATGAGTACACCATAATGTCGTTTGGACTAACTAATGCCCCGGCAAGCTTCATGAACTTGATGAATAAGATTTTTATGGAGTACTTGGATCAGTTTGTAGTAGTCTTTATTGATGACATCCTCATCTACTCGAAGAGTGAAGAAGAGCATGAAAGGCATCTACGACTAGTTCTGGATAAACTTCAAGAGCACCAGCTATATGCAAAATTTAGCAAGTGTGAGTTCTGGTTGAAGGAAGTTGGATTCCTTGGTCATGTGCTGTCTGAGGGTGGAGTAGCCGTTGATCCAAGCAAGGTCCAAGAGGTGTTGAATTGGAAACAACCCCAGAATGTTTCGGACATAAGACGTTTTCTTGGATTGGCTAGTTACTACCGCCGGTTCATTGAAAGCTTTTTAAAGATTGCTAGACCAATGACTCAGCTGTTGAAGAAGGAAAAGAGGTTTGAATGGACTAAGGAATGTGAAGAAAGCTTCCAAGAATTAAAGAAAAGACTAACCACAGCACCCGTGTTGGTTTTACCGGATGTTGGCAAGAGCTTCGATGTGTATTGTGACGCATCTCGGTTAGGTCTTGGCTGCGTATTAATGCAAGAAGGGAAGGTAGTAGCCTATGCATTGCGTGACAATTGAGACCACATGAACAGAACTACCCTACGCATGACTTAGAACTAGCAGCTGTTGTGCATGCCTTGAAGATTTGGCGGCATTACTTGATCGGTAATCGCTGCGAGATATACTCAGATCACAAGAGCCTAAAATATATATTCACACAAGCGGATCTGAACCTAAGGCAAAGGAGATGGCTCAAGTTAATCAAGGACTATGACCTAGGCATAAATTATCACCCGGGGAAGGCCAACGTAGTTGCAGACGCGCTGAGTCGGAAAGCTCATTGCAATAGTCTCACACTAAGCAATGGACAACCTGAGTTGTATAAGGAATTTCAATGCCTCAACCTGGAATTGGTGGAGTATGGTTGTGTTGCAGCCGTGGAAGCAAAGTCGACGTTAGAAGACCAAATTCTTGCAGCCCAAGCTGAAGACAAGGAAGTCCAAGAAATTAAGCACGCAGCATAGAGAAAGGGGAAACCTCAGATTACAACATGGATGAAAATGGAGTGGTTAGGCGTGGACAGCGAATATACATCCCCAAAGATGAAAAGGTCAAGAACCTGATTCTGAAAGAAGCCCATGAAACATTGTACTCAATTCATCCGGTAGTACCAAGATGTATCAAGATTTAAAGAAGGATTTTTGGTGGGCAAGCATGAAGTGAGATGTAGCTGAATACGTGGCGCTCTGTGATGTGTGTCAGCGAGTGAAGGCTGAGCACCAAAGGCCAGCCGGGCTACTACAGCCATTACAAATCCCGGAATGGAAATGGGACGAAGTTGGAATGGATTTCATCACTAGTTTGCCAAGGTCACAGCGAGGCAATGATTCAATATGGGTTGTAGTGGATCGGTTGACAAAAGTAGCACACTTTATACCAGTGAAAACCACTGACAAAGGAACCAAGCTAGCTGAATTGTATTTCTCTCGGGTTGTTTGCTTGCATGGTGTGCCGAAACGGATAGTTTCGGACCGAGGTGCCCAGTTCATCTCACATTTTTGGAAACGGTTGCAGCAAGCAATGGAAACCAACCTAGCTTTCAGCACCGCATATCACCTGCAAACTGGAGGACAAACCGAGAGGGTGAACCAAATTCTAGAAGACATGTTGAGAGCGTGTGTGCTGTCCCATGGACCAAGCTGGGAAAATTGCTTGCCATATGCTGAGTTTTCTTACAACAACAGCTACCAAGCAAGCCTACAAATGTCACCATTCGAGGCTCTCTATGGGAGGAAATGTAGAACACCTCTAAACTGGTCACAAGTTGGTGAGAGACACGTATTTGGCCCAGCTTCGATCAATGAAGCGGAAGAGCAAGTTCGGTTGATTAGAGCAAGATTGAAGGAAGCCCAATCAAGACAAAAGAGCTATGCTAACCAAAGGAGGCATGAGCTGAAGTTCAGACCTAATGACTTCGTATATCTCAAAGTGACGCTGCTGCGAGGTACCCACAGGTTTCAAGTCAAGGGAAAATTAGCACCACGGTACGTTGGACCGTATAGGGTGCTTGCAAGAGTAGGAGAAGTGGCCTATAGATTGGACCTGCCACCCGAGCTGTCTGAAGTGCACAATGTCTTCCATGTATCACAATTAAAGAAGTGCCTTAGAGTGCCCACTGAGGTTGCGCCAATAGAAAGCATCGAACTACAACAAGACCTCACGTACAAAGAGCACCCAATTCGCATAATAGAAGAAGCTGAGGGCGGACAAGGAAACAAGACAATCAAGATGTGCAAGGTACAGTGGAGTAACCACACAGGATGAGGCAACCTGGGAGCGTGAAGACCATCTTCGAAAGAGTTCCCTACCTCTTCACCGAGCCGGCCAAATCTCAGGGACGAGATTCATTTTAAGGGGGGTAGGTTTTATAATAGCCCACTTTTGTTCATTGGTGCATAAAACCTTTTCATCTACATGCACTGCATGTCATCTTTCATGCATGAAAATCCTAGCCAACAGATTTAAAATTTCGTACGATCTATATAAACTTTTTCCCACCACCCTATCTGACCCTCAATTTTCAATCTTCACCAAAAATTCTAGAAAAATTCCTAAAGATTTCATACCTTACTACCAGCCTGCCTCCAAGTTTAATTTCAGTTTGAAGCAAGTTGGCCCATCTAACCATCTAGTCTAACCCTCTGCAAAAAATCTGGGTACTGTTTCACCCAAGAAGATTCTTTACCTCTTCCTCTCGGTTTCTCCTGTTTTCTCGACCTGTTGACCCAATATTTCCACTTGGCAAGGTAGGTAACCCCATCGGACAGACTTTTTATGTTGGGCCCCACCTCTAATTCAGACCACACAGCCCAGCCAAGCCAAGGCCAACTCAGGCAGTCCTTATTCTCCATTGCCCAGCGATCACGAGATCTCTCTCCGCCTATGCAGCTCGACCATGTGCCTACCTCTGCATGCCCCAGACCACGTGAGAGGGAGAGGTAGAGCCACCTTGGGACCTCGCGAGATGCCCCTGACAGCCTCAGTAATGCCCTGCCCCATCCTGTCTGTCTGCTGCACGCTTGCCCACGCACACACCATCGCGAGACCGATGGAGTAGAGCAGCGCCCCCCCCCCTCTCCTCTCCCTTCCCCTCCTTCCTTCTTAACCAAACCCATGTCCTCCTGCCTCCCCAGCTCGCCCTCTTTATCACGCACCCAAGGAACCAGGGGATTGCCCCTTGGTTCACCGGGAATGTGAGGTGCCGCCCACGGCACCGGCGAGCACATGCCTTCCGTTTGGGAGCTCCGGTGAGTTTCACCTTGCCCCAGCTGTGTCACCATGTGTTCCTACGTAACCTAACTCTGTTTTTGCCCTCAGCATGCAGCAAGCACCACAGTAGCCCCATCGTGTTTTGCGACGCCGACCGGGTGCCACCGTGACCTTGCAGCCGCTAAACTCCGCCCTGGTGAGTTTAACACTGTAGCTGTATCACCACTCCCTTCACTCATTGAACTCATCGCAGCTTGTCTGCAGCCTCCATCGCGAGCAACCCTGCCGAGCCGACCACCGCCTCATCATTGCACCCCACCTCCCGCACTCTTCGTGAGCTCGCCACTTCTGCATGTGCTTTCTTTTTATTCCTGGGAGGCCACTAGTGCTCCCCACGTCCTTCGCTTGGCCTGTCATGCTGTTGTTTTGCCATCCACCCAAGCAACACCACGTGGCCAATGTGTGGATGAGGCTCAATCGGAGCATGGCGCATGATTAGAACCCTACAACCTTGGATGCAGGACCCCTAAAGCTTCCCCGCGCCCCTGCATTCACTAGCCATGCACTAGAGCATGAGAGGACAGAGGTAGACAAGCCATACTTTAGCTTGGCTTTTCACTAAACACCTTAGGTGCGCTTGTGTTTGAGTGAGCGACAGCCATCCCATCAGCCCCATGCAAGCCAGGTTGTCCCCACTAGCATTAGAACGGGATAAAACCGCGAGTAGAGCTGCTGCTGTTGAATTCCCGATTTTGCCGGTCGTCGTTA
The DNA here is from genome assembly GCA_003991445.1 of Oryza meyeriana var. granulata. Lineage (NCBI taxonomy): Eukaryota > Viridiplantae > Streptophyta > Magnoliopsida > Poales > Poaceae > Oryza > Oryza meyeriana. Next base: position 577,691 of record RYFJ01000625.1, on the reverse strand, counting down.
ACGTACAAAGACGTGTAGTCTGCGCGTACGAAGACATCGTTTTTGGACCGAGGCGTTCGCCGCTACTGAAGCATTCCCATAGATTCCACTTGTGCATCTAGTGACCCCTAGGCCCTAGAAACCCTCCACGCCTCCAAACGCCTTAGATTAATACTTCACGCCCGGTGGATTTCACGTGTTAGGCCGTTTTAGCGACATGTGAGCGTGTGCGATTAACATCCTAGCGAGTTGGAGTATATCCACTTCTGGGAGCTGTCCTTAGGTTCATAGTAGCACTTATGTAGGTTTCGTATCATATAAATGCCCCTAGAACCAAAAAGTCCCAAATAGAGCACCCGTTAAGTCGGTAGAATGTTTTCAGACGTTTCAGAAGTTCGGTCGAGCAAGAATGCTATTTCTCATTTATTTTCGATTTTAGGACAGAGCAAACTTCGTTTAGCCGTTTCTACCTCATACGAACTCGGATTCAAGTGATTCTTTTTCCTAAATTCATCTAAAATCATGCACTTCCATATTCTGCAAAAATATTTGTACTTCCTGTACTATTAAATTTTGCCGTTGTTTCATTGCATTCGTTTGGTTATTCTCGTAGAGCACGACATTGCTAACCCAGTTGACCGAGGAACCAGAGGAGTACCAGGAAGTCTAGGAGCAAGGCAAGCACCCCCTTGATCAATTGCTCCTATATTTCAAACTTACAAACTATATTGATTGCAAACTATTATGCATGCGATGTTTTACTAAAAAATGTGTGGGATTCTTGGGTAGTTAACCTCTTGTTGCACATGCCTTGTCCTTGTTACTTGAGTATCAGAAATTCCTTGTCATCTATGTTGCCACCGAAAATCTGGGTTCATGTGGTTGGGAGGATGTCAACAAGTATGTTTAGTTTGCTAATTAATCAATGCTGCTTGTTACTTCATTTTGGGATGTTGGGGAAATGAAACATTTGTGAAATTATGGAAATGAACAGTGGGTATTTCCCCTATGCTCTTGGTGGAAAACAAAAACTGAAAACATGCTTTTGACTTGGGCGAGTGGATATAGTGTTTGGTGCCTTGTTTGTGGTACCGATTAGGTGGTTGTCTCGCCCGGGTCACTAAGGACCGATTCTATGGTGTAGCTAGAACCAAGAAACATAGTACAAACCACATGTGGCTCTTACGGGGAGTCCCTGGCTCAGTATAATGTTGATACCTAGCAATAGACCCGCCAGTGGTAGTTGTAGGTCATTATTGTTGACATTGGGTTAGTGCGATTTATGGTTATTGTCCATGGCCCGAAGGTACCTTGATTATTGTTCAAGGGTGACCAGCACATCGTGTGAGCCTTGTGGTTTTGGGAGGCCTGCCAACTCCCAAGGGATAGATCATATGCGTGGGATATTCCTAGGTCAACGGTAGAAAGGCTTTGTCATTGATGGTGTGAGCCTCCTGTGTGGTAGCTCATATTGTCCTTGTCATGTGGGTACAGTTGTGCACACTCTTGAGAGTGAAAACTATTCGAATAGCCGTGTCCTCAGTTATGGTTGACTTGGGAAATTCTCCACCGTAGTAGATTTAAATTTTGGAACTGTTTTGGGGAAAATCATGGTGTGAATGGGGAGTTCGCTGGGCTGGTTGTGGCTGCGTGTTGCCATGGTTGGCTAGCATGGGCAGGGAGCCTAGATGGTTGGAAACACTTGGGGTCGATGCTTACATACTTGATTTACTGTGCTGGCTTGATTTATGAAAATTTTGTTGCAAAACCGCAGTGTTTTCACTATGTATATTATGATTTATGCAAAGTGCAGAACCTGAACCATTCCTTGTTTATCTTCGCATATTATGGAATACCATTGCAAATACTAAAAGTCTTGCAGAGTACATATTGTACTCACACACGCTTGTGTGACTTCTTTTTTTTAAGAGATGATTGGGGGGGACCCAACAATCGGGTACTTCTATGCAGTGGGTTTTGGTGACGACGACGACGGTGCTTACTAGGGCTTACCGGTCGGTTGCCTATGGGCGGGCAGAGGCACACTTGCTGGTTTTCGGTGCCTATATTTTCTAGTTTCCGCTGTTGAACTCTTTGTTATTTTGTTGTTCTATTTGGCCGGTCGGCCTCTATGTAATCGCTCAGTCTAGACTCTTGTACGACTTATGTTTGGACTACTGTGAGCTGAACTTGTGATGTATGGATTATGATGTCGATGTTGAATGTGTATGCTAGCAATTGATCGTTGGACTAGCATGGTACACACATAGGGTTCAGGGTCAAACCCGGGTCCGACATTGGTCCTGTACAGTCCACGGTTTGGCAACGCAGCTCCCGGGATCAAATCAATTTGATGCTCAATTCCTCTCATAGGTGGTGGCCCCAGGGGTATTTCACTTGGAAATATATCAACAAACTCCTACAAAAGGTTAGCAATTGCACGTGGCAAAGATGGAGGCAAATCATCAAGTGTAAAGAATGTTTGTTTGCAAATCAAAGCATAGCAAATAGACTCATGTGCAATTAACTCAGAAATTTCAGATTTAGTAGCTAACATGGAAGCACCCTTCAACCTAAATGTATCGTTCCTAGCATGTGGGTCCTTTTTCTCCTTCTTTGGCGGAAAAACATCTTTAGCTACTTGCTGATTTTCAGACTTAGATTCATTTAATCTCCTCTCATTTTCAGCACGTGCTACATCATCTTTCAGAATTTCAGCAGGAGTCATTGGTAGCAACTCCATCTTCTTACCATTGTGTGTGAAGGTGTAAGTGTTAGTTCTACCACGGTGCAACACATCTCTATCATATTCCCAAGGCCTACCCAACAGCAAAGAACATGCTTGCATAGGCACAACATCAAAATTTGCACAATCATAGTAATTTCCAACGAAAAATTGTACCCTCACAACTTTGCTTACCTTTAACTTACCACAAGAGTTAAACCATTGGATGTAGTAAGGCCGTGGATGTGGTTGTGTAGGCAAACCAATCTTCTCAACCAAATCAGAACTAGCAAGATTGCTACAACTCCCACTATTAATGACAACACGACATGCCTTATTATTGACCACAAACCTAGATTGGAACAAGTTATGGCGCTGATTTTGCTCCGCCTTCTCCATTTGAGCACTTAGCACCCATTGTGCTACAACACTCAAGTACTTGCTTGTATCAGCAGCACCTATTTGCTCCACATCATCATCACTGTGGTCTTCATCTCCTGTTTGGTTAGTGGCATCTACTAATTCTTCTTCAACATCACTAGCACTAGTGTAGCCACCATCTTCTGTCACAATGAGAACTCTCTGGTTTGGGCAATCATGTTGCACATGTCCCATCCCTTTGCACTTGAAGCATTGGATGTCTCTTGTTCGCCCCGTGGAAGCCATCGATGATGCACTTTTTGCAAGTGCCTGCGAATGAACAGATTTACTCACCTCAGTAGCATGGGATATTGGTGCCGATGCCTCTGATTGCACCCGGTTGGTGGAGGGTGTAGCAATCCGAACAGTGGTGGGGGTACTTTTTCCGGGCCCAAAGGGAGGCCTCGATGTAGACGTGATGCCCCAATTGTTCCTTTTCATTGGTTGCCTTCCCTGCAATTCTTGTTCAGCTAACATAGCTAGATGGAACAACCAGTTAATAGAATTGTATTCTTGATAGGCAACTATGTCCTGAATTTCACGTCTCAATTCCCCATAGAACTAAGCCATCTTATCCTCCTCATCCTTCTGTACCTCACAACGCAACATGCCTATTTGTAATTCCTGAAAGTAGTCTTCTATAGACTTATCACCTTGGTCTAAGCGTTGCAACTTTTTTCGCAAATCTCGTTTGAAGGACGGAGGAATAAATCTACCCTGCATAGCCCGCTTTAGTCTATCCCATGTGTCAGGTTCTAGGCCAGATTTAACTAGCTCACTCCACCAAATAATAGCAAAGTCCTTGATCTCACTAGTTGCTTGCCTAACCCAATGAATCTTAGGAACTAGATGGGAATTAAATTTCTACTCTACTGTCATCTCCCAATCTAAATAAGCCTCAGGGTCATATTTTCCAGAAAAGGAAGGCAATGTAAATTTAACTTTAGCAAATGGATCATCATTACCTTGCCCTTGGTGGTGGTTACCTCCCATACCTTGTCGGTTGAATCGCAGCCATTGTCGTAGACGCTCGTCACAAAATGCAGCGCGTGCGTCACTACTGTCGGCTTCTCTTCTTCATTACTCCATCATCATCAACAAGTTGGTGGTGTTGGGTGACGGTTTGTTCCCAACTGCTCATGCTATTAGTGAGGGTGGTAATGCTCCCCACTATAGCCTAGAGGTCTTCTCGCATAGCATTCATGGCAGTGACATTTTCCTCAATCTTCTGATCCAGCTTAGTGATCTCCTCTTTGGAAGCACAATCAGCGAATTCATTCACACCTGCCATGGTTAGTAGAAAATAGGAAACAAACAGCACAAAAGTATGACCCCTATGAACTACTAGGCGCTAGAACACACTCTCAAGTGTCTTACCTTGCTCTTACAAAAATCTTACCAATTGCTGAGGCGGTACGACTCGGAGAGGTGGGATGTTTGACGATGGCAAGGGTGTGATTGTGAAGATCAACCTATACTGACCAGAAGAGTGTGGATCTTGAAAGGCAGTGTATTGTAGCAAGGGTTAGCAAACTTCAATAACAGAAAAAGTAAAGCTGAATAAGAAGCCTAAATACTTGTCACAATCGCTGGCTGAGACACGTCCCTAGGACTAGCATAAGCAAGCGAGAGTGAGGAACAAAGGAAACTAGGACATAGAGCTATAGATACACAAGAACCAGAATGGAGCACCACTCGCTCTCCCCTTCTCTCTATCCTTTTCTTTTTTTCTTCTCTTTCTTCCTCTTTTTTCCTTATTTTTTGTTTTTGATATTTTTCTTCTCTTTCTTCCTTTTTTTGATATTTTTTCAACTAGGAGTGGCCTTGGAAAAACAACAAGCAAGAGGTCTAAAAAGCGTGCAAAAACTTTGGGGCTCGAAAACTCAATCTTGCAGGCTGAATTTCACGATTTTGGATCGGCCGAACCCAACGAAGTGGGGCAAAAGCGGATGTAAAATTTTCTGTAGATGTTCACAGATATAAAATTTTCTAGATTTTGAATCCGTATGCAAAAATCAAGGTGACTTGCCTTGCTCTAGGTCTTCACGAGTCTGCAAGAATCTTCGTGAATTCTACTCTAAAACGAAGTTCCGGCGACGGTTAATATGTGCAAACAATCAAAATCTACACAAAGGCCAAGAGAAGACTTTATTTAGGACTACAAATAGTGTCATAAGGTAGATCTCAATTTTAGAAACTTATCAGAGTTGGAACGGAGTCAATCAGAGCTACGGATCGAGAGTTATGTATTTCCGAAGATTAAATAGATTTCTAGTTCAGGGAAATGATTTATTGTATTACTGGAAAGGAATATGCTGTGGAATGTCCCACAGGTGTCATTGACAGAGGGGCCCTAGTAACCTAGGCTCGTATGCCAGTGGGAGGAGGGGGGAGTGTCTGGCCTCGGGCAAGGTAGGTGGACCACAGCCTGCCTAGGTGGCCCGATGGGCTTAGGCCCAGTTAAGGAGGGAGGGAGGGAGTAGGCCTGTTTAGAGGAGGAGAACACTAGTGGATTGGGCCTGGCTCAGCGGCCCATTAGGTGACCAGCGGCCCAGGTCGAGGTGATGGCCCGAGTTGGGATAGTGGGCCCCAACTGTTTGTGAGATAAGTTGGCGGTTCACGGCATGGGTCGGGCATGGACCGAGAGGACTAGGGACCACTTGTCAGCAACCCGATTCACGGGGACAGTGTGCACGCAAGGATGCAAGGGCAGCTGACTTGGCGCACGAGACCAGGCTGAGCCGAGCCGGTGTCTATGTGTCTAGCCACATGGCTGCCACGTCGGCCAACGGGAGAGAAAGCAGAGGCATAGAGATTGGATGGCCGACGACAGAAGAATCATTCTAGTGAGCGGCAGCGAACCGCGGTCAATTGCTGCCACTGGGGGGGGGGGGACAAGGGAGCAAAGGGGAGCTCATTCAATGGGTCGGATTTGAAGGATATCGAACGATGGCGGCTGGCGACAGGGAACCGAGGATGGTGGAGAGAGAGGTTGGACGCCGGTGCATAGCGGTGGCTGAGGGGGGAAGCACACGACGGAACTAAGCAGGGAACCGGTGGCCAAAGCATGGCCACGAGGAGCTTAGAGGAATCTCAGTAAAGGCGGGGGCATGGGGAGGTAGCTGGGATGCTCATTGACGAGAGGGGATGGCGTTGGCAGCACGGTGATGGAAAGAGGTTGAGGACTCCGGTGTCGGGGGAAAGGGGTTCGTCTTCGGGAAGAATGCTGCTCCTTGCGACACCGGAAACACGGCAACAGAGGCGGTGCAGACCAACAGTGCTGCGGTGAGGTAGACACGGAAAAGTTATGGCTGTTTTCTGTAGATGTCCGCAGATATAAAATTTGCTAGATTTCGAGTCCGTATGCAAAAGTTATGGCTGTTTTACAGGAGGAGACACAGAACAGGTCTCATATATTCAGCTAGAGCAAAAAAAAATGAAAATAGGTTAAGCGCGGCTAACAAGGACGCTAGCGATGCAGGGCGATTGACACAAGGCGGCTTGCGACCTATCTACATGGCTTGCGAAGCGGGTTATTAGCACAAGGCAGTTGCAAAACGAAACTGAGTAGAACCCGGTCTCTCAAGGTTGGTTCTCACGCAACACAACTGCTCGAACTAGATACCATGAACGCGACTCTAAACCAGCGACCAGACTCGATCTAGGACTCAAAATCAACAAAGCAAAACTAAAATTAAACTTGCAAAAGCACAAAGGGGTTTGGACAGGAGATAAACCTAACACTACGAAGAACACGTTGGTAATAAATTTTTGGGTTTTTTGGACTCTAGGTAAAAGAAACAAAACTTAACTGAAGGAAATACAGATGATACCTATCGGGCAACCTGATGCATGGGTGCCCGATCTTCCGATAGGTTCAATTTGGCGACGTGAAGACGTTCATGTTTTGAGGCTTCCAATCACCGATCGTCACCTCGCAACCACTACACCCACACATCTAGTTGTTATCAACCACGCTCTCACATAGTCGACCTCACCACGAAGGTTTTATCCCTACAAGCAATCGAAGAAATTTGCAAGAACAAAGAAAACACAACCTGAATTGCAGATGAATGTTTAGCACACGAAGTTGGGGTTCTACAAACTGATCTAGACAGCGAAACTGCAATGGCAGAATAATCTAAGCAAAACCCAACCCTAACTCAACGACTTCTACTGAATATATAGGGTCTAGGGTCAGCCAAGAACCCCTGGACACATCCCTAATGGACTCTGACATGATACAAGGCCCAACGGCCCAAAAGACGGTGACGCAGCACCCTAGCAAATTCTATTCACCCTCTTGTTTCGACGATATCTTTTGACTCATAAGGAATTTTGATGTGGGACCAAAACCATTGAAAATCTTATCTCCTTAGCTTTCTGTACATATGTAGAACATCGAAAACATAGTTCATATGCAATCTGGGCGATGATTTTAGTGTGAACTGCTCCTAGAATCCGAGATGAAGTCGAGCTCGATATGAATTGGGCCTCCAACTTGACTTGAACACCTTGGCTGGCCTTGTGCGCCTCCTAGCCTCTCTCCAAGTGCTTCCTGGTCCTCTCCAAGGTTCCTAATCATAATTAAATCATTAGGTAGCAATCTATTCTCAAAGTCACCAAAAGAAGAACTGAGGAACGAGTTTACCTGGAGATTCAATTGTCGTGCCCGAGCTCTAGTAATTGGCCCTTGCATAACAACTTGAGGATTGTTGTAAGTATCCAAAGGAGTGATGTCCTCATCACTCGGGGCAACAGAACAATCTCACCAGAGAAACCTCAAAGGCAATGCATAACAGCTAGATGTAGGGTATTACCTCATCTAGAGGGCCTGAACTAGGATAAATTGTTTCGTGTTCCTTTGCAATCCATCATATAATTATTGCCGATACAATGCATCAACAGTTACCGTTGGCCGGGCCTGCCCCGGCAGTAGGGTTTGGGAGCCGTCTCAGCATCCAAAATCTCAACTACTCCGTTAACGAAGTAGCTGAGCAAGGTGTCGGTGACAACGGCCTTGTTGACGAAATCAGAGCACTCCTGAGTAGGGTCTTTCTTCCCCTGATAATCATAACCAAGATCAATCCTGTCCTGTAGGGGTTGAATACCCTAATTGCAAAAAGAGTTAAAGCAAGGAGGGTTCTAACTGCAAAATAGCCAATCTCTTCCAAAACTTAGAGAAATTTATATTTATTTGGGATTTCTTTTCTGAAGTATATACTCTATTATTCTTTCCATTCCTTAGTAATTCTTTTAGCCTGTATTTCAATTATCATGAGATTTATTAAAACACTATATTATTTATTACAATTTTACCCAATTGGATTTCCCCCATTTTATTTTGGGTTTTAACTTAATTCCATAAATCATTACGGATAAGATTAAATGTAATCCGAGGATTTTAATATTTGGATTAGGTTGGCACCAATAATAAATAAAATAAAAAGGAACAACCATGGCATGATGCAATTTATCAAAAGTTTTTGATGGTTCATAATTTTGGGTTCATAATTTATTTGTCGAATTTTCAGGATGCTACAAATATGCCGTACCTGTCAGCATTAATGTTGAGAGAAAACCTGCAAGAATCTTTAGTTAATGTGATAGACAAGCTCTGCAGCCTGCACAACACTCCTGAGGCCGACGTGGTATCCAGATGGACACCTGTACACCTGTCTCCGACGTGTGAGAACACCACCTAGCCCCCTATAGGGCAATTCGAGGTGCTCGCCATTGGACACCTTGAGTGCAGGGTTCGACCTCCTCCTCGGGCACAGCCACTGGGCGACGCATGGGAAGGAGTGACCTACCTGCACCACTTGACCTGGTTAGTCAGCATACACATGGCAGTCATGTCACACCCCAATCTGGCACCACCATACAACGGCACCAAATAGGGTATGCCGTAGGAAAACAGCGTGAACTGCTCCCCCGCGCAACTGCGATACCGATAACAATCCTAGGACATAGCACTGGTATCCACAAAAATCAGATATGCATCATTGCAAACCTTACATAAATAAATAGACCTATACCTTAACTTATGTTGTAACTTCAGAGCAGGCTAGAGACAGCAACGAACAGCACAGAGGCAGCAACAGAAGTGGAACAAACAGACTAAGCCCCAACACCACAGGCAACGGCTGGGAACTAGGACAAAGCCCTAATCTTCACATCACTACAACTCTAGCTCTAGCTCTCAATGGAGAAACTATATATAGAGAGCAATGGTGAGTACTTACATACTCAGCAAGCCAGTGGAACTTAAGTGGTTGTTGTAGGCTTGAAAGAGTGGCTGGATATTTTGCAATCAGTTTTATTTGGAGCTTGTCAGTGCCATGGGCCCGGGGTACCTCATGAGAAGCTATTGGGCCACTCGGACAAAGGATGGGCCTAGCCTTGTAATTAGGGATACAATAGAACTCGGCAGACTTAACCTTGTACGACAGGGAAAATATAGTCCTAGTTGGGCACATTGTACTCCTAGAAGGAAATCCCTTGGTCGTAGTCTGACTGGAACTCCTACTTTGTAACCGTGTCCCCCAGTATATAAGGGAAGGCAGGGTGCCCCCTGAGGGCAGGATCATGAGAATCACCAAGATCACAATCATACATCCTCAAAGGAAATACACCACAACTGGATGTAGGGTATTACCTCATCTCGAGGACTTGAACCAGTATAAACCTTTTGTGTTCCTTTGCAATCCATCGAGTTTTGGTCCGATGAGTAGCCCTATATATTTATTGACAATACAAAACATTGACAGTTTTGCAATCCATCGAGCATGCCACGTAGGGGCTTCGTCGATATCATCTTCATCGAGCCTGATGGATCCAATCAGGGGAGTCGATGGCATCTACTTCTTCCCCCGGGCAAGCAATCAGCTTTGGGAGCCTTGTAACGCCCAGAAATTCGCACCGAAATTCTGAACATTAATGTGTAATAAATCCCTGCCCAGGAAAGCCAGGGTACACAAACCAAGTTGCCATACAGAGTGTCTTACAAATAGAGTAAACTGTATATTACATAAATGCAACGGAAAAAGGTAAAACGGAGTCTATAAACATCTGGCCAAGCAGCCGATTCCATTCCCACAGGCACCTTGACGGCGGAGCCAGCCTATTCCTCAGGATGATCTTCATCTGACGCGTCCTCCAACACTGGGGGGAAAATTGGAGCAAGGCTGAGTACCACCCACAGTACTCAACAAATCACACCCACAAATATGCATATGCACAGGGTACAAAGATGGGATAGGGTTTATTTGCGGAAAAGCAGTTGCAAAAGGGAAGTAGTTCGCAAACAGTAAAAAGTTGTTTTATTTAACAATATTAACTTCCACTGATTAACGTTACACCACGTTAACCAGGCTCAACCATTCCCAATCGATTGACGCTAAACCACGTCAACCAGTCTCCACTGATGAACGCTACACCACGTTCACCAGACACCTCCGGGTACCGTTACACCACGTTACCCGGACTCCACTGATTAACGCTACACCACGTTAACCAGTCACCACCGGACAACGTACCACGCTGACCAGTTTTTCCCGACCAACGCTAAACCACGTTGACCAGGCCGCGCTGATGGAAGTTACACCACGACCACCAGGCGTAACTGATGAGAGTTACACCACACTCACCAGTCTCCACCGATTAGCGTTAAACCACGCTAACCAGTCACCCCCGGTCAACTCAACCACGTCGACCGGACTCACACCTTCCACACACCAGTTTGATAAAACAGGATTAATTATCCAGGGTGAGACTAATCACGGTGAGTCTTGGCCAATGTGCCCATTACCGCGGGCGCGGCTATTCGAATAGTTTTACTCTGATCAGAGGTGTACAACTGTACCCACAAGACACAGCCCCCACACACGTTCCCTTGTGCCAGTACATCACCACGATGTCCCGTGCGAGGCTGTGACAGGACCGTTCACGCAACCCCTCCCTAACCATCCACACCACGCTGAGGTTGCACCTGACGACAGGGCACGCCATATTGGCCAGGCTACCCCCCTTGCGCCACGGTGAATCCGGCAGCCGATCAACCCTACCCCGGGCCGACCCAACTCCATCATGCCCACCCTCTTCTTCGGTGCCTAGGAGAGGGAGAAGAAATGCTTCAAGCCCAGCCGTTGCCCACGCTGGCTTGTGGCAAGTACGGGAAGTTGCCCAAGTGGTTCCCGCGAACCGGTCCTTAATTGCCATGGGTGTGACAAGCAAAACCATACACCCACAGCCCACCATTTAGGTCAAAATTTTAGGAATCTAACAACAACCTATCCAAGGTTCCATTTTTCCGACATTGAGTCGAATCATATAAAAAGACATTATTTAATTCCCAAGTGAGCTATGTTGCTAAGCATGGCTAAGCATCCTAGGGATTATATTCTACTCATATTATTACCCAGGTGACAAGGATTTAGTCATCAAAACTAAGGCTTCATCCTGACATTGTATAGGCAATACCAATCCACATGAGTTATTAAAATAATGCAGTTTATTTGCGTAAACAAAGCAATTTAACGAAAAATGGGTACAAATTGATCAAAGTATTAGTGCGACTTGCCTTGCTCCGGCTCAAGGTATTCGGCTACGATCTCGAAATACGCAGGAGAATTACCGGCGTCGGATTCTACAACAAACAATGCATAAACAATTAAAAACAGTACATGGGGGTCAACAAACATGGGCTGAAAGTATTTTTAATGGATTCTTGGCATTTTTCTGGATTTAATGAAATTTGAATGGACTTAATCATAGTTCGCATGAAATAGTTATGATTTATTGAATTTTACTGCTATTTTCAGAGTGAATATAATTAACCAGTGATTTAATGCGCATTAACCGATTTAAAGACGTCACCCGAGAGGGAGGCGACGGCGCACAGAGGCGGGCGCACCACGTGGCGCCACCGCGGGCAACCACGTGGGCGAGCGAGCGGGCGGCCCCGATCTGCCACCCGGCAGATCGGACGGCCCCGGGGAGCGGCGGCCGAAGCCAGCCGTCCCGAGCGGGAGGTGGCGGCGCGCACGCGACCCGATGGTCGACGACAGCGACCACCCGGCGCGGCGACGACCACACGGAGGGGCGAAAAGGAACGGGAAAACGAAAGGGGTTCTCACCGGCGGCTCGCAACGGCGAGCGACGGCGTGAAGACGACGGTGGTGACGAAAAAGCGGAGGCGGCCTCGGGACGACGTCGGCGACGGAACTCCGACGGCGGGCAACGGGCGAGAGGCGATTGCCAAGGTGTCCTGGAGGATGAGGAGGACGGGAGAGGAGTTAGAGCGGAGAATGGAGACACGGCGCGGCGGGAATCACCGGCCGGAAAGGAGGCGGAAGGCCGATACTCACCATGCGCGAGGGCGAGGCGGTCCGGCGAGCTTCGGCTTCCACGGAGTGGCGGCCGAGATGCGGCGCAGCGCGGCGGAGGTGCTGGCAGTGGCGGGGTGGCCTGACGGCATCCGGAACGGCGGCGAGCGGTGGCCGGAGGCGGCGAAAAAACGATGGAGCTCGGGTGCGCGGTGGCGACGGGGTTCTGGGGCACTGGAAAGCTCGGCGTGTTGGGGAAAAGATGGAGGAGAGGGTGGAGATGGTTTTTATACAGTCGGCCGGGAGAGATCGAGGCCGAACGGCCCCAATCGCGCACGGGAGAGTGGACGGCGGCATGGGCATCGTGTGCGAGATTCTTGGGAGAGAGGGGACGTGGACGCCGGAGAACTCGGGGGAGGGGGCGGACTCGGTCCGCGACCGTTTGAACGAGTGGAGGGCGCGCGGGATGAGGCAGGAGGCGGTGCCGGATCGGACGGCTCCATCCGCCCGATTCGGACGGAGGAGGAAGATGAAGATGACAGGCGGGCCCGGCCTGTCAGCGGGTGCGTGGGCGCGGGAGCTCGGGCGCGAGGGCGCGGCGCGAGGAGCGAGGGCGCGGGCGCGGGCGCGACCACGGGGCACGGGCGCGAGGAGGAAAAGGCTGGGGAGGGAAAACCGGCCTGCGACACAGTGCTGGGCCGGCGGCCCAGCGATGGAGAAAAAGAGAAAGCAGAGAAAACAGAAGGGAAAAGAAAAGGAAAAAGATTTCCAGGACGATTTAAATTCCGATAAGCGTATTTGATTTATTAAAAATAGTCCCTGTGCTCTGTAAATTCCAATAAAAATCCAGTTAATGTATTTTGGCACAGAGAATACAAGAAAAGTATTCCCGGCCACGATAATTTATTATCTTGCATTTTGCACCATCAATTAATTTCTCTATCCTTTTTAAAATTCCTTTTCTTAGGTATTTTCTCCGGTAAAGTTTCTGTGTGGCTAAACTCAGGGTGTGACAAGCCTCGACTTCGTCGCCGATGAATTCGGCAACCTTACCCTATCCGACTCAGATTCGAACCGATTGGCCAGGGACCAAGCCGACTCCGCGCCGGTCGGCCTACTCAATGCTGCAGCAATCTTTGGCGACATGCTGTGGCGATCTCCAATGTGCCCAAGTCTAGGGACAACTCTTTCTTTCGGTGTTCGACTCGGACTCGGTTTTGAGCCGGCCGAGATTGGGCTAAGAGAGGAGGAGATGGTCAATCTCCCATTCCGACTCGGCAACGCCGCGTATATCTTCAATCAATATCCAATGCGGCAAACCCGATCCCCTAGAGTTCGACTCGGATACGACCCAGAGCCGCTGGAGATCAGATCCAAGGATGTCGGAGTTGTAATCATCCCCCACTACTATTCTGATTCCGACTCACAGTCGGACAACAGTTCGGCAAGCTTCTCTCTGCCACGTGAAGTCTTTATGATATCCAAGGGTTTAGCTCCCACTCAGGAAGCACGCTGACAACGCGAGCAGCAAGAGGAGGGGGCCTGCCGACTGCGAGAAGAAGAAGAGGAAGAAACAAGACACCTGCACACCCACAACGACGACCTGTGCAGGGCTGGGCGGACTGCTCAACAACAAATCCTCCAAACTCGGGTCGGTGTCACACCCTAAATTTAGCCACACAAAAATAATACCTGTGAAAAAGAACCCAAGAAATTAAATTAAAATGGCTAAAGGAATTAATTAAATATGAGAAATGCAAAATAATAAGCTACTATGGCTAGGAACATTTTTCTGTATTCCTCTTGCCAAAATATATTAACTGGATTTTTAGTGGAATTTTTAGAGCATAGGAACTATTTTTAATAAATCAAAAATGATTATTGGAATTAAATTAACTCTGAAAATCCCTTTTCCTTTCTTTTCTTTCTTTTTCTTCCTTTTCTCCTGCTGCTAGGCCACGGCCCAGCACTGTGCCGCCGGCCTCCTCATGGCCCGCCCGCACCTCACCCTCTTGGGCCCGTCTGTCGGCCACCCCTCTTGCTCACTCTCTCTCTGTGCTGTGGGCCCCGCTCGTCAAACTCAACTCGTCACACTCGCTCGTGCGTTGCCCCACTGACAGGCTAGGCCCGCCTGTCAGCCCTTTCTTCCTCCTCTGTCCGAATTCGGCGCAGGGGAAAAATCCCCTCTGCCGTTCGATTGGCGCTCGCGCCCACCTCCTCCCGCGCTCGCCTCGCATTCAAACGCCGCGGACGAGGTCACCAAGCCGTTTCCCCACGTCTCCCGTCCTTCTCGTGCACGATCCCGTGCGGATTTCGCACGCCCCGCCATCGCTGCTGTTCCCTCAACTCGCAAAATCCAGCCTCTATGGCCACAATCTTGCCCCTCCGCATCTCCTTAAACCACTACCGCATTCCTCCGCTCCTTTTCCCCCAAACACCGAAGCTCACCGTGCACCCTAACCGTCTCCGCGCCGTGTTCCCAAACTACCGCTGCAAATCGCCGTCTTCAGCCGCTCGCTGCCGCCGTCGTAGATGTCTCCAGGCCACCGGATCGCCACTACCAGCTTCGCCGCGCCCGTGCAAAGCTAGGCCGCTGTCTCCGAGGACCTCTGCACCGTTGCAGATTCGTTTCCGCCATCGCCTCCCTCGGTAAGTCGTTCCACCGGCCTTCGACCGTGCCTCCCCATCGATCCACTCGGTCATTTTGTCCCTAATTGCTTCCTACACTTTTGCCAGAACACTCTCAACCCCGTCCACACCTCCGTCGCCAAAACGCCATCTTTGCCGTCATCCAGTGCTTCCACCGCCGCCAACTCTTCTTCCTCGCCGTCGTTCACCATGATTCAGTCACCGTGAGCCCTCGGTGAGCATCCCATCACCTTCCCCATCTTCCCTGTTGCGTCGCGTCGTCCTCCACCGGGCCGGATGGTCGCCAGTGGCGACCATCGGGCCGCTCGCCCCGCCGCGGCGCGGCTGCACCGGCAGGGGCGAGCCCCGTTCGTCTTGGGCCATCTGATCTGCCCCAGGGCAGATCTGGACCGGCCGCATGGCGTCCCCGCGGGCGCCCGCTCCCCTGCCACGTCGGCACTGCGTTGGCTTCTCGGCTGCCATGGCTACCACGTGGCTACTCCCTCGCTGGGCCGCGGTGGACTCGGTCCACTGTGCGCCGCTCTCCTCCACGCCGCTGACCGGTGGGGCCCGCCTGTCGGCACCGGCTTCCCGGTCCAGTGAGGCATTAAATCGATTAATTACGTAATAAATCATTTAATAATTACTTTCATATTGGAAAACAGTAAAAATTCAACAATTCATAACTAATTCATACGAGCTTCGATTAAGTCCATTCAAATTTTATTAAATCCAGAAAAATGTCAAGAATTCATTAAAAATATTTTCAGCTCATGTTTGCTTGCCCACATGTACTGTTTTTAATTGTTTGTGCATTGTCTGTTATAGAATCCGACGCCGGTGACTCTCCCGTGTATTACGAGGTCATAGCCGAGTACGTCGAGCCGGAGCAAGGCAATTCACACTATAATCTTGATCATTTTGTACCGTTTTTCACTAAAATGATTTGTTTACTTAAATAAACTGTATTATTTCAATATTACATGTGGTGGGCTTATAACCTTGTAATGATAGGATTGTGCCTTAGTTTTGGTACCCTGAATCCTTGTCGCCTGGGTAACAACTTGAATAGGTTACTATTTCTAGGATGCTTAGCCATGCTTAGCAGCATAGCTCACCTAGGAATTAAATATTATCATTTCTTTTGATTCGACTCAATGTCAGAAAAATGGAACTTTGGATAGGCTAATGTTAAATTACTAAAATTGGGCCTAAATGGTGGGCTGTGGGTGTATGGTTCTGCTTGTCGCACCCATGGCAATTAAGGACCGGTTCGTGGGAACCACTTGGGCAATTCCTTGTACTTTCCACAAGCCAGCGTGGGCAACGGCTATACTTGTAGCATTTCTTCTCCCTCTCCTAGGCACCGAAGAAGAGGGTGGGCGTGATGGAGTTGGGTCGGCCCAGGGTAGGGTTGATTGGCTTCCGGATCCATCATGGCACAAGTGCAACCTCAGCGTGGTGTGGATGGTTTGGGAGGGGGTGCGTGAGTGGTCCTGTCACGACCTCTTGCGGGATGTCATGGTGACACATCGATGCACGGGAACGTGTGTGAGGCTATGTTTTGTGGGTAAAGTTGTATACCTCTGATCAAAGTTAAATCTATTCGAATAGCTGTGCCCGCGGTTATGGGCACGTTGGTCAAGAATCACCATAATTAGTCTCACCCTTAGTCAATCATTTTCGACTTAATGAAACTGGTATGGTCCGTGTGGAAGGTGTTGTGTCCAATTAACGTGGTGTAACGTTAATCGAAGGAGGCTGGTGAATGTGGTGTAGCATTCATCAGTGGTGCCTGGTCGACATGGTGTAACGTTGATCGGGGGGAAGCTTTTTACTGGTGAGCGTGGTGTAACGTTCATCGGTGGCGCCTGGTTAACGTGGTGTAACGTTGCCTAGTGCGGCCTGGTTAACATGGTGTAGCATTGATCAGGGGAGGCTATTTACTGTTTAACGTGGTGTAACGTTACTCAGTGGAGTCTAGTTAACGTGGTGTACCGTTAATCGGAGGAGGCTAGTGAATGTGGTGTAAAGTTCATCGGTGGAGACTGGTTGACGTGGTGTAACGTTAATCAGTTGGGGATGGTTGGGTCTGGTTAACGTGGGGGTAATGTTAATCAGTGGAGGATTAATATTATTCAATTAATCAACCTTTTAATGTTTGCAAACTACTACTGTTTGCAACTGCTTTTACGCCAATCAATCCCTAGCCTATCTTTGCTCCCCATGCATATGCATAATTGTGGGTGTGATTTGTTGTGTACGGTGGGTGGTACTCAGCCTTGCTCCCTTTTCCCCCTCTCAGTGTTGGATAATGTGTCCGATGCCGATCAGCAGGAGGACTAGACTGGCACTGCCGTCAAGATGCCTATGGGATGGAAGCCACTGCTAGGCCGTTGTTTATAGACTTTATTTTCCCTTTTTCCGCTGCATTTATGTAATATAAATTTACTCTGTTTGTAAGACACTCTGTATGGCAACTTGGATTTGTGTACCCTGGCTTTCCTGGACAGGGATTTAATACACATGAATGTTCAGAATTTCGGTTGTGAATTTCTAGGCGTTACAAGTTGGTATCAGAGCCGAGCTTGACCGTAGGACCAGCCAAATGAAAACCCTAGGAGCCCTCTGAAATTCTCACTTGCATATGCTTCTCACATTTGGAGTTACTTTGGGAAAAATGGGAATTCATTCTCGGATGGGGATAAAAATCTTGGCCTTTTATTTGATAGAAATTTTTGAGTCAAGTCAAATCTGGAGTGAAATTTTTTTCATGGGTTGGCATAGGTATCCAAATTTTGGGAAAACATTGGTTAATCTTGGGAAGGGTATGATTTCAGCATGCATAAAATATCTCTATTTGCTTTGCAATAATTATTTTAAAATTTATTCGGTACTAATTGGTTTCGCTGTGGTATTTTGTCAGTCTTAAGTTTACATACAAAATTATTTCATGCATAAAATGGATGCTATTTCAAACTTGTTTACCATTCACATATTTGGATTTGAGCATACATTGATTCCCCCTCCTTGCTATCTAGATGGACAACCTCCCCAACCAGCGTGGCACAGACATGGGCGGTTTTGTGGAGGAGCCTCGGATGATGAGCTTCACGTTGGGGTACAGCCATGCCCCAGAGTACATTGCAGTGGAGCCCATGGAAGGTGAGCTCCCACACTGGGTTCGCTTGGAGTTGCCAGGCGAGATGTACCTCCTACCTGCTATGGAGGTCGAGGTCGGCAGGCGGACCTTCAACCACGCCTGCCAGGAGGCCGCCTTCCGCCTAATTGGAGAGTTGCGCCAAAGACACCACTCTACCCTCCGCACCACTGCCTATCGCTGCCTCCCTTGCCGGGCGCACTACTAGACCTACAGTGCCTTCCAGCTGGCAGACAATGAGAACAACACCACCATCGTCCACATGAGGCGGGCGATGTTGGCCATGGACTACATGCATGCCAACTGGGTACATGTAGCCCACGACCGAGAGGACACCAACCGGATGACCATCATTGGCCTCCAAAACCTGATCGACCGCATGAAGAAGGAGGTCGTGGAACTTAAGGGACAGCCACCACCCGGTGGGGCCAGGATCCGTCTAACCCCGAGGAAGAGGACCCTTCCTCCAGTCCGTGTTTAGTTGGCCCCCAGGAATGGGCCACACGCACCACCATCGGCACCAGCTCTAGCCCCAGCTCCAACATCAGCACCCGCTCCAGCCCTAGCTCCAGCATCGACGGGTGGATGGATCAACGTGTCGTCAAGCGACGGCAGTTCTCAAGGAGGCACCAGCATCCACAGGGGCTTCACTTCCATTGACGACAGCAGCTCCTTCAGCGGGTCCTGTACCCGCAGTGAGGCTAGTTCCTTGGCCCACGGTAGTGTGGACTACGTGGGTGGATCCAGGAGCCGCACCGATGACGAGGTGGGTGACGAGCAGGAGCTGGAGTACAACTCAGACGACCACAGGAGCCGCTCGGAGCACTAGATGTGCTGTCCTTAGTTTTGTTGTTTTCCTTAGTTTGATTTCCTATTTAATTGTAATGTTAGGATGTTTGCTTTGCTTGGGGTTAGATGGTGGCATACCGTCTGTTGTGGTATGTCCGCTATAATTAGGAGTTGAACTGATTTTCCTCATGTTTCCAACTAAAAATTTTAGTTAATTTAATTCAGTCACTTAATTATCACTCCTATTTCTAGGCCACCTGTTTTTCTCCTTCCCTTCCACTGCTATCCCCTTCAGATGGTGAACATAAGGAGTGGTACCCATTCTGCCAGTGACGCCAGCGCTACCAACCAATGGGAAGGAGCACCTTAGAACCATGGAGCCTAGAAATCCAAGGATCACCTTTTCTAGCCAATCTCACCCTCTTGGAATCCAAAGACCTAGATGTCATCCTAGGAATGGATTGGTTGACCCGACATAAAGGGGTGATCAACTGCGCGGACCGCATCATAACAGTGACTAGTTCGAAAGGAAAGGCGATTATCTTCAAATCATCAGTGCCGCTGCATCAGGAAGTAAGTTTGAATCAGGTCGCAGCAGACCAATCATCGAAAGGTGGGACGAAGCTAGAAAGGAAAATAGAGGTCATTCCAATAGTAAAGGAATACCCGGATGTGTTCCCGGAAGACCGACCAGGGATGCCACTAGAAAGGGAAATTGAGTTCAGGATTGATTTGGCATCTGGGACAGCGCCAATATACAAGAGGCCGTACAGAATGGCACCGAACGAGGTGGCAGAAGTCAAGAAGCAAGTCGACGATCTGCTGCAGAAGGGTTACATTCGACCAAGCATATCGCCTTGGGGAGCACCAGTCATCTTTGTAGAAAAGAAAGACAAAACAAAGCGGATGTGTGTGGACTATCGCGCACTACATGATGTCACTATCAAGAATAAGTACCCTTTTGCCAAGGATTGATGATCTTTTCGACCAATTGGAGGGTGCCACCATTTTCTCGAAGATAGACCTGCGATCAGGCTATCATTAGCTGAGAATCCGAGAAGAGGATATATTGAAGACAGCCTTCACCACTTAGTATGGGTTGTACGAGTGCACTTTTATGTCCTTCGGACTGATGAATGCACCTGCCTTTTTCATGAATCTGATGTTTGTGGTACTTTTCATCGACGACATCCTGATCTACTCGAAGTCAATAGAAGAGCATGAGCAACACCTTCGTTTGGTTCTCGAGAAGTTGAGAGAGCACCAGTTGTACGCCAAGTTCAGCAAGTGCGACTTCTGGCTGAGGGAAGTGCAATTCCTCGGACACATCATCACCTCCCAGGGAGTTGCCGTGGACCCAACGAATGTGGAATCTGTCACCAATTGGAAACCGCCTAAGACAGTGACGCAAGTGTGGAGTTTTCTTAGACTTGTTGGTTATAACTGCCGGTTCATCAAGAATTTCTTGAAGATTCTGAGACCCATGACACAGTTACTGAAGAAGGATGTGAAGTTTGTCTAGACATCCGAGTGCAATCATAGATTTGAAGAACTCAAAAAGAAGTTGGTTTCGGCACCGGTCCTGATCATGCCGGATCCTAAGAAAGACTTCCAGGTGTACTGTGATGCATCCCGCCAAGGGCTAGGGTGCGTGTTGCTGCAAGAAGGTAGAGTTGTAGCCTACACATCGCATCAGTTACGCCCCCATGAGGGCAATTACCCAACACACGACCTGGAATTGGCCGCAGTGGTCCATGCTTTGAAGATTTGGCGCATTACCTCATTGGTAACCGCAGTGAGATTTACACGGACCACAAGAGCTTTAAATACATATTCACCCAGCCTGATCTGAACCTCCGCCAAAGAAGGTGGCTGGAATTGATTAAGGACTATGATGTGGGGATACATTACCACCCAGGGAAAGCCAATGTCGTGGCGGATGCCTTGAGTAGGAAAAGTTACTGCAACACTGCTCGAGCAGAGGCATTGTGCAAGGAAATGCAGCAGGAATTCGAACACTTGAATCTAAGTATCGTCGAACATGGATTCATGGCAGCCCTAGAGGCTCAGCCCACACTCTTTGATCAAGTTCACGAGGCACAGGCAAATGATCCAGATATTAAAGAACTCAAGAGGAACATGAGGGTCGAAAAAGCCCAGGGTTTTACGGAAGATGAAAACGGGACCGTCTGGATGGGAGAACGTTTGTGCGTTCCAGAGAATAAGGAACTCAAAGACCTAATACTCTAGGAAGCCCATGAGATGCAGTATTCCATTCATCCCAGAAGCCAAAGATGTACCAAGATCTTAAAACAAAGTTTTGGTGGGCCAGCATGAGAAGGGAAATCGCAGAATTTGTGGCACTTTCTGATGTGTGCCAGCGAGTCAAAGAAGAACACCAACGGCCCGCTGGACTATTACTGTGGGCACCCGGAAATTATACCGTCCAATGCATTTTGTGACCGCCACATAATTTTGGATGAGTGGGATCCATACACGCATAAATAGCCACTCATACCTCAATGTGCCCATGATCACAAAATTTACAACATTCGGTATAAAATCCATAATGCCGAACAATGAGCAAAGGAGATATTGTTCGGACTCCGCATGCCAGTCAACTTCAGCCTGAGACATGCCCGTCAAACCACACGAAGGCGGCGACCAGATGTGGTACACATCTCAGGAGACTAGACTCAAATTGCGAGAGCTCTACAACATCTCAATTGATCAAAATTCATACTCGTGCTTAGCTAGTCCCCAGGAATGCGACTAGCCTCACACTTTCATCGCAAGCGATTAATAAACATAGCAAGTACCATAATAGGGATAAAGTGCAGCGAGGTACATGATACATAATAGGGTCCGAGGTCCCAACATACAACACATAAATATAGCAGCGAAAGTCTCAGACAGAGCTCATAAGCAAAAGATAAAACTGGTGGTGCCACAACCCCACTAGGGCAAACCAACCGGGCAAGAGCCAAGCTGCAAGAGATCACTCATCACCCTCGCCGCCCTCGGCAGAGCAATGACCACACAAGAAGCATAACTCATAACCGGTATCCTCACCTAAAACAGCGGCGCCGGGTTAAGTACAAGATTGTACTCGCAAGTCTTACCCAAAATTATATACACATAAGGGAGAGAGAAGTATGCAAGCTTTCTAGCCTATAGTGGGTCTCTAGGTTCAACATTTGCATAAAGCTAATTTTATTGAGCAATTAATGAGTAAAATAAGCAAGGACGAGCAAATCTAGCATCATTTTAATTTATGGACAGCAAGTATATAATTCTGAAATGTATAAGCAAAAGAGCCCAAACGCGCGCCTCATCATCAACCATGGACTACCAAAGTCCATACCAACATGGCACAACATGCCAACCCCACCATCAAACAAAAATCCCATCCATAATAATCCACATTTGATGCTAACATAACTGACTAACACATCAAGCATTGTCCATAACCGAGGACGCGGCTATTCGAATAGATTATACTCTGATCAGAGGTGTACAACTGGACCCACACGAAATGAACAAGCATCAAATGCTACACACCCCGTCGAGTGCGGTACACAAGTGATTCAAGCTCATTACATGCCCTTTCTTAGCCCCACCCCAACCACCTATACCACGCTGGGGTTCCCGACGACTCAGTCACGTGCGTGCGTGATGTGACCAAGGCGGGCGCGCCACGCGGGAGGCACCCTCGGCCAAACCTAGGCACCCGAGGCCCTCCAAAGGCTACTTGCCTCACGACTCTCCAACGTGGTATAAATGATCACAGTAGAACTAGTAAGAACAAGCCGGTCCCAAATAAGGCATGTGGTAAGTACGTAGGGTGCTTGATTAGATGTCAAAAAGTTCGGTCCTTAACGACCTAGACGGGGCTACTTGCATCAGGGGAAACCAACCTCCCATCATCGCCCTATCACCCGTCCAAGTCCAACATATTTCATCAACCATTATTTAGTGTAAGTGCTCAAGTTTTATGCCCAATAATGTAAGTTGTCTATATACCACAATTAATAGCACTGTCCATCCCTATAGTTCTATTAGCACTAAGCATGGCTAAGCATTAATGAATAAGACATCCCAAGTAATCCCAACCAGTGGTAATAGGGTATAAGGACAGCAATATCACAAGAACTGAATGCATAAATAGGTTCTACCCATACACCACAAACCGACAATATTAATATCTAGGCAATGCATGCATATATATACGTATAGATTGCAACCAAATCATTTTTAGAGAAAGCATAGGTCCTATATGCTTAGGTGCTTGCCTTGCTGCTGAGGGTAGTCACTATCCTCCTCTGAATATGGCTCGTTACTCTCCGGAATCTCCGAATCTATCGAAAAGAAGCAATATGCGAATAAGAGCCAAATAAACATGCACATGCAAAATGATCAATAAATTATGAAATAATTACAGTGGGTAGATCATATTTTAACTTGAATTTAGGTGAAAGAATCACCAGATTATCACTTATGGTTTGGGAGATATGAAAATGACAAGCTCTCAGGTGCTGAAAATGGCAGTTCTGCAAATAATTAAGTCTACTTTAGAGCATTACAAGCAACTTGCAACTCAAACCAAGTTTTTACAAGTATGATTATTTTTAGTGGGAAGTACATCATTCACATGTCCTATGAGAAATTATTTCACAGCTATATGTGTTGCCATTATTTATATATGGGTTTTACAAGTTAAAAACATAGGAATGCTAAATAAACTCCTAAACATGATTTAAGAGGTATTTTTGTCAAAAACAACACCACAACAGCAAAGAGTACTAAAATATAAGCTCAACAAAATGGTTCACAATTTTAGCTTTTACCAACAATTTCTTACGAATTTATTAAGAGCTAGACCATGCAAGGGATACATATAGCTATTTATATTTTTACTGGGAAAATCAGTACAAAAGTTGGTCATTTTATTTTACAACATTGAAGAGCTCTGTTTTATGAATCTATAGGATTTGGTTCACTGAATTCGGAGTTTATATGGATTAGTTACGGATTTTTAAGTTCATACCTCTTTCAGCTCAAAAGCTATCTCAGAAATCGATTTCTATTTTCACTCCTTTTCTCCAACTTCCACCGGACTTCGCTCACATGGCAGCAACCTGGACGTAGGGTCGTGCGATGCTAAGGCCTCGGGCTGATGGCAAGAGACGGAGCAAGGCCTCGGGCTGATGTCAAGAGACGTTGCCTAGGGCTGCTTCAACCGAAATCAAAAGAGATGAACTCGGGGTGAGTTGCAGCCACCTTCTAGCTGCAGCAATGGAGTGGACAACCTATAGAACGTTGCTATAGATGTTCAACATGGAGGGAATTCAAAAGAGGCACCATGGATGAAAAGGAAGCTCACCAAATGGAGGAAAACAAAATACTGCTGCTGCTGCCCTGCAGGCTGAAACCACCACTCTCTTATTCCATCTCGATCTCTCTCAACTCTCCATGCATGTGCAAGATGTTGGGATGGATGGAAAGCTTGGATGATGGGGATTGTTGTGGTCTAACATGCAGGGATTGATCTTGGGCTATTGGATGGGATTTGGGGAGGAGAAGTGAGATGAGAGCTCAGCTTGAGGAAGAAAAGAAAGAACAAACAGTGAAGATGAAAGGGTAGGAAGAAGAAGGGGTTTTCTCTGCCCCCCCCCCCCCTTAAGTCCTGAGGTGGGAGCACGCCCATAGGTGTGTTGTGGGGCTAAGGAGGCACCCAAGGTCAGTGACAAATGGGCCCAAGTCATGGTTGTCTATGAGGGTGAGACAGGTGGGTGAAAAACTGAGTATAGATTCATTCTTGCAATTTCCAGGATTTATTTTTCTCTCCCTCTCTTGGTAAATTCAATTTGACTAGGCAACACTTGTTCAACAATTCAGGAATTTGGTGTGGTGATAGGTGTTGGTTTATAGGTTCCATTTTTCAAGGTTTCACACATAAATTCCAAGTATTTTAAATCTGGTGAAAAGATGAAATTTGTTAGACTGAAAGTTGGTTTTAATTTTTAGGAGGCCAAAACAGAGAGTAAAAATTCCACAAAATTTATATTTAGTGATGACAAATAAAATAATATTTTAATAAAACATTAAACATGTATACTTCTGTTCAAGCAATTGCTCAAATAGAAGTGGTTCCAATTTTTTCGATTAGAGTTAATTTTGTTATCGCATATGATCAAATTGCAATATAGTAAATATGAAATCTAAAGGACAACAAATGCACTTCTAAATACCTGGTTATGAGCCTAGGGCTGTTACAATTACAGCCGCTCAAGGTCCCAGAGTGGAAGTGGGAAGAGATCGGGATGGACTTCATCACCGGTTTACCCCACACATCTTCGGGGTATGACTTAATCTGGGTGATCGTTGACCGACTCACCAAAGTTGCACATTTCATCCTGGTGCATACAACATATTCGGGTAAAAAACTGGAAGAACTGTATATGGCTCGCATAATGTGTTTACACGGAGTACCCAAGAGGATCGTCTCCGATCGTGGTAGCCAGTTCACTTCCAAGTTTTGGCAGAAGTTACAAGCAGAATTGGGAACCCGACTGAACTTCAGCACAGCATATCATCCACAAACAGATGGTCAGACTGAAAGAGTCAATCAGATATTGGAGGATATGCTAAGGGCTTGCGCACTGGACTTCGAAGGAACATGGGATAAGAGCTTACCCTACGTGGAGTTCTCGTACAACAACAGTTACCAAGCCAGCTTGCAGATGGCACCATTCGAAGCTCTGTATGGCAGGAAGTGTGGTACACCCCTTTTCTGGGATCAGATGGGTGAACGCCAGGTTTTCGGAACCGACGCACTCAGAGAGGCAGAAGAGAAGGTGGCCATAATACGGGAGTGCTTAAAGACGGCTCAATCCAAACTGAAGAGTTATGCTGACAACCGTCGCCAAGACCTAAGCTTCGAGGAAGGAGACTATGTGTATCTTCGTGTCACACCACTCCGTGGAGTACACAGGTTTCAAACCAAAGGGAAGTTAGCACCTCGCTTCGTGGGACCCTACCAAGTGCTATCCCGTAAAGGCGAAGTGGCAGTTGAACCTACCGGCTTCAATGATAGGTATACACAACGTGTTCCATGTGTCACAACTGAAGAAGTGTCTGAGGATACCAGTAGAACAGGTAGATCCAGAATGGATTGAGATCCAGGAAGACCTCACCTATGTGGAGAAGCCAATACGGATCTTTGAGATCAGTGAAAGAAACACCAGAAGCCAGGTGATTAGATTCTGCAAGGTACAGTAGAGCCACCATTCAGAGGAAGAAGCCACCTGGGAGCGAGAAGATGAACTAAAGTCCGCCTATCCCCACCTCTTTGCCAGCACGTCCGAATCTCGAGGACGAGATTCTGTTTAAGGGGGGTAGGTTTGTCACACCCTAAATTTAGACACACAAAAATAATACCTGTGAAAAAGGACCCAAGAAATTAAATTAAAATGGCTAAAGGAATTAATTAAATATGAGAAATGCAAAATAATAAGTTACTGTGGCTGGGAAAATTTTTCGTATGTTCCTCTTGCCAAAACATATTAACTGGATTTTTAGTGGAATTTTCAGAGCACAGGAACTATTTTTAATAAATCAAAAACGATTATTGGAATTAAATTAACTCTGAAAATCCCTTTTCCTTTCTTTTCTTTCTTTTTCTTCCTTTTCTCCTCCTGCTGGGCCACTGGCCTCCGCGCGGCCCGCCCACGCCTCGCCCTCCCGGGCCCATCTGTCGGCCGCCCCACTCGCTCGCTCTCTCTGCGCTGTGGGCCCTGCTCGTCAGACTCAACTCGCCGCGCTCGCTCGCGCGTCGCCCTGCTAACAGGCTGGGCCCGCCTATCAGCCTTTTCTTCCTCCTCCGTCCGAATCGGGCGGAGGGAAAAAATCCCCTCCGCCGTTCGATCGGCGCTCGCGCCCACCTCATCCCGTGCTCGCCTCGCATTCAATCTCCGCGGACGAGGTCACCAAGCCGTTTCCCCATGTCTCCCGTCCATCTTGTGCACGATCCCGTGCGGATTTCACACACCTCGCCATAGCCGTCGTTCCCTCAACTCGCAAAATCCGGCCACTACCGCCACGATCTCCCCCTCCCTGCATCTACTTAAACCACTACCGCATTCCTCCGCTCCTTTTCCCCCAAACACCGAAGCTCCTCGTGCACCCTAACCATCTCCACGCCGTGTTCCCGAACTACTACCGCAAATCGCCGTCTTCAGCCGCTCGCCGCTGCCGCCGTAGACGCCTCCAGGCCACCGGATCGCCACCACCAGCTTCGCCGCACCCGTGCAAAGCTAGGCCGCCGCCTCCGTGTCGATGTTTTACACCGGCAATAAATATATGGGGCTACTCGGCGGATGGAAACTCGGTGGATTGCAAAGGAACACAGGGAGATTTTATACTGGTTCAGGCCCTCGATGTGAGGTAATACCCTACGTCCAGTTTATATGTATTCCTTTGAGGAATTATGGTGGTGGTTCTGATGAACTTGTGTGCACCTGCCCTCATGGGGCGCCCTGCCTCCCCTTATATACTGGGGGACAGGGTTACAAGGTAGGAGTCCCCATCGGATTACGACTAGGAGATCTCCCCTTAGAGATATAACGCACCCGACTAGGACTGTATATTCCTTTCTATACAAGGCGAAGTCTGCCGAATCTAGCTATATCTCTAATTACAAGGCTAGGCCCATCCTCTATCCGAGTGGCCCATATGCTTGTCATGAGGTACCCGGGGCCCATGGCACCCACACTCCGAGGACCTCTTCTCCGTTGGAGATTCGTTTCCGCTTTCGCCTCCCTCGGTAAGTCATTCCGCTAGCCTTTGGTCGTGCCTCCCCGTCGATCCACTTGGTCATTTTGGCCCTAATTGCTTCCTACACTTTTGCCAGAACTCTCTCAACCCCGTCCACGCCTCCGTCGCCGGAAATTCTTGCTGGAACGCCGTCTTCGCCATCATCTAGTGCTTCCGCCACTGCCAACTCTTCTTCCTCGTGGTCATTCGCCGTGATTAGGTCACCGCGAGCCCTCGGTGAGCATCCCATCACCTTCCCCATCTTACCTACTGCCTCACGCCGTCCTCCACCGGGCTGGATGGTCGCCGGCAGCGACCATCAGGCCGCTCGCCCCGCCGCGGCGCAGCTGCGCCGACGGGGGCGAGCCCCATTCGTCCTGGGCCGTCCGAGGACTGGCCGCGTGGCGTCCCCATGGGTGCCCGCTCCCCTGCCACGTCGGCGCCACGTCGGCTTCTCGGCCGCCGTGGCTGCCGCGTGGCAGCCACGTGGCTACTCCCTCGCTGGGCCACAGTGGACTCGGTCCACCGTGCGCCGCTCTCCTCCACGCCGTTGACCGGTGGGACCCTCCTGTCAGCACCGACTTCCCAGTCCAGTGGCACATTAAATCTATTAATTGCGTAATAAATCATTTAATAATTACTTTCATATTGGAAAACATAGTAAAACTTCAACAATTCATAACTAATTCATACAAGCTCCGATTAAGTCCATTCAAATTTCATTAAATCTAGAAAAATGTCAAGAATTCATTAAAAATATTTTCAGCTCATGTTTGCTTGCCCACATGTACTTTTTTAATTCCTTGCCCACGAAGTCGTAGCCGAGTACGTCGAGCCGGAGCAAAGCAAGTCGCACTATAATCTTGATCATTTTGTACCTTTTTTGCTAAAATACTTTGTTTACTTAAATAAACTGCATTATTCCAATATTACATGTGGTGGGGTTATAAACTTATAATGATAGGACTGTGCCTTAGTTTTGGTACCCTGAACCCTTGTTGCCTAGGTAACAACTTGAATAGATTACTATTTCTAGGATGCTTAGCCATGCTTAGCAACATAGCTCACCTGGGAATTAAATATTATCATTTCTTTTGATTCGACTCAATGTCGAAAAAATGAAACTTTGGATAGGCTAATGTTAAATTACTAAAATTGGGCCTAAATGGTGGGCTGTGGGTGTATGGTTCTGCTTGTCGCACCCATGGCAATTAAGGACCGATTCGCAGGAACCACTTGGGCAATTCCTCATACTTTCCACAAGCCAGCGTGGGCAACGGCTAGACTTGTAGTGTTTCTTCTCCCTCTCCTAGGCACCGAAGAAGAGGGTGGGCGTGATGGAGTTAGGTCGGCCTGGGGTAGGGTTGATTGGCTTCAGGATCGATCGTGCCGTAAGGGGGGTAGCCTAGCCAATATGGGGTGTCCTGTTGGCAGGTGCAACCTCAGCGTGGTGTGGATGGTTTGGGAGGGGGTGCATGAGCGGTCCTGTCACAGCCTCTTGCGGGGTGTTGTGGTGACACATCGACACATGGAAATGGGTGTGAGGCTGTGTCTTGTGGGTAAGTTGTACACCTCTGATTAGAGTTAAATCTATTTGAATAGCCACGCCCGTGGTTATGGGCACGTTGGTCAAGACTCACCATGATTAGTCTCACCCTTAGTCAATCATTTTCGACTTAATGAAGCTGGTATGGTCCATGTGGAAGGTGTTGTGTCCGGTTAACGTGGTGTAACGTTAATCGGAGGAGGCTGGTGAATGTGGTGTAGCATTCATCAGTGGTGCCTGGTCGACGTGGTGTAACATTGATCGGGGGGAAGCTTTTTACTGGTGAGCGTGGTGTAACATTCATCAGTGGTGCCTGCTTAATGTGGTGTAATGTTGCCTAGTGCGGCTTGGTTAACATGGTGTAGCGTTGATCAGGGGAGGCTATTTACTGTTTAACATGGTGTAATGTTACTCGGTGGAGTTCGGTTAACATGGTGTAACGTTAATCGGAGGAGGCTGGTGAACGTGGTGTAACATTCATCAGTGGAGACTGGTTGACGTGGTGTAACATTAATCAGTTGGGTATGGTTGGGCCTAGTTAACATGGGGTAACGTTAATCAATGGAGGATTAATATTATTCAATTAATCAACTTTTTAATGTTTGCGAACTACTACTGTTTGCAACTTCTTTTACGCCAATCAATCCCTAGCCTATCTTTGCTCCCCGTGCATATGCATAATTGTGGGTGTGATTTGTTGAGTACGGTGGGTGGTACTCCGCCTTGCTGTCTTTTCCCCCTCTCAGTGTTGGAGAACATGTCCGATGCCGATCAGCAGGAGGACTAGGCTGGCACCGCCATCAAGATGCCTGTGGGATGAAAGCCACTGCTGGGCCGTTGTTTATAGACTTTATTTTCCCTTTTTCCGCTGCATTTATGTAATATAATTTTACTCTATTTGTACGACGCACTCTATATGGCAACTTGGATTTGTGTACCCTGGCTTTCCTGGACAAGGATTTAATACACATGAATGTTTAGAATTTCGGTGGTGAATTTATGGGCGTTATAGTCGGCGACCATGACATCTTCGTTACACCTCAACAGAACATCGTAGCTGCTACAACTCTGCTGGTCCCACTCCAGTTTGGGCCTGATCATCAAGCCACCCCAACTATAGGAAGGATAAAAGCCATGATTACCGCTGCTGCATGTCAACAGCACCAACAGTCAGGCGATACCCTCATACCGACCAACCGGTCGACATCTCCAACGGCAGTCTCATCTGCCTCAACACGACGCTAAGCGGCCGGCTCCAGTCAGCTGCACACGGAGTCACGCCGGACGTCACTTAGCAACCCCAATAGCCACCGGTGGCGTCGATATCAAGATGACCGTCTAGACAACTAGGATCTCCGAGGCCGTCTACGACGTGATCTCCAGCGAGACATCAATGCATGACTCCGTGAACACGAGGAGGATGAGCGTTGCCGACTAGAAGACAAGAATGAGCGCTCCGGCCTCCACCATGAGCGGTTTTGCCACCGTAGTCAGAGTTGAAGTCCTCATACAGATGAAGGCGTATTGGCTTTCACCCACGAGCTTCAATAGGTCAACTGGCCGATAGGTTTCAAGCTGACTGGAATTGAAAAATACGACGGGAAGACCAACCCCGAGTTCTGGCTCACAGTCTACACTCTAGCAATCCGAGCAAGCTGGAGGAGATCACATGGCCATGGCTAACTACCTCCCAGTCGCTCTAGCTGACTCAGCGAGGACATGGCTAACAGGACTTCCTAAGAGGTCAATCAGCTCCTAGGGAGAACTCCGAGAACGCTTCATCACCAACTTCCAAGGGACGTACAAGAGGCCATCTTCCAAGTACGATCTGTATCAGTTGCATCAAAGGAAGAATGAGTCTCTTCGTGATTTCATCAAAAGGTTCTCTGAGAAGAAGAATTCAATCCCAACAATCAAGGACGAGGTCATCATCACCGCCTTTTGAAAAGGAGTCAAAGACACCCATTCATCACTAAATTCACTCGGAAGCTTCCCAACTCTATCAAGGCTCTATTCGACATGACGAACAAGTACGCCGACTCGGCCGACGCTGTTGCTGAGTTCCTCGATGACAAAAAGGCACCCTAACAGAAGAAGCGGAAGGACACCAATGACACTGCCCCGACTAAAGCTGGGAACCGCAAACGCAAGTCGGATGACTTCATTGTGGCAGTCGGTCACAAGCGTCTTCGACCTCCTACACCTGAAGATTATCAGAACAACAAGTGACATGCTCGGGGGCTCAAAAGCCCAAACACAAGGATGGCATCCCCACTCCAATAGCCGAAACAGCTAAGTCGCTTTCTGATAAATATTTCCTCACTTGGCCTCGCCAATGCCCAAGCCACTTACACCTAATAGGTGTACAAGTTGCACATTTTTCTGTTTTTTCTCTTAATGATTGCAAAAGTACTTGAGTAGCATAAATTCTGATCCATGAAACTTTGCTCCATGAAAGATGAACTCAAGTCACCCAAAACACATGTCTGGCAAACAACCATGAGCCGACTCTCGATGCTAGGGGGCTATGACTAGTTGGCAGAGTGATTAAACGTAAGGGGTCAACTACTCAGGGAAACTAATATCAATAAGAGGAGGAACACATATTTACATATATTGCAAAATACATAAATTTTCTTCGGGTGGTTGTTTTCATCATCAGATGCTACTCATCCGATATGTTTATAATGCAAGGCCAGTTCCGGATATGCGTAATAGGAACTCAGGGCTACGAGCCTATCTTCTACGCTCGGGGGCTGGACTAGTCTGCCAAGATACACTTGGTGTACGACGCTTCAAGAATCACTTGGAATTCTCCATGAGAGACATTGTTCGAGTACTCACACTAGTCAGGACTCGTGTGTGGGCTAAAAACTGACCTCTGGCGCCAGTCGAGCTCGGGTACCTCTCGCTGGGTGAGATATGCCCATGAGGGTCGCCATCCGAATCCTATGCTAATACTAGGTTTGGGTACCTTATTCGATCACAACTTTGCTAGGTGAGGTACGCCCCATGAGGGTCGCTAGTAAAACCCTATGCTAATGAGAGGTTCAGGTACCTTATTCGGCTAATATAACCGACCTCCGACGCTAGTCGGGGCTCATGTACCACTCGGCTAGGTAGGGTACGCCCCGTGAGGGTCGCCAGCCGAATCCTTTGCTACTGCTAGGTTTGGGTACCTTATTTGGTCACAACTCTGCTAGGTTGGGTATGCCCTATGAGGGTCACTAGCTGAATCCTATGCTAATGCAAGGTTCGGGTACCTTATTTGGCTATAATTCTGTTGAGTAGGGTACTCCCCATGAGGGTCGCCAGCCGAATCCTATGCTAATGCGAGGTTCAGGTACCTTATTCGGCTTTGCGGAAGTCAAAGAAGACCTATATCGTCAAAGCGCATCCGGAGTTCTCATGCACTACATCACACCTGAGGAGGGCAAGCAGATCCTGCAATATATCTACTCGGGCATCTGTGGCAATCATGCTGCATCCAGAACATAAGTCGGAAAGACTTGCGGACAAGGATTCCTTTGGTTGATTGCGGTTACTGACGCTGGAGTACTCGTCCTGACATGCGAGGAATGCTAATTTTATAGGGCTACGCTGGGTAGGTCGGTTTAGGCAAGCTTATTCGGTAGTAGGCCAAAGAAATGAGTTTCTCGATAGCATCCGCCCATAACCATGGGCACGGCTGTTCAAACAATTTAAACCTCAGCAGAGGGGGTACAGTTTACCCAGACGATGCGACTTACTCTAGTCACCACTCGCACTTGTATCCGGATATGATTGATGACATAGAGGTTTTCGTGACAAGGCATTTCCAGAGCCATCCCATGTTACCCCATGTCAACTAGAGGGGTCCGTGACCAACAACAGAGTAGGTCCCAGACCATACTGTGCTAGGAACCCAGGAGGCCTTCCCCAAAGCCCTCCCAGTGATCGATAGTCCAATGACATGCAAGGTGTCCCTGAGCAGCTAGTTACTTAGCCAGGGGCTTCCCATTTAACCCATGTGGTTGTACTGTCATATGCTTAGATGAAATTCTGAAGGAATCAATCCTTATGGCGACCACACACAAGACCGGCCTTGTGTCGTGAGTCTCCATTTTTAAAAACTCATTTTCTTTCACAAGGCACAGATGCAGGTGTCGGGTTTTCCAAATGTTTCGTAAAACTCTGATTTTACCCAAGATGTTTCTCAACTATTAAGTTTGAAGGCGACCGTCAGTACTCACATAGGAGTGCATGAATACCGAGGCACAATAGTGGTGGTTACAAGGGAACAGGGCATTGCAATTATCAAGGAAAGGATCAAATGCAGCAAGTTTGGTAGGCCCACCGATCTAACTCATAGATGGGGCCAAACAATCAGTGCAAGCCTATCAATGCAATTTTGCAAACAAAATAATTTAAGTTCACATATAGGCTTGATTGATCAAGGTGACTTGCCTTGCTCTAGGTCTTCACATGTCTTCAAGAATCTTCGTGAATTCTACTCTGAAACGAAGTTCCGGCGATGGTTACTATGTGCAAACAATCAAAATCTACATAAAGACCAAGAGAAAGACTCATTTAGGACTACAAATAGTGTCATAAGGTAGATCTCAATTTTAGAAAATTATCAGAGTTGGAACGGAGTCAATTAGAGCTACAGATCGAGAGTTATGAATTTCCGAAGATTAAATAGATTTCTGGTTCAAGGAAATGATTTATTGTATTACTGGAAAGGAATATGCTTTGGAATATCCCACAGGTGTCATTGACAGAGGGGCCCTAGTAACCTAGGCTCGTATGCCAATGGGAGGAGGGGGGAGTGTCTGGCCTCGAGCAAGTTAGGTGGACCACGGCCTGCCCAGCTAGCCCAATGGGCTTAGGCCCAGTTAAGGAGGGAGGGAGTAGGCCTGTTTAGAGGAGGAGAACACTAGTGGATTGGGCCTGGCTCAGCGGCCTGTTAGGTGACCAGCGGCCCAGGTCGAGGTGATGGCCCGAGTTGGGATGGTGGGCCCTAGGTGTCCGTGAGATAAGGTGGCAGTTCACGGCATGGGTCGGGCATGGACCAAGAGGACTAGGGACCACTTGTTAGCAACCCGATTCACGGGGACAGTGTGTACGCAAGGATGCAAGGGCAGCTGACTCGGCGCACAAGGCCAGGCCGAGCGAGCTGGCGTCTATGTGTCTGGCCACATGGCTGCCACATCAGCCAGGGGGAGAGAAAGCAAGGGCATAGAGATTGGATGGCCGATGGCAGAAGAATCATTCTAGCGAGCGGCAGCGAACCACGGTCAATGGCTGCCACTGGGGGGACAAGGGAGCAAAGAGGAGCTCATTCAATGGGTCGGATTTGAAGGATATCAAACGATCATGGCCGGCGACAAGGAACCAAGGACGATGGAGAGAGAGGTTGGACGCCAGCGCACAGCGGTGGCTGAGGGGGGAAGCACACGAGGGAACTAAGCGGGGAACCGGCGGCCAAAGCATGGCCACGAGGAGCTTAGAGGAATCTCAGTAAAGGCGGGGGCACGGGGAGGTAGCTGGGGTGCTCACTGACGAGAGGGGATGGCATTGGCAGCGCGGTGATGGAAAGAGGCTGAGGACTCCGGTGTCGGGGGAAAGGGGTTCGTCTTCGGGAAGAATGCTGCTCCTCGCGACACCGGAAACACGGCGGCAGAGGTGGTGCGGACCGACGGCGCTGCAGCGAGGTAGACACGGAAAGGGGCGTGGCCGGTGTTGAGGAAATCATGATCCAGTGCTCCATCGTTTGAGGCCCAAGGCGAGAGCAAAAGAAGGGGGTCTCGGTGGGGGATTTATAGGCGGGGAGGAGGGAGACCACTAGGTCAGTTTAGGGTGGTGCCAATTAAGGAGGTGAGAGAGAGAGACGGGGAGATTTTGTGGCCAGCGCGTAGAGAGCGATGACGGGGTTGCAAGGGTGGCGGATAGGCGATGGATCGAACCAGGCAACTTGAACCGGGAGCGCGGGCTCACGCGGCATGGGGCTAGCTGGTGATGACGCAGGTGGCGCGAGTTCTTTTTGGCCGGCTTGGCCGGAGACAGAGACAAAGGGAGAGAGAGGAGAGGAGGAGAAAAAGGGTGGCTGAGGCGTCCAATTCTTGGCAGCTTGCGGCATGCTATGGCGGGGCCCAAGGCGGGGTCGGGATGACAACGGCAGCCTCGTGGGCATTTGTGCGAATGGTTGCCACACGAAACAGGGGATAGAGGGGAACGGGACGGGGGATCAACGACTGTGCATGCAGGCTTGAGCGCACACGCACGGGATGGGCAGAGGTTAACGGACGGGCCCGTCACAGGAGCGCAAATCGGCGGGCATCCACGTGGCTTCGAGGGCATGTGCGGCACGAGAGTGTAGGGGATCGACGACGGTGCACGGTGCACGGGACACGTGGTGAGGATCCAGGTGGCATCAGGCAAGTGCACCTCGCAAGGCGTCGCGTGGGCTATTGGCCACGCCGCAGCCTGTGCAGGAGAAGAGAAGAGCGATGGAGGGGCTAGGCCAAAGTGAGAGAGAGGGAGGGATGTGGCCCATGTTGCACATTAGTGCCCTTTGTATTTTCCAGAGATTTGCTTAGAGGGATTTTTGGAGAATTGAAATAGCATTTGAATTCAAAATATGTATATTGGAATTCAGGAAAGGTAAGGAATCAAAGGAAAGAGTCCCAAGTGGAAATTTTGGTATTTTTTGGAATGCTTTTGTATTTGGGCTTACAAAGAATATTCAAAGGGATTCAAAGAGAGAGAGAGAGAGAGAGAGAGAGAGAGGATTTGAATTCAAAATTGGAATTTGGGTTCCCAATTCGAGAATTGATTTCACCGAAAACTTCCCAAGGAGTCAAGGGGAATATTTAGGGTTTCGATTTGGATCATCGGAATAGATATTAATGCAGACAATTTTAAGGGATTTTGTCGTTAGGGTTTTAGAAGGGGGGTTCTAATATGAAAATTCGAACTCGAGATTATTTCAGAACGGAGATTTTTGGAGAGGTGATTTTTGAGATCCACGGAGAGAAAACAAACTGTGATCCAAGCATGACTTACGACACAGCACGCAAAGAACGAAACTTTCATGGATAGATTTTTATTAAAATAGTGTTTAACGTCACGCTGAAAGGGGGCATTACAAACCTACCCCCTTACAAAAATCTCGTCCCTGATATTTGAAGGCGGATAGAACAAAAGGAACAAAAAGGGATCTTCAAAGTTCTTTGTTGCCTCGGTTACTTCTGGTCTTCTTATGGTCATCTTGCAACCCTTGTATTGGGCTGTCAGCTGCTTTGATTAGCTGGGGTGGTCAATTCTGCTGTGGTTCTTTGTCCTCAGTGAGGACTTCTTCTTCACCTTCTTCTTTCACTGTCTCGAGATACACGCTTCTTCATTTGGTTCTGATTGCACATGGTTCAGACATCCATATTTGGTGGCTGGTGAAACCTGAGAGACTGATCTGCTGCCTTGTGGTCTTACATTTCCTTGTCCAGACGCTTTGGTTGACACATAGGACTGAAGTGTCACAGAATGATTCTTAGGGCATTCACATGAATAGTGTCCAATCTGATGACTGTTGAAGCATTCGACTCCGGTCTTCTGTCCGAAGTGTCCTATCTAGGAAACTGAGTTGCTTCTCCCTGAGTTGCCATTGTAGCTTCTGGTAGACTATTGACTTGGCCTTGATTCAGTCGGACGGCAGACGGTGCTGGTGGTTCTAGAACTCTGTGGTGTTCTTGTATAGTACTGTGTAGGTGAGTGCATTCTTCGCATCTGTCCATCTCTGGCATGAAACTCTGTTGGTACTATCTTGCATTTTCTGTAGTCATCCAGTTTTTTCTCTACATCTTCTTCTTGTAAATCTTTGTTGATCATGTGCTGAAATGTGGGGAAGTCATGAGCCAATAGCTGTACTCGCAGACTGGCGTTCATTCCTTTCAAGAACCTTCGAATCTTCTTCGCATTGGTGTCAACATCTTCTGGTGCATACTGAGCTAGTTTGTTGAAGTGGCTCAAGTACTCATTGATACAGGAGGGCCTTGCATGATCTTTGCAAACTCTTCTTTCTTCATCTCAATTGTGCTTTCTGGAATATGTGATGAACGAAAGGCTTCTGCAAACTCTGTCCAAGTGATGGTTGTAGAATCGGGATGGGCGGTACAGTAGTTGTTCCACAAATCTGCTGCCGATCCTCTTAACTGATGTGCAGCATAAAGAGCATTTACCACTGGGGTGCATTGGACAAGGTTCAGTTTTCTTTCCACATCTTTGATCCAATCGTTGGCTTCAATGGGTTCTGTGGTCTGAGAGAATTCTGGCGGGCATGATCTCAGGAATCCATTGAGTTTAGATCTACCATTGTCTTGAGCCATACGGTGTTGATGCACTTGTGCTTCTTGTTGTTGTATCATGGCCATGTTTTGGGTGATTCCTTGTAGTATCTGGGTCTGAATGACCAAGAGTTGATGGAAATCCATTGGTGGGGGTTGGTTACCGTTTGCAGCTTGACTGGTTGGCCTAGGGTTGACGGTGGAGTCACTTTCAGCATCCTGTACTGCAGCCTGGTTGACTGGTTGATTTGGATTTCTTGCCTGAACTGGGTCTTGT
Organism: Oryza meyeriana var. granulata; assembly: GCA_003991445.1. Classification (NCBI taxonomy): domain Eukaryota; kingdom Viridiplantae; phylum Streptophyta; class Magnoliopsida; order Poales; family Poaceae; genus Oryza; species Oryza meyeriana. The sequence goes on along the minus strand of RYFJ01000625.1, from coordinate 539,706 downwards.
TCATAGCCAAGGTAGTTGGGGGCACGAGTCTGACGATTGGTGCGACGTGCCATCTATTCTAGGTTGACTGGGATTAGCATGACCTGGGGAAACAGGAGTAAAGACGTATCCAAAAATACTAGAGAAAAAGGGTTTTCCCAAACCCAAGGAAGATTAGTGGTGTGTCCTAGCCAGTAGCCCAACTGGTCCCATACCTGAACATGGACTACCAAACAAAACTCATGCACGCACTGCTTCGCCACAACTCCTACTGAGCAGACAACGATACTAAGGTCAAACTATTACCGAGGACTACCTATTGACTCGCTAGGCAGAAGCACACCTTTCATCAACTAAATAGGATGACAGGCGGTTTCTAGGGCAGAAGGTATAACACAAGACTTGCTTCTAAATTTTGATGGAGGAGGGGGAAACAAATAAATATTTTCACAATTCTAGACCAATAGGGAAAACAACTCCTTAGTTTTCACAAATAGCTTTGTACTCCGATATAACCATCCTATCAGGGGGTTTCGGTCCTAGAGCCAACCTATGCACTAATACCATCTCTGTCACACCCCAATCTTGCACCGCCGTACAACAGCACCAAATAGGGCATGCCACAGAAAAACAGCGCGAACTACTCCCCGCGGAACCGCAAATATCGATACTAGTCCCAGGACGCAGCGCTGGTATCCACGGAAATCACATATGCATCATTGCAAACCTTACATAAATAAATAGACTTATACCTTAACTTACGTTGTAGCTTCGAAGCAAGCCGGAGATAGCAACGAATAGCACAGAGGCAACAACAGAAGCGGAACAAACGGACTAAGCTCCAACACCATAGGCAGTGGCTGGGAAGCATTACGAAACCCTAATCTTCACTTCACTGCAACTCCAGCTCTAGCTCCCGATAGAGAAACTATATATATAGAGAAAGGGTGAGTACTTACGTACTCAGCAAGCCAAGGGAACTTAGATGGTTGTTGTAGGCTTCAAAGAGTGGTTGGATATTTTATTGTGAGTTTTATTTGGAGCTCTTTTAAAACAACTATGTGTGCTTCTCAACAAGCAGTGCGAGGTGTAGTCTCCCCCGGTCGGAGTGAAAGGTGTCAAAATGTTTCTCCAGTTTTCACAATCTGAAGAGTTGGCTGCAAGCCGGCTCCCAGAGCCCAAATAAATCCTTCGGACTTCCCGAGTCCCATTGTCCACGATAGCCAAGCCGTTTTCATCAGACGTCCCGTGTCCTCAACGGCACTTCTTTTTCATAGTTCCCAAACCACGCACAAACATTTTATAAATAGGGTAAAACAAAACTGTGCTAAGGAATCACCTCATATCCGCCCATAACGGTGGGCACGGCGATTCAAACAGTTTAAACCTCTGCAGAGGGGGTTACACTTTACCCACATGACATGACTTACTATAGCCACCACCTCACACTGTATGGGTACGATTGACGACATAGAGATTTCACGACAAGACATTTCAAAGCCATCCCAGGTTACCCTATGTCAACTGGAGGTGTCCGCGACCAATAACAGGGTAGGTCCTAAACCATACTATGCCAAGAACCCAGGAAGCCTTCCCCGACACCCTCCCAGTGATCCACAGTCCAATCACATGCAGGGCATCACTGGGCGGCTAGTTACTCAGCCAGGGACTTTCCATTTCACCCATGTGGTTGTACTGTCACATGCTTGGATGAAATTCCGAAAGAATCGGTCCTTACGGCGGCCACACAGGCATGACACACCAGACCAGCCATGTATCACGAGTCTCCATTTTTAAAAAACTCATTTTCTTTCACAAGGCACTGATCCAGGTGTCGGGGTTTCCAAATATTTCATAGAATTTAGATTTTATCCATGATGTTTCTCAAATTTTAAGTTTAAAGGTGACCATCAGTACTCGCACAAGAGTACACGAATACCGAGACGCAATAGTGGTGGTTACAAGGGAACATGGCATTGCAATTGTCAAGGTAAGGATCAAATGTGGGCACCCTAGAAATGCATTATGAAGGGTAATTACTATGACAACACGAAATATCTAGATGAATGGGATCTCGAATAAAAACCAAATAAATACAGTAACCATCCATCCTCATCGCAGCCTTGCCATAATATTTACCCATTCACAATACAAAACCAAAGTACCAAATTCAGAAATAAGAAGATATTTGGATAGTTGATTCACCAGTCCCAAACGACGCAGTGTGCCCGTCAAACCACACAAAGGTGGCGACCAAACACGATACACACTTCCGGGGACATGGTCTACGGTTGAATCAACATCTATGCATCTCATCATTTCTAAATTCTTACTAGTGTGTGACTAGCCTAGTGTGTGACTAGCCTAGGAAAGCTCTAGTCTCACATATTCATCTTAGCAATTGATAAACATCACAAGTACTCTAAACATGGATAAAAGTGCAGCAGGGTCATATATATTACATAGAGAGTTCACACCCTAATTCATCACAAAGTGACACAAAAGATAGCAGCGGAAAATATAAACATAAAGGATAAAAACCAGTTGTGCCAAACCCATACCACAAGGCAACCAACTGGGGCAGAACTTAACTTCAACTACACATTATCCTCGCCACCCTCGGTGGGATAATAGTAGACCACCTCAATATCGTCGTTGTCCTCACCTGAAAAGATGCAACATGAGTACGAATGGTACTCAGCTAGACTTATACAATAATAATAGTACAAAGGAGTAATGCTAGTCTCTACATCAAGGAGTATGGCTATATTGATCTGATTTTGCATAAAGCTGATTTTATTGAGCAAGTAATACATTTAAAACATAAGCATTTGTGAAATAGCTCAACCTGAAAATTTAGGACAGCAAGCTAATAGTTCTGAAATGTAAGTAAAAATGAGCACAAACCATGCTCTAATCATCATCCATGGGCCACCATTGCCCAATTATATATGCTACACAAGCATACCATTTTTCATGACTAAACCAAGTCAGATTTAATATCAAAGCCTTTTATATAAACCCATCCATCCATGACTATCCTAAGTCATGGTATCACCACAATAATCCCAAGTTGGATGCTAACATGAGTAACTAACACATCAAGCGATCGTCCTATAACCGTGGACACAACTATTCGAATAGTTCTTACTCTGATCAGAGGTATACATCTTTACCCACACGATGTAATAGAAGCCCAACAGCTACACTCTAGTTTGATCCGTACCTGTCAGTACCCACACTCTACACATTGAGTGCAGACTAGAGGTCACAACACAACCTTTTACACGCTTAGCCCCAACCACCTAAACCATGTCTGGGCCCCCGACGACTTAGTCGTGCGTGTGTGGTGACTAAGGCGGGCTCACCGTCGCGGGAGGCACCTCCGGCCAAAACCATGCGCGCTCGAGGCCCTCCAAAGGAAAAACCATCCTCACGACTGACGGACGGGCATAGATGGCCACAGCCTCCCGTGCTACTTAGTTAAGCCGTCCCATTCCCGGCGTGTGAAAGTACGTAGGGTGCTTGAATAGACGTCAACATGTTCGGTCCTTAACGACCCAGACGAAGCTACATGCATCAGGGAAACCATCCGTCATCGCCCTATATCCGTCCAAGTCAAACATATTATTATTATGAATCAGAAGTTATTCATTTCAGATTTTAACCATCATTCGTATTAAACTAGTTTTGAACGATAGCTCATCTATCAGATTTTTTTTAAGTCTAGAAATAAACATGGCTAAGCATTCGGTAAAATAAAAGTATCCCAAAGTCCTTAACCATGAACGACAAGATATAAACATGGAATCAACAACCAAGGAATGGAAATGCATACAGTTGGATAATATAGACTCTACCCGTTTTTCCCATTTTAACAAGACCAAAACATGCGTATAGATATTTCCTTCGCAAACAAATTAATTTATTGAAAATATAGGTTCAATATGCTTAGATGCTTGCCTTGCTGCAGCGAGTGGTCACACTCAATCTCTGGTTCTTGCTCCACGTACTCCGAATTATCTGAATCTACCGATAAAAGGCGGATATGCAAATAAGAATTAATTAAATATGCTTACGCAAAAATGATCAATAAATTCTGAGATAAATATAGTAGGTAGGGCACATTCTATAGTGAATTTTAGTGAAAGAACCACCTTAAAATCTTTTACGGTTTATGAGTTACAAAAATAACAAGATGAAAAGGCTGAAAATGGCAGTTTTGTAATTATTTATATTGTAACCTTAAGTTATTATATTTGACTGACATTTACTATTTATATTTCAAGAAGGCATGCATTTTTATATAAAAGAGTATAACCTACTGGTTCCAACAAAATTAGGTTCACTGGATTTTGATTTAAATTGATTTAGTTGTGAATTTTACAAGTTTATCAAAAAGAGGGGATAGAAATTACTTAGCTCTATTTTGGGAGGTAGTTTTGACAAAAATAATTTATTCACAGTAAAGGTTACAATTTTCCGAGTTAAACAAAAGTGGTTTCACATTTTTAGCAGTTAGGATGAATTTTCTAGAAATTTATAAACTTCTAGGTCGTAAAGAGGTATATAATAGATATTTCCATTTTTAAAGAAAAATCCTACACAGAAGTTCTCACTTTTTATTTTACAAAATTAAATAGAACATTTTTATGAATCCATAGAAATTTTTTTCACCTCAAAAGGAGTTATAATGGATTTTATAAAAATATTCCAAGTTCCTAGGCTCAAAAGAAGGTATTTTTGCTCCACATTATTTTATAGACATTTTCTGTACAGAAGTGGTTCTATTTTATTTTACAGTATTAAAGTTCACAACTTTACAGAACTAACAAAATTGGTTTCACTCAAAAAGGAGTTAAAATGAAATAGTTATGGATTTCTGAAGTTTGCATATTTTTCTGTTGGAAAATAATTCAGTTCGTCGTTTTCTTTTCTTTTCTTATTTATCCCCAGCTCGGGCCCACCTGTCGGTGGCACAGAACAGGGGAGGCGCGGGATGGCTGGGCCGCCGGGCTCTGTTCGCCGGTGCCGGCGGCGAACGGCGGCTCGGCTGACGTTGCAGCCAAAAGGGAAAGTGTAGCCGAGGTCCCTACAAACCTAAAGGTGCTCTCGAAATCGCCGGTGATGGACCGTAGCTCGTCGGCGGCGAGCTCGAGCGGCTGTTGCGTACTGGCTACACATGCATATGGGCGATGGCCTTCAATCAAGTGAAAAAAAGAAACTGGAAGAGGTGGCTAGGGAGCATGGTGAAGCTCGCCGTGGGGTTGTCTGGGTTGAAGGAAATCAGAGGGGCTCCGGCGGCTGCAGGCGACGGCAACGGCGATGGCCAAGCTTCAGCTTCACCGTGGCTAGCTCGATCGGCTGCGTGCGCGGTGGAGACAACACATGCAGACGGTTAAGTGCCACCCTAGGATGCTACCAACGCAAAGAATCGACGAACGGCTCACCGGTTGGACGGGAACGGCTCGGCGGAGGGCTGGCCGGAGACGAAGAAGACGACGGCCGATCTCTGCGCTCGGGGCTCGGTTTCACGAGATTCTTGGGACGTTTGGCTGCTGGGGCTGAGGCGGTGTTGCTGGCGCAGCTGCTCTGCCAGGGACGAGCTCGAACGGCGGGAACGCCGGCAAGACGGCCACGGCTGCGCACGGCCGCGCACTGGACGGGTTTCCGAGTGCCGATGGCGAGACAGCGTTCCCGGCGATTGACTGCAGGACATGAAGTGAAAACAGAGAGATGGATAAGGCATGCTGAGAGGAGCAGAAAACGTGGAGAAAAGAAAAGATTCACCGGATGGCTGAGCGTCGGCGATGCCTTCTTCTCCACGGCCGGCAGCACGGACAGCAGTAGCTTCAGCAGCAGCACGCGCACACGGCGGCAGCAGCAGCAGCACGCACAGCGGCAGGGAGTTGGATGGAGAAAAGAGGCAAAGGAAGCTCTCCTCCCTCGTTTCTTGGCTCTGTGATGGAGTGGAGCAGCAGGCGACACAGGTGAGAGAGGCAGAGGTGAGCTGTAGGGGAAAGACACGCAGACATGGATGATACACGCGTCGTTTGCCTTTTGAGGCCGATCTGGAGCGCTCCCTCCTCGTGGCGTAGCTGGACAAGGTGCTGGGCGAGCTAGGGTCACTGCCAGGTGGGTCCAGGGCGTGATGGTCTGTGGGAACGTGAGGGAGATGGGTAAACTCTCTCGTACAGAACGGTTTCAGTATTTTCCAGGGTTTTACATATTTATTTTCCCCCCTTCACTTTAAAAATCAAATTGACCAAGCAAAAGTGGTGTTAAAAATGTGGTGATTTTTGTGTAGCTAGTCCAGACTACCTAGGTTCCATTTTTGAAAGTTTCACACAAAAATTTAAAATGGTTTGCTCACAGAAATTCAATAAAAAGGACCCAGGCTGAAAATTGTTTGAATTTTTAAGGAGTCTAAACTAATGAAATAAATTCTGGAAAAATTATATTAATTCATGATAAATAAACTAATATTTAAATAAATTATCTCCCATATACACTTCTTTTCAAATTCGATGCACTTTTTAGGAGTGTTTTGTTTTTGCTGATTTAGGGTTTAAATATTGCAAACTTTAACTTGCATGAGGTGACAATGCAAAAATTTAAATTGTGCACTCTAATGACAATAGGGCATAACACTAATTACCTAAAATTAAATCTAGGTCTGTGACATCAAATGCAGCAAATTTCGGTTGGCCGACCGATCTAACTCGCAGACGAGGCCGAACAATCAGTGCACACCTATCAATGAAATTTTGCAAACAAAATAATTTAAGTTCACATATAGGCTCAATTGATGAAAGGTGACTTGCCTTATTCAAGGTCTTCATGGATCTTCAAGAAGCTTCGCAAATTCTTCTCCAAAACGAAGTTCCAGCGACAGTTACTATGCGCAAACAATCAAAATCTACACAAAAACCAAGAGAAAGAATCTATTTAGGACTACTAATAATGCCATAAGGTAGATCTCAATTGTCAATGCTTTCTATCGGTAATAATTATTTGGGGCTATTCGCAAGTCCTAAACTTGATGGATGCAAAGGAACACCAAATGAGTTTATCCTGGTTCAGACCCTCAAGGTGAGGTAATACCCTACTTGCAGCTGTTGTGTATTGCCTTTGAGGTTTCTTTAGTGAGATTGGTTACGGTGTATGTTCTCTTGCCTCAGGGGGCTCCTTGCCTTCCCTTATATACTATGGAGACAAGGTTACAACGTAGGAATCCCAGTCGGACTCAACCAATGGACTTTCTTCTAGGAACACATCATATCCGCCTAACACTATATCATTTCCCTTGTTAGGCAAGGTAACATAAGCCGAGTTCTACTATATCCCTAATTACATGATCAGGCCCACCCTCTATCCTTATGGCCATATTGCTTTCCATGAGGTACCCGGGGCCCATGGCCTCCACATCAATTTTAAAAATTATTGAAGTTGGAACAGGGTCAATTGGAGCTATAGATCGAGAGTTATGAATTTCCGAAGATTAAATAGATTTCTGGTTCAAGGAAATGATTTATTGTATTGCTGGAAAGGAATATGCTTCCGAATATACCACAAGTTTTTGTCGATATTTTGTATCGGCTGTACTAGTTGTAGGGCTACTTGTCGGGGCGAACCTCAATGGACTTTGAAAGACAAGACGATTTATACTGGTTCAGGTCCTCGGGTGAGATAATACCTTACTACCAATTATGGTGTATTGCTTTTTGTTATATTCTCTGACGAGATCGGTTATGCCCTTGGGGGCTCCTTGCCTCACCTCATATACCGAGGAGGCAATATTACAAGGTAGAAATCCCAGTCAAACTTGACCAAGGGATTTTCTTCTAAGAACATAGAGTAACCAGCTAGGACTATATTCCTAATTATATGGGCCGGTGCACCCTCTATCCGAGTAGCCGTATTTGCCTTCCTTGAAATACCCAAAGGCCATGGCCTCCATAGTGTCACTGACAGAGGGGCCCTAGTAACCTGCGCCTGTATGCTAGTGGGAGAAGGGGGGAGGGGCTGGCCTTAGGCAAAAAAATCCAAGATCAAATGTCAAATTTAAATCCAAAATCCGAGATCAAAATGTTTAAACCTTATCTTAAAAATGTCTCTAGAAAAAAAAATACTAGACAACTCTATTCAACTAGGCCGCCCTTTTCTCTCCCTCAGCCCAGCAAGCCGCTCGGCGCCCTCTCCTTTTCCCTCCCCCTGTCCTTCCTCTCCCAGCCCAGTAGCCCGAGCACTGCTAACTGGCCCAGCCACACCAAACGGGGTGTTACAAGTCGCCGTGCAGCTCAAAGTCGTGGACCGGGCTCAGAACCATTCCATACACGGTTCCCAGACATCTAGCCAGAGTGTTCCTTTTTCAAGCTGAGGGACGCGTGGCAGTCTAAGATTAGCTCGGTGGGAATGGACTTTGAACTTGCGTCCACAGGCCCCTCTCGAGTCTCGGACATCCAAGAGCTGAGCGTATCTCTGGTCGGATGATAGATACATGGACCTCCCCATAAGACCTTGGATCTGCTCCGAGTTGGGAGGCTCTAGCCTACTATCCCGCAACATTGATGACTTGCCTTCTGATGAGGACATCACTCCTTCGGATGCACCCGCTGATCCTCCAACCGTTATGCAAGGTCCAATGACCCGAGCTCGAATGCGACAATTAAATCTAGAGGTGAGCTCGTTCTTAAGCGATCCTTTTCATAGTTTTGAGAATAGATTGCTACCTAATGATGTTATCTTGTTTAGGAACATTGGAGAGGATCATGAAGTACTTGGAGAGAGGTGTGGAGGCGGAGAAGAACAGCAAGGACACCCAAGACAAGCCGGAGGCCCAGTCCAACTCGAGTTCGAGTCTGCCTCGGCCTTCAGGACCAGCCTGCAGTAAAACGGATGCCCAGGATGCATACGGACTCCGTTTTCGACGATCCACATATGCATGGAAAGATAATTTTATAAGCTAACCAATGGCTTTAGTTTGACATCCAAATTCCACCGGAGTCAACAGGAATCGTCAAAACAAGTCAGCATCCAGAATCTGCCAAGGTGCTGCGTCACCGTCTTTTGGTCCGTTGGGCCGTGTATCGTCTTAGAGCCCATTAGAGGGCGCGTCCAGGGGGTGTGACGACCCTTAGACTATATATTCAGTAGCCGCCACCCACGTTAGGGTTTGGGTTTTGCTTTAGATCAATCTGTCTTCGAACAGTTGCCGTCATCGGTTGTGAAACCCCAACTTCGAGTGCTTAATCATTCATCTGCAATTGTCACTTTAATTGAGTTGTGTACTTTCGGGTTCTTGCTTGTATTCTTTGTTTCGTAGGCAGGGATTAGCCTTCTTGGCGAGGTCAACTGAATTTGTGACACGGTTGATAACCAGAGGAGTCGTGGTGCTAAGGTTGCAGGGATCGGGTCTGTTGATCTGAAGCCGGATCGGTGTGTCACGTTCCACCAAAACGATAGTTATCTTTACCTGACGGAAGATCGGGAACCCCGTTCCCCATCAAGTGGTATCAGAGCTTCAGGTATACCGTCAGGTTCGCATCTTACCCATAGTTAATTGAGTGTTTCGCCTTTGTCCCATAGTCCACTGCCATACTTGTGTTTCCTGTCCTACAACCATCCGCGCCATAGCCTTTGCATTTTTCCGTCTCAGAGTCCATTGTGTTGAGTTTGTGTCATAAGTCGAGGTCTTGTTGCTGGTTAGATTGTGTTCGAGTCTAGTTCGTGTGTTTTCCCCCACCGTTCTATCAAACCTTAGCCACAATCGCCAACTTTCCGCACTTTTTGTCCGTTTTGTCCTCTAATTCAGAGTCCGTTCGTAAAACAGGCGTAACTTTCGCATACAAACTCCGTTTTTAGCAAAGCATATATGTTTCGAAATCAGAAAAAAATTTCGCATCCGTCTGTCCCCACCCTCAGTGGGTTAGCTGAATTTATTTTTCCGTAAAACAGCCCGGAAGATCGTCTTTCTGAGCCTGCAAGCCTTTTCCCAATTTTGGGCGCATCTTCTGAAAACTCCACAGGCCACGTCTTTCACTTGTTTGAGCTCAAATTTTCTGTGGTTACTTCTTGTGTGCTCCTAAGGCAAAAAGAAATATCAAAAAAAGAAAAAGAAAAAATCAATTTTTCCCAAAAAAACAAAGACAGCCCAAAAAAGAGAAAAAAAGAGAGGGGCAAAAGAGGAACAATATTTAGAGGAGCACATAGAGAACACCAAGTTGAGCTGTGTTAGCGTGTGCTGTCTTGTGCCTTGATTCTCATACTCTTGCTGCTCATCATCCTTGTTTTCCACCACCTTGTTTATCACACACCTGTACTTGGAACACCTTTAGGCCAGCAACGAGAATAGGTATTTGGGATTATAATTCAGCATTGCTATCTGTTACTGACTTGTGTGCCACATATACATTTTTTTTTCTCCTTGTGTGCCTTCCAAGCTCCACATATTCTTCAGATCAGACAGAAAAAGATCATTGCAATCTCAGTGCCACTTCCTCACAGGTATCACGAACCAGCCGCCGGTTGTACCATCCACTGCTTGCGTTGGTAAGAACTTGGTAAGAACTCGGTAAGACGTGAGTGAGGGTGTGATTCCACCGACCCATAAATAGTTGATAGGGATTTTTTATTTGATAACTAACCATGCCAAACGACGAGCCTGCTTTGAAATATGACTTGCAGGACCTGAAGGAGCAGATGCTAGCAGAGGTGGCCAAGCTAACGGATGTAGTCAGAATGGCCATGAAGGACGTCGGCCATTCGCTTGAGAGCGTAGACAGGCGAGCCGGGAAGGTTCAACAGCTTGAGGCCAACCCTCCAAAGACCAACGATGACAACAAGGACAAGGACGACGACGTGATCCTCGACGAGGGTGTTGTCTATGGTGACGATGGTCTAGTTGATGCGAGAGCGACACGCGAGAATACTCTACGTCGAAGACTTCACCGCAATCGTACAGGTATGGGAGGTAATGGAAATCAGCGTAATTGTGGTAATGTTAATAATGATGATCCTTATGCTAAAATAAAATTTACCATACCACCTTTTTATGGAAAATATGATGCTGAGGAATATCTTGATTAGGAGATGACAGTAGAACAAAAATTTGCTTCCCACCTTGTACCTGATCAACATAAGGTTAGACAAGCTACTAGTGAATTTAAAGATTTTGCTATAATCTGGTGGCAAGAACTAGCTACTTTGCATCTACAACCTGAGTCATGGGATAGGCTAAAAGAAGCAATGCGTGATCGCTTTATTCCTCCTTCTTATAAACGTGATTTGCATAAGAAATTGCAGCGCTTAGATCAGGGAAATATGTTTGTCCAGGAATATTATGCAGAGCTGCAAAAGGGCATGATACGTTGTGGGGTAGTAGAGGATCCGGAGGATAAAGTGTGTCGTTTTTATGGTGGACTGAGGCGTGAAATTCAGGATATTGTTGATTATAAAGAATTTACTACTACCAACCGTTTGTTCCAGTTTGCTATGCTTGCAGAAAAAGAATTGCAGGGACGACAACAACAAAGGAGCCGGAGCAGCAACTTCAACAGCTCCTTCACGCCCAAGACGACGACAACGGCACCACCAACGAAACCGCTCCCTTCGTCGAGTGCTCATCCTCCACCACCAGTGAGCACACATTCTTCAGCTCCTTCACCTTCAGCCGCACGTACCATGGAATCTGGTAAGACTCGTTTGCAGGAGCCGGCCAAGAGTGCATCATCTGTGGCTTCCACCGGGCGCTCTTCTTCCATTCAGTGCCACCGCTGACATGGACTTGGTCACGTGCAGAAGGATTGTCCTAGCAAACAGGCATACATTGCTACACAAGATGGAGGCTACATTAGCACGTCTGATGTAGAGGAAGATATTGTTGATGAAGCTGCCTCGGACGATGATCATGGTAGAGATGGCCTTTCTTTGAGCATAGACGACGCAGGAAACCATCGAGCCATCATTGTACAGCGAGTTCTCAGTACACAGATGGAGGAAGCAGAAAAGCTACAACGCCACAACTTGTTTCAGATTTTATTCGTCATTAAAAATCGGCGTGCACGAGTCATCATTGACGGAGGAAGCTGCAACAACTTGGTGAGTTCTGATTTGGTCAAGAAGCTTGAATTGACTACACGGCCACATCCATATCCGTACCATATTCAGTGGCTCAGCGACTCGGGTAAGACAAAGGTAACACAAGCAGCCCGGGTGCATTTTTCCCTTGGTACATACTCTGATTTTGTAGATTGTGATGTGGTACCAATGCAAGCTTGCTCTCTCTTATTGGGTCGTCCATGGGAATTTGATAATGATGCTACACACCATGGTAGAAGTAATAAATACACACTTATGCATAAGGGATAAAAAATTACTTTGCTACCTATGACCCCTGCACAAATTGTACAAGCTGATAGAGAGAGAGTTGCTAGTGAAACTAAACAAGTTGATGCTAAACCTGAAAAACAGCAAGCAATTAAATTGAAAAATCCTGTTATGCTTGCCACTACAACTGATCTTGCAGAGATTAATGATATGTGCTATGCTTTGATATGCAAAGATGCTTTATTTTCCACTGATGATATAGCTAGCACTTTGCCACCTTCTGTCACTAACCTTTTGCAAGAATATAGTGACGTGTTTCCCACTGAGCTACCTCCAGGACGTCCACTCATTCGAGAGATTGAGCACCAAATTGACTTGATTCCTGAAGCGAGTCTGCCAAATCGAGCTACCTACAGAGCCAACCCCGAGGAGACTAAGGAGATTCAACGCCAAGTCCAAGACCTTTTGGACGGCGGGTATGTACGTGAGAGCCTTAGCCCTTGTGCTGTCCAAGTTATTTTGGTTCCAAAAAAAGATGGCAGTTGGCGCATGTGTGTAGATTGTAGAGCCATTAACAATATCACAATAAGGTACCGTCATCCTATCCCTAGGCTAGACGACATGCTTGATGAGTTAAGTGATTCTATAATTTTCTCTAAAGTAGACTTGAGAAGTGGATACCACCAAATAAGAATGAAATTAGGAGATGAATGGAAAACTGCTTTTAAAACCAAGTTCGGCTTATATGAGTGGTTAGTAATGCCTTTTGGTTTAACTAATGCACCTAGCACTTTCATGTGTTTAATGAATTAGGTTTTACGTCCTTTCATTGGAAAATTTATGGTGGTTTATTTTGATGATATCTTAATATACAGCAAGTCTTTAATTGAACATCTTAATCATCTACGTGCTGTTTTTGATGCTTTGCGTGCTGCACGTTTATTTGGTAACCTCGAGAAGTGCACTTTTTGCACTGAATGAGTATCGTTTCTTGGCTATGTTGTGACCTCGCAGGGAATTGAGGTTGATGAAGCCAAGGTGCACGCTATACAGAGCTGGCCAACGCCCACCACCGTGACACAAGTGCGGAGCTTTCATGGACTTGCAGGATTTTACCGCCGCTTTGTGAAGGATTTCAGCACCATTGCAGCCCCAGTAAACGAGTTGACAAAGAAGGGTGTTGCGTTTCATTGGGGAGAAGAACAAGAGGCGTCCTTTGCTCTCTTGAAGGACAAACTTACTCACGTGCCATTGCTACAACTTCCTGATTTTGGTAAGACTTTTGAGCTTGAATGTGATGCTAGTGGGCTTGGCATTGGTGGCGTCCTGATGCAAGAATGTAAACCCATTGCTTACTTTAGTGAGAAATTAAATGGGCATATTCTCAATTATTCCACGTATGATAAAGAATTATATGCTCTTGTTCGTTCATTAGAAACGTGGCAACATTATTTATGGCCTAAGGAATTTGTTATTCACTCTGATCATGAATCATTAAAACATATTAGAAGTCAAAACAAACTGCATCGTAGACATGCTAAGTGGGTTGAATTTATTGAATCTTTTTCTTATGTCATCAAACACAAGAAAGGGAAGGATAACATTATTGCTGATGCTTTGTCTAGACGATATACTATGCTGTCCCAACTTGATTGCCGTATATTTGGGCTTGAAACAATTAAAGAACAGTATGCTAATGATAATGACTTTAAAGATGTGATGGCAAATTGTACAGAGGGGCGTACATGAAACAAATATGTGATACATGATGGGTTTTTGTTTAAAGCTAACCGCCTATGCATTCCAGCTGGTTTCGTTTGTCTTTTATTGTTGCAGGAGGCACATGGAGAAGGATTGATGGGACATTTTGGTGCCAAGAAGACGGAGGAGGTGCTGGCCAACCACTTCTTTTGGCCAACGATGAGACGAGATGTTGAGAGCTTCGTGGCTCGGTGCGCCACATGTCAAAAAGCTAAGTCGCGGTTGAACCACATGGTTTGTATATGCCTCTTCCTGTTCCTTCTACTCCTTGGGCTGATATATCTATGGACTTTGTTTTGGGATTGCCAAGGACTAAGAGGGGGAGGGATAGTATTTTTGTGGTGGTTGATCGTTTTTCTAAGATGGCACATTTTAGTCCTTGTCATAAAAGCGATGATGCTATTCATGTTGCTAATCTATTCTTTCAAGAAATCGTTCGCTTGCATGTTATGCCGTCTACTATTGTTTCAGATCGCGATGCAAAATTCTTGAGTCATTTTTGGCGCACTTTGTGGAATAAATTGGGGACAAAGTTGCTGTTTTCTACAACTTGTCATCCCTAAACCGATGGACAAACTGAGGTAGTGAATCGTACCTTGTCCACCATGTTGAGAGCAATCTTGAAGCGCAATTTGAAGGTGTGGGAAGAGTGTTTGCCGCATGTGGAGTTTGCATATAATAGGGCGGAACACTCCACCACCAAGGGAAGTCCGTTCCAGGTAGTGTATGGATTTAACCCCCGTGCTCCTATTAATCTTTTGCCTTTACGTACCACTGAGAGAACACATAATGATGCTAAAGAGCGCGCTGAGTTTATTCTTAAATTGCATGAAACCACTAAGGCAAATATTGAAAAGATTAATGCAAAGTATAGAATTGCTGGTAGTGAAGGTAGAAAGGAAGTTAAACGTGAGTTACCACCCGAGTTCGGGGTTAGTCCTACATTTAACATTGCAGACTTGAAGCCATACTTGGGAGAAGAAGATGACCTTGAGTCGAGGACGACTCCACTTCAAGAGGGGGAGGATGATGAGGACATCACTCCTTCAGATGCACCCGCTGATCCTCCAACTGTTATGCAAGGTCCAATGACCCGAGCTCGAATGCGACAATTAAATCTAGATGTGAGCTTGTTCTTAAGCGATCCTTTTCATAGTTTTGAGAATAGATTGCTACCTAATGATATTATCTTACTTAGGAACATTGGAGAGGATCATGAAGTACTTGGGGAGAGGTGTGGAGGCGGAGAAGAACAGCAAGGACACCCAAGACAAGCCGGAGGCCCAGTCCAACTCGAGTTCGAGTCTGCTCGGCTTCAGGACAGCTGCAGTAAAACGGATGCCCAGGATGCATACAGACTCCGTTTTCCACGATCCACATATGCATGGAAAGATAATTTTATAAGCTAACCAATGGCTTTGGTTTGACATCCAAATTCCACTGGAGTCAACGGGAATCGTTGAAACAAGTCAGCATCCAGAATCTGCCAGGGTGCTGCGTCACCGTCTTTTGGTCCGTTGGGCCGTGTATCGTCTTAGAGCCCATTAGAGGGCGCGTCTAAGGGGTGTGATGACCCTTAGACTATATATTCAGTAGCCGCCGCCCACGTTAGGGTTTGGGTTTTGCTTTAGATCAATCCGTCTTCGAACAGTTGCCATCATCGGTTGTGAAACCCCAATTTCGAGTGCTTAATCATTCATCTGTAATTGTTACTTTAATTGAGTTGCGTACTTTTGGGTTCTTGCTTGTGTTCTTCGTTTCCCAGGCAAGGATTAGCCTTCTTGGCGAGGTCAACCGGATTTGTGACACGGTTGATAACCAGAGGAGTCGTGGTGATAAGGTTGCAGGGATCGGGTTTGTTGATCTGAAGCCGGATCGGTGTGTCGCGTTCCACCAAAACGATAGTTATCTCTACCTGACGAAAGATCGGGAACCGTTCCCCATCACCTTCTGTGCTAAGCAGGTAGATCGAACAGGCACCACCTTGGCCTAGGCGCTGACACCGGTCTAGTCTCTTCGAGGTGATTATAGGATTAGGATGTATGTGAGGGTTTATAGGGATAAGTGTGCATACGTATATATGAGCATTTGTGGTTGTATTATATTCGAAAAAATGTACCATTTGAGAAGCTAGAGATCGTAGAAGTACTACATGTATCTAGCAGCAGCTATGTCAAACGGGATCCCTAATGCGCAAAGCTTCACACGTACGGTACGCGCGCGAACGTGTTTTCCTTGCCACACGCACTTTTCTTCCCCTCGCATATTTGTGTATAACTGTACATCTTAACATTTCAGCCCATGTGCACACATTCTAGCCCACGTGTGGACTCGTTCGGCCTATGTATCCAGCCCATGTGCGTGTCCCTAGCCCAATTCATGATTTTCCTTAAAAACTGACTTATAAAAAAGGGGAACCTAATACACCACACTAGTACTTGTAATAGAAGGTAGTTGCTTGTCATAAAATATTTCAGTTGATTGGAGTAATAGAAGGTAGTTGCTTGTCATAAAATTCATGATTAGCTCCTAATTTTCTATTTAAATTGGTCCCTATATTTCTACCATATACATAACTTACTATATAAAGTTCTTAAAAAGAGAGTTTTTCAATATATAAAGTTTTACATAAATAAAGTCAAAATTTGAATAAGTTTTAAAATCTCACCTAGAGAAAGTTTATGCTAAAAAAATTTATATGCAGAAATGTGTTATAATAAGTTCCTAAAAAAGAGAGTTTTTCAGATATAAAGTTTTCGTAAATAAAGCTAAGGTTTTGAATAAAGTTTTGAAATCTCATCTAAAGAGGAAGTATATGCTAAAAAGTTTTTGTGCAAAATGTGTATAAGTTTATGTATAAAAAGTTTATGTACAAACCGAAAGAGGAAACGGGCCAAGCAAAAAAAAGAAAAAGTCCATTGTGCGTGCGAGTGCATCTAAGACTGGGCCAAATTAGACTGTGAAAAAGCATGGTCAAATATAAGAAACACGTAGACCAAAAGTAAATAGTATTCACATACAATAGAACTGTGCGGCGTTCTCCCAAAGACCACTTGCTTGTGCAGTCGTTAACAGTCAAGACGTACTCAAGAGTGGAAATAAAGGAATATTTTACTAACGAATGCGCACCTATAATCGTAACGATCCCCGCCGTTGCCCGTTGCGTACGTGACAACCGATCAATCGAGCCAAGCTGCATCATTAAGCTAGAATATATTCGATGCGAACGAGAACAACTCAATGTCCTGATACACATACATGTGCCGTACACAACAAGCTAGCTCCATCGATAATATCTGCGTGCATTCAAATTTATCATTACATTTGTTTGTTACTCTTTTTATATTTGTTTATACCTGTTTAGCTTTCAGCCGTTGTTCATGCCTTGAAGCCATGTGTTGCAAACGCTCTGCGCCTCAACGAACTATGTTAATGTTCCTGTGTTCGTGCACTATGTCTGTGTATGCGCGCGGCGGCTGCAATTTGCCAAGTTGTTGGTGGGCACGCCGTGCCGTCATCCTTCGCGGACAAGCTAGTAGGCACCCACAGTCTAAGTGCGCATATATAACATATATATATAATGAACTACTATAGCGGCTACATATAAGTAGCGCGTCTCAGACGTTACCGTCCACTAACGCTTCGAGAAATCACGCATAAAATCTTTACTCGCCTCTCAGATCATATCAACGCTTACGTCTCCGAGCAAATCACGCATAAAATCTTTACTCGCGTCTCAGATCGTATCGACGCTTCTTCTATTGTCGCACTGCCATCGGCATAGCACCAACGCGTATAAATATTTTTACTCGCGTCTATCATCCAACCACCCCCACGCCTCTGACAATCTGACTCAAAGCATTGCGCATAAAAATTTTTATTCACCTGCAAATATACCACTACCTCCATGTATCAGAGCAATGTGAGTAAATATTTTACTCGTTTACATGTGATTTTAAATTTTTTAAATTTCTGAATAACCCGGAAAAAACAATTGTCTCGTCACATCAGCGGTTTTATTAAAATTCTACCATTATCATCCGCTGTGTGTCGCTCGGTATCCACTACTATGACCCCATTTCGTAACACGGTTCTTGCGCTCTAGCTTACTCCAATCGTCGGCGACCACTCTATCGCGTTCATCACCGCGGATCTGCATTTGCTGGCGAGCCAAAGGTTGGGTGGGGTTCACTCGTTTTTGGCATCCTGATGCCAGCATCCTTGCGAGCATTTTTCCATATTTTTTCATCCCCATACTTTCCTCGATTCACGTTTTTCCAGATTTTTTCTGTCACAATAAAGAGAAAGGGGAAGATGCCGGTGAAGGTGAGAAGATCATTCACCGGGTCTAGATGGAGTGGAGATTACTCTAGCCAATTTAGGTCCGGGTGACTCGCGGGCCCTCGTCACGGATCTGGCCATCAGACCATAGCAAGACCCAGAGTAGGGATGCCCAAAAAAACCAATAATGAAGAGACTGTCACAAGAGGAAGGTGGACTTTTGATGATGGTGAGAGGTTAGTTGTTAGTTGTCCTTTTGATCATTTCTGATATGCTTAACTCCCGCTGTTGTGCCGTGTGTGGGGTAGACTGTGCAACCGTGAGCATGCTATCACCTACTTTTGTCCTTGACTTTCTATGGACCCATGTATACTCGATGCATGCATGTTGGAGCTTTTTTATCCCATGTGGTTATGTAATCTATGGAATAATTTAATTTACCCACAATCTAGCAGCCCTCAGTTCTAGTAGATGGTAAATTTTTTATGTGCCTACTATTTTATATGACATGTTGATGGCAAATGGGGGGTGCCGTTCTTCCGTTAAGTAAGGATAACTCTCGATTTGGTGGAGAATTGACACTCACGATCTGGCTTCTGATCACCAAGACCCGAACCCTGCAATCGCAGCACCACGTCTCCTCTTGTTATCAACCGTGCGCTGCCCAGTTGACCTCGCCACGAAGGCTAATCCCTACATGAGAATCGAAGAACACAAGCAAGAACAAGGAAGATTGCAAGGCTCACTGCAGATGAATGATTATACTCTCGAAGTTGGGGTCTCACAAACCGATAAACGGCGAAACTGTTCAAAGACAGATTAATCTAAGCAAAACCCGACTAAAAGGTGGCGGCTACTAAATATATATGAGTTAGGACGTCCTAGGATTAGGGTTCGACCTATGAGGGGCACACTTCTCATGGGTTTAGCCCACGACACAAATACAAAGCCCAAAGGCCGAACTAACTCGTATAGAAAAAATGACGCAACTGTTTCGATGATTTGGACAGATTAGGAGGAATTTTGGTGTGAACTAAAACCATCTGAAAGTAGAATTCATAAGCTTTCCAACAAGTACTTGTAGGCCCTGTAACTTCTTCTAGATCAAAAGTTATGGCCATTTGAAATTGACGTTGTCTCCCAGCCCAAAACTGAATCGGTCTCGGGAATAGAAGTTTACTTGCACTTTTTGTCTCCACTTTAATATTTGGTTTATTGAGCTATTCTCCATAGTATTCTCCCAGGTTCCTAATAACTATGGGTGAAAACGGATCGGCGTATTTAACCCACCACGCCGACCATTTTAATATGGGACATTTTTGGGTCAACAATTCAGGTATCCAGTTGCTTAGGCGGATATCGGATTCGAATCCGAGTATTTTATGGTGGATACGGGATTGGGTTCAGGAGGACACTATCCGGCGGATATAGAGTATCCGGTGCATTATGTAGATAATATCCGATAAAGTATCCGCGCATAACTCGGATAGCAAAACCAACCCTAGGCTATCGGCAGAGGCACAGGAGTCCGACAGGCTCGGAGCGCCACGGCCGCCAGCATGCTCATCGCACAGCTGCCACAGGCCCGTCGCCATCGCATCGCCCTCGCTGCCGTCACCGCGGCTGTGGGCCATTGCCGGCTGCCGCCGTCGCCTGTCACGCCGCCTGTCGCCGACGCGAGCAGCCATGGCCCGCGGCGCCCTTCGCATGCACCGCATCGCTATCACTGCGCTTGCGGCGTGGCCGCGGGGCCCCTCGCACGCGCCGTCACCGACGCGAGCAGCCGGGCGGCAGCGTCCCGCGCATGCTGCGTCGCCCGTCGCGACAGGATCAATATCAGCCTGTTCATCTGGTTTTTGCTGATTGACCTTCAACTTCCAAAATCAGTACGTTCGTAGAATTTCTGTTCTCAAGTTACTGGCTTCTCTCTTTTGCCATGGTTTTCTTAAATTTATTTTTTCCTTTTACCAATCCTCTCTTTCTGCAGCTGACATTTGAATCATCATAGAGATTTGCTTCCTTAGTTACAGTGCTTATTTCAGAGGCAGCCACAAGTAAGGCATTACTCTCAAGCTTGCTAATGCTAGCCTAACAGGACCTGCACTCTCACCAGACCTCATAGGAACTTCCCAACCAGAAACACCAACCCTTTCGGTGCTGATATGTTTTCTTGTTCTTTCTATGCAATCCATGCAGTTCAGCTTTGCCAAGCAAGTATTTCTCCCACTCAACCCGCATGACCTTGTTAAAACAACGAAGCATATAAAGGATTCATATGGTTTAGCTTTAAATATATAAAACTTGCATTCAAGATGTTGATTTATTGTAGGTTGCTAGCTACATTAGAGTATTAGACTTCAACTATTACCTGATGCGAGCCTTTTGATATGCATTCTTGCAGCTGCAAGCATGACCACTCATCTTTGCATGCTACCAAAACTATGCCACTCTCGTTAATTCTGTCTTCATGAACAGGTGTTACATTGTCACCGTCTCCCTTCGCCTGTTCTTCTGCTATCTCCTGCAACAGTTCCTGAAAAGAAATGTATAGTAAAACAGTTACAAATTAATCGTAATTTGTGGACAAGCAGAGAGTTTCATTGATTAATAACAATCTGTATTATTTGATAGCTACAGTGAAAGTCACTATCAATCGTAATTTGATATGCTCATTTCACTTTTGATGTTTGGTTGTAGGATAAATATGGCTAGTGGTGATGCAAGCAATAGTGCTTGTGCTAGCACAGGTGCATCTCCGGCTGGTACCACGGCTGCTGGTACTGGTCACTTGGCATCGGTGCCAAAAAGGTCGGCATCGAATGCATTGGTACCACATGAGGCAACCACAGTCACTGGAGGTGGAGGTACAGAATCTGTTGTTATTCCTGATGAAGATGATGGGGCATTCACAGGAGAAGTTGAACCTACAGTAAAGAGGCAGAAGAAGTGTACCTCGAAGGTTTGGGAATATTTTAGTAAGTACACTGACAATATCAAGAATAAAGTTACTGGTGTGGTAGAGAAGCAACTTAAAGCAAAATACAAAAAATATGGTAGAGTGTTTGGTGCAGAGACAGTAAATGGCACAAAGCACTTATGGAATCATTTGAACCGCATTCACTCATTGAAACAAGGTCAACAGGAACTTGAGTTGAAGGGTGAAGTTAAGACTTTCAGGTATGATCTGGAAGCAAGCTTGAAAAAGTTCTATATAGCTCTTATTATGCATGAATATCCATTTTGTATGGTTGAGCATGAGTTTTTTGTTGAATTCATCAAGTCTCTTTGCCCTAGTTTTGCATTCAAGTCTCACATTACCACTAGGAAAGAGATACTATAGTTGTTTGAAGCTAAAAAGAGAGTGTTGTATGATGAACTGAAATCTTTGTAATAGAATTTCTACAACCATGGATATGTGGACATCAAATCAGAATAAAGCTTATATGTGCATCACTGCTCATTGGATTGATGAAAACTGGTTGATGCAAAAGAGAATACTCAGTTCATTCATATTGAATGGGAAGCATACAGGAACTAGGCTAGCAAATGCATTTGTCAAGGGAGTAATGTCTATGAATATTGAGAAAATGTTATTTGCTCTCACACTAGACAATGCTTCATCAAATGATAAATGTGCTAGGGAAGTTGTGACAGAGCTTAATAAGCTTTATAACATTAGTAAGGTCCTCCCATTGATATGTGAAGGTGCTTTCTTTCATGTGAGATGTTTATGTCATATATTAAATCTTGTTGCTTAAGATGGATTGAAAATAATTGCATATACAGTCGAGAATATTAGGGCTACTATTGGTATTGTGAAGAATTCTACATTGCAATGGGAGAAATTTCAGAAATGTGCAGTAGAATGTGACTTGGATAACAAATCTGGGCTTCCATTTGATGTGCCTACAAGGTGGAACTCCACATATGATATGTTGAAACAAGCTATTTACTATAGGAAGGCTTTTGAAAGGCTTTTGTTCTTAGATGAGGGAAAATATGAAAGGTATGCTCCAAGTACTGATGAATGGGATATGGCTGAATCACTTTACAAGTGTTTGGAGAAATTCAATGATGCCACTGTGTTATTTTCTGGTTGTCTATATCCAATGGCAAACTTATTTTGGTGGAAGTTTTGTGAGATTAAGTTAGCACTTTGAGAATGGTGTGCAAGTGCTGATGTCTCTATTGCTTCTATGGCCGCGGCCATGCAAACCAAATATAACAAGTATTGGGACAAGGCCAATCTAGCTCTTGCTGTGGCTTGCTTTCTTGATCCTAGATATAAGCAAAAGCTAGTGAAATATTTTCTAAACAAAATCTACCCTGAGAAGTGTGAAGATGAATTTAAGCGTATCTTGGATGCTGTCAACAAATTGTTCTAGGCTTACAAGAGTTGTAATGCAACTAAAAGTTCGAATCCTACTACTGCAGGACCAAGTGGAAATTCTCAGCCACATGGTAAAACTGATTTGGGTCTTGATGACATTGAGGAATTCTTGTATGATGATGCAGCTAGGACTAAAGAAGTGGATATAAATGAATTGGAGGTCTACATGAAAGAGAAGCCAATTCGTTGGGTTGATCCAATAGGTGAAGGTGCACAATTTGACATACTGTCATGATGAAAGAGCAACCAAGCGAATTTTCCTATCTTGTCAACACTTGCTCGTGGCGTAATGGCTGTTCAAGTCTCTACCGTTGCTTCAGAGTCGGCTTTTAGTGCTGGTGGTCGTGTTGTTGGTCATTTTCGCAGTTCTATAGATCCTGAGATCATTGAGGCTCTAGTTTGCACCAAGGACTGGATAAGATCATCTAGGAAAGGTAAGTATTTGTGCATTTTCATTTCGTTATTTATATAATCTCCCCATTTTTAGTTGCTTATTTTATGAATTTTAATTTCAGGTCAATTTAAGGACAAGATAGCAACAATTCTTGATGAGTTGGATATAAAGCTAGAGGACAAAGTTTGTGATAATACAAATATGGATGAGGAGGTTAGTTAAATATTAATGTATTCTTTATTGCGTAAAAAAACTACTATCTTTGAGACCTGCAATCTTTGAATAAATTATCATTTGGTTCCATTTTGGATTTTGAGAAATCCAGGGAGCAACTAGTGTCATAATTACAAATATTGTATTAATCTGAATTTTCTGTTCTTTCTAGGATCAGGCAGCAAATAGTGATTGAGGCTTTGAAGTTGGTGATGCTTGGAGTTGGTGATTTACTGATATGCTTGGCTGGGTCTTTTGTTTGTGAGAACTGTTATGGTGATATGTAGTAATATATATGCCTACTGATGCTACTACTTTTGTACAATTTGATGCCCACTATTTTGATACTGTTTGATGCCACTACTTTGGTACTGATGCTACTACTTTGGTACTGTGAGAATTGTTATGGTGAGAACTTTGAGTATGGAATTGTTGAATGGCTATTGTCTATGTGTCATAAATGTTTGCCTCTATCGCTTATATGGAAATATGGAATTGTTGAGTGGCTATTGTCTATGTGGTATATCTAGTTGTTGCTTTGACTTGGTATCCACATAAATATTCGTAACCGATAGTGTACGTATCCGTCTTGGTACGTATTCGTTCTGTATTTATACCCGATATTACCCATGCTTGTATTCATATTCGACATTATCCGTGTCCGACCCGATTCCGATTACAAAATATGGGTTAGGATATGGGAAGGACGAGATCCGACCGAACCCGACCGGTTTTCACCCTACTAATAAAATAAATCATCACAAAGAATTAAATAGCATGTCATTCGTAGAAATATTTCCATGTAAGCTTAGGAACGCATTCACCTGGCGATTAAGTTGACGGGCACATACGCGAGTAATTGGTCCTTGGATTTGTGGCACATCTTGTTCAACATGAGGAGGTTGTAAGTGTGTATCTAAAGAAATGATGTCCTCATCACATGTACTAATAATTTGGTGCATAGGAGTGTGCAAAATACTATTATTTGGTGATCTAGTACATTTATAATTGCACTTTACCAATTTATATATCTTCTTTGGTATGGATTCATAGGTTTGGTAGTTTTATTTTACATTCTGTTGCCTGAACCAAACTTTGTTGTCATTTATACATTTTAACGCCTCCCATTTGTATTATCAAAAGAATGTTTTAGTAGTTCCATGTGTAACGACCCGTTCTCTTTTCCCTGTTCGAATTCGTTTCCCGAGTTCGAACTCCTCTCTATCCCGTTTAGCTGTGCCCCAGTTTTCCTCCCCTGGCCAGCGACTACCTTTTACCCTTGTGCCGAGTAGATTCCTACTCAGTTTCTGTGTCTTGCCTTTTTCCCTTGTGTCACTCGGCCACCTTTGCTGCTGAGTAACCTTGTGAAGTTGCCGACTACTTTGATAATCTCCCCGTTGTCTTATCAACTCACCTAGTTGCACCCCTCTCGTTGGACGCCGACCACCGACGTGGTGAAGTAACCAGCTTTCACCAGATCGCGCGTCGTGGACCAGTGGACAATACCCCGCTGCATCGCTTGGACCAGTGGTTAGTCAGCAGCTCTGTCAGTGAGGCTCCTCCAACCCGTCCTTGCTACGACCTTAGTATCTTATCGCCGCTGTTTGCTGCTTCGCCCGGAGTTCCTAACTGGTGAGCCTTGTTGCCGGTTCGCCAACTATCTCTGCCGACTGCTATCCTTCTGCAGTCGACTCCCGCAGCATTCTTTCCCTAAGTGTTTTATCTCTTTCTAGCTTATCAGTGATTGTCTTTTCTGCTTGTCCAGAGCCTAAAACGGAGGACATCAGAAGCCGTCTTCGCCGAGGAAGATCCTTCTCTGGAACAAGGCAAGCCCCTTTGACCATATTGTCTCCTATATATGCAAAATTATGTTGTTTGCAAAATATGCATGCTTAGTTTATACTGTAAATTGTTTGGCCTCAGTCTGCAAGTGCAACCGACGGACCTACCCAGTAGTCGCACTTATTTTGGTAGGGCTTTCATGAATTTCTTCCTTGAAAGCCCCACAAATGGCACGTTGGCATCATATCCGTTGGGTACGCATTGCCGAGTAGAATGCTTAGCCCTGTATCGTTGTTTGTCGTTGGAAACATGGATTTTTACTCAATTGTTTGAAAACCCGGTACTCTGTGTATCGACGTGTTTGTGAAATAAATAAAAGTTTGGGAAAACCTTGAGGTACAGGGTCAGCACCTGTGTGGCATGGCTATGTATTGTCGATAAGGACCGTTTCCTTTGGGAATTTCATCCGAGCATTTTACAGTGCGACCAAACGGGTAGTATGGGCTGCCCCTGGCCGAGTAAATTGTAGGTTTAGGGAAGTCTGGTGCCGACTGGAGTGGACTCATCTGAGTTGTGGCTCATGGGCCCTGTTGCTGATGGGTCTCGAAGAAGAAGAAGACGAAGACCCGACTGCCGCCGAGTTCTTCCAAGACCAAGCCGACTACAAGGACTTCTGAGGTTTCGAGCCTATTTCCCAACCAAGCCTGTGGTGTAGCTGTGTTCTTTTGCTGAGTAGTTTCTCCCTGCTTCCGCCCTGTCTGTGTTGTTCTCGCTAGTTTACCCTGTTGTTGCTTCTGTCTATTCGGGGCTTGTCCTGGATGGAAACCTTTGTATTATATATGTATGTACTCTGATATGTATATGCTGTACTCTGAGTTGTATCACCGATGACTATGTGCGTATCCGACTACTAATCCAGGGATCGGGTACTGTGTGCACATTGTGGGCCCTCCCACGGGCGCCACAGAGAGGTGGTATCAGAGCATAGGTTGGCCCTAGGAGCGAAACCTTAAGCGTGTAGATGACCTGTAGGATCTTATTTTGAAGACTACACTATTTGCAAAAATTAGGACTTGGCCGAGTACCCCTTTTCGCCCTTGTAGATTTTGAAAATGTTTTTAAAAGCTCTTGGATACCTCACTACCCTTGGCTCCTGCGGAAGTCTCTGGCGCTAGCCCTTAAGTTTCAGTACCCTATCTGTCGCCTTTTGTTGTGGCTGGGTTCCCGAGTGTGTTTCTCGTTCTGCTGCTTGAATCTACCTTGCTGTTTTTGTTGCTTCCCTTATCTGTTCCATCAGTTTGGTTGCCGATGTCTTTCTGAGCCTTTCTCCCTTGGTTGCCTTCTTCTAGGACAAGATGGCAGGATGTCAGCGCCGTAATGCCCGTGCTCCAGCTCGCCTAGGTTTTGAAGACCAAGTTCTAGCCTTCAACAACGTGCCTCCGGCAGTAAATGAACAGGAAGTGGAGCAGACTCATGATCGGATGTCTGGTAATGGTCGTGCAGCCGGCCCTGGTGCTCATGCCGCTGCAGCCACCAACCAGGAGGGATTGCCTCAACCGCCCCAGTTTTCGGTAGACCCACAGCAGCTTATGGCCATCCAGACTCAGATCTTGCAAGGCATTGCTCAGAACTTGGCCACCCTACAGCCTCTTCTCCACCCAGCTCAACCAGCACAAGCCCATGGTCGCTCCAAGCTTGCCGACTTCCTGAGATCCCGCCCAGCAGAGTTCTCATAGACCGCCGAGCCAGTAGAGGCTGACGACTGGCTGAAGGATATGGATAGAAAGCTGAACCTAGTGTAGTGCACATCCCTAGAGAAAACCTTGTTTGCTACACACCAACTCCGTGGTCCAGCCGCCGACTGGTGGGAGAACTACTGTGCTGCCCACCAGGATGTCACTAGCATTGCCTGGCCCGAGTTTGTTGAAGCCTTTAGAGCTGCGTATGTCCCAGAAGGAGTAATTGACATCAAGAGAGAAGAATCAACAACCTGTAACACCCTGCCCTCCAGAACCGCGTCCCAGCCCAACGACGGGCGGGGCCCACTTACACATAGCACCCCACTTACACTTTCGTCCTCGCTTCGTGTAAAAGGGTTAACCCGGAAGTACTATGGTTGGAGGGACAAGGCCTTATAAGTTGGTTCAACCCTTGCTCAACTAGCAAGGTGGTACTAATCATGTGCACACCGCACTCATGGGCCATATGGGCCATATCCTAATTGGGCCAGGATGTCACACAACCTCAAACAAGGACATTCCAGCATCAGCGAGTATCTGAGCAGGTTCAACCATCTAGCTCGCTATGCACCCGAGGAAGTGAACATGGACAAGAAGAAGATCAGGAGGTTCCTGAAGGGAATGAATGTGGCAATGAAGATTCAGCTTCTTGCCCATGACTTCCCTACTTTTCAGCACATGGTCAACAGGGCCGTAGTGGTTGAAGACACTAGGAAGGAGATCGAGGTATTTCGCAAGCGCAAGGTTTCCCAGATGCAGACTCATGGTGGTTCAAGTTCCAGGTCCAATCTCCCCAGTTTTCACCGTCAGTTTGCTCCACCCCAGTTTCAAGAGCAGGTGTCTCGCCCGACTGTTTCTCACCCGGCTTCATCTGTTCAGTCTCGACCCTTCAGTGCAAGTACCAGTGTGAGCCGCCCTACCCCAGCCAGCCTGCAGCAGAGAAGTACCCCGAGTATGACAGGAAGCCGATGTTACAACTGTAACGAGTTGGGTCACTTCGCCCGTCACTGTCCCCAGAAGCAAGTCCCTGCAACCTCTGGACGCTCCAACGCCAGCGCTACAAGAGTCCCTGTGCCCAGTCGGGGACAGCCGACTACGCAAGTTAGTGGATCTGCCTCCCGCGCCACGCCAACTTTTGGACGAGGCCGCGTCAACCATATCCAGTCAGAGACAGCTCGAGAAGCTTCAGATGTTGTGATGGGTACGTTTCTTGTTAACTCCGTACCTGCAGTTGTTTTGTTTGATTCAGGAGCATCGCATTCCTTTATCTCTCAATCTTTTGTGGATAAGTATGGTTGGGATGTTCAAGGCCTTAGGATACCTATGGTCATACACTCCCCTGGCAAGGAGTTTAGATCGAACCAATCTTGCCCTGGAGTTAGCCTGGTAATTGAGGGGGGTTAGTTTTTCAACCAACCCCATTGTCCTAGAATCACAAGGCTTGGATTTGATTCTAGGCATGGACTGGTTAGCCGAGCATAAAGGCCAAATAGACTGTGCAACCAGCACCATAACCCTGCAGTGCCCTTTTGGACAAGAAGTGAAGTTTACCCCTTTGGAACACCATGGAAGACACCCTCTCCTGAGTTCTGTGCAAGATGTTCCCCTAGAAGAAGTGCCGGTGGTAAATGAGTACCCCGATGTCTTTCCAAACAGCTTACCCGGAATGCCCCCTGATCGAGAAATTGAGTTTTCTATAGAGTTGCTACCCGGCACAGCACCAATATCCAAGAGACCCTATAGAATGGCGGCTAAGGAGTTAGCCGAAGTAAAGAGACAGATAGAAGAGCTTGAAGCTCAAGGTTTTGTGCGACCTAGCACTTCACCTTGGGGAGCTCCAGTGCTCCTAGTGGAAAAGAAGGACAAGACAAAGAGGATGTGCGTGGACTACTGTGCACTGAATGAGGTAACCGTCAAGAACAAGTACCCGTTGCCCAGGATCGATGATCTGTTCGACCAGCTGCAAGGAGCTAAAGTTTTCTCCAAGGTTGATTTAAGGTTAGGGTACCATCAGCTGAAGATCAGACCTGAGGATGTACCCAAGACAGCTTTCTCGACCCGCTATGGACTATATGAGTATACAGTGATGTCCTTCGGACTCACTAATGCTCCAGCCTTTTTCATGAGCCTCATGAACAAGATATTCATGGAATATCTCGACAAGTTTGTTGTGGTATTCATAGATGATATCTTAGTCTACTGCAAGGACGAGCAAGAACATGCAGAACATTTGAGGATGGTTCTCGGGAAGCTAAAGGAACACCAGTTGTATGCCAAGTACTCGAAGTGTGAGTTTTGGCTAGACCGAGTTGCTTTCCTAGGACACATTGTTAAGAGACGTGCTTTCTTAGAAACCCCGACTACAGTCCCAGAAGTGAGAAGTTTCTTAGGTTTGGCTGGATATTACCGGAGATTTATTGAAGGATTTTCAAGGATCGCCAAACCGATGACAGACTTGCTAAAGAAGGAAAAGAAATTTGAGTGGGATGACGCTTGTGAGAAAAGCTTCCAGGAGTTAAGAACAAGACTGACTACTCCGCCTGTGCTAACCCTTCTGGATATTAGGAAACATTTTGAGATATACTGTGATGCATCCCGACTAGGCATAGGCTGTGTGCTTATGCAGGAAGGAAGAGTAGTTGCTTATGCCTCCAGACAGTTAAGACCTCATGAGAAGAATTACCCTACCCATGACCTTGAGTTGTCAGCAGTAGTGCATGCCTTGAAGATATGGCGCCACTACCTGATCGGAAACCGGTGTGAGGTCTACACTGACCATAAGAGCCTGAAGTACATATTTACTCAGACAGAGCTCAATCTCAGACAAAGACGATGGCTTGAGTTGATCAAGGACTATGACCTTGGAATACATTACCACCCTGGCAAGGCAAATGTGGTTGCTGACGCCTTGAGTCAGAAAGTCCATTGTAATGCCATCCTAAACTTGCCCCATCGACCCGAGATAAGTCTAGAATTGGAAAGGCTAAGGATAAATATGGTTAAGCCAGGAACGCTGGCGACCTTGATGATTCAGCCTACATTGGAAGATTAGATCAGAGAAGCTCAAATGGAAGATGAAAAGATCGTGTCTATTAAAGAAAACATGGCCAAAGGGAAAGCCCCTGAGTACTCCTTTGACAACAAAGGGACTGTTCGGTTTGGAAAACGCATTTGCGTACCCGACAGAAAGGAAATCCGAGACTTGATTCTGAGAGAAGCCCATGAGTCCGCTTATTCCATCCACCCAGGGAGTACCAAGATGTACCAGGATATCAGAAGTCATTACTGGTGGCCTGGAATGAAGCGAGATATTGCCGAGTATGTCGCAGTTTGTGACATTTGCCAAAGGGTTAAAGCAGAGCATCAGAAACCAGCAGGATTGCTTCAACCCCTGAGGATACCCGAGTGGGAATGGGAAGAAATAGGGATGGATTTCATAACTGGTTTACCTAAGACTCCAGCAGGATATGATTCCATCTGGGTAATAGTGGACCGATTAACCAAGGTCGCCCACTTTATCCCTGTCAAGACCACATACTCGACCAAGAAATTAGCTGAGTTGTATCTGACCAAGGTTATCTGCCAACACGGTGTCCCGAAGAAGATCGTGTCTGATCGAGGAGCTCAGTTCACCTCCCACTTTTGGCAAAAGTTGCACGAAGCAGTGGGCACTAATCTCAATTTCAGTACCGCATATCATCCCCAGACGGATGGACAGACTGAAAGAGTGAATCAGATTGTGGAAGATATGCTGAGAGCATGTGCCCTGGATTTTGAAGGAACCTGGGATCTCTGTTTGCCATATGCCAAGTTCTCATACAACAACAGCTATCAAGCTAGTATCCAAATGGCCCCCAATGAAGCTTTATACGGACGCAAGTGTAGAACTCCACTCTGTTGGACAGACGTGGGAGAGAAGATGGTTTTTGGGCCTGACATTCTGAAAGAGGCAGAAGAGCGAGTAAGGATTATCCGAGAGCGCCTGAAAGTGGCTCAATCCCAACAGAAAAGCTATGTTGATAACCGAAGACGAGATCTTGAGTTTCAAGAAGGAGACCATGTGTATCTCCGAGTATCACCCCTACGCGGAACCAAGAGGTTCGGAATGGGTGGAAAGTTAGCGCCTCACTACATCGGACCGTATCCTATCTCTGCCAGACGCGGAACGGTGGCGTATCAACTAGAGTTACCCGCAGAACTCTCCGATGTCCACGATGTGTTTCATGTGTCCCAATTGAAGAAATGCCTTCGCATCCCAGAAGAGCGAGTTCCGTTGGAAGTGATCGACGTGCAGCGCGACCTCACGTACAAGGAGCGCCCGACTCGGATTTTGGAAATAAAGGACAGATGTACAAGGAGAAGGACTGTCAGATTTTGCAAGGTGCAATGGAGTAACCATTCTGAAGACGAAGCTACATGGGAGCAAGAAGATTGCCTTCGAGCCGAGTACCCGGAGCTCTTCGCCGAGTAGCGGAATCTCGGGACGAGATTCTGTTAAGTGGGGGAGGTTTGTAACGACCCGTTCTCTTTTCCCTGTTGGAATTCATTTTCCTGAGTTCAAACTCCTCTCCTATCCCGTTCAGTTGTGCCCTAGTTTTCCTCTCCCTGGCCAGCCGACTACTTTTTCCCCTTGTGCCGAGTAGATTCCTACTCAGTTTCTGTGTCTTGCCTTTTTCCCTAGTGTAACTCGGCCACCTTTGCTGCCGAGTAACCTTATGAAGTTGCCGACTACTTTGATAATCTCCCCGTTGTCTTATCAACTCACCCAGTTGCGCCCCTCTCGTTGGACACCGACCACCGACGTGGTGAAGTAACCAGCTTTCACCTGCTCACAGCGTCGTTCGGACCAGTGGACAATACCCCGCTGCATCGCTTGGACTAGTGGCTAGTCAGCAGCTCTGTCAGTGAGGCTCCTCCAACCCGTCCTTGCTACGACCTTAGTGTCTTATCGCTGCTACAGTGTCTACCAACTCCACCAGCCACGCCCAGCTCCAAAGTCAATCCCTGTCTCAACATCTTATCGCCTTGACAGCTTCTCTTGACTCCTTTTCTCCATCGCCCTGCGTCGACGCGCCCTTGCCCCACGCGCCGGCTATAAGTGAGCATACATGCCTTCTCTTTTCCCTTGTTTTGCAACCCGGCCATCTCTGCTAAATCATCGTCTTCTTTATCCCCATCGTCGGAGCTGTTCCCTATTTCCCGAGCTCCCTCGCCGCTGTTTGCTGCTTCGCCCGGAGTTCCTAACCGGTGAGCCTTGTTGCCCGGTTCGCCAACTATCTCTGCCGACTGCTATCCTTCTGCAGTCGACTCCCGCAGCGTTCTTTCCCTAAGTGTTTATCTCTTTCTAGCTTATCAGTGGTTGTCTTTTCTGCTTGTCCAGAGCCTGAACCGGAGGACGATCCAGAAGCCGTCTTCGCCGAGGAAGATCCTTCTCTGGAACAAGGCAAGCCCCTTTGACCATATTGTCTCCTATATATGCAAAATTATGTTGTTTGCAAAATATGCATGCTTAGTTTACACTATAAATTGTTTGGCCTCGGTCTGCAAGTGCAACCGACGGACCTACCCAGTAGTCGCACTTATTTTGGTAGGACTTTCATGAATTTCTTCCTTGAAAGCCCCACAAATGGCACGTTGGCATCATATCCGTTGGGTACGATTGCCGAGTAGAATGCTTAGCCCTGCATCGTTGTTTGTCGTTGGGAAACATGGGTTTTTACTCAATTGTTTGAAAACCCGGTACTCTGTGTATCGGCGTGTTTGTAAAATAAGTAAAAGTTTGGGAAAACCTTGAGGTACAGGGTCAGCGCCTGTGTGGCCTGGCTATGTATTGTCGATAAGGACCGTTTCCTTTGGGAATTTCATCCGAGCATTTTACAGTGCGACCAAACGGGTAGTATGGGCTGCCCCTAGCCGAGTAAATTGTAGGTTTAGGGAAGTCTGGTGCCGACTGGAGTGGACTCATCTGAGTTGTGGCTCGTGGGCCCTGGTGCTGATGGTGGTTGTAGCCGGCCTGAAGCATTGATCCTGTGTGGATCCTTCTGCTGGCATTAGATAACCCTAGACTGGCTTTGGAAATGGCCTTGTCACAAACTTCCGGTACAGGCCAGTACTCGGTGTATGTTTTGTGTCGTTTGGGTAAAGCGTACACCCTCTGCAGAGTTTTAGCTGAACTGTTCGAACAGCCGTGCCCACGGATAAGGGCGATGTAAGGTGATTCCCATAGCGTAGATTTGTTTGTCAGTGGTTTGTGAAGCTGATTTATGGAAAGGGAATCGTGACCAGAGTTTGCCGAGTAAGCAAACGGAAGGCCTGTGTGGCCAGAAACGGGCCTGTGTGACCCAAGGTGTTGAAGCACCATAAGCAAGTGTGTGAAAAGTAATCAGGAGATAAGTCTTCGGGTTGTAGCTAGAAGACGATAAAGAGCATGCTCCCGGGTTGTAGCCAGGGCAGCAAAAGTTTGAGCTAACTGGTTGTAGCCAGTGTTTCGGATATAACCGGTTGTAGCCGGAAAGTGCTAAAAGAGATAGCTGATATTGGTGGTAGCCGAGTCTCAGGGTCAATAGGTGGTTGTAGCCACTCGGGAAAACAGCAGACCGAATGGAGTGGTCGGAGCCACTCGGGTGTTAATCTAATGTGAAAATGAAAGAATATGATTCATTAAGTGGCGAGTTGTTGAAAAGCAACTTGCGGAATGGATCGAGGTGTGAGCCTCTTTCCGACAACTAAAACTTGACACACTAGCATCTTTGGCAAGCAAAAATGTTTCTAAAAGCAGTCTTTCACAAATGAAACTCTTAGCCCCCTTGTCAAGCCGGCATGGCACCTTTTCCTGGCTTGCGGAGTACGACAGTACTCACCCTTGTTCATATATATGTTTAGTAGGTCTCGAAGAAGAAGAAGACGAAGACCCGACTGCCACCGAGTTCTTCCAAGACCAAGCCGACTACGAGGACTTCTGAGGTTTCAAGCCTAGTTCCCAACCAAGCCTGTGGTGTAGCTGTGTTCTTTTGCCGAGTAGTTTATCCCTGCTTCCGCCCTGTCTGTGTTGTTCTCGCTAGTTTACCCTGTTGTTGCTTCTGTCTATCCGGGGCCTGTCCTGGATGGAAACCTTTGCATTATATATGTATGTACTCTGATATGTATATGTTGTACTCTGAGTTGTATCACCGATGACTATGTGCGTATCCGACTACTGATCCAGGGATCGGGTACTGTGTGCACATTGTGGGCCCTCCCGCGGGCGCTACACCATGTGTACGAGTTGTTCTAGTATGCACAATTAGTTTACTAGTTGGTACTCGAATTTTATTACTTACATCTGGTTTCGTAACCTATAGCCGGCAGCTAAGAAGCTAAAGTCTCTTAACCGGAGCAGCCTAAAGGCTGTTATTGATGCATGTGCAACTCTATCTCCCACACACGTCCGAACGCTGGCCGATTGTCAATGTTTTGTATCGGCAATAATAATATGGGGCTACTCGTGAGACCTAAACTTGATGGATTGCAAAGGAACATGAAATGATTTTATCCTGGTTCAGGCCCTCAAGGTGAGGTAATACCTTACTTCCAGCTGTTGTGTATTGTCTTTGAGGTTTCTGTGGTGAGATTGTTCTGTCCCGGGGGCTCCTTGCATCTCATTATATACTGAGGGCAAGGTTACATGATAGGAATCCTAGTCGGACTCCGACCAAGGGATCACCTTCTAGGAATACAACGTACCCGACTTCATACAAGGTAATATGCACCGAGTCCTGTTGTATACTTAATTACAGGATTAGGCCTATACTCTATTCAAGTGGCCACAAAGCTTCTCATGAGGTACCCAGGGCCCGTGGTCTCTACAGTAACCCCTGAGACCTTCATAGTTGAGTCACAGCTGGTGCTGAGTGCTCATCCTCCTTGATAAAGATTTCCCAAGTGCCTTGCTCTCGAGTACCCATTGTCTGAGTACCTCTTCTCCAAGTCCTGCTTCATATCAGCTATCAACGAGGCTATGAAGGGCTTCATAGAAAATATGAATAGTACGCCGAATAGGTGCACCTATTAGGTGTAGCCCCCGACTTTATGCTTAATTGTGAAACAATTAAACATAAAATCAAAGATCTTTAACCTTTAAGTCTTTCCCCAGTGGTATATTTCTTAGAAATTGGATTCTTTAGCATCGTATTAGCTGGAAATATTTTTGCTCAAGGCAATTTTGGCTAAGCATGTAAGCTGAGTACCACTTCATGGATTTAACCCAATATGTGGTGAGGCGTTCTTGAGAGATATCTGCATCCCCAATTTTAATGGAGACCAGCTATTGATCCTTATAAGAATATATCCTCAATACCTGTCAAATAATTCAGATATCTGAACACATGTGTCCAGCAATTAGGCTTAACAAGAAGCGTATCTGATTATTTCAATCGGTCCTTGTAAAATAGTATCTGTACTGCGATTTTAACATGGTCAGCGATTGGCCCAATAGGACGTGCTATTTAGAGACTCATATCATATGGCCCATTACCGAGCGAGCCGGCTCAAGCCCGCTAACTCGGAGCAGGACTTTAAAGCAGTGAGAGAGAGAAAAGATTCCTCTTTCTCCCCTAATCTGCCAAATCGCTTCAGCTCCCAAAAACACGCCTACGCCAACATCCGCGCTCTTCGCCCCGGCTAGGGTTTGCTGTAGCTCGCGCTCCCTTCTAGAAATCCACAGGGATCTACACCCCTGCTTTGATTCCCATCTTCAAGAAGCTTCCTCGCCCAGCTCTTCACCCCCAACAATGCCAAAGGCGCCTTTCGATATCCCAACTATGCCATTCGAATCCTGGCCAACATCGGACTGCTGCGCCACGAAGCTGGCAATTCTGGAGAAGAAGAAGCTGCAGCCTAAGAAGATCATCAACTGGCGTCCCGCCGCTAGTAAGTTAGTCCCCATTCCTGGTCCAAACAAAACCGTGGTCTTTGCCTCTTTTTTCGATCGTGGTCTTTCCCTTCCTTCTTCTAATTTCCTCCGCCATCTTCTTGATTTTTATCAGATTGAGCTCATCAACCTCAACCCCAACTCCATCCTTCAAATATCTCTCTTTGTGACTCTCTGTGAAGCCTTCTTGGGGATCAATCCCCATTTCAGCCTTTTTCGATACCTATTCCACATCAAGCCTTAGCCCTCTAAATCCAAGATCTAGACAATAGGTGAAGCAAGCCTTCAACTCCGCAACGAGATGAAGAGAGCCTATCTCCATGTCCCCCTGAAGATTTCTCTCAAAGGGTGGCATCGGGAGTGGTTCTACTGCTCCAATCCTGAGCCCTCCCTACACCCTTTTACCGGAAATCCACCTTATGTCCTAGAGAGCTAGACCTCCGTGCCATCTCGAGATGAAATGGGTCAGAGCTAGAGAAGATCGATGTGCTAAAAGGCACAGGGCTAACTGGTCCTTGGGTCGCCCAGGCGCTCCTGAATCACCAAACCCAGCCCCTAAAGGCCAGGAGCCACCTTAGATATCATTATCAGGAAAAAATTGATCCAACCCGAGAGTACCCCAACTTTGTTGACAAGAATATCGTCACTGACACTTTGCTCGGCTTTTTCATCAATGGAGTCATGGAAACCGAAGACAAAGAAAGAGCCCCCAAACCATACTGCAAGGGCAGGCCTCGGCCAAAGGTAATATATGGCACAATAGTTGTCTTGATATCCATCTGTGATGTGTGACATAACGTTATCCAGCCATGCAATTTGTAATATCTAGATGTTTGCAGGAATGTAAAGAATTTGACTCCAACCCACAAGGCCAGTCGGCTAGTGGGACTAGAAAGCGTCCGGCCAGCCCTTCGTCAGCCCGACCCAGCCCCAAGAGGGCTGGGAAGAGACTAGCAACAAACTAGGCCACGAAGAAAGATATGCTGAGTAAGGCATCTGGCGGCCTAGCCATCAAGGACTATAGCAGCGCCACCCCCAGGCCTCCTAGCCCCAGGATCACACCGCCGCCAAGCAGGCCTTCAAGCCCCTCACTGACTACCTCCACCCCCAACGCACAGCGGTGGAGGTTCAAGACTTCCAAGAGGTACCAAAATCTTCAGCCTTCAAAAAATCTAGAGCAAATTTGCAATATCTTGATTGTT
The DNA here is from genome assembly GCA_003991445.1 of Oryza meyeriana var. granulata. Taxonomy (NCBI): domain Eukaryota; kingdom Viridiplantae; phylum Streptophyta; class Magnoliopsida; order Poales; family Poaceae; genus Oryza; species Oryza meyeriana. The sequence continues at coordinate 502,730 of RYFJ01000625.1, read as the reverse complement.
GAACAATTCTGCAGGAAGCCAAGTGACGCTGACACCAAGGGGGTAGCGCCACCGACCCCCTGTAGCAGCTCCCATCCTGACTGAGGTTGAGGCAACTGTACCACAAGCCGAGCCAGGCGTCGTTTCAGCCCCTGAGGCTAGGATGACCCACTCGGCTAGGCCGCAAGCCTCGCCCAGCCGGGACACCATGACAGAATCCACCATCCTTGAACTCGCCCAAGACCTCACGCTGTCGATCGACCCGAGGCCCAGGACTCCTTCGCCTCCACTTTCTCAGTTTTTCGATGATGATGATCTCCCTAGGCTCAAAGCTCCTCCACCTAACTTCCCTCGGACTTTCCATTGGGTCACACCAGAGGGGGAAGTAGAGAGTTTTGAGCAAGATGAACAAGCCGCTCAAAGGGAGAGAATCAGCTTACTGGAAGTCACCGTCGCCACTTCAAGGAGCATCTAGGTATATAACTTATCTGGTCATGCTTGTGGATTTGCAGTTTTCTTGAATCTTCTGGCAATATTGCTTATCTTGCCCATGTTTCAATGCTTCTCAAAAAGTGGTTGATCAGTCCGAGAAGATGGGCAGAGTTCTATCCAAACTTGCTCCTCAGCTTACTCAACTCTGACAGCTCCAAATTGCCAAGGACGATCTGGAGAAATCCAGCAAGGAGAGAGACGAGTGGCTGAGGGATTCTGTAAACAAGCTTAGGGATGAGAACTGGGCATAGGCAGGGACTATTAAAAGTATGTTCCCTTCTGCCCAAGTGATTCCTGACAAATCTTTCTGCGTTGCTGATCTTTAGCTCTATTCGGCTGTAGCTCTTGAGACAAATTTGAATAATTAGTCCCTAGAGATCGAGCGCCTGAAGAAGGAGTTGAAAGAGCACAAGAAGGCAAAGTCCAAGGTCAACACTGAATACACGAGTAAGTCACATATCTGCTTGTGTACTCGGTCTGACTAGATGCCCCGATTTACTGATGCCTCTTTTATGTGTGAGCAGACTTTAAAGCCAATTCGCAGATCCAGTTTGGTGCCTTCGCAGAAGAAATCAAGATAATAAAGGAGTTGTGCGAAAACTTTATTAGACATCATGCAACCGACCCTAGCCAGTCCCAGCTCCAACTCCATGGCTCAAGTGGCACAGCGTCTCGAGGAAGCTCCAGGAATTCTGAAGAAGTACTCGAACGAGCACATCGCCGTGGGAATTGCCCAGACGTTAGCCATGACCAAGTCCCTCTACCCTCGGATAGACATTGAGGCAATTGGGGAAGGCTTTGCTAAGGGCACTACCCAGGAGGAAGGCTTGGAGCTGATCAGCCAGGTCAGGGCCACTGCCGAAGCCATCGTGGGAGATCTACCATTGTAAATAAAACTATTTATGTAGTTGGTATCCATCGGAAACAATATGTAGATATTGTAAATGCTTTTGGTGTTCGTTGTGTTTTGCCGAGTACTTGCTTTATGTTAGCCATCATTAGCTTTATCCGACTAGCCAGTTTATGCCGAGTGGGCTATAAGCGACTTAAAAAAGCATTCACTTCATGAAACTATACCCAGGAAAACTTAGCGTAATCGTCATAAAATTTCATGACTTAGATAAAACAAGATCGAACTTTATAAACAACAGAGAACATGTATCATCATGTAGCCCCTGACTCACTACTCGGTTGGAACAAGCAACGTAGTGAGTCAGAGTAACAAACTTTATTTATATGTATAAAAGGAGTACAAAACTCATATATAGAAAAGACGTAGCAATTCTATGTTCCATGAGTTGGTGACTAGGACGCCGTCTTCTGTCTTTAGTCGGTAGGCGCCCAGACGTGTTACCTCAACAATAATGAACGGCCCCTCCCATAAAAGAGATAATTTATGCCTATCTTTGGTGGTTTGGATTTTTCTCAAAACGAGATCTCCCACCAAAAAGGCACGGCCACGAACATTCTGATTGTGATAACGATACAGGCCTTGAAGATACCTTGCTGACTGGATAGTTGTGATGTCCCTTGCTTCCTCCAACTGATCTAGTTCGACCAGTCGGTCTTTAGTTAATTTTACTTCTGAGTGGGCCTGAACTCGCGGTGAGTTGAACTCCAACTCAGTTTGTAACACAGCCTCATCACCATAAACTAGGAAGAAAGGGGATTGCCCTGTTGCTCGACTAACTATGGTTCTTAAAGACCAAAGAATGGATGGAAGCTCTTGCACCCATCGCCCTACGTATGGTTGTAGTCGGTCGAACACCCTAGTCTTGATGCCTTGTAAGACTATGCCATTGGCACGCTCGACCTGCCCATTGCTTCGTGGGTGCGCCACAAAAGCATAACAAATCTTGATGCCGAAATCGATACAGAAATCTTGAAAAACACAGCCAGTGAACTATGTGTCGTTGCCCGTTATGATACTCATGATGAAGTCTTTTGCCCTTGTCATTGTTATGGTAGCAACGGGTCTTGCCTTGATCCACTTTATAAATTTGTCCACTACAACGAACAAGTGTGTGAACCCTCTTGGTGCTTTTTCGAACGGCCCGACCATGTCAAGCCCCCAAACTGCAAAAGGCCAAGAAATTGTGATGAGGACATCACTAACTCGGATATGACCATAGCTACCTTATGTATTCATCAACTAAAGGTGCATGCTTTCTATGTAAGATTTACGTGTTATATATTTGAACAGTCGTTACTACACCATGAGTTTTGTGTGTTCTCATTTGCAGAGATACTTGCTTGGGTGAAGGGAAAGAGACTGAGTGCAAGGAATACATGGATGATCAAAGAAGTTGATTGGAGGCCAAATCAAGACCTTACCCAAGTCTACTCCTACATCGCCACGTCACTTTTGGTCCATAGAAGGCAAATATATCCTATTTTCTTGGAAACCTTCCGATATGCCTGGTGTACCAAGAGAGGTGATCGAGCATTCCCTCAACGTCAAGCCGGACACCAAACCAGTCAAACAATGACTACGGTGCTTCGCACAAGACCGCAAAGATGCTATTTGGGAGAAGATAACCAAGCTTCTCGCTGCCGGGTTCATCAAAGAGGTCTATCACCCGGATTGGCTGGCAAACCCAGTTCTGGTCCGGAAGAAGAACGGTAAATGGCGCATGTGCGTCGACTACACCGACTTAAACAAGACGTGCCCCAAAGATCCATTTGGTCTACCCAGAATTGACTAGGTGGTCGACTCAACTACGGGGTGCGAGCTACTTAGCTTTCTCGACTGTTACTCGGGATATCACTAGATCAGCCTGAAGGAGGAAGACTGCCTAAAGACTTCTTTCATCACGCTGCTTGGAGCATACTGCTATGTTACTATGCTGTTCGGGTTGAAAAACGCTGGAGCAACGTATCAACGAGCAATCCAGCAGTGTTTACACACTCAACTCGGGTGCAACGTGGAGGCATATGTCGATGACGTGGTAATCAAGACCAAAGTCAAGGAAGACCTTATCGCCGACTTAGAAGAAACTTTTCAAACCCTTCAGAGATTCAGGATGAAGTTGAACCTGGAAAAGTGTGCCTTTAGAGTGCCATCCGTTAAATTACTCAACTTCATCGTATCACATCGAGGCATCGAGGCCAATCCAAAGAAAATCAACGCTATCATGAACATGGCACCCTCGACTAGCCAGAATGACGTCCAAAAGCTCACAGGCTGCATAACGGCGCTCAGCCGATTCATCTCCCGGCTCGGTGAACTGGGCATGCCCTTTTTCAAATTACTAAAGAAAGCAGACGATTTTCAATGAACACCCGAAGCCCAGCAAGCTTTCGAAGACTTCAAAAAATTTCTCACATCACCACCAGTGTTGGCATCACCCATGTCCCAGGAACCACTAATGTTGTATCTGGCGGCAACTACTCACGTAGTCAGCACGATGTTGGTAGTCAACCAAGTAGAGTTAGGGCATATACAGAAAATACAAAGGCCAGTTTACATCGTCAATGAGGTCCTAGCTGACTCCAAGGTGAGATATCCTCAAGTCTAGAAGCTGCTGTACGGCTTACTCATCACTGTCTGGAAGTTGGTACATTATTTTCAGTTGCATCAAGTAACTATTATCACATCGTATCCACTCAGGAACATTCTACACAACTGTGAGGCCACTGGTAGAATCGCTAAATGGGTGCTCGAGTTGATGGTGTTTGACATCATCTTTCAACCTCGGACAACAATCAAGTCTCAAGTTCTAGCCGACTTCGTGGCTGAGTGGATAGAAGTCTAGATGTCTACAAACATGGACAAGCTAGAGTACTGGATGATGTACTTCGATGGTTCTTTACGGATCGGCGGTGCATGGGCAGGCGTCGTGCTGACGTCACCTACTGGCGAAAAACTAAAGTACGTTCTCCAGATTCACTTTTCGGCTTCCCACAATGTTGTCGAGTACGAGGCACTCATCCACGGGCTCCGCATTGACATATCACTTGGCATCCGCCGACTGGTCGTACGCGGGGATTCTCAACTCGTGGTCAACCAAGTCATAAAAGACTGGACATGTTTCGACGATAATATGGCGGCGTATTGTCAAGAGGTACGAAAGCTGGAAAATAAGTTCGACGGGCTGGAGATAACTCATGTATTATGACAATACAACGAAGCTATAGATGAATTGACTAACATGTGATCCAAACGAGAAGTGGTCCTGACTAGGGTTTTCGTCGAACAACTATTGGAGCCATCAGTCATGAAGAAACTAGTGGATGAGCAGTCGGGGGCCGAACCTACCCCGGCAACAAGCGAAGTACTACTTATCTCTCAAGACTGGCGGACTCCAATTTTCAAATTCCTCTTACCATTGAATTCCCAGAAGATCGCAGCAAATCTGAGCGGATTAAACGTCGAAGCAAATGTTTTTTTTGTAGTCGGAGAAGAGCTTTACCATTGAAGCGCATCCAGCGTCCTCATGTGCTGCGTCACATCCGAGGAGAGCAAGCAGATTCTGTAGTCGATCCACTCGGGCATCTATGGCAACCATGCTACATCTAGGACATTAGTCGAAAAGGCTTAAAGGCAGGGTTTTTTCCAGCCGACTATGGCAATAGACGCTAAAGACATAGTTCGTACATATGAGGGATGCCAATTCTTTGCAAGACAAACACATCTTCCAGCTCAAGAACTTCAAACAATTCCAATATCTTGGCCCTTTGTAGTTTGGGGGCTTGACATGGTCGGGCCATTCAAAAAAGCGCCAGGAGGGTTTACACACTTGTTCATCGCAGTGGACAAATTCACAAAGTGGATCGAGGCAAAACTCGTTGCTACCATAACAGCGACACGAGCAAAGGACTTCATCATGAGTATTTTATACCGATTTGGAGTTTCCAACCGCATCATAACGGACAACGACACTCAGTTCACTGGTGGCGTTTTTCAAGATTTCTATGACAACTTCGACATCAAGATCTGTTATGCTTCTGTAGCACACCCACGAAGTAATGGGCAGGTCGAGCATGCCAATGGCATGGTCTTACAAGGTATCAAGACTAGGGTATTCGACCGACTACAACCATATGTAGGGCAGTGGGTACAAGAACTCCCATTTGTTCTCTGGTCTCTAAGAACCACAGTTAGTCAAGCAACATGGTTATCCCTTTCTTCCTAGTTTATGGTGCTAAGGCTATGTTACCAACCGAGTTGGAGTTCGGCTCTCTGTGAGTTCGGGCCCACTCAGAAGATAGGTCAAACGAAGACTGACTGGTCGAACGCGATCAGTTGGAAGAAGCAAGGGACATTGGAACTATCTAGTCGGCACAGTATCTCCAAGGCCATAGTTGTTATCACAATCGGAATGTTCGTAGCCATGCCTTTTTGGTGGGTGATCTCGTTTTGAGAAAAATACAAACTACCAAAGACAGGCATAAACTATCCCCTTTATGGGAAGGGCCGTTCATTATCGCTCAGGTAACACGTCTGAGCACCTACCGACAGAAGACAGAAGACGGTGCCCTAGTCAACAACTCATGGAATATAGAACAGCTACATCCTTTTTATACCTGAGTCTTGTATTATATTTTTATGAATGAATAAAGTTCTTTACTCTGACTCACTACATCGCTTGTCCCAACCGAGTAGTGAGTCGGGGGCTGCATGTATTATATGCCTTGTTAATTAAATCCGAGCTTGTTTTATCTAAGTCATGAAGTTCTACAATGATTATGCTAAGTTTGCCCGAGTATAGCTCTACGAGGTGAATGTTTTTTCCTAAGTTTATCTCGATCTACTCGGTGCAGACTACGTAGTCGGATAAAGCTAATGACGACTCAGAATAAGCAAGTACTTGGCAGCATTTTACGGATATTCACAAAAGTCATATATGTTCATCAATGGACACTGACTGCATAATTGTTCTGTTTTTACATGCCCAGGTCCCTGGCTATTGCCTCCGCGGTTGCCCTCACCTAGCTAATTAGCTCCAGCGCCTCTTCAGGAGTTGTCCCCTCGGCAAAACCCTCACCAATGGCCTCGATGTCTACCCTAGGGTAGATCGATTTGGTCATTGCGAGAGCTTGGGCGACATCGACAGCTACATGCTCATCCGAGTACTTCTTCAACATACTCGGGGCTTCGCTGAGGTGTTCGGCCACTTGGGTGATAGAACTGGAGTTGGTCCCAGGATGATGAGGCTGCATGATGTCCAGGAGTGCCTTCACAGATTCAACAATGACTTCCCGTGATCCTTTGATCATCTTAATCTCTTCCGCAAAGGCGCCAAACTGAACCTGGGCGTTGGCTTTCGAAGCTATTCAGATGCATCGGCAAGAATATGGGTTAACCAAGACAAGCAGTCAGAGCAACAAGCAATCGGGCCAAGATCATGGTCAAGCAGGAGACTTACTAGCATAATCGGCCTCTACCTTGGCTGTGGCCTTCTCCACTTTCTTCAACTCTTTTTCTAGCTTTTCCCTCTCCTTTGTCTGTGCTTTCAGCTCGGCTTCGAAGGCTACATGCAAAACAGTCGAGAACTCAAGATTACAGCCAAAACTCAGTAAGGTAGTTAGGAATCAATAATGATGGGGAAATCTACTCAGGATTCACTCGGGAGGACAATGCAGAAGACTTACATCTGATCTTTTCAGCTTGGGACCAGTTTTCATCCCTGAGCTTGTTTACCAACCCTCTCAGCCACGTTTCCCTCTCTTGGCTGGTTCGCTCCAGGTCATCCTTAGCCACCTGGAGCTGACGCAATTGTTGCAGTTGAGGGGCAAGCTGGGTTAGGACCTTGCTCATTTGCTCTGAGCGATCAACGATCTTCTGCTCGGCACAAACCAGGGGTAATCAGAGTTAGTAGGTAGAATATCAGATGCGTAGAAATGTCAAGCATTCAACATGGCAAGATTCACAGTATACCTGGATCCCCTTAGACGTGTCGATTGAAGCATACATTAGATTCCTTTGTTCTCTCAGCGCTACTTGCTCATCGTGCTCGAAGCTTTCTGCTACTCCCTCGGGGGTAACCCAGTAGAATGTCTTCGGGTAATTTGGTGGGGGAGCTTCGAGCCTAGGGAGATCACTATCACCAGAAGACATTGACACCGCAGGCGATAGGGTCCTGGCCCTAAGCTCGACAGCTACAGGGACTTCGGGGATCGGCTCGGGGGCTAGAGCTGCAACTTCAGCATCCACTCCCTGGTTGGCCGACACTGGTAGCTCTGCTGTCAGGATTGCTTCAGCTTCAGCAGCTGGGGCAGCCTCTGGCTCGGCAGGTAGCATTATTGGCTTTGGCTCGGTTGGGATGGGCTCGGTGGCAGGAGTTAGTGGCATAGTCCTCTTGGGATCTATGTCACTTCGCTTCCTACACAACATATCAAATATCAAGACACTACCACATCATTCAAGATTCTTAGAAGATTGAACATTTTTTATTACCTCTTGGAAGTCTTGAATTTCCATAGAGGTGCTCCTTAGGACGTCGGTGAGGGCTCGAGAGCCTGCTCGACGGCGGCGAGTTGCTGACTGTTGGGCCAGTCAGCGCGGTAGTCAGCGGTGGCGAGTTGGCTGCAGCTGGCTCAGTGCCTGAAGCAGCTAACTGTGGAGCTAGGGCACTCAGCGGTGCTGGCCTTAGGCTCAGCGATGCTGGCCTTGGGCTTGGTGGCGCTGGTCTCGGGCTTGGCGGCCTGGGGGCTAAATTGACAGGATCTTTGATCTTCAGGCTCCCTAGCGCTGCACTCGGCGTGCTCTTCTTCTTGCCAGGGTCTTCAATTGGTCTTTTTCCAGCCCTCTTGAGGCTGGGTTGGGCGGCAGAAGGGCTGGCTGGCCACTTCTTTGATTTTGTGGCCGACTGATCCTAGGAGTCATTATCAAACTCCTCACAGTCCTACGATTATTTCAACAATATATGTGTCACGCATTGCAAAACAAGCTAGGACAGATATCAACAAATATTCATCACAGGTGAATAACAAGCTAGCATCAATATCTTCAAGGTTACCTTTGGCCGGGGCCTGCCCTTGCAGTAGGGCTTGGGGGTGCGCTCCTCATCCTCGGTCTCCACCACCCCATTGACAAAGAAGCTGAGCAAGGTATCAGTAACCTTATTCTTGTCAGCTACATCAGGGTATTCTCGGCTAGGGTCATCTTTGCCCTGGTAGTCCTAGCCGAAATGGCTCCTGGCCTTCAGTGGTCTGGTGTAGCGATTGAGGAAGCACCTTGCCACCCAGGGACCAGTCAGTCCCATGCTCTTCAGATGGTTGATCCTCTCCATCATTTGGTATACCTGCCCCATTTCTTCATAGGTTAGCACTGATAACCAGCTTGGCAGGATGGTTGGTGGAGCACCAGAAAAAGGGAGTAGAGAGGGCTCAAGGTTTGAGCAGTAAAACCACTCTCTGTGCCAACCCTTGAGTGATGTCTTCTTCCTTGAGATAGGCCTTCTTCATTTCGTTCCTAAGCTGAAGTTCAGCCCCCCTGATAGTTTGGATTTTATTTTTGGATGGTTGAGGCTTGATGTGGAATAGTACCGGAAGAGATTGAACTGGAGCTTGACCCCCAGAAAAGCTTCGCAAAAGGTAGCGAAGATCGAAATATGGAGAATAGAGTTGGGATTCAAATTCACCAACTTTATTTGGTAGAAAGACAAAAGCTGGCGAAGGAAATCCGAGGAGGAGAAGGCAAGACCGCAGTCGAAAAACGAAGTAAAGATGACGATCTCACCAGATTTGGGAGCCGGCATAGACTCCCCTTTCGTGGTGCGCCAGTGGATGATGTCTTGTTGCTGCAGAATCATCTGCTTCTCCAGCAGCCTCAGCTTCACCGGGCTACAGTCTGACATCGGCCAGACTCCGGCAGTCATATCGAGGTTCTCAAATGAAACCCTCGGCATTGTCGGAGGTGAGAAATTTGGGGGAATGGCTTGTGGAGATTGGGAATAGATGTGGCGGTACAGATTCTAGCGAGTCTCGAGCGGGGGTGCAAGCTACAGCAAACCCTAGCGATGCGGAGAGCACGAAGTTTGGACGCGGAGCTGGAAGGCAAAACGATTTGGCGGACTGGAGAAGAAGGGGGAATCTTTTCTCTCTCCCACCGTCTTATAAGGCATGTGCTGATAAGTGGGCCCGAGCCAACTAATTCAGTATTGGACGACAAGATATGAGTTTCTAAATGGCATGCCCTATTGGGTTGATCACTAACTGTATTAAAATCACAGTACAAATGCTATTTTACAGAAACCGATTAAATAATCAGATATGCTTCATGAAAGCCTAATCGCTGGACACATGTGTTGAGATATCTGAATTATTTACCTGGTATTGAGGATATATCTTTATAAGGATCAACAGCTGGTCTCTATTAAAATTGGGGATGCAGGTATCTCTCAAATACACCCGATCACATATTGGGTTAAAATCCATGAAGTGGTACTCGGCTTACATGCTTAGCCAACAATTGCCCTGAGCAAAAATACTTCTAGCTGACATGATGCTGAAGAGTCTAACTTTTGAGTAGTACACTACTTGGCAAGACTATAAATCATATTCCGGTTGACATGATACCAAAGAGTCTCATATACCAGTAGTAATCTACTCGGGAAAGACTACAAGGTTAAAGATCTTTGACTTTATGTTTAATTATTTCACAATTAAGCACAAAGTCGGGGGCTACACCTAATAGGTGCGCTTATTCAGTGCACACTATTCATATTTTTCTATGAAGCCCTTCATAGCCTCGTTGCTAGCTGATATGAAGCAGGATATAAAGAAGAAGCATTCGGACAGAAGGTACTCGGGAGCGAGGCACTCGGGAAATCTTCACCAAGGAGAAGGAGTACTCGGCATCAGCTGTGACTCAACTATAAAAGTCTCAGGGGCTACTGTGTAGGCCATGGGCCCTAGGTACCTCATAAGAAGCATTAAGGCCACTCGGACAGAGGATATGCCTAATCTTGTAATTAGGGATACAATAGGACTCGGTATAGTTTACCTTATACAACTAGGAAAGGATACAGTCTTAGTCGAGCACGTTGTATTTCAAGAAGAAAATCCCTTGGTCAGAGTTCGACTAGGAATCCTATTATGTAACTCTGCCTCCTCGGTATATAAGGGGGAGTAGGGCGCCCCTTGAGGGCAAAAGAAGAACAACTCATACAATCTCATGAGAGAAATCTCAAAGGCAATACACAACAGCTGTAATTAGGGTATTACCTCACCTCGAGAGCCTGAACCAGGATAAATCACCTCGTGTTTCTTTGCAATCCATCAAGTTTAGGTCTCACGAGTAGACCCATATTCTTATTACCGATACAAAACATCGACATACTTAAAGTTTAATATGTTTCTAACTAATATAGCATAAAAATTGGAGGAAGAACACCAAAATAGGAGGCCACGGAGGGGGGCGGGCGTACGTACATAGTATAGATGACGGAAGGGGATTAGGGGATGGGATGTTAGTTTTTATTTTAAAAATAGATATAATGGCTTACAATAATGGGTCCAACCATATTAAGTGAAAACCGATGGTGGTCAAATGTTAGTTTTTTTCTTAGGATTTCTAGGTTTTTCTAATTTATTATAGGTGACATGTGGCGGCTTAAGAGCGCTTTAATTAGATAATGTTTAATGGACCTTTATTATATAATAGAATAATGTAGTTAGTGGGTTGTAAATAGAAGAAACAGCGGATGTTTTTACCTTTCCCATATTTGCCATGTTTCTACCTATTTGCAGTTGAAAGTTGCACTCTCACAACTAAATTGCCTTTTGTTTTCAAGGATTCGCAGCAACGAGAAAAATATTTATCACATGTGATCTTTACCTTCGTTTTCAATATTGTTAATCACTATGATTATGATATAATTCTTTTGATATAGGTATATTAATAAATTGGGTTAACAAAAAGGTATAGCATATAACGGCCTGCCAAAATCTACTTTCTAGTGGTCTGTCACTTAGATCTATCACGATTCGCACACAATTCATCAGAACAGAAAAAAACTTCCATTCCCAATAAATTTCTGAAAATTCTGAATTACGAAATGAAATCATACAAACAATTTTAAATTCACGCAAATTTTTGGAAATGTTGAATTTAATCAATAAACTGAAAGTTTATTTAATTCATAATTATTAGACTTTTTTATGTAAATAGTTATAATTGGAAATAAGAATTTGAGGAATTAAAATGGAACGTATTTCTGGACATGTCAAAATTTTGGTATTTCAATGTGAAGCTGCAAATATTGGATTTGATCATGTTTATGTCCCATTTTGAATGTATGAATTCACAGGATTCAGGATTTTAAAAGAGCATTTGCAAATTTGCCACTAGTTTTTTATAAGTTGCAAGAATGCTCATTCGAATGATGGTTCTGATGGTATTTTCGTAATTTTTCAGTGACAATTTTGCAATAACAATTCAAAAAAGTAGTAAACTTATAATTATCCCTTTAAAGAAAGAAAAAGTAAAAGATGTCGAGGAGATTTGAATTATATATAGAACATTCCTATATAGGTGGTGCCCTTTGGCACACGGGATTACTTTGGTTTACGTTTGTGGACTAGAATATATAATTTATCCTATTTAACCTCTCTGTTTTCTCAATTTAGACTGTTGTCAAAAAAACGTCAGAGCTCATAAATCTTCTCACATACTTCTAAAACTTTTTTTATGACCTTTAACTGATCACTGATAGTTATTTCTGAACATGTGAGATAACTACTACTGGATGCGCTTGTAGTGCACTGGCCGGGACGGCTGGCAAACACCCTATTAGCCCGGATTAAAATATACTGTTGTTACTCTCTTAAAACCATTGACACCAAGCTCTTTTTTGGTGTCCAGCTTTTGAGATGGCTACAAATTCATGTCATATCAGACGGTTCTTAGATTTGGTGTAGGCTTAGACGGCTCTCCTAGAATTAGCTGTGATTAATAATAATAATGATGATGCAGATGGTGGTGGAACTATCTAAGTAAGGCGTTAAGGCTGACTACTCTAGTATTGAGAACTTATTGTGTGCCATCTCACACCGTGTTTACTTAGCTTTGGCCGTACAGATGGGCATACGCTGTTTTCTTTCAGATACAACAGAGGAACGCTCATCTCTACCCATTTTTTTAGCACACTCACATGATCACATACTACTATGCACAATATTTTTTTATAAATAAGGAATATTGTTTTCTAAACGTAACAAGAGGAGCTCTATCTGCCAATCAGAATTAACCTGATCTCCCGTGTTGCAAAATCTTTACTGCTACTCAAGCGAGATTCACTGTGATTGCTTTGGCCAAATTCATGCACACAACGAAGTTTTAGCCTGTCCATACGTACGCTTCAAACACAAGCTAGAGTCCATGATTTGACGGCGCCGCCATCGCAGGCATGCAGGCTGTGTGCCCTATAAATACGTAGTCACCATTGTGATCCACTCCACACTCACCACTGCAAGCTACACAAGCAAGCCACCGAGCGAGCTCGCTTCTTGCACTCTCGCACTCCCGCCCGGATCACTCGAGCTAAGCTAGCTCACCGATCACTTGCTATGGCCTGCACTCAGGAGGTCTCTTTCGGCGTGAACCTGATCGGCAACGGCGACAGCCTCGCCGGCTGGGCGCCACTCGGCTCTCGCACCACGCTGTCCGAGCACATCGAGCAGGACGCGGCCATGCTCCCGGCCGTGGACGGCGAGCGCCGTGAGCACAGGCCAAGCGGTCGGTACGTCCGCGCGACGTGCCGTGACGTTGAGAAGGACGGGCTGTGGCACGCGGTCCCGGCCGGCGCGCTCGTGCCCCGCGTGACGTACCGTGTCGCCGGGTGGGTCGCCGTGCAGGGTGGCGGCGGTGACGGTGCCAGAGAAGAGAGCCACATGGTGTGTGTCAGCCTCCGCGTGGACGGCGGCAGTTATGGCGAGTATCGGTTGCTCGACTGTGCCACGGTATGTGCTGGGGCGACCGGCAGTTGGGCGGAGATCAAGGGCGCGTTCCGGCTCAAGGAGACCCCGCGTGGCACGGTGGCGGTACACGTCAACGGCGCGCCAGCCGGCGTGGACGTGAAGCTCATGGACCTCCGTGTGTTCGCCGCGGACCGCAAGGCGCGGTTCAGGCAGCTCAAGGAGAAGACCGACAAGGTGACCGATCTAGCACACGACAATACACACTACATGATCACATTAATTATCTACTCCCATTTTCTAGGCAATTACTTGTATTTTATCCACTTTTTAATAAATAACATCGACATAAATTCGATCATTCTTTTTATTTAAAAATCTTATATAAATATATAAAAATATAAGTTATACTTAAAATACCTTTAATCATAAAATATGTGATCACAAAATAAGTGATAATTAGTGTAAATATAAAAAATATAAGTCATGTCTAAAGTTTTTTAATAATGACCAAGTTATAGTAAAATAAATTATATTTAAAAAAATAAAAAAAATGGTTAAACGTACTATAGTATTATTTATTTAAAACCGGAGAAGTAGCTGGCAATCAAGCATGACATTGATGACCCATTTGACCATTTTCAGGTCCGCAAGCGGGACGTCGTCCTGAAGTTCGGCGGCGGAGCCGGAGTGGCGGCGAGCATCTCCGGCGCTGCCGTACGCGTGGTGCAGATGGACAGCGTCTTCCCTCTCGGCACCTGCATCAACGGCTCGGTCATCCAGGACACTAACTTCGTCGACTTCTTCACCAACAACTTCGACTGGGCCGTCTTCGAGAACGAGCTCAAGTGGTACTGGACAGAGGCGCAGCGCGGCCAACTCAACTACCGCGACGCCGACGCGCTGCTCGACTTCTGCGACCGCCACGGCAAGCCGGCGCGCGGCCATTGCATCTTCTGGGCCGTCGACGGCGACGTGCAGCAGTGGATCAAGGACCTCGGCCGCGACGACCTCGCCTCGGCGGTGCACGGCCGCCTCAACGGCCTCCTGTCCCGCTACGCCGGCCGCTTCCCGCACTACGATGTCAACAACGAGATGCTGCACGGCCACTTCTACCGAGACCGGCTCGGCGACGACACCGCGGCGCTCATGTTCCGCGAGGCGGCGAGGCTAGACCCCGGCGCTCAGCTGTTCGTCAACGACTACAACGTCGAGTGCGCCAACGACCCCAACGCGACGCCCGAGAAGTACATCGAGCTCATCGACGCGCTCCGGCGAGGCGGCGCGGCAGTGGGCGGCATCGGCATCCAGGGGCACGTGAGCAACCCATCGGGCGAGGTCATCTGCGACGCGCTCGACAAGCTCGCTACGACTGGGCTGCCCATCTGGATCACCGAGCTGGACGTGAGCGAGCCCGACGTATCCCTCCGCGCCGACGACCTGGAGGTGGTGCTCCGGGAGGCGTACGCGCACTCGGCCGTAGCCGGCGTCGTGCTCTGGGGGTTCATGCAGGGCCGCATGTGGCGCCAGGACGCGTCCCTGGTCGACGCCGACGGCACCGTCAACGAGGCCGGCCAGAGGTTGGTCAATCTCCGGAGGGAGTGGATGTCGGACGCGCGCGGAACCGTCGACGGCGAGGGCCATTTCAGGTTCAGGGGCTACCATGGCACGTACGTCGTGCAGGTGACGACGGCGACGGGGAAGATGCTCAAGACGTTCACCGTGGACAAAGGGGATACCTCTCTCGTGCTTGATATGGATATTTGACGGCTACGCCAGTTTATCTTATATTTATACTGATACATAATCAGATATGGCAAATTAATTCAACGGTGTGGAGGACATGAGGGACTGAGGACTCTGCAACAAAACAGAGAATGTTCAGCACTGTATTTACAGAATTTGGTATTGGGTATTGTAAGACAATGTAACGTATTGTATCTGGTAAAGTCTGATGGATATGAATAAAGTGAACGAGTTATTCCTCGCTCCGTACAAGATGGTAAAAGTTGTGCTGTTGAGGAGCCGTGCAGCCCTAACATGTAACAGCCTGGAATATAAATAAAGAGTAAATTAAAAATTTTATTACATATATATCCTTAGTTTAGAATAATAATTATTAAAAACAATATTTTCTCAAAGTGTGGAAGGAGGGAAAATATTAGGAAATAAGTCTATTGTCTCACTCAACCATAAAACCAGATATATCGTATCCCTCAACTATTAACATTGTTTATTTTTTTTCTCACTAGAGTGGTTTAGACAGCGATTCCATCCAACTTAACGCATACTTGGCATATTCTCAGTAAAGATAAAAAAAAAATTATGGAGCCCACTTGCCATTCTCTGTCATCCAGGAAACGTAATCACCCGAGCTGATTGAAGCCGCAGATTGGCCCGGGAAACATGACTTACCAGGAAGATGACGAAGTGGTGGCCGCCGCTAGCTGCTGCCAGAGCCGCAGCCGGAGAGGCCATGCGAACTCATGAGGGAGAGCACCCTCTGCACCTTCTCCAGCTTCAGCAGCGCCACCATTGCGAGCTGGTGGCGCGCGGCGGGCGGTGAGACGGGGTGAGGAGCTGGCGACGAGGGCGAGCTTGGCTCCTCGTCGGCGACGACAGCTTCGAGACACCCGAAGGACGCCCCCGACCTCGGCTTTCTCGCTAGATCTCTGGCCTCTGGACCCACGCCACCTCTCAGCCGCCGTGCCAGCCTCCCGAGCTCCCTCGAATCGACGGCCACGGCAGAGCCGATTCTGCCGCCGACGTCGATGTCTCCCATGCTCCAGTAGCTGCTGGCTCCACCTCCATGCGGCAGGGTAACATTTTGGGAAGGACCAAAAAATTGCGGGGGACCGATTAATCCGAAAAATGCGGAAATTTTTGTCCGAAATATTTTAAATTTTGACAAAATTTTGGCTAAATTTGAATAAATTTTGCTTAACTCCAAAAAATTGAAAAAAGAAAAATTTCGGACGAAATTACTTCGTGTCGGGGGGACCGAATTTCCCAAAATTTTAATATTTCAAAACGAATGTGAGCACACAAATACAACATTTAAATCTATATGGAGAGAGATAAGGGGGAGAGAGTGGACCGAGGAGAAGCTAAGGCAGGGAGAATGACAAGTGGGTTCTCCAATAAATTTTTTATATTTTTCGCTGCCTAAATGCCAAGCAAGCGTCATATTGCATAAAACTATTGTCTAAACTACTCGAGGGATGAAAAATAGATGGTTTTAATAGTTGAGAGAGATGTAACATTAGGTATTTAGGTCTCGGGTTATAGTTAAAGGAGATAATATAAACTTTCTCCAAATATTGATTTTTAGAGCAGCCCAAGCCATGTTCTAGCTTGTAAATTTTGGTGGGACATTTTAAAACCCGGCCTATGTTTTCTATAGCCAGCTGGCCATGATTTTACTATGTAAGCTGTGACTTGCATATGTAGCATTTTACTACTTTCTTCGTTTATAAATATAAACATTTATAGTTTTTTAAGATTAAAGATGGAGAGAAAATAACTTTGAATAATGGTTAGGAAAGGAGAGTGGTTGGAGGTAAAATGTGAAAAAAAAATGGAATAATGATGGTGTGGTTAATGCGTCAAGTAGCATTCTAAAAATTTTATATTTGTGGATAAATTTTAAATATTATGAATCCCAAATTTGCTATTGATCAAATGTTTAACTTTTTGGATTGTGTTAAACAACAACGCTAGCCGTTGAAACGAACTTTAAGATTCGGTAGTTGCCAAGTTCCACGTTGTACTTTTTACTTGTTATAGTTATACTTTTAACTTATTATAGTTGCCATTATCGATTACACGTAATTTTAGTTATAAATTTATACAACTCAATCATAAATATCTGTAACTGTATGTAATTTATCAATCATGTGTAATTTAGTTATAAATTTATGTAACTCAATCATAAATATATGTAGCTATAATCAATTGATAGATTTTTTTAAAAGTTTAATCAATAGATGTTCCCTATAAATCCTTATATTGGTATTGGTAGAGGGAGTGAGCGGTTGTCTCGCGGATTAACTGAAAATTTTACGTACTATTAGTTGTCATGCGTACGTGATCCGTCAGATCGAGCTGCAAGCCTGCAAGCTATAGATTCGATAGGGAAACATGCAGACACTTTGTATGTGAATATGTACAGATTAATTATTGCACTTATTCTTCCTTATATGTACATGTTTAGCTTTCAGCCGTTTGTTCATGTCTTGAATCCACGTATTGCAACGCTCTACGCCTCATAGACGTGCCTGCGTGCATTGCATCACGCATAAATATGCATTTGCAATGCATGCGCGAGGGCTAGCTGCAAGTTGGGCGCGCCGGCCGCGCCGTCATCTTCCACCGCCATGCATGCTCGGCTGACTAGTTAGCTAGCTAGGCTGTCCTTTTTTCTTTTTGAGATCCCGTATGTTAACCGGGTTTATATATATATATTAAGTGTAGCTAGCTGCAGTTATATGTAAGTCTCAGTGTGTCATACTTCCTTCAATTATTGACCAGTTGACCACACAAAAAAAATCAAGTGATTTCGTCTACAGATATGCACATTAATTTTTTATTCAGAAATAGCGTCTCCACGGATTGTCTATTTTAATTTCATCTAACTGAAACCATCAAGAAACGATTATCGAGTCTAGCTTTTTGGGTGACCGAATGCCTTCAGAATGGCTCCCAATGCTCCACCTCGTTTCCTATTAAATACGTACAATCCCTTCTTTTTTACATGAAAAGGCAGACAATAAATCGTTAGTTTTTGCATTGAACAATCAATTGTTCTAACCTACATGTAAAAAAAGAGAGAGGTCCCATACCCTCAAAATGAAGGGAAACCCTCAA
Source organism: Oryza meyeriana var. granulata (assembly GCA_003991445.1). Classification (NCBI taxonomy): domain Eukaryota; kingdom Viridiplantae; phylum Streptophyta; class Magnoliopsida; order Poales; family Poaceae; genus Oryza; species Oryza meyeriana. Next base: position 484,532 of record RYFJ01000625.1, on the reverse strand, counting down.
ACCCCCCTCCCCCATCACACCACCACCACCCCAATGCCAATTTTTTTTTTGCCAGTGAAACTTTCACCCTCCCCCAACCCCTCCCAACCACCTCCTACCCAAGGGGATCCCCGGTGCCCTCCCACTAGCGCGCCGTCGTCCTAGTTCCGAACATGCCGGTACGACCTGAAAGCCCGTTGATGTCGCCTAGAGGGGGGGTGAATAGGCGTTTCTGAAAAATTCTCCAAAAGCAGCGGTAAAATACTGGTAGGAACCTCCGACCAAAATGGTAGGAGGTTCCGACCGGTTCTCTCGGTCTGGCCGAGAGGGCTAGTCGGAGGTTCCGGCCTAGAACGCCAGAAGTTCCGACCCTGGGGTTCAGACTCTACCAATATACTTCTATAAAGGATAAATCTGACAGAGATCAAGTAAAGTGCAAGTAATGGAGTAAGAGATAAATGCTGGCAAGTTAATATACAAAATGAGGCAATAACGAGAAAAGACAACGGAGGCACAAAGATTTTTCCCGAAGTTCGGATCACAAAGATCCTACGTCTCTGTTGAGGAGCTCCAAAGAGCTGGGTCTCAGTTGACCTCTTTCCTCACCAAGTGACCACAAAGATCAAACTTGGTTTCCACTAGAATTTACCTCTTTTCCATGCGGAGGTGAGATGAACCTTCATAAACTTTCCCGGGACAATCCACAACAAGAGGAAGCTCGCGGGAGACGCCTAACCGTCTAGGAGGTTTCCCTCCAAGAGAAATAAGCCCCAAGCAGCCAATCCGCGACCTCCACAAGTGCACAAGATCGTCCTAGCCTTCTCTCAACAAAATTCACCTAATTTCCCACTAAATCCTCACAAGAATCATAAAGAATGCACTAGGATTAGTTGGGAGAGCTCAAAGCACCTTAGGAGAGGCTAGGGAACAGTTGGAACGAAGTGGAATACATCAGCAACGGCTAGAATCCAAGTTTGGGTTTTATAGGACATGGCTTACGTCACATAGCCGTTACTCACAGATTTTGGCCCGGAGGTTCCGACCAGGGGGATCGGAACCTCTGGCCAACACTCAGTCTGTGGCCGAAGGACCTGGTCGGAGCTTCCGGCCCTGGAGGTTGGAACCTCCGACCCTGACACTGAAAATAGCCCACCCAAGTTTATGTGTTGTGCCAAAGTGATGAACTCTCAGCTATTTGGATCTTAAGCACTTGAGTGGTCTTGGAACACTGCTTGCAACCCCTCTTGATAGAACGGTTTTCCTACGACTCCAAAGAAAATTCAAATGAATTTAAAATAAACTCCGAGTCGCTTCGCCGTTTTGCATCATGTCTTTGTGGGGGGTCTCCATGCACCACACTAAGCAACCTGGGACTAATACTCTGCACAATTCTTGATAAACTCATTAGTCCCTTAACCGGTTTGTCATTAATCCACCAAAACCCACTTAGGGGATAGATGCACTTTTAATCTCCCCCTTTTTGGTGATCGATGACAACATGGTTAAAGCTTACAATAGAATGAATATATAAACTTGATTTTGAATGAATGTAGATGAATTTGGCTCCCCCTAGAAGGATGCATATATTAGTAAGAGTGAAGTATATATGCATATTGAGTTTTGTGAAACATGACAAGCCTTTTTCATCTATTTTCATCCGTGGGGTGCAGGGTGTAACATGATGAATAGAATATCAAGTGCATATGACATGGCAAACACATAAAACATGAGAAGTAACCATCACATCACATTGTATGGCATTACAAGAATAGATTTAAATGCTAAATTTTATCTAGATCCATAATTAAGCATTCATTACATCGCAAACAATTGGTCAATACATGTCCAATGGCCGAAAAGAAGTCTAGGAAACCTAAAGACAGAAGGGGGGTCGGAACCTCCGGCCTCAGGGTCGGAGGTTCCGGCCAAACTGCAGATCATGCCACAAAAGTGTAAGAGGAGAGGAGGCCCCTTCATTCTGAATTTTCTCCCCCTTTGGCATCAAGGCACCAAAAAGAGAGGAAAGACAGGTGAAGAAAGGGCTCAATCGTCGTCGGAGGGGATAATCTCAGTGTCGCCGGACGCTGTACTGCCTGCAGTGCCGGTCTCATCATCCGGAGCAACAACCTCTGTATCGCCACTGGCGGCATCATCATCTCTCTCAATGATGGGAGGAATGTCGTAGACTGGCTGAAAAGAGGGAGCAAGATGTGTAAAGCCAGGCTGTACTGGTGGAGGTGCTGCGATAGACTCATCATCCTCATCCCGATTTTCCTCACTGCTATCCCCATGCTCCTCATCATCCTTCCCATTGTTATTATCATGATATGAGTCCTCTTCTGTGTCATCCTCAGAAGCAGCCTCAGACTCAGAATCTCCAAAAGGTCTTCTAGAAGGGCCGACCCCACTGGCAATGTGCTGAGCAGTCTCATAGGCGGCAAAAGAATCCTCAAAGACCTCATCTGAAGAATCATCTGAGACTGTCTTGTCGGCATCCCTCAACATCTCCTTCTGCCGGCGCTCCATCTTCTTTATCTTCACGGCATTCTTGGTGCAGATGTTGAAGATGGCCTTGAGTGCCTTCCTGATAGGCGACTCGGAAGACTGAGAAGAAGAGCCGGGCTGAGAAGTAGCGGAGGAAAACTTCACTGCCGGCGGAGCTAGTGGACGGTAAGCCTTGTGCTTCACCTCCTTCTCAAACACAAGACCAGATACTTCCTCTATCATCTTCATAATATATGGAGCATAGGCGCATCCTCTTTTGGGCTCCACCACAATGTTGAAGATCTCAAACCAAATGTACTTCATCACACTGACAGGAGGCTGATTTCTCCTCAGCCTGGCAAGCAAAGTGTAGTGGCGAGCGGGAAGAGCTGTGGCATCGCTAGCCTTAGGAGATAAAGTTGCCCTGATCATATTCAGAAGAATCTTGTAAGGGGGAAAAAGACCCTTGGTGGTGCCCATGCAGTTTCTTGGCGCTCCATCGGCATAGAGAAATATGGTCCTCTGAACGGGCAATGTCTTCTCACTGTGCAGGTTAGGCCGGTTCAGATCCTCGGGGTCCAATCCTAAGATGGCGGCGAACTGAGAGATAGTAACTGTATATTCCACGCCCTGAGTGCGCCACCTCATCTGATACTCATGTTGTGGGCTCTCCTCAAAGAATACGGTCGCATAAAACTGACCGATCACCTCCTCACTCCAATCATACTGTAATCCCATGATACCTCCAATATCCTTATCCAGGCAAAGCTTGATTACATCCTTGAATATCTGCCCTTTCTGGCGCTGCATGTACTCCCAGTCTATATACTTCATTTCCACGACCGGCTTGGGTCGACTCATGAAGACTGAGTTGTACCAGTCTACCTGGACGGCGGTGACAAAGCGAGGATCTGCCAACTCCTGAGGAAGGGTATCTGGGTTCAGCTTCCTGTCTCTGCCTCCTCTTGCCACATCGTGTAGATAATCAAAGCGCTGTCTGCCAATGTGGCCAAAAGGAGTAGTGCTGACAGCTCTGTGCTTCATTGCTCGGATTGGATCATTGACAGTCCCATTGCCAGAGCTGTGAGTGCCGCCACTGCGAGATCCACCACGCCTTGGTGGCGGCGGCGGTGGTGCATCCCAATCCCGAATAATCAAAGCAGAGCTGCGAGTTCGTCTTGTAGATGGAGGCTGTGTAGCAGGCCGCTTGCCTCCCCCTGCCCTCCTGCTGCTGCTAGCACGAGCCGGTGCCTTTCCCTTGTTAGCCCGTCTAGGAGGCGAGTCCTGATCACTTTGGGTACCGGAGGTGGAGACATCTTGTCTAGCCTTTTGACGCTTCTCGCGACCCATTGACACTGAAACACAACCGAGGAATCAAAGGAAGTATTGAGGTCAAGGATATATTGGAAGATCCAAGGTTACAAAGGCTAGCAGTAACAGCCGGTAGGAGGGTCCGACCCAGGGCCCGGAGCCTCCGGCCAGACCTCTCGGCCAGGCCGAGAGTGCTGGTCGGAACCTCCGGCCACGAGGACCGGAACCTCCGGCAGACACATGGTTGCAACTTGATCTACAAAACTAGCCAATGCATTTTATTCAAAACTATAGATCGGTATTCTAGGGATGTTCAGGAAGGTTTTTCACAAAGGGAAACTAGTCCTAGGTTTACATATAGAGAGATCGGGTCAAAAATATGAAAACCTAGGAGAAGAGATCGAAATCAATACCTTGAGATGAGGAAGTACAAAAACGTTGACGGGACGGAGTTTCCGACCACCAAGGAGGAGGGAAACGAGAATGCCCGAAGATTTTTGTTGGTTGGAGTTGAAAATCGCCCACAAGAGAAATGGGAACGAGTTAGGGCTGGGAGGGGATGAAATGAGGAGAGAGAGAGGAACTCCCAGCCGCCCAGGGGTTAAAACCGCTGGTGGGCCGGAACCTCCGGAATCAGAGGCCGGAGCTTCCGGCCTGATTTTTTTTTGAACAGGGAAAGTAGGTCGGAGCCTCCGGCCCTATGGTCGGAACCTCCGACAGTGTTTTTCTGGAAGGAAGGGAGACAAGGTATTTTGGCCGAAAGGAGATGGACATGATTTTCTGTTGACCCATATGTGACCAGCAGCAATCAATAAGCACATAACAATGGTCACAAATAAAGATCAACAATGAAAAGAACCAAATTTTCGCAATGTAAAATTATCACACAAGTATTTTCGTAATATTTTTGGAAAATGAGTTTGGGAATGTTGGAGCTCCGTTGTCAGTGTTAAGACCAATTTCTATACGAGAAGTGGCCTTAAAAACACAGAAGCTCACTTTGATTGACATCCTTTTGACCATTTTCTTGACTATTGATTAGTCAAGCACTTAGTCATGCAATGTTTCGAAAATCTAAGATATTGAGCTCACTCCTAAGCTCGCAAAACCTCTTCTCATCTAAGGGCTTGGTGAAGATATCGGCGAGTTGGTGTTCGGTTCTCACATGGGTAATGGTGATATCTCCTTTGGCTTCGTGGTCTCTCAAGAAGTGGTGGCGTATGTCAATGTGTTTGGTTCTTGAGTGTTGGACAGGATTATTGGCTATTTTGATGGCACTCTCATTGTCACAAAGAAGTGGGATTTTGGTCGTTTTGTAGCCATAGTCTTGAAGGGTTTGTTTCATCCAAAGGAGTTGAGCACAACACGAGCCGGCGGCTATGTACTCCGCCTCGGCGGTGGATAGGGCAATGGAGTTTTGCTTCTTGGAGGCCCAAGAAACTAGAGACCGTCCAAGGAATTGACAAGTCCCCGTTGTGCTCTTGCGGTCAACCTTACACTCGGCATAATCGGAATCGGAATATCCAATTAGCTCAAAATTACAACCCTTAGGGTACCAAAGACCGAAATTAGGAGTGTGCACCAAATATCTTAGAATTCTCTTAGCGGCAATAAAATGACATTCTTTAGGTGCCGCTTGAAAACGAGCGCACATGCACACACTAAGCATAATATCCGGTCTAGATGCACAAAGGTAAAGAAGAGATCCAATCATGGAGCGATATACCTATTGATCCACCGGTTTGCCGTTGTCGTCGAGGTCGAGATGCCCATTAGTTGGCATTGGAGTCTTGATGGGCTTGGCTCCCTCCATCTCGAACTTCTTAAGAATGTCCTTGAGATACTTGGATTGCGAGATGAAGGTTCCATCCTTTTGTTGCTTGACTTGAAGCCCAAGGAAGAAGGTGAGCTCCCCCATCATTGACATCTCGAACCTCCTAGTCATTATCTTACTAAACTCTTCACTAAAAGAGGGATTAGTAGAGCCAAAGATTATGTCATCAACATAAATTTGGCACACAAATAAATCACTCTTGAATTTCTTAGTGAAGAGAGTAGTGTCGGCTTTGCCTATTTCAAAGCCATTCTTTAGTAGAAAGTCGTGAAGACATTCATACCAAGCTCTAGGGGCTTGCTTGAGCCCGTAGAGCGCCTTATGAAGCTTGTAGACATAGTTTGGATATTTGGGATCTTCAAACCCGGGCGGTTGCTCCACATATACCAACTCAGAGATTGGTCCATTGAGAAACGCACTCTTGACGTCCATTTGATAAAGCTTGAAATCATGGTTAGCGGCATAAGCTAATAAAATTCGAATGGACTCAAGGCGAGCAACCGGCGCAAAGGTTTCACCGAAGTCGAGGCCCTCGACTTGAGTGAACCCTTGAGCCACTAACCGTGCTTTGTTGCGAGTAACGACTCCATTTTCGTCTTGCTTGTTGCAGAAGACCCATTTGGTGCCGATGACGTTTTGCTTGGGTCTCTCCACTAATGACCATACTTAATTGCGGGTGAAGTTGTTCAACTCTTCTTGCATGGCCATCACCCAATCCGGATCACCAAGTGCATCCTCCACCTTGATTGGCTCCAAAGACGAGACAAATGAGTAATTCTCACAAAAGTTAGCTACCCGAGAGCGAGTGGTTACCCCTCTTTGGATATCACCCAGAATGTTGTCGACGGGATGATCTCTTTGCACGGTGTGGTGAATTCTTGGATGGTGCACCGAGGGGACTTGAGCTCGCATGGTGTCTCTTGGCTCACTAGTGCCCTCGGCATCAATCCCATCCACTCGTGCCAGATCGTCCTCTTGATCAACTCTTGTGCTTGGAGGCGTCACTTGAGTGGAAGGAGCTTGTTCGGTCCCTCTTTGCTCTTCCGACTCTTTTAGCGGCCTCACTTCTCCAATTGCCTTTTTCTCGATGTCGTGTCCCGTGACTCCTTCACCTAGCATCTCAAGCTCAACTTGCTCCACTTGGGAGCCATTAGTTTCATCAAATGTCACATCTCTCGTGGTTTCAACAATTCCGGAGACTTTGTTGAAAACACGATAGGCGTGAGCATTTGACACATATCCGAGTAGAAATCCTTCATCCACTTTAGGAGCAAACTTGGATGAGCGAGGTCTCTTACTCAATATAAAACATTTGCAACCAAAAACACGAAAGTAGGAGACATTGGGTTTGTTACCGGTGAGGAGTTCATATGCCGTCTTTTTAAGAAGTTTGTGGAGGTAGAGGCGATTTAGCGCATGACAAGCGGTGTTCACTGCCTCCTCCCAAAAGATGTCCGGGGTCTTGTATTCATCTAGCATAGTGCTTGCCATCTCGACAAGAGACCGGTTCTTCCTCTCCACTACTCCATTTTGAGGTGGATCATATGGAGTGGAGAACTCGTGCTTAATCCCCTCATCATCAAGGAATTCCTCCACTTGAGTATTCTTGAACTCCCCCCATTGTCGCTCCTAACTTTCTTGATCTTGAGCTCGAACTCGTTTTGGGCCCGCTTTGCGAATTTCTTGAAAATCCCTTGGGTTTCACTCTTATCTTGCAAAAAGAACACCCAAGTGAAGCGAGAAAAATCATCAACAATTACGAGCCCATATTTGTTACCTCCGATGCTTAGGTAGGCCACGGGACCGAAGAGATCCATATGAAGTAGTTCTAATGGCCTTGAGGTAGTTGTTCGCACCAAAAACCACCGGGTGTGCCAAGAAGCTCGCTGATGATCTGGTTTGATGCGATTGAACATACGAAGGCCTGGGAGATCTGCTTAGCTCCAGTGCAGGTCCTAAATATTTGAGGTTCGTAGGCGTGCCAGTCAATTTGACCCTGCAATTGACAAGGAGGAAAATATTAGATTCGTGAGCCTATCGGCTGGAAGCCGATATTGACTCATCTCATCGGCCGATAACCGATGGGCACTGTAGCACTTATACACCGACTAGAAGCCGATGATGGCATAAGCAGTAATGAGATAATAAGTATTTGAACTAGCCGATCGCCAAAAAGGTGTTCGGGAACCAACTATAAATTGGTAGGATAAGAAATCAAAGTACGTAGACAAATCGAAGAAACACCAGCCGATTGTGATTTGAAATTGACGATGTCACCGTGAAAGCCTTGCCTGCACCCATGCCCAGGCCCTCACTTGCGCCCGGGTCCCCGCCTGCCGATTGTACTTGTGCCCGGGTCTTCTCCTGTTGGTCGTGCTCGGGTGCTCGATCATACCCGAGGGCTTACCTGAGCTCGCGCCCGGGAGCTTATTTATGCTCGTGATTGGATTGGCACAGTGAACCAATCGGCTGGGTCTTAGCCGATCATAATAATAAAGCAGGCAAGAATATAACAAGACAAGCAATACAATCGGCTAGATCTGGAGATAACTCATCGGCTAAGCACTCCGATAATACATCGCATTAACACTCATCGGCTTGTTAAGAATGAGATTATTATTATCAGTCTAGTAGATCGGACCCAACCGTTGCAGCACAGACTGGTAACAATAACAGACCTCGACAAGCCGATAAATCTAGTGCAATTGTGATGCGTAAGATAACTTATCGGCTATACGCTCCGATAAGACGCTTGCACAGGGAATATCAGCGTATCAGGGGAATCTTATCGGGGCAGTTTAGTAGGTCGGACCGAACCGATGCAGCACAAACTGTCGATAAACTACACCCAATAAGCCGATATAATCTATGCACGCGTGATGTGGTATATCTAATTAATCTATGAGGTCAAACTGAACTGATGCAGCCATAGACGAAGTAAACATACCGGGGTAAGGGGTGACGAGTCTTACCTCTCGCTGGGGTTCGGACCTAACCGATGCAGCCCGGCTCGAAAGGCAAGACCCCGTCGAAAAGGGTGGCGATGCGCCGAAGTTGATTGATCTGTCTTGATTGTAGATAGATTACATAGCACTCGGGCATACGTATATATACCCCGAGTTGATATGAGTCCTGATAGGACACGACACATGATTTCCTAGTTATAACAGAAAACGCTAATAAGACCCAACCGGACACGAGGTCAGGTTCCCTAAAGATAAATTCTTGCCTAACTAATATGTACAGTAATTAACTGCCAAACAGCGGTCTTCATGGCTCCTTCTCTGATTCGGTCTCTTCTGGATCAATTTCTGCCAGCTGGCCATAATCTCCCCTTTAACCGAATTTGTCACTGGGCCTTACCAAATTTTGGCGTTAACACATGCCCCCCAATTTCGGAGATCTTCAATAAGACTTCGAAATTTTTCCGTTCTGGGCCTTTCAAACTTCTCCCATACCGAGGCGGCCCAAGATAGTCTACTTGCCATAAATGTTTGAAACAGTGCCAACGGCCTCGATTCCCGCTCGGTTATCACGCCCCTATAAAAAACGCTTCGTCTTCTTGCCTTTTTTACGCTTTCACATCACCAGAGCACCAGCGCTTCATCTTCCAAATCTCCACCAAGCCCTAGCAAACTCAGACGAGTCGTCACAACCTCCTTCTTTGGCCGCTGATCTCTGCATCTTTTCCTACTTCCGCAATGGCATCGGCATCTGCAGTTCCTGAGGTAATCTTCTCACCCGATTATTTTTCCCCAATCTGCAATCTAGACGAACCCGATCTGCTCCGTTTTTCATCTGTTCTTCGCTGTGTTCTTGTTTACTGTAGCATCTCAGAGCCCAGATCTTGATTCCGGCCGCCGATTACCCCGGCTTTTTCTATCATGGCCCCATGGGTAGTGAAGACCCCACCGATTTCATATGCGCCGAGACCCAGCGTATCCCTTTCATGAACTCGGCCATGCGAATCGGCGATTGGACCAATAGTTTCAGATCTTGGCCAAGCAAACTGCCTGGGTGGAGAGATTGGTACATCAGGGTATCAGCTGCGAAGAGAACCTATTGGGAAGAATCTCATATTGGCCATTGCATCAACCTCTCCCTGGCCGATATGGAGAGAAATGAATCTCTGCTTGCGTCAGCCTCATACTTCTGGTCCGATGCTCTTAATGCCTTCCTGTTTGGGCACGGGCCTATGACCCCCACCTTGCTGGACGTGACCATGCTCACATGTCTTGATACAACGAGCTACATCGACCCCTTCAGACTTCGCTTCAAACCCGCTCATAGGCTCCAAGCAAAAAATATCGGCGGCTGGTCCAGGTACATATCTCTTCACAACAAGGGAACTGGTCCGGTTGATGATCGGGAACATGTCGCTTTTCTGAACTTGTGGTTGGAACGGTTCGTCTTTGGTGGCGCAACTCTCGGCCCGACGACCAATATGCAATGTCTGGCAGAGTGCTTGGCCGATAGGAAACAAATTCCATTGGGGCACTATCTCCTTGGCGCCACCTACCAGCTGCTCCACCAGGTGGCAACTAAGCTATCGGCCGGCCAGTCAGTCGGCCATATTGGGGGCCCTTGGTGGTTTGTTCAGTTCTGGCTCAATATCTACACCTCCAAGGCTGTCCCTGGGACTTCCCTCTCCGATCAATCCTTTCCGGCCGATTACACAGAAGACCAAGATCCTATCTTCCGTCGATGCACCTCTATGGGCGAAGCTGCATCGGCCCTCCCTGGCGGCAAGATAATCCCTGCTGAACTTAGTCAATGGTTTAAGGGATTCTACTATGGCTTCACCAGGGATGCCACTCTCTGGTTTGCTTACAATGATGCATCATCATTTGAGATGCCTTCTAACTTTGACCCGCTCAAAGCTCTGGAAAATGATGAGTCCAAGTCCATCTTCCTACCGGCCATCACCCCTCGTCTTCTACCAACTGGCTTCTCTTTGGGCCGATCGCAGCCTTCATATGAATTTTATCATCCATCGGTCGGTTCCCGTCAGTTTGGCCTTGGCCAGCTCCCGATCAGTCTATTCTTCATTGATAAACTCCAGGCCCGGGGCAATGTCAGCAATGCCCTAGAATATGACCGTATGCGGACTCTGACAGACTCCCTTCCTCTAGGCGTCGCTACTGAGATATTCATCTGCACCGCCAACACCAAGCTGTTCGTCCGATGGTGGTCGGAATGGAAAAAACATCTGTTCAGCTTAGCGGTCTCCTGCTATTGTTCCCGCCTTGACATCGAGTATACCGAATCTGATGAAGAGGTAACATCTGTATATCTCAACCATCATCTCCAATTATTTCTAACTCTTATTTTGCAGGCTGCCAGCGTCGAGCCCCCGAGAACGAGCAACAGTGGTCGGATGATCCTGTATCAACCTCCATCGGCCACCCCAAACTTAGGGCGCGACGCTCCTTCCCCATCGGCTCTCCTGAAAGCACCCCGGCCGATGGGACAAAAGCGGAAGAAGTTAGCGCATCGCCCCTCCCTGAAGAAACAGAAAACCGATGCCGATGTCGCTGTCCCAATGCCACCTCCTTCTCAAACAACATCGGCTCCCTCATCTCCTCAGGCATGCGCCAAGTCTTTCTATTATTATTACCCGCTTCCTTATTAATCTCATCAAGTTCCTGTTCAGCTCACATCATCGGCCCCAGAGCTCCAACCTTCTTCTGTCATTCCTCCGAGCACCGAGCCGATTACTCCTCCAGCTGCCCCAGCCTCAGCTCCAAGTTCTCCAGCCGTCGACGAGACTGCCCGTACTCCATCGGCTGACATCGGCCATCCCGAAGAACAATCCATTCAACTCCCTGAAGCCGATGCCATTCATACCGCCGATGCCCTACCTCAGGTAATCTCTGCATCCATGCCTTGCTCTTAAAACTCCTCACTGATTCTTTCACCGATATCACCCTTGCAGTCCTTGGCCGATTTGTTCTCCTTTGACATCGGCAAGTACTTAGAAGTAGAAGAATCCACAGCCACCAGCACAGCGAGCAAACCATCATTTCCAGCCGATGTGCGCGATTATCTAACAAGCACTAATAGTCGGTTGGAAAACCCAATTGACGCACTGGTGGAGGATTGTGGGCCGATTCGGGCGAGGTTTGCAGAAATTGAACACCATCTACCCGAAGAACTTGTTGATGCGCTAACCCCTGCAGCATACTTAGAGTCACACAGATTCAAACTCATCAAGCTCAGACAGCGCATAGCCGATCGTGCTGACCAAAAGAAAACAACCGAAGGCATTCAAGCCGATCGGCTATCAGCCCAAACAGAGAAGAAGAAACTTGATAACATGGCAACTGTCCCCCAAGAGCTCCAATCCAAGGTGGCTCTATTAAAGAAAAGGGAGGCCGATTTGCTGGCAGAACTTGAAAAAGTTCGCAATGACCTCGAAACAACAGAAACCCAGCTTATTGACCTGCCGCAAGCCATCCAAGATCAAGAAGCAAAAGTTGCAGCAGCGGTGCGCCAAGTCATCCATCGGCGCAAAAACTTGAAGACTATCCCGGGCTCCGATGAAGACGACCTCCGTGCCATTAATGAAATTGATCAAATCCATCTGCGCGCAATCGAAACTATTCAAAAATTCCTGTAACTCGACAATTGATGACTTCCTGAAACACGGCGGCTGAGTTGTAACATAACTTGATTAGTTCTGCTGCCTGTCTTCTTCAATTATCCCTTAGTACTACTTCTGTTTACTTGATCTAAAGGCGATACCAATTGATATCGGCTGTCTTTAGGCGATGCAAAACATCGGCTTTCCGGACTTATTTCAGAAATCGGCCATCCTTAACCGATTCAAGAATCGATCCACACGCTAGGGTAGTATTTCTTGAGATATTTTCTGTTAAGCGCTTTAGCAAACTCCGTCCCATCAAGATCTTCTAACACATAGGCATTACCAGGCGCACAACGATTAATCCGATAGGGCCCTTCCCAATTAGGCGACCATTTCCCAAACTTATTATCTCGGGACCCGATCGGCAAAATTAACTTCCATACAAGATCTCCCTCGGCAAAAGACTTATCCACCACCTTTTTGTTGTAATGCCGAGCTACCTTAGCCTTATTCTCCTTGATCCTTTCCAACGCCCTCAACCGATTCTGAGCTAAATCTTCAAGTTCATCTGTCATTAAGTTATAATAATCATCGGCTGTTAACTGATTCTGCAAAGAAACCCTCCTAGAGCCAATGTTAGTCTCCCATGGTAAAACCGCCTCATGTCCATATACTAACTGATACGGCGGCACCCGAGTAGATCCATGACACGCCATCCGATATGCCCATAATGAATCGGCTAATGTAGTATGCCATCGCCGTGGCTGCTCATCAATTTTCCGCTTAATTAACCTGATCAAACTCTTGTTGGAAGCTTCTGCTTGCCCATTAGCCTGAGCATAATAAGGCGATGAATTTAATAGCTTGATTTCCACACCGGCAGCAAATTGTTGAAACTCATCAGACACAAAGATAGACCCTTGATCAGTAGTTATCGTCTGAGGAATTCCAAACCGATAAATAATATGCTCCTTTACAAACTCGATCGCTTCCTTGGACGTAACTTTCTTTAAAGGAACCGCTTCTACCCACTTGGTAAAATAATCTGTTGCTGCCAATATGAACTTATGCCCTTTACTTGACGGAGGAAAAACCTGGCCGATCATATCAATTCCCCAACCTCTGAACGGCCACGGTTTAATGATAGGATTCATAGCCGACGCTGGTGCTCGCTGTATATTTCCAAACCTTTGACAATCTTGACATCCTTTATAATACCTGAAGCAATCTTCTAGCATCGTCGGCCAAAAATACCCTACTCTTCTCAATAACCACTTCATCTTATGAGCCGATTGATGGGTCCCACAGACGCCTTCATGCACCTCACACATAACCACTTTGGCTTCTTCCAAATTCAGGCACCTAAGTAGAACTCCCTCAAAAGTTCGATAATATAACTCCCCGTCAAGCAGCACATATTTAGTAGCTTTACACCGAACTTTCCTGGAAACCGATTGCGACGGATTTCGCAAGTAATCAACCAACTCCTGTCTCCAGTCATCGGCCTTGTTCTGAACATCAATATCGGCTATCTCAACCTCAACTTGCCTATTTAGCCGATACCCTGAAGCAATCTGTGCAAGATCATTGGCTTCTAAATTCTGCTCCCTGGGAATATGATCTATTGATACTACCTTGAAATCTTTTAATAAATCTGTACATTCCTCACAATACGACCTTAAAACATCATCCTTGCACTCATATTCCCCAGACAACTGTTTGACCACTAATAAAGAATCGCCAATTACCTCTATGACATCGGCTCCGATCTCCTTTAAGAGTTGAAGTCCTTTTAGCACCGCTTCGTACTCTACCTGATTATTAGTCCGATAGGGCTTGATTGTAAAAGCAAACTCAAAACTTGCCCCCCGAGGCGATATGATAACTAAGCCGATACCAGATCCATGTTTGCAAACCGATCCATCAAAAAACAAAGTCCATGGGATCGGTTCCACATAATCCACGCTAGCTCCTCTGTGTTGCACAATGAAATCGGCCACTGCCTGTCCCTTAACCGCCTTAGCCGATTCATATCTCAAATCGAACTCTGTCAAAGCAAAAATCCATTTGCCAACTCGCCCTTTCAAGACTGGAGCCGACAACATATATTTAACCACATCGGCCTGACAAACCACTGTGCACTCAGCCGATAGGATGTAATGCCTTAACTTTATACATGAAAAATATAAGCACAGGCATAATTTCTCCACCGCAGGATATCTTGTTTCAGCATCCAAAAGTCTTCTGCTTAAGTAAAATACAACTCGCTCCTTCCCTTCAAACTCTTGAATCAAAACAGAGCCGATGGACCTCTCATCGGCCGATAAGTACAGCCTGAACGGCACTCCCTTCTGCGGCGGAATTAAAACAGGTGGGGAACTCAGATAATCCTTAATCTCGTCAAATGCTTTCTGCTGTGCTGCCCCCCACATAAATTCCTGATCGGCCTTCAGCTTCAACAACGGTGTAAAAGATTCAATCCTCCCTGATAAATTTGATATAAATCTTCTCACAAAATTCATCTTGCCGATTAATGATTGCAGCTCCATCTTATTGCTTGGTGGTTCTGTAGTCTTAATGGCCCTGATGCTTCGTTGACTAACTTCAATCCCCCGTTCATGAACCATAAAACCCAAAAACTATCCAGCCGATACACCAAAAGCGCACTTGTTGGGATTCATCCTCAGTCCGTATTTCTTGGCCCTCTCCAGCACTTTCCGCAAATCGGCTATATGGCTTTCCTCACTTCTAGACTTGACCACCACATCATCAATGTAAATTTCTACCAACAAGCCGATGAGATCATGAAATATATAATTCATTGCTCTTTGATAAGTCGCACCGGCACTCTTCAATCCAAAAGTCATTACTACCCACTCATACAAGCCGATAGCCCCTGGACACCGAAACGCAGTCTTATGTATATCTTCTTCAGCCATAAAAATCTGATTGTATCCTGCATTGCCGTCCATGAAGCTGATAATCTTGTGGCCCGAGGCCGCATCCACCAATAAATCTGCTATCGGCATTGGGTACTCATCCTTGGGGGTAGCTTTATTCAGATCCCGGAAATCAATACATATCCTTAATTTTCCATTCTTCTTTTCCACCGGGACGATATTAGAAACCCACTCAGCATACCGGCACGGCCTTATGAACTTGGCATCATATAACCTTGTGATCTCTGCTTTGATCGGCTCATACAACTCTGCCTTGAATCTTCTTGGAGCCTGCTTGAATGGCCGATATCCTGGTTTAATGGGCAGCCGATGTTCAACAATTGATCGGCTTAATCCTGGCATCTCATGATATTCCCAAGCGAAACATTCCCGATACTCCTTCAGCAATGCTATCAATTCTTCCCGAAGTCCAGGACACAATTTTTTGCTTATATATGTCGGCCTTGGCCTGTCCCCTGGTCCTATGTCGATCTCTTCTAAATCATCAGCCGACGTAAATCCTTGCCCCAGCTTCCCCTCGAAGTCTTCAATAGAGCCCATTAGAACAATAATTCAGAGCCGACTTGCTGAATCGGCTGTATCCCTTGACTGGTAACTTCGAGATAATCTCCTTCCCATACTCTCCCAGACAAGCAATCAACACCATCGGCTTCCCAGACTGGTAGATCGGTCATTGCAATATTGGTGGACCGATCCGCTAAAACCACTTCGACTTGATCTCCCTGCCATTGTATCAAGCACTGATGCATCGTCGAAGGCATGCAACAGTTCGCGTGAATCCAGTCCCTGCCGAGAAGCAAGCTATACGACCCCTTTCCGTCGATGACGAAGAACGTGGTAGGCAATGTTTTATTTCCTACTGTCAACTCCACGTTCAATACTCCTTTCGCTTCAGATGAATTCCCACCGAAGTCTTTTAACACCATGTTTGTCTTGATCAGATCTTCGGTAGTCTTCCCCAATTTCCGGAACGTAGCATGAGGCATAAGATTTACTGCAGCTCCTCCATCAACCAGCATCTTTGTCATCGGCTTCCCATTTACGTAGCCCTTTATGTATAACGGTTTTAGGTGCCGATGCTCTGACTCCTCAGGTTTATCAAATATAGCCTGATCAGATTGTAATGTCAGCTGAGCGAAAACCTCCTCATCGCCTTCTCCATCTGATGGAAGCGCCTTATACTCCCGCGGCAGAAAGAACACCATGTTTACTGGGGCCGATGCGTCCTCATCGTCCCTCCTTTTTACTCGCCAAACTTGCTTGGTCCGTTTGGAACGATGATCAGCCTCCTCTTGATCCTGGCGTTGCTCTTCCTGCTGTTCTCGGTGTCGTAGCCGCTGTGCTCTTCTTTTTTGATTCTTCGTGAATATCCCACTAGGGCACCATTGAGGGTTCTGAACTTGTTTTTCATGCACCTCCTCTTCATCTTCTTCGAAAAACTCCCCGTGGATCGGCCCCAATCGGCTATAAACCGACGCTCTTTTTCCAAGCGGCCGATCCCGAGAAGACTCCTGCTGGCGATCATGCCGATCCCCTGTACAGCTGCACTCGGGGCAATTTTCAACTGATGGCAGTCTCATTCCTTGATCCCAGCAAAATCGAAATAAAGGGGCAGTCCCAATGCGGATTATATCTTTCTGATCCATCCCTCTGTTCCTCGTACCTTGAATATCTTTGTATCATATCCGATGAAGTAATCCTTGGATTATACCTTCGACGTCTCACTCCATCGGCCTGATCCCTTGATGACGACCCCGCATATACCATGTTCACGGGAAACGGGTGCCCATCAATCTTCATCGGCCTCTTGTCTTCAAACTTGATTCTTCCTTGTTCAACCGCCGATTGAATCTGTTGCCGAAAAGCCTTACACTCATTGGTATGATGCGATATCGCATTGTGCCACTTACAATATTTCTTCTTTTTTAACTCTTCGGCTGACGGAATCACATGGTTTGGCGGAAGTTGTATCTGCTTCTCTTGTAATAATAGATCAAAGATTTTATCGGCTTTATTGATGTCAAAGTCATACCTCTCCTCCTTGCCGATATCCTTGACCCACGGGCACGATACTGATTTCTTGTTCCTGGCCCACTCCGCCAATCCAACTTCAGCATCGGATCCCTCATCGTCTGAATCCGATGAATAGACCTGTACTTGAGCAACTCTCCTTTGATACTTATCCCTTTTCGCCTCTTGAAATCGGCTTTCATGAGCCGATACCCTCTGTACCAGGTGCGCCAGGGATTCAAACTCTTGCGTAGAAAATCTTTCCTTGATTGGCGCCAAAAGACCCTGAAAAGCCAGATCAGCCAGATGCCCATCGCTCAAGTTTAAACTATAACATCGGTTTTTGATATCCCGAAACCGTTGAACATATTCAGGCACTGTTTCATCGGGTCGCTGCTTAACCGATGTCAAATCCGACAGCTTCATCTCGTGAATTCCAGCAAAAAAGTATTTATGAAACTGTTTCTCCAGATCGGCCCATCCCCGAACAGAATTCGGCGGTAATGAAGAAAACCATGTAAAAGCCGATCCAGATAGTGATAAGGGAAAAAATCTAACCCTCAGGGCCTCTTCAGCCGATGCCTCCCCACATTGCGCCAGGAATCGGCTGACATGCTCCACTGTAGACGTGTTGTCCTGCCCTGAGAACTTAGAAAAATCCGGGACCCTGTATCGGTGTGGTAACGGAACCCTGTCAAACCACTCAGGATACGGATGCCTATACATGAACGCTTGCTCCTTGGGTTTGATCCCGAATTGTTCCCTTACTATTTCCTCAACTCGTACCGATAAATCTTCTTCTCTTGGATCATCTCGTTGATACTGCTGATACTGTATCGGTGGAGTTGGTTGCCGATTCTGTCTATGGTACTCCCTCTGGTAAGTACCTGGATCGGCTCCTCCTCCTGGATAGTTTTGCTGATACCCCCCATAATATATAGATCGGTGATACCCAGGAGGAATATCCTGTAGCCCCCCAGCCTGATTCTGTGCGAACAAATATTCTGGTACATCTCTGCCGATATTGTAATTAGCTTGATTTGGCTCTATCTTTGGCGGGAGAAAAACAGGACCCCAAGTTGGTTCTTGGGCAATCGATCCATCAACAGTCTTTTTGATAAGATTATGCAACGTGTTTACTAAGATCCCCGACTGATTGATGAGCGCGTGATGAACAGCCTCATTGACCATCTCCTGCAAAGGCTTGATTGGTGGGCTCTCGGGTTGTGTACGGCTCGATTCACCTACCAATACTGGTTTTGGAAACTGAGACTTCTGAATCGGCCCTTGCCTTGTCATGCTGAAAGATTCTAAGCACAGCTTCTGGAAATTGGCCATGGTCTGCTCAACTTGCTGTTTTTGCTCTTCAGTTAAATCCTCCATGTTGACCGGAATCACGTTATCCATCTTGATTTCTTTCCCAGCCATGTCGTAGATCTGATTACTGGATTTTTCTTTGAGATTCCGGGTTAACACCTCGAGTCCCACCGGGCGTGCCAAAAGTATGTTCGCACCAAAAACCACCGGGTGTGCCAAGAAGCTCGCTGATGATCTGGTTTGATGCGATTGAACATACGAAGGCCTGGGAGATCTGCTTAGCTCCAGTGCAGGTCCTAAATATTTGAGGTTCGTAGGCGTGCCAGTCAATTTGACCCTGCAATTGACAAGGAGGAAAATATTAGATTCGTGAGCCTATCGGCTGGAAGCCGATATTGACTCATCTCATCGGCCGATAACCGATGGGTACTGTAGCACTTATACACCGACTAGAAGCTGATGATGGCATAAGCAGTAATGAGATAATAAGTATTTGAACTAGCCGATCACCAAAAAGGTGTTCGGGAACCAACTATAAATTGGTAGGATAAGAAATCAAAGTACGTAGACAAATCGAAGAAACACCAGCCGATTGTGATTTGAAATTGACGATGTCACCGTGAAAGCCTTGCCTGCACCCATGCCCGGGCCCTCACTTGCGCCCGGGTCCCCGCCTGCCGATTGTACTTGTGCCCGGGTCTTCTCCTGTTGGTCGTGCTCGGGTGCTCGATCATACCCGGGGGCTTACCTGAGCTCGCGCCCGGGAGCTTATTTATGCTCGTGATTGGATTGGCACAGTGAACCAATCGGCTGGGTCTTAGCCGATCATAATAATAAAGCAGGCAAGAATATAACAAGACAAGCAATACAATCGGCTAGATCTGGAGATAACTCATCGGCTAAGCACTCCGATAATACATCGCATTAACACTCATCGGCTTGTTAAGAATGAGATTATTATTATCAGTCTAGTAGATCGGACCCAACCGTTGCAGCACAGACTGGTAACAATAACAGACCTCGACAAGCCGATAAATCTAGTGCGATTGTGATGCGTAAGATAACTTATCGGCTATACGCTCCGATAAGACGCTTGCACAGGGAATATCAGCGTATCAGGGGAATCTTATCGGGGCAGTTTAGTAGGTCAGACCGAACCGATGCAGCACAAACTGTCGATAAACTACACCCAATAAGCCGATATAATCTATGCACGCGTGATGTGGTATATCTAATTAATCTATGAGGTCAAACTGAACTGATGCAGCCATAGACGAAGTAAACATACCGGGGTAAGGGGTGATGAGTCTTACCTCTCGCTGGGGTTCGGACCTAACCGATGCAGCCCGGCTCGAAAGGCAAGTCCCCGTCGAAAAGGGTGGCGATGCGCCGAAGTTGATTGATCTGTCTTGATTGTAGATAGATTACATAGCACTCGGGCATACGTATATATACCCCGAGTTGATATGAGTCCTGGTAGGACACGACACATGATTTCCTAGTTATAACAGAAAACGCTAATAAGACCCAACCGGACACGAGGTCAGGTTCCCTAAAGATAAATTCTTGCCTAACTAATATGTACAGTAATTAACTGCCAAACAGCGGTCTTCATGGCTCCTTCTCTGATTCGGTCTCTTCTGGATCAATTTCTGCCAGCTGGCCATAATCTCCCCTTTAACCGAATTTGTCACTGGGCCTTACCAAATTTTGGCGTTAACAGTAGTCATGACGTTTTTCGCGGGGTGTGGGTTCCCAACTTGCTTTCCGGCTTGACAAGCGCTACACACACGGTCTTTCTCAAATATGACATTAGATAGTCCGAGGATGTGTTCCCCCTTTAGAAGATTCGATAAGTTCCTCATCCCCGCATGGGCTAGCCTTCGATGCCAAAGCCACCCCATTGAGGATTTTGCTATCAAGCAAGCCTCTGGGTTCACTTTATCTAGGTCAAAGTCCACTAGATAAAGATCTCCCTTCAACCTTCCCTTGAATGCGACGTAATTATCATCTCTTCTAAAGACGGTTACATCCTCGTCGGTAAACAAACAATTATAGCCCAATTTGCACAATTAAGACACCGATAATAGATTGTAGCTTAAGGACTTGACGAGAAGAACATTAGAGAGAGATAGATTGTTGGAGATGGCAATTTTACCTAATCCCATTACCTTTCCTTTACCATCGTCTCCAAAGACAATATTGTCGTGATCTCCTCCATTCTCATCAAGAGTTGCAAACATACTCCTCTCTCCCGTCATATGGTTGGTGCACCCGCTGTCAACAACCCAACTCTATCCACCGGAGGAGTATGCCTACAAAAAGGATTAAGCTTGGGATTTAGGTACCCAAACTTGTTTGAGTTTGGGTCCTTTAACATTAGCCACGAGCGCCTTGGGCACCCACACACAAGCCTTGTACTCCTCATAATAATCACCAATAAAATGAGTAATCACTTTACCGCGGTGATCCGTGGTAATCTCATATGACTCATAGTACAGTTTTTCTGGTCGGAGCCTCCTACCATTCGGGTCGGAGCCTCCTACCAGTCGTCTCGGTCTGTCTGGGTTAGCTGGTCGGAACCTCCTACCGTTAGGGTCGGAGCCTCCTACCGGACCTCTCGGTATGCCGGAGAGAGCCGGCCGGAACCTCCGGCCTGATCGGTCGGAACCTCCGACTGGCCTTCTCGGTCTGGCCAAGAGGCATGGTCGGAACCTCCGGAAACTGTGGTCGGAGCTTCCGGCCCCCAGACTGACCAAGGAATTTTTTACCTCCTTGGCTTGCGACGTAGCTCCTTCTTTCACAAACCTCAAACATTGCTTTCCATTGACTATAGTCCTTCTGGATGGTCTACTTTCATGGAGAGAGAACCCAAGACCATAGCCGTTCTTGTTGGAGTCGGTAGTGAGGGTTTTGTAGAGGGCATCCTTGGATTGAAATGTTTTCAAATATCCAAACTTTTCCAAGGTGCCCAACCGCTCATTCTCCTTTTTGAGCGCCTCCAAAGCTTTAAGGTTAGTAGCATATGCATACAAATCATAATTATAGCATTTCGCACAACCGTTGCTTGTGGAGGCATTGGAGATCTTGGTGGCCTCATTAGAGGTAGAGGCGCTATTCCAAAGAGTGTCAAATTGCACCTCAAGAGCCTTGTGATTTTGGTCCACTTTCACAAGATTCTCTTGAAGTGATTCATTCATACTCTTTAGATTAGCCATTGAGTTATTGACCGAAGAAAGCTCTTTAGTCAATTCCTCAACCTTCTCCATCTCCTTAGCCAAGTTCTCCTCTAGGGCAAGGTTTCTCTCCTTCTCAAGGATGAGCAAGTCCTCTTGCCGTTCGAGGGACTTCTCTTTACACTCCAATGCCTTCATAAGCTTTGCCAATTGTGACATGGCCGGCTTGCTAAAACCCTTAAGCATCTCGTCCATATCATCCTCACTTTCATCATCACTAGAGTTATCATCATCAATTGGAGGAGATTTGGATGTTGAGGTTACCTTTCGCCCTTGTGCCATGAGGCAAGTGGGCTCATAGTGATCGTCGTCGCTCAAGTTGTCGAAGAGACGTTCTTTGAAGCCCAACGATGACTTGATAGCAATTGTGGCAACCCCTCCTTCATCACTTTCTTCCTTGTCGTCGTCCTCATCATTGGAGAACCACTCCTCTCCAATGTGAGCACGCCCGGTCTTCTTCTTGACCACCTTGGACTTGCCACCCTTGTTCTTGAGCTTGGGGCAATCGGCGATAAAGTGGCCATACTCCTTGCATTCGTAGCACGCCCGCTTGGATTGCCTCCTTCCTTTGTCGTCCTCCTTCTTGTCCTTGCCAAAACCGCCTCGACGAAGGAAGTGCTTAAACTTCCTCACCACAAGAGCGAAGTCTTCATCTTCACTCTCGGAGTCGCTTGGGGCTTGCTCCTTCTTTGCCTTCAAAGCAACTTCCTTGTTCTTGATGATTGCGACATTCTTGGCAAGTTGCTTGACTTCCTTGGCTTCCTCTTCGAGTAGCTCATGTGATATGATCCTTGAGAGAACGTCGCTTGGGGTGAGTCTCTTGAAGTTCTTCATCTCCCGGATGAGAGTCACCAAGGTGGGGTTCCTTGGGGCGATCGCGCGGAGAAGCCTCTTGACCACCACATGATCGGTCATGTCTTCACCACCAAGACCACGGATCTTGTTGACAATGACCATCATGCGATCGTACATCTCTTGTGGTGTCTCGTTGTCTTCCATCACAAACCGTCCAAGTTGCCCCTCAAGCAACTCGATCTTGGACTCTCATACGCCGGGGGATCCTTCATGCGCTAATTGAAGTGTATCCCAAATCTCCTTGGCCTCCTCGAGTTGGTCCACCTTGTTGAATTCCTCGGGGCTCAAGGAGTTGAGGATGACGCTTGCGGCTTGAGCATTGCGGTGGATAAGAGCCTCTTGAGCCGGTGTAGGCTCCTCTCCTTCCTCCGGAGCATCCATTACACCTGTGCACACAATTTTCCAAACACTTGGATGCAACGAGTTTAGATACAATTTCATCTTGTGCTTCCACGCGCTATAGAAGGTCCCGTCAAAATGGGGAGCGCGTCCGGAAGGCACAAAGATGAATTGCTGAGGAGGAGGGTCGCCTTCTCAAGCTCCTTTAGCTCCTTCTTCAGGCGTTCAATTTCAAGGGACTGATTGTTCAGATTTGTCTCTAGAGCTATAGCCGAATGAAGTTGAAGATCAACAATATAGAGAAAATTGTCTAGAGTTTGTCGATGTTTTACACCGGCAATAAATATATGGGGCTACTCGGCGGATGGAAACTTGGTGGATTGCAAAGGAACACAGAGAGATTTTATACTGGTTCAGGCCCTCAATGTGAGGTAATACCCTACGTCCAGTTGTGGTGTTATTCCTTTGAGGATATACGGTAGTGGTTCTGATGAACTTGTGTGCACCTTCGAGCTTATGAGTGCTCTTCTGCCCTCATGGAGCGCCCTGCCTCCCCTTATATACTGGGGGACAGGGTTACAAGGTAGGAGTCCCCATCGGATTACGACTAGGAGATCTCCCTTAGAGATATAACGCACCCGACTAGGACTGTATATTCCTTTCTATACAAGGCGAAGTCTGCCGAATCTAGCTATATTTCTAATCACAAGGCTAGGCCCATCCTCTATCCGAGTGGCCCATATGCTTGTCATGAGGTACCCGGGGCCCATGGCACCCACAGTAGCCCCCGAGACCTTCATAGTTGAGTCACAGCTGACGCCGAGTGCTCATCCTCCACGGTGAAGTCTTCCCGAGTGCATTGCTCCCGAGTACTCTTTGTCTGAGTGCTGCTTCTCCCGAGTCCTGCTTCATGTCAGCTGGCAGCGAGGCTATGAAGGGCTTCGTGTAGATGTATGAATAGTGTGCGCCGAATAGTCGCACCTATTAGGTGTAGCTCCCGACTTTGTGCTTAATTGTGAAAACAATTAAACATGAAGTCAAAGATCTTTAACCTTGTAGTCTTTCCCGAGTAGATTACTACTGGTACATGAGACTCTTCGGTATCATGTCAACCGGAATATGATTTACAGTCTTGCCGAGTAGGGAACTACTCGTATATAGGACTCTTCGACTTCATGTCAGTCGGAATGTGTGTTTATAGTCTTGCCGAGTAGGATGCTACTCGTATATGGGACTCTTCAGCGTCATGTCAGCTGGAAAAGAGGTTTATAGTCTTTCCCGAGTGGCGTCCCACCCGGAAGTTAGACTCCTCCGCATCATGTCAGCAGGAATGAGAAATTTATAGTCTCTCCCGAGTAGTGCACTACTCGAAAGTTAGACTCTTCAGCGTCATGTCGGCTGGAATAATGTTACTCATGGCAACTGGTGGCCATGCATGTAGGCCAAGTACCACTTTATGAAAATAAATCCACGGCGTGGTCAGGTGTACCCGAGAAAGATACCTGCATCCCCAATTTTAATGAAGACCAGCTTGTGATCCTTGTAAGGATATATCCTCGAGACCTGGTGGATAAAACAGATACCCAAACATATATGTTTAGCAATAAGGCTTTCATGAAGCATATCTGTTTACCTCATCGGTTCCTGTGGGTAGCACCAGCGCTATAATTTCAACTCAGCCTGCGGGCGGCCCACATGGAGCATGCTACTGTAGGAACTCATATCTTGGTGGCTGCTACCAAATAAGCCGGCCTGAGCCGACCTATCCGGCATAGCTCTATAGAAGTCTCATCCATCGCCTATCAGGATGAGTTTTTTGGTGTCGATAACCATAATCAGCCAGAGAAATCCTTACTCGCAAGCCTCTCTGACTTATGTTCTGGATGCAGCCTGGTTGCCATAGGTGCCCGAGCAGGTATGTTGCAGGATCTGCTTGCCCTCCTCAGGTGTGACGCAGTGCATGAGAACTCCGGATGCGCTTTGACGATGTAAGTCTTCTCTGACTTCAGAAGAGCTGAGCAGGGTATCCGAACCTTGCATTAGCATAGGATTCGGCCAGCAACCCTCATGGGGCATACCCTACCCAACAGAGTTATAGCCAAGCGAGGTACCCGAACCTTGCATTAGCATAGGATTCGGCTAGTGACCCTCATGGGGCGTACCTCACCCAGCCGAGTGATATACGACCCCCGACTAGTGCCGGAAGTCGGTTGTCAGCTCACATGGAGCGTAGCTGAGGAAGATGACGTCCCGACTGGCGTATGTACTCGGTAAGTAGCCCTCATGGAGCGTCCCGAGTGCATTTTGGCAGACTTGTCCAGCCCCCGAGCGTAGGAGATAGGCTCGCAGCCCTGAGTTCCTGTCACGCGTATCCGGAGCTGGGCCTGCAATATAAAGATATCGGATGAGTAGCATCTGATGATGGAAATAATCACCCGAATAAAATGTATTTTACAATATATGTAAATTCATGTTCTTCCTCTTATTGATATTAATTTCCCCGAGTAGTTGACCCCTTACGTTTAAGCACTCTGCCCGACTAGTCATAGCCCCCTAGCGTCGGGAGTTGGCTCATGGCTCTTTCCCAGACACGCATTTTGGCTGACTTGAGTTCATCTTTCATGGAGCAAAGTTTCACGGATCAGGATTTATGCTACTTGAGTACTTTTGCAATCATTTAAGAGCAAAAACAGAGAAGAGTGCAGCTTGTGCACCTATTAGGTGTAAGCGGCATTGGCAAGGCCGAGTGAAGAAATGTTTATCAGGAAGCGACTTAGCTGTTCGGCATTTCGGAGTGGGGATGCCATCCTTGCATTTGAGCTTGTGAGCCCCCGAGCATGTCACTTGTTGTTCTGATAATCTTCAGTTGTTGAAAGTCGAAGACGATTGTGACCGACTACCACAATGAAGCCGTCTGACTTGCGTTTGCGATTCCCGGCTTTAGTCGGGACCGTGTCGTTGGTGCCCTCCCGCTTCTTCTGTCAGGATGCCTTTTTGTCTTCGAGAGCCTCAGCAACAGCGTGGGCTGAGTCAGCGTACTTGTTTGCCATGTCGAATAAGGCCTTGACAGAGTTGGGAGGCTTCCACGTGAATTTGTCGATGAACGAGGTGTCTTTGACTCCTTTTCGAAAGGCGGCGATGACGACCTCATCCTTGACGTTAGGGATTGAGTTCTTCTTCTCAGAAAACCTCTTAATGAAGTCACGAAGAGAATCGTTCTTCCTTTGATGCAACTAATATAAGTCGCACTCGGAAGATGATCTCTCGTAAGTTCCCTGGAAGTTGGCGATGAAGCGTTCTCGGAGTTCTGCCCATGAGCCGATTGATTGCTTGGGAAGTCCTGTTAGCCATGTCCTCGCTGAGTCGGCTAAAACGACTGGGAGGTAGTTAGCCATGACTTTGTGATTTCCTCCAGCTGCTCGGATTGCCGTAGTATAGACCGTGAGCCAAGACTCGGGATTGGTCTTGCCGTCGTATTTTTTGACTCCTGTAGGCTTGAAACCCGATGGCCAGTCGGCCTGTTGTAGCTCCTGGGTGAAGGCCGGTACTCCTTCATCTTCATGAGGACTGCGACCCTGACTACGGCGGCGAAACCGCTAGTGGTGGAGGCCGAAACGCTCGTTCTCGTCTTCCAGTTGGCGTTGCTCATCATCTTCTCGTTCGCGGTGTCGAGCGTTGATGTCCTGCCGAAGATCACGTCGTTGTCGGCCTCGAAGGTCCTGATCATCCCGACGGTTGCTTTGACGTCGCCGGTTGTCGTTGGTGCTGCCGAGTGACGCCTGACGTGCCTCCGTATGCAGCTGACTGGAGCCAGCCGCTCGGCGTCGCTTTGAGGTAGATGAGACTGCCGTTGGGAATGTCGACCGGTTGGTCGGCATGAGGGTATCACCCGACTGTTGGTGCTGCTGACATGTAGCAGCGGTAAGCATGGCTTTTGTCCTTGCGATGGTCGGGGTGGCCTGGTGATCAGGCCCAAGTTGGATCATGTCCAGTAGGGTTGCGGCGGCCACGATGTTCTGTTGTGGCGTGACGGAGATGTCGTGGTCGCCGACTTTTGTTTGGAGGGTTTGTTGCTGAGCAGTCCGCCCGGCTCTGCGCAGATCGTCGTTGCGGGCGCGCAGGCGTCTTGCTTCTTCCTCTTGTTGTTCTCGCAGTCGGCGGGCCTCCTCCTCTTGCTGTTCGCGTAGTCGGCGTGATTCCTGAGTAGGAGTAGAGCCTTTGGATGCCATGAAGATTTCTCGTGGCGGAGAGAAGCTTGCCGAGCTGCTGTCCGACTTAGAGTCGTAGTCCGACTGGAAGTCGGAGTCCGACTGGAAGTCGGAGTCCGACTTCGAGTCGAAGTCGGGATGGTTGATGGGGATGAGTGTAACTCCGACCTCCCTAGATCCGACCTCGAGCGGCTCGGGGCCGTATCCGAGTCGAACTCCAGGGGATCGGGTTTGCCGCGTCGGATGTAGATTGTAGATATCCGCGGCGTCTCCGAGTCCGAATGGGAAATTGACGATCTCCTCCCTTCTCTGCCCGATCTCGGCCGGCTCAAAACCGAGTCCGAGTCGAACACTGAAAGGAAGAGTTGTCCCTGGGCTCGGGCGTATAGGAGATCGCCGCAGCATGTCGTCGAAGATTGCCGCAGCGTTGTGTGGGCCGACTAGCGCGGAGTCGGCTGGTTCCTCAGTCGGTTGGATCAGGTCCGTGTCGGCCAAGGTGAGATTGCCGAACATGTCGGCGGCGAAGTCGAGGCTTCCGAATGAGGTTGTATCTTCGGGAGAGAATTTGCCGCCGTCGACTCCGGTTGTTGGATCCATCGAGCTTGTAGATGTAGATCGCGCCGAAGCCCCTACCTGGCGCACCAACTGTCGATGTTTTACACCGGCAATAAATATATGGGGCTACTCGGCGGATGGAAACTCGGTGGATTGCAAAGGAACACAGAGAGATTTTATACTGGTTCAGGCTCTCAATGTGAGGTAATACCCTACGTCCAGTTGTGGTGTTATTCCTTTGAGGATATACGGTGGTGGTTCTGATGAACTTGTGTGCACCTTCGAGCTTATGAGTGCTCTTCTGCCCTCATGGGGCGCCCTGCCTCCCCTTATATACTGGGGGATAGGGTTACAAGGTAGGAGTCCCCATCGGATTACGACTAGGAGATCTCCCCTTAGAGATATAACGCACCCGACTAGGACTGTATATTCCTTTCTATACAAGGCGAAGTCTGCCGAATCTAGCTATATCTCTAATCACAAGGTTAGGCCCATCCTCTATCCGAGTGGCCCATATGCTTGTCATGAGGTACCCGGGGCCCATGGCACCCACAGAGTTACTTGGGCAAAAGGGAAATAAACCTCTGATGGTCCCTATTTTCTCCTAGTTCTCGTCCTGGAGCTTGTTCACCGAGTTCTTCAGCCAGTCCTCCCTCTCCTTGTTAGTCTTCACAAGCTCGTCCATGGTGGCCTGGAGCTGATTGAGTTGAGCGAGCTGAGGGGTGAGTTGGGCAAGTACCTTACCCATCTTCTTAGATCGATCAACTACTTGCTGCACGTGTCATGTCATAGTTAGACAAGGCAAGATGAAACAACAATAGATTCCAAGAACTGCAAATCAGCAAACACGGCTAGTCTGACTATGTACCTGGATGCTCCTTGACGCTGCGATGGCAGCCTCCATGAGCTGGACTCGCTCCCACTGGGCGGCCCCCTCATTCAGTTCAAAGGTTTGCTCGTCCTCCTCTGGCGTGACCCAGTAGAACGTTTGGGGGAAGTTTGGAGGAGCCTCAAGCTGGGGGAGATCATCTTCTTCTGAGGATGAGGAGAGCGGAGGAGAGGGAGTCCTAGGTCTTGGATCTACTAACAGTGCTGGTTCTTTAGTAGACTCGATGATTAGGACTTGAGCCGTGGTGTCTCGACTGGGTGAAGTTGGCGGCTCGGCCGGGTGGGTTGTCTCAACTTTAGGGGCTAGAATAGCACTCAGCTTAGGTCAGGGCTCTACGGTTCAGCCTCAGTTGGGACGGAGGCAGCTATGGGGGTTGGTGGCTCTGTCCCCTTGGGGTCAGCGTCACTTGGCTTCCTGCAAGATAATTCAGCTATCAAGATATCACAAGACCACTCAAGATTTTCTGAAGATCGGGGATTTTCATATTGTCACGCCTAGAAATTCACCAGAATTTCCAAAGCTAATTTGTGCAATAAATCCTCATCCAGGAATCAGCCGAGGTACACAAATCAACAATTTGATAAACATAACCGAATACGAAATAACGATAAATACTTACAACAGAGGTACTTAGTCCTCGCATAGAAGAAAACAGCAGCGGAACGGCAACTAGTGTGGCTTCAGCTCCAAGCCACAGGCAGCTCAACCAGGGTATAAGCCAAACACCAACTTCTCCTCCTCGCTAAGGCTTCACTCTAAAAATTGCAATAATGATGCGCCTGGGTGCCCGATCTTCCGATAGGTTCAATTTGGCGACATGAAGACGTTCATGTTTTGAGGCTTCCGATCAGTGATCGTCACCTTGCAACCGCTACACCCACACGTCTAGTTGTTATCAACCATGCTCTCACGTAGTCAACCTCACCACGAAGGTTTTATCCCTACAAGCAATCGAAGAAACTCACAAGAACAAGGAAGAACACAATCTAAATTGCAGATGAATGTTTAGCACACGAAGTTGGGGTTCTACAAACCGATCTAGACGGTGTAACTGCAATGGCAGAATAATCTAAGTAAAACCCACCTTTAAACAATGATGGCTACTTTATATATAGGAGTTGAGACGTCCTAGGGTTATCCCTAGGGCGCACACCCCCTGGGCTTAGCCCACGACACAATTACAAGGCCCAAGGCCCAAAACAGACTCGGACTAGAAGAGGTATGTATCTTGTTTCGATGATTCCAGACAGCTCAGGAGGAATTTTGATATGGGACAAAAACCATCTGAACGTAGACTTCATAAGCTTTCCAACAAGTACTCATGGGCCCCAAAAGTCCTTCTAGATCAGCGGCTAGGTCCGTTTGAAGTTGATGCTGTCAGGAGGCCCGAATCCGAATCCAAAACGTGCAGAACTTCATCTCTTGCCTTCTATGGACCAAAAGTGACATGGTGATATAGGAGTAGACTTGGGTAAGGTCTTAGTTTGGTCCCCAATCAACTTCTTTGATCATCCATGCGTTCCTTGCGCTCGGCCTCTTTCCCTTCACCCAAGCAAGTATCTCTGCAAACGAGAACACACAAAACTCATGGTGCAGTAACGGCTGTTCAAATATATAACGCATAAATCTTATGTAGAAAGCATGCACCTTTGATTGATGAATACATAAAGTTTCTAGGGTCATATCCGAGCTAGTGATGTCCTCATCAAATAATGCAAGACTGAGTACCACCCACCGTACTCAACTAGCCACACTAGGAAATGCAATGTAATGCAACAGGATATCAAAGGAATGGCATAGTATGGTTCATTGCATAAAACAACATTTAAAACATTCGCATGCATTTAAAATCATTGAAAACTGTATAATTTAATTAATATCAACATTAAATCCATCTCTGAACAACGCTCCAATGCAGTTCAGGCCCAAACCATAACTTCTCCAAACTGGAGCTATCACTGTTCCATCATTTATCATGATTATTAAATAGTGTGGGACTAATCACAGAAAATATTGCTAGGCCGCCCTTAACCGTGGGCACGGCTATGCAAATAGTTTTACTCTGGCCAGAGGTGTACCAATTTACCCACAAGACACAACTCCACAACACATCACTGTGCGCCTAAATACCACCATAGTACCTCGGAAAGGAATTGTGATAGGTCCCTCCATGTAACCCGCACAACAAGGGAGCCACCCGCTGGACCTCCAGTCTCCGGTAGGATTGATCAGATACCTAGACAGGGAGACGGCCCAACGCCCAAGACATGGTCTTATTGACGCAACCATGGTGGTCTTATTGACATAGCCACAACACACCATGGTGGACCCTGGTTGAACGTACTACACTTTGGTTCCCACCATTACCCATTCTGGCTTGTGGTTAGCACGAGTGTTGCTTCGCAACAAGTAGTCCGTGAACTGGTCCTTAATTGTCATGAGCACTGCTAGCAACATTCACCACCCTGGTGCTCACAACCCACCATTCAGTCAAGTTTTAGTTGACACATTTAATTAACCAACCATGACTCACTGTCGTGAAATTGTAGCCATTGTCCATTAATCATTGATAAGTGATTCATTAACTTTCCCCACATAAAATGTTGCTATAGTTTCTAGGCATGGCTAAGCAAATCCTAAATAATCTAGCCAGATAAATAATTAAACATCCATCTAGTCAATATTATTACCCGGGGTATCAAGGTACAGATATCAACATCAAAATGGCCATAATTATCAATGGATATTGGATAATAAATAAATACCCATTTAATGTCATTCCAAAACATTTCATGCAATAACTTTAAAATAAAATAAATTTCACAAATGGGATCAACATGCTCAAGGAGATTGTCGTGTGACTTGCCTTGCAACCAAAACTTCTTCAAATAATCTTTCGAACTCTTCCGTAGATTCCGCAGTCTTCTAAAACAGCGATATACGTGACTACACGTAAAACAATGAAAAACCCTAAGAAACTCCAAATAAATAGTACATAAAAAGTACATAAACAAATAGATTATAATTTTAGATGAATTTAGGAAGAAGAATGGGTCGAATCGGAGTTCAAACGGAAAAGATACGGCTTTTGGAAGATTGAATTCAGAGAAACTCCGAAAAGAATTGGAAAAGGAATATTCTCGGAAATATTCCCTCGGAATTAATTATCGAAGGAATTACTTTTGTATAGGAAATTGAGGTAGGACCCACTGCCATAAATTGGGTTTAGGATGGACTAAGTCCACGAAGCTGAAGGGCAAATGGCTGTGGAGGACTGATGACTTGACGACACATGGTGATGAGATGGCTGTTAGGGCTAAGGTGGCATCCAAATTGAGTTATTGGAATCCGATAGTTCGGATTTGATCGGAATAGATCAGATGGCTGGGATTTGGATCAGGGCTTCTGCGAAGATCGAATGGCTATGATTGATTAAAAGGGTTGGACGGCCAAGATGGCTCGGACTACTGTGCACCGGGTCCATCTATCGTATATCGGGAAAACTATCAACAGGTCCACATGGCTGTCTCAGAGGATGGGGATGTCATGGGGCCAGCCTGTCAGGGGCACAGAGAAAAGGTGAGCTTGCCATGGCGCTCAGCCGAGGGTGTCAGGCGACGGCCGGCGCGACGGGGCACGGTCATGGCGAGGTAGAGAGGAGACCCAACGGCACGACAACTTCGGTGGCAGGAGTAACAACTCCGGGGCGGCGCGATGCCACGAAGTCCAAAGTAGACACCGAATACGCAAGTAAGCTTCATATCTGCTCTAGTACTCTGTCTGACTAGGTATCCAAATTTATTAATGCCTGTTCTCTGTGTGAGCAACCTTCAAAGCAAATTCACAGATCCAATTTGGTGCTTTTGCTTAAGAGATTAAAATAATAAAGGAGTCATGGAACATCATAGCTGATTCCGTGAAGACTTTATTAGACATTATGCAGCCAAACGTGGCTAGGCCCAGCTCCAGCTCCATCTCCCAAGTGGCGCAATGCCTTGAAGAAGCCCCTGCAGTCCTGAAGAAATACTCCTCCAAGCGTGTCGCCGTGGGGACTGGCCAAGCATTGGCCATGACGAAGTCTCTCTACCCCCAAAGAAATTGAGGCCATTGGAGAGGGCTTTGCTGAAGGTACTACCCCGGAGGAGGGGTTGGAGTTGATTAGCTAGGTCAGGCCTACTGCGGAGGCAATCACCGAAGATCTGCTGATGTAAAGATAAACTTTTATGTAGTCGGTATCTAACAGAAACAATATGTAAATATCATAAATGTTTTTGATGTTTGTTGTTGCATCTTGCCGAGTTCTTCTTTTATTTTAGCCATCATTAGCTTTACCCAACTAGCCAGTTTATGCCGAGTGGTTTGAGATTGACTTTAAAAAGCATTCACTTCATGGAACTACACTCGGGAAAACTTAGCATAATCATTATAAAACTTCATGACTTAGATAAAACAAGATTGAACTTTATGAACAACAGAGGAGATGTATCATCATGTAGCCCTCGACTCACTACTCGGTTGAAACAAGCAGCGTAGTGAGTTAGAGTGACAAACTTTATTTATATATAAAAGGAGTACAAAACTCAAGTCTAGAAAGGACGTAGTTGTTCTATGTTCCATGAGTGGTTGACTAGGATGTTGTCTTCTGTCTTTGGTGGTTTGGATTTTTCTCATAACGAGATCTCCCACTAAAAAAGCACGGCCACAAACATTCCGACTGTGACAACGACGCAGGCCTTGAAGATACCTTCTTCTTCTAACTGGTCTAGCTCAACCAGTCGGTCTTCAGTTGATTGTGCTTCTGAATGGGCCTGAACTCCAACTCAATTGGTAACACAGCCTCAACACCATAGACTAGGATGAAAGGGGATTGCCCTGTTGCCCGACTAAACATGGTTCTTAAAAACCAAAGAATAGATGGAAGTTCTTGCACCCACTGTCTTGCATATGATTGTAGTCGGTGGAACACCCTAGTCTTGATACCTTGTAAGACCAAGCTATTTGCACACTCGAGCTACCCATTGCTTCGTGGGTGTGCCACATAAGCATAACATATCTTGATGCAAAAGTCATCATAGAAATCTTGAAAAACGCTGCCAGTAAACTAATTGTCTGTTATGATGCGGTTGGGAACTCCAAATCGGTATGTGATACTCATGATGAAGTCTTTTGCCCTCGCCACTGTTATGGTAGCAACGGGCTTTTCCTCGATCCACTTTGTGAATTTATCCACTGTGACGAACAAGTGTGTGAACCCTCCTGGCGCTTTTTTGAATGGCCCGACCATGTTGAGCCCCCAAATTGCAAAGGGCCAAGAGATTGGAATTGTTTGTAGTTCTTGAGCTGGAAGATGTGTTTGCCGGGCAAAGAACTAGCATCCCTCACATGTCCGAACTATGTTTTTAGCGTCTGGAACCGCAGTCGGCCAGAAGAATCCTTGTTTGTAAGCCTTTCCAACTAACGTCCTTGATACAACATGGTTGCCATAGATGCCCGAGTGGATGGATTGCGGAATCTGCTTGCCCTCCTCGGGTGTGACACGGCGCATGAGGACTTTAGATGCGCTTTGGTGATAGAGATCTTCTCCGACTACAAGGAAATATTTGCTTCGGCATTTGATCCGCTCGGCTTTATTGCGATCTTCTAGGAGCTCGTCTACCAGAAGGAATCTGATGATTGGAGTCCGCTAATCCTGAGTGATGATTAGCACTTCATTTGTTGTTGGGGTAGGTTCAGCCCCCGACTGCTTGAGTACTAGCGTCTTTTTGACTGACGGCTCCAATGTTGGCTAGCTCATTTGCAGCTTCATTGTATTGTCGTAGCACATGTGTAATCTCCAGCCGTCAAACTTGTTTTCCAGCATTCGTATCTCTTCACAATATTCCGCCATGTTGTCCTTGTGACACGTCTAGTTTTTCATGACCTGGTTCACCACGAGTTGAGAATCCCCGTGTACTACCAGTCGGCGGATGCCGAGTGATATGGCGATGCGGAGCCTGTGGATGAGTGCCTCATACTAGGCGACGTTGTGGGATGCAGGAAAGTGTATCTGAAGGACATATTTCAGTTTTTCTCCGGTGGGTGACGTCAGGATGACACTAGCCCTTGCTCAACTGATCCGGAGAGAACCGTCAAAGTACATCGTCTAGTATTCTAGCTTGTCCTTTGATGTGGCCATCTGAACTTCTGTCCACTCGGCCACGAAGTTGGCAAGTGCCTGTGACTTAATTGTTGTCCGTGGCTGAAAAGCAATATGAAACGCCATCAACTCGAGCAGCCATTGAGCGATTCTACTGTGGCCTCGCGATTGTGTTGGACGTCCCCGAGTGGATACGATGTGATGATTGTAACCTGATGCGACTAAAAATAGTGCACCAACTTCCGGACAGTTATGAGCAAGCCATATAGCAGCTTCTGGACTTGGGGATGTCTCATCTTGGATTCACCTAGGAGTTCGTTGACAATGTGTTAACGCCAAAATTTGGTATGACTCTTTATCAGATTCGGTTAAGGAAAAAATCACAGTCAACTAGTGGGAATTAATCCGGAGGAAGCTGAGTTTTGGAATTAATCACAGTCAACTGTTGATGTTTTACACCGGCAATAAATATATGGGGCTACTCGGCAGATGGAAACTCGGTGGATTGCACAAGAACACAGAAGATTTTATACTGGTTTAGGCCCTCAATGCTAGGTAATACCCTACGTCCAGTTGTGGTGTTATTCCCTTGAGGATTTGTGGTGGTGATTCTGGTGAACCAACTCAACCTGCCCTCATGGGGCGTCCTGCCTCCCATTATATACTGGGGGACAGGGTTACAAGGTAGGAGTCCCAACCGGATTACGGCTAAGCAATCTCCTCTTAGAGATATAACGCACCCAACTAGGACTGTGTTTTCCTTATCGTACAAGGCAAAGTCTGCCGAGTGTGGCCATATCCCTAATTACAAGGCTAGGCCCATCCTCTATCCGAGTGGCCCATATGCTTGTCATGAGGTACCCGGGGCCCATGGCACCCACAGTAGCCCCTGAGACCTTCATAGTTGAGTCATAGCTGATGCCGAGTGCTCATCCTCCACGGTGAAGTCTTCCCGAGTGCATTGCTCCCGAGTACTCTTTGTCCGAGTAAGTCTTCTTCCGAGTCCTGCTTCATATCAACTGGCAGCGAGGCTATGAAGGGCTTCATAAAGATATATGAATAGTGTGCGCAGAATAGGCGCACCTATTAGGTGTAGCCCCCGACTTTGTGCTTAATTGTGAAGACAATTAAACATAAAGTCAAAGATCTTTAACCTGGAAGTCTTTCCCTAGTAGATTACTACTGGGATATGAGACTCTTCGGTATCATATCAACCGAAATAAACTTTATAGTCTTGCCGAGTAGGAGACTACTCGTATGTAGGACTCTTCGACTTCATGTCAGTCAGAATATGTGTTTATAGTCTTGCCGAGTAGGATGTTACTCGTATATGGGACTCTTCAGCGTCATGTCAGCCGGAAAGAGGTGTTTATAGTCTTTCCTGAGTGGCGTCCCACCCAGAAGTTAGACTCCTCCGCATCATGTCAGCGGGAATGAGAAATTTATAGTCTCTCCCGAGTAGTGCACTACTCGAAAGTTAGACTCTTCAGCTTCATATCGGCTGGAATAATGTTGCTCATGGCAACTGATGGCCACGCATGTAGGCCGAGTACCACTTTATGAAAACAAATCCACGGCGTGGTCAGGTATACCCGAGAAAGATACCTACATCCCCAATTTAATGAAGACCAGCTTATGATCCTTTTAAGGATATATCCTCGAGACCTGGTGGATAAAACAGATACCCAAACATACATGTTTAGCAATAAGGCTCTCATGAAGCATATCTGTTTACCTCATCGGCTCCTGTTGGTAGCACCAGCGCTATAATTTCAACTCAGCCTGCGGGCGGCCCACATGGAGCATGCTACTGTAGGAACTCATATCTTGGTGGCTACTACCAAATAAGGCGGCCTGAGCTGACCTACCCAGCATAGCTCTATAGAAGTATCATCCATCGCATGTCAGGATGAGTTTTTTGGTGTTGGTAACCGCAATCAGCCAGAGAAATCCTTATTTGCAAGCCTTTCCGACTTACGTTCTGGATGCATCCTGGTTGCCACAGGTGCCTGAGTAGGTATGTTGTAGGATCTGCTTGCCCTCCTCAGGTGTGACGCAGTGCATGAGAACTCCAGATGCGCTTTGACGATGTAAGTCTTCTCTGACTTCAGGAGAGCCGAGCAGGGTACCCGAACCTTGAATTTGCATAGGATTCGGCTCGCGACCCTCATGGGGCATACCCTACCCAACAGAGTTATAGCCAAGCTAGGTACCCGAAACTTGCATTAGCATAGGATTCGGCTGGTGACCCTCATGGGGCGTACCTAACCTGACAGAGTTGTGACCAAATAAGGTACCCGATCCTAGCATTAGCATAGGATTTGGCTGGCGACCCTCATGGGCCGTACCTCACCCAGTCGAGTAGTAAACGACCCCCAACTAGTGCCGGAGGTCGGTTGTAAGCTCACTTGGAGCGTAGCCGGGGAAGATGATGTCCCGACTGGCGCAAGTACTCGGTCAGTAGCCCTCATGGAGCATTCCGAGTGATTCTTGGTAGACTTGTCCAGCCCTCGAGCGTAGGAGATAGGCTCGCAGCTCTGAGTTCCTGTCACGCGTATCCGGAGCTGGCCCTGCACTATAAACATATCGGATGGGTAGCATCTGATGATGGAAACAATCACCCGAATAAAATGTATTTTACAATATATGTAAATATGAGTTCTTCCTCTTATTGATATTAATTTCCCCGAGTAATTGACCCCTTACGTTTAAGCACTCTGCCTGACTAATCATAGCCCCCTAGCGTCGGGAGTTGGCTCATGGCTCTTTCCCAGACACGTGTTTTGGGTGACTTGAGTTCGTCTTTCATGGAGCAAAGTTTCACGGATCATGATTTATGCTACTCGAATACTTTTGCAATCATTTAAGAGAAAAAGACAGAAAAAAGTGTAGCCTGTGCACCTATTAGGTGTAAGCGGCTGCAGCAATGGCAAGGCCAAATGAAGAACTATTTATCAGAGAGCGACTTAGCTGTTTGGTATTTGGGAGTGGGGATGTCATCCTTGTGTTTGGGCTTTTGAGCCCCCGAGCTTGTCACTTGTTGTCCTGATAATCTTCAGTTGTTGAAAGTCGAAGACGGTTGTGACCGACTGCCACAATGTAGCCGTCTGACTTGTGTTTGCGACTCCCGACTTTAGTCGGGACCGCGTCGTTGGTGCCCTCACGCTTCTTTTGTCAGGGTGCCTTCTTGTCATCGAGGGCCTCAGCCACAGCGTCAGCCGAGTCGGCGTACTTGTTCACCATGTCAAATAAAGCCTTGACAGAGTTAGGAGGCTTCCGCATGTATTTGTCAATGAACGAGGTGTTTTTGACTCCTTTTCGAAAGGCGGCGATGACGACCTCATCCTTAATCATTGGGATTGAATTCTTCTTCTCAGAGAACCTCTTGATGAAGTCACGAAGAGACTCGTTTTTCCTTTGATGTAACTGATACAGGTCGTACTCGGAAGATGGCCTCTCGTATGTTCCCTGGAAGTTGGCGATGAGGCGTTCCCGGAGTTCTCCCCAGGAGCTGATTGATTGCTTGGGAAGTCCTGTTAGCCATGTCCTCGCTGAGTCAGCTAAAGCGACTGGGAGGTAGTTAGCCATGACTTTGTGATTTCCTCTAGCTGCTCGGATCGCCAGAGTGTAGACCGTGAGCCAGGACTCAGGATTGGTCTTGCCGTTGTATTTGTCAATGCCTGTAGGCTTGAAACCCGACGGCCAGTCGACCTGTTGTAGCTCCTGGGTGAAGGCCGTTATGCCTTCGTCTTCATGAGGGCTCCGACTCCGAATACGGCGGCGAAACCGCTCGTGGTGGAGGCCAAAATGCTTGTTCTTGTCTTCTAGTTGGTGTCGCTCATCTTCTTCTCGTTCACGGCACTGAGCGATGATGCCTTGCCGAAGGTCGCGTCGTAGTCAGTCTCGGAGGTCCTGATCGTCCCAACGGTTGCTTTGACGTTGCCGGTTGTCGTTGGGGTTGCCGAGTGACGCCTGACGTGCCTCCGTATGCGGCTAACTGGAGCCAGCCGCTCGGCGTCGCTTTGAGGTAGATGAGACTGCCGTCGGGGATGTCGACCGGTTGGTCGGTTTGAGGGTATCACCCGACTGTTGGTGCTGCTGGCATGTAGCAGCGGTGATCATGGCTTTTATCCTTGCTATCGTCGGGGTGGCCTGGTGATCAGGCGCAAACTGGAGAATGTCCAGCAAAGTTGCAGCGGCCACGAGGTTTTGTTGCGGTGTGACGAAAACGTCGTGGTCGCCGACTCGGGTTTGGAGGGTTTGTTGCTGTGCAGTCCACCCGGCTCTGCGTAGACCGTCATTGTGAGCGTGCAGGTGTCTTGCTTCTTCCTCCTGTTGTTCTTGCAGTCGGCAGGCCTCCTCCTCTTGTTGCTCGTGTAGTCGGTGTGATTCCTGAGTAGGAGTAGAGCCTTTGGATGCCATGAAGATTTCTCGTAGCGGAGAGAAGCTTGCCGAACTGCTGTCCGACTTAGAGTCGGAGTCTGACTGGAAGTCAGAGTCCAACTAAGAGTCGAAGTCAGAATAATTGATGGGGGTGATTATAACTCCGACCTCCCTAGATCCGATCTCGAGCGGCTCTAGGCCGTATCCGAGTCGAACTCCAGAGGATCGGGTTTGCCGCGTCGGATGTTGTCTAGTGATATCTGTGGCGTTGCTGAGTCTGTACGGGAGATTGATGATCTCTTCCCTTCTTAGCTCGATCTTGGCCGGCTCAAGGCCGAGTCCGAGTCGAACACCAAAGGAAAGAGTTGTCCCGAGACCCGGATAAGATGAAGATTGCCGTAGCAAGTCGATGAGAGTTGCTGCAGCGTCGTGTGGACCGACTGGCGCGGAGTCGGTCGGTTCCCTGGCAGATCGGATCAAGTTCGAGTCGGCCAAGGTGAGATTGCCGATCTGGTCGGTGACGAAGTCGAGGTTTCTGAATGCAATTGTATCTCCGGGGGAGAGTTTGCCACCGTCGACTCCGGTTGCTAGATCCATTGAGCTTGTAGATGTAGATCTCGCCGAAGCCCCTACCTGACGTGCCAACTATCGATGTTTTACACCAGCAATAAATATATGGGGCTACTCTGCGGATGGAAACTCGGAGGATTGCAAAGGAACACAGAAGATTTTATACTGGTTTAGGCCCTCAATGCGAGGTAATACCCTACGTCCAGTTGTGGTGTTATTCCTTTGAGGATTTGTGGTGGTGATTCTGGTGAACCAACTCAACCTGCCCTCATGGGGCGCCCTGCCTCCTATTATATACTGGAGGACAGGGTTACAAGGTAGGAGTCCCAACCGGATTACGGCTAAGGGATCTCCTCTTAGAGATATAACGCACCCAACTAGGACTGTGTTTTTCTTATCGTACAAGGCAAAGTCTGCCGAGTGTGGCCATATCCCTAATTACAAGGCTAGGCCCATCCTCTATCCGAGTGGCCCATATGCTTGTCATGAGGTACCTAGGGCCCATGGCACCCACAAGTCAACTAGCGGGAATTAATCACGGAAAGGCAGTTAATATCTTATCTACTAATTAGGCAATGTTAGTATTTTTCTTTTAGGAAACCTGATCTCGTGTCCCATCAGGTCTTGTTAGTGTTTTCCTTCTGTAATTAGGAAATCGTGTATCGTGTCCAATAAGGACTTGTATCAACTCGGGGTATAAATACGTATGCCCGGGTACCTTGTAAACAATCACACAGATCAATACAATTTCGGTGCATCGCCACCCTTTTTGACAGGTTCTTGCTCCTTGAGCTGGGCTGCATCGGTTAAGTTCGACCTCCTGCGAGAGGGTAAGTCTCGTTACCCCGACTACCTTATCGGCTAGGACTTCCTTGGTTAGGTCCGATATTCTAGCTGATCTACGATAGTTGGCTAACCATGATGTATCTATTCTGTCTATAGCTGCATCAGTTAAGCTTGATCTCTTAGGCCGAGTAGATATATCACATCATGCGTGCATAGATTTATCAGCTTACTAGGTGTAATTTATCATCAGTTTGTGCTGCATCGGTTAGGTCTAACCTACTAAACTACCAGCGATAAGTTATTCCTGCTAAGTTGATAGATTTCATGCAAGCGTCTTATCGGAATGTATAGCCGATAAGTTATCGTATATTACATCACAATTGCATTAGATCTATTGGCTCATCGAGGTTCTTTTATCATTATTAATCTTACTGCATCAGTTAAGTTTGACCTACTTGATTGATAATGATAGATTTATTCTTGTTAAGCCGATGGGTGTCTATGC
Source organism: Oryza meyeriana var. granulata (assembly GCA_003991445.1). NCBI lineage: Eukaryota > Viridiplantae > Streptophyta > Magnoliopsida > Poales > Poaceae > Oryza > Oryza meyeriana. The sequence goes on along the minus strand of RYFJ01000625.1, from coordinate 443,589 downwards.
AATGTTTTATTTGAGTGTCTAGCTGATAAGTTATCTTTTTATTAAATAAAGCCGACTGCATTGTCTTTATTATTTTGTCTATCTACACTATCATCGGTTTCCTAGTCGATACACAAGCACCATTGCAATTGGCTGGAAGTCAATTGATTTATTTGTTTTACTTATTTATGCCATCATCGGCTTCCAGTCGATGTATAAGTGCTTCAGTTTATATCAGCAATCAGCCGATGAAACGAGTCCAAATCGGCTTCCAGCCGATTGGCTCACTAGTCTAATATTTCTATCTCCTTGTCAATTGCAGGGTCAAATTGACTGGCACGCCTACGAACCTCAAATTTAGGACCTGCACTGGAGTTAAGCAAATCTCCCAGGCCTTCGCGTGTCTAGTGCATCAAACCAGATCATCAGCTCGTTCTCAACGCTGCTGGTGATTTTCGGTGTCAACACAATGTAAACTGGTCTTTGAACTTTTTGTACGTGTCCTGGCTCTACCGCTCAACGACCAGCACCATGCTAACTACCTGAGTGGTTGCGGCCAGGTACAACATGAGTGGTTCCTGGGGCATTGGTCATGCTAACACCGGTGGTGATGTGAGGAACTTCTTGAAATCTTCGAAGGCTTGTTGGTCTTCTGGTGTCCTTTGAAAATTTTCAACTTTCTTTAGTAATTTGAAAAAGGGCATACCCCGTTCGCCGAGTCGAGAGACGAATCGACTGAGTGCTGCCATGCAGCTGGTTAGCTTCTGTACATCCTTTTGGCTAGTCGGGGGTGCCATGTTCATGATAGTGTTGATTTTCTCTGGATTTGCCTCAATGCCTTGTTGCGATACGATGAAGCCAAGTAGCTTTCCTGAAGGTACTCCAAAGACACACTTTTCTGGATTTAACTTCATCTTGAATCTCCAAAGGCTTTGAAAAGTTTCTTCCAAGTCGGCAATGTGGTCTTGCTTGACTTTGGTCTTGATCACCACATCATCGACATAGGCCTCCACATTGCACCCAAGTTGAGTATGAAGACACCGCTGGATAGCACGTTGGTACGTTGTGCCAGCGTTTTTCAACCCAAATGGCATAGTGACATAGCAATATGCCTCAAATGGCATGATAAAAGAAGTCTTTAGGTAGTCCTCCTCCTTTAGGCTGATTTGATGGCATCCCATTAATATTCGAGAAAACTGAGTAATTTGCATCCTACAGTTGAATCGACCACCCGATCTATCCTGGGTAGACCAAATGGATCCTTGGGACATACCTTGTTTAAGTCGGTATAGTCGATGCACATATGCCATTTACCGTTCTTCTTCTAGACCAAGACTGGGTTTGCCAGCCAATCCGGGTGGTAGACCTCTTTAATGAACCCGGTTGTGAGGAGTTTGGTTATCTCCTCCCGAATAGCATCTTTGCGGTCTTGCACGAAATGCCGTAGTCGTTGCTTGACTGGTTTGGCGTCCGACTTTGACATTGAGGGAATACTCGATCACCTCCCTTGGTACAACAGGCATGTCGGAAGGCTTCCAAACAAATATATCCCTATTCGCTTGGAGGAAGGTGATGAGCGCGTCTTCCTATTTGGTGTCGAGTCCGGTCCTGACAAGCACAGTCTTGGTGGGGTCAGAAGGTTCCAGGGGGATCTTCTTTGTCTCTGAATCCACTAAAATTCCTGACTTGGATGCTTTCTTCGCTAGAACTTGATCGTCCTCGTTTGTAGGTGTTGCAGCTAGTCGGATGTTGTTTTGTCCGACTGCCACTTCGTGAGACTGGACCAACTCGCAACTCTCCTTGTTGTAGGTGAAGGCTTGCTTGACATCGCTGTGCAAGGAAAGTACTCCTGCTGATCTTGGCATCTTGAGCACCATGTATGTATAATGGGGCACTGCCATGAATTTGGCTAGTGCAGGCCGACCGAGTATGGTGTGGTACACGTTCTCGAAGTCAGCAACCTCGAAGCAGATGTTCTTAGTGCGAAAGTTGTCCCGTGTGCTAAAAGTGACTGGTAGAGTGATCTGTCTGAGTGGAGTTAAGAGAGGCTGGGGATTACCCCGTATAAGGGAGCTGTACTCGGCCGCAGCTCAGATCGAGGGATCTTCATCTTGTTGAGCGTCTTGGTGAACAAATTGTTGTGTGCGTTTCCTCCGTCGATGAGAACCTTCTTCAATTTGACACTTCTGATGACCGGCTCTAGGACGAGTGGATATCATCCTGGATGCGTGACTCGGTCGGGGTCATCAGGATAGTCAAAAGTGATTACCGTCTTTGACCAACGCAGGTATTGGGGGGCGTCTGATGAGACCGAGTTGACCTCTCGGGCCGTTAGCTTCTGTTTTTTCTTAGACTAGTATGTACATGGCCTTTCAAAGATGTGATTGAGCTCAGCCTAGGGATCTTGGTAGTCGCCGGCTGCGCCTGAGTCTGGCTTATCCTTGTCCTTGTTGTCGCCAGACATTGATGTTTGCTCGGAAGCCGTGTGCTTCCCCTTTGGGTGGAAAGGGCATGGCCCGTTTATAACCTTCTGGTATTCATCCATCCTCAAGGGTCGCGGTCGACTACGCTCAACAACTGCCACAATATTGTCCGACTTATGCTTGCGATTGTTGGACTTAGTTGGGGCCACATCGTCGTTGTCCTTCCGCTTCTTCTGTCGGGGCTCCTTCTTGTCATCAAGGGCCTTAGCAATAGCATCGGCCGAGTCAGCATATTTGTTCGCCATGTCGAATAGAGCTTTGATAGAGCTTGGAGGCTTCCAAGTAAACTTAGCGATGAACGAGTATCCTTGACTCCCTTGCGGAAAGTGGCGATGACGACCTCGTCCTTGATCTTGGGTATTGAGTTCCTCTTCTCGAAGAACCGCTTGATGAAGTCGCAAAGGGACTCATTCTTCCTCTAGTGGCACTGATATAGATCGTACTTGGAAGATGGCCTCTTGTATATTCCTTGGAAATTTGCGACGAAACGCTCATGGTGTTCTCCCTAGGAGCCAATTGATCGCCTAGGAAGCCCTGTCAGCCATGTCCTCACCAAGTTAGCCAAGGCGACTCGGAGGTAGTTAGCCATGGCCTTGTAATCGCCTCCGGCCGGGCAGATTGCCTGTGAGCCAGGACTCCAGGTTGGTCTTCCCATCGTACTTCTCTATTCTAGTCGGCTTGAAGCCAAATGGCCAGTTGACTTATTGTAGCTCGTGGGTGAACGCTGGTACTCCTTCATCTGGGTGAGGGCTCCAACTCTGACTACGGCGATGAAATAGCTCGTGGTGGAGGCCGAAGCGCTCATGCTTATCTTCCAGTCAGCGGCGTTCATCCTCCTCACATTCTCGGCGTCGGGCATTGATGTCGTGGTGGAGATCCCACCGTACTCGTCCTGGGGCATCCTGGTTGTCACGGCGGTAGTCATGATGGTGCCGCCATCGATCGCTGTTCTGATTGCCGAGTGATGTATGATGTGACTCCGAGCAAGGCTAACTAGAGCCAGTTGCACGGCACTGTGCTGAGGTAGATGAGATCACTGTGTCTGAAGCCATCTTGTTTGTAAAGGAGTATGCAAAGGCTACGATAGCAAAAAACAAAATTTTTCTACCGCGCACACCAGGACATCATGCGAGAGAGGGATCATGGATCGTTACCACTAGACGCGTAGTGCAGCGGAAGTAGGGTTGGAGAAGCTGGTCCAACCACGCGCACGTTGAGGCAGTAGTGGAAGCAGTCGATCTCCGCAGATCTAATCAGCGTTGATGCCGATCAACGCCGCAACGAGCAGCGCCTCCACCGGTATCCACACGTCCGGGGCTGGAACGCCGATTGCGAGTGTACTAGCACTCGTGAGCGGCTAGGGTTTGGCTCAGGAGGTGGTGGCTAGGGTTTAGCTCGAGATCAACAGAAAAATGTGAATCTCGTCAGCCCCTCGCCTCCCTATATATAGACCTCCTCACTCGAGCCTCATGGACCGAGGCCCAGTAAGAGTCTACTCGGATCTCTATCCGAATCGAGCCCATATTCGAATCACATTCGAATAAGTGTTCCAACCCGTTAAGCGTGCAACTCTGTAGGTTCACGTATATTTTGTCATGACCCGGAAACACCTTTCTGGTCACCCTGTTAATAGTTGCCTCTAGCAAGGCATATTAACCTCAAAATATACGTAAAGATCATATCGGTTGAACCTGTAATGTCCTCATGTACAAATCCCTTTGCCTTACGATATCGATTGAGCTCAAGGCGAGACTTGTGTCATCCTCTTAATAGCTCAATCACTCTCTTGATCCTGTGATGGATTACAAACTTGTGATTGACACCTCAATCACACTAGCATGGCCATGCACTTCCATAATCCATTACATCGAGGGGCCCAGAGATATCTCTCCCGTAAGGAGGGGCAAATTCTATCTTGATCATTCACATCCCACTACATGTTTCATAGCAAACCTGAAGACTACTTTTATGACTACCCAGTTACAGAGTAGTGTTTAGTAGTCCCAAAATAAGCTACTACGTATGTTGAGAACCATGATGATCTCAAGTCTAAGGACTCTACATAAACACTACTTGAGACTAACTGATGACACATGAAATCTCTGCAGTATCTCATGGCGGGTCTATCCAACATATGTCCATATTATCGATTTGGTATCTCCATACCATGATCCATGAGACATGATCATCAATCAATACATATGCTGATGTTAGAATCATATTTGTTCCTCATATGATATATGATCAGGGATCATTTAGAAATAGCAACATTTGACATTAAGAGTCTCATGAATAAGTCACGTACTCATTGATCAACAATGATAATGTCTATTTCAAGGAACAAATCAATACATTATAAACATAGCATGTGATATATGTAACATCTCCATGTTGCCTCTAGGGCATATCACTAATAGTTTGATGGTACGAGGGTGTCTCCAGATTGTTGTCACACTGACAAGCTATGGCGGTGATCATTGCTTTGATCCTTGCGATGGTCTAGGTGGCCTGGTGGTTAGGCCCGAACTACAAGGTGTCGAGTAATGTGGCAGCGGCCACGACGTTGTGTTGTGGGGTCACGAAGACATCATGGTCGCCAACTCGGGTTTGGAGGATCTCCTGCTGAACAGTCCACCCAGTCTTGTGCAAGTTGTCATTGCGAGCATCGCGCTCGGCTTGCAAGCGTCGTGCGTCTTCCTCCTGTTGCTCACACAGTCGGTGAGCCTACTCCTCTTGCTGATCGTGTAATCGGCGTGCATCTTGAGTGGGAGTTGAGCCCTTGGATGCCATGAAGACTTCTCGTGGTGGAGAAAAGCTTGCCGAGCTGCTATCCGACTGTGAGTCAGAGTCGGAGTAGTTTAGGGGGGTGATTACAACTCCAACCTCCCTAGATCCAATTGCGAGCGGTTCTGGGCCGTATTCGAGTCAAAATCCAGGGGATTGGACCTGCCGCATCAGAGTGAGATTGAAATTGTTTGTAGCATTGCTGAGTCCAAATGGGAGATTGACGATCTCTTCCTCCCTTAGCCCAAGCTCAGCTAGCTCGAGGCTGAGTCCAAGTCGAACATCAAAAGAAAGAGTTGTCTCTGGACTTGCACATCTTGGGGATTGCCGCAGCATGTTGCCAAAGATTACTACAACGTTGTGTAGGCCGACTGGCGTGAAGTTGGCTTGGTTTCTAGCAGACCAGATCGAATCTAAGTCGGTCAGGGTAGGATCGCTGAATTTGTCGGTGACAAAGTCGAGGCTCCCGAAGCTATTTGCCTACCTGGGGAAGAACTTGACACCGTCGACTTCGGTGGTGGATCCATCAGGCTTGTTGAAGATGATCTCGCCGAAGCCCCTACCTGGCGTGCCAACTGTCGATGCTTTGTATCAGCAATAATAATATGGGGCTACTCATGAGACCTAAAGTTGATGGATTGCAAAGGAACACGAAACGAGTTTATCCTGGTTTAGGCCCTTAAGATGAGGTAATACCCTACTTCCAGCTATTGTGTATTGCCTTTGAGGTTTCTCTGATGAGATTGTGCTCTTGCCCCGAGGGGCTCCCTACCCCTCCTTATATACTGAAGAGGAAAGGTTATATGATAGGAATCCCAGTCGGACTCCGACCAAGGGATCTCCTTCTAGGAACACAACGTACCTGACTAGGATTATATCTCTTTCCCTATCATACAAGGTAATGTGCATCAAGTCCTGTTGTATCCCCAATTATAGGATTAGGCCCATCCTCTATCCAAGTGGCCACAAAACTTCCCATGAGGTACCTGGGGCCCATGGCCTCCACACTAGCTTGAGTAACATAGTACTCTTCCACTTGGCATAATTGGTCCCATCGAGGGGCTCAAGCTCTCTAAGGTAACCAAGAGCTGAAAAATCATAAGACATAAGTAAAGCATGTATGTAATTAATCTATGTTGGTACAATTAATTACACACTTAATATTCAGATAAATTTCTTAACTATATTATTGTTGGGCCAATGTAATTAAGAAAAACTAATTTATCCAAAAAAAGACATGAACTTATAATCGACGTTGGTAGAAAATAAATTCATATCATGAAAAATTATCTAGCCAAGCTTCTCGTTGGTTCCATTTAGCTAGAAACAATTAATAAAATTCATCTCATATTTTTTCAGCAATTTTTTGAGCATAAAATATCAATTATATGAGTTCTATAAATGAAAAAGAGTATAGAAATAGTTGGAAATAATTAAAAATCCAAAATTGGCCCAAAAAGTAAATCGGCCCGTTATTGTGCACCGGCGTGTGTGGTCGCGCTCGGCCTGGACTGGCCCAACAATGCAGTGAGCCTTGGCGTGATTGATCTAAGCCGTCTGATCTGATGGACGGTTCGATTCAATCCCACATCTTTAACTGAGATGGCCGTCCGAAGCTTGATGAATGGCTAGGATTTAATGAAAAATGGCAAGCCAATCGCATCCGTTGAGATCTAATCGGATGGCTTAGAATCAATTTGCATTGGAGTAAAACTCCACGGCGGCCGAATCCCTAACCCTAATCCCCATTCTCATCCTCTTCTCCTTATCTCGCGGTGAGGCGATGGCGGTGGCGATCCGGTGGAGTGGCAGCAGAACGCCCGTGCGTGACGTCTGATTGTAGGATCGACTCATACTAAGATAGGCAATCAGAGGGGGGCGGTGAATGATTGCATAAGTCAAAAATAAAATCTAACACTTTCCCCTAATCACAAAACCTGAAAAACCGCGTTTTCAGAATCTGGACAGAACACTGTTTCGTCATTAAACAGATTATAGCCGTAGATCCGTAACTCCGATCGACCTGAAAATTTGTCAGAATAAACTAGAGAAAATTTGAAAACAAACCCAATTAGAATCACATCAATCGGACTTCTGGATCTCAAGATATTAACGAAACAAAATTACTAAACAGAAGATTGACGAAAATTAATTAAACCCTAATTAATTTATTAAACAAGATCCAAAAATAATTAACCAACCAAACTTTTCAGAACACTAAAAAACACCCTTGCTAGATTTTAGATCAAAGAAACCAACCCAAATCTTAGAGAAAACAAATCAATCTAAAATCCATTGCTAGGCATGCATAAAGATGAACGAGAAAGAGGGATTAATTACCGTACTAATATTCCATAAACTTTACCTTTATTACCAAGATTGTGCTTACAAGATGTTTCTTCAAAACATCCAAAAGATTTCTCCACGACAAATTCGCTCTCTAGAAACCCTAAAAAAATCCCTCAAAAAATTAACAGGGAGTCACTATTTATAGAACCAAAACCCCTTCGTGGACCATCTGGACTGTTGCCTTGCCTGTACAGCGCTAGGCCCGTGCATCTCCCCGTGTGCTACAGTATCCCGAGGTACTGTAGCACCATGTCACGGACTCCTTTTTCCTTTTCGATTTTTCCAACGTTTATACAGTGCCTTGTGAAGCTCGTTTTGAATATCTTCCCACACAGTTTTCGCTCACTATGTGTCACCTTGTGTCCCACCTTGTCACCCTGTATCCTTGACCGTTCTGGACCTAAACTCCTCCCTAAGTTTAGTCCCTATCCCGTCGCTGACCAAAGTTAACCCCAAGTACCTACACACAAATAGACCAAACACACTATTTTCGGGTACAGATATTTGCAACTTGACCCACGTCAGTCATACACACGCTTATCACGCTTTTCAATGCCAAGTTCATAAATCATAAGATAAGCCAATTTTTCAGCATATGATTTTACATTGATGCCGCGCACTGCTTCGCGGAGGTCGATGGCGACGAAGACGGTGCAAGGCCATAGCGATGCGAGGCCACCTGGGGCCCAAGTGGCGGACTGATGCCACTTGGGTTCTGGTTGGATGCTGTGTGCGGCGAGCTGATGCCGACGCAGCCCCGACGGCAACGACATTTTCACTGGTAAGTCTAAACCGGGGAAAAATGGATTGAAATTTTGGGATTTTGGGTTCGGGATTTTGGTAATTTTTTCAATTAGGGTTCTAAAATTTGGGGAAATTGTGGATTTGAATACCCGCTGATTCTCCTCCTTCTAATTTGCTACCCAAGCCCTAAAATCGTATAAATTTTAAACTTGAACTTAAAGCCTATAGGCAGCGCTAATATGAACCCTAATCTGAGCAAAATCCGACTAATTAGACTAAATATTTAGGGTTAAAATCTATTAAAACATAGATTATGCAATCTACTAAAATTTAAATGCGTTCCCTAAGCCTTCTCCATGTCCTATTTAGGTTAGAGACCAAGCAGGACTCATTAAATACCATGTACACTGAACGAAACAGAAAAACTGCCATAATTCCAATCGGACTCGGGCTGTCAGTCTGACCATTGGGCCTATACCAGTCTGACCGCAAGCACTCCGCTGGTCTGACCGGCTCCATAAGGGCGGTCTAACGGGCCTCCTGAGGAAGGTTCAGGACTTTTCCAAATTTGGTTTCCAATCACTATATCTTTTCCATAGTGCCAAATTCAATTGTTAACACATGCCCCCTTCCTTTTTGGCAAACTTGAGAGCCAAAAAGCACGAAAACATGGGTCTTAGGGCGATAAACCATTATCGGCCTTATAAGCTTCCTAAGCGTCTTGCCAAAACACTCGGGAAATACTTCTTGAGATATTTTCCATTAATTGCTCTTTAAATCGTTCTCCTTGCAATGTCTCAACAAATACGCATTCCATGAACGATTCCAACTGTCCGGTAAGGACCTTCCCAACTAGGTGACCATTTACCGAATTCTTGGCTTTTAGTACCCAATGGCAAAATCGTCTTCCACACTAAGTCTCTGATTTGAAACGATTTTGCTCTAACCCTCTTATTATAAGCTTTGGCTACTCTTCTTTTATCTCTCTCAATTTCTTCCAAAGCCTTCAAACGTTTATCAGTCACTTCATCAAGATTATCCATCATCAAGGTTTTGTAGTCATCAACCATTAAATCGTCTTGTTTGACTAATCTTAGAGAACCAAGATTTACCTCAACTGGTAAAATGGCTTCTTGCCCATAAACTAGTTCAAAAGGAGTCACCTTGGTGGCACCATGTTTAGATATCCTATGAGCCCACAATACCTCAGAAAGCACCTCATGCCACCACCTAGGGTGTTCTTCAATCTTTTTAACTAGTTTTAACAGAAACCTTATTACTCGACTCGGATTGACCATTAGCCTAAGCATGTAGATTATGCAATCTACTAAAATTTAAATGTTTAGCTATCCTTTGATCACCTAATGCAGAAGATAGGACCGACCGGTAGTGATGAAGCCATCACGATTTGCTCGTTCCTTGGTGAAATCCGGTGTGGACGTATAGGATGAGGCTCCTCAAACCGCACCAGCGTTCGTCATAGATGTAGTAGCGGTATGGGTGAGGTAGCGGAGTCCCTCTGGTCGCCACCTACACTGCCCAGGGACGGCCCTTCTCTTCCCTTCCGGTGCTCTCAGGATCGGCTAGGGTTTTTATGGTTTTCAGGGAGAGAGGAACCATGAGAGAGATCGTCACCACTCTCACAGGCCGGCCTCCCCTTTTAATTTTGCGCTAAGGGAATCGGGGGCTACTCCAAAAGGAAGGTTTTGGTGTGCTTTCGATCATCACGCGTAGTCTAAATGGAAGGCGATAAAATCACTGTGATCATGCATGCGCAAGGGTGGAACTTGCCATGCCGTGATTACCTCCCAGTTTCCAAAGCCGAGAGAGTGAATTTTCCCAACAGAGCATAGTTGTTGATGCTTTGTATCGGCAATAATTATATGGGCTATTCGCAAGACCTAAACTTGATGGATGCAAAGGAACACGATACGAGTTTATCCTGGTTCAAGTCCTTAGGGTGAGGTAATCCCCTACTACCAGCTATTGTGTATTGCCTTTGATGTTTCTCTGGTGAGATTCTGTATGATGTTGTTCTCTTGCCCCCAGGGGGCTCCTTGTCTCCCCTTATATACTGAGGAGATAAGGTTACAAGCTAGGAATCCTAGTTGGACTTCGATCAAAGGATTTCCTTTTTGGAATACATCGTAACTGGCTAGGACTATATCCTTTTCCTTGTCATGCAAGGTAACATAAGCCGAGTTCTTCTATATCCCTAATTACATGATCAAGCCCATCCTCTATCTGAGTGGCCATATTGCTTTCCATGAGGTACCCGGGACCCATGGCCTCCACAGTAGCCCTTGAGACCTTCATAGTTGAGTCACAACTGACGCCGAGTGCTTATCCTCCATGGTGAAGATTTCCCGAGTGCATTGCTCCCGAGTACTCTTTGTCCAAGTACCTTTTCTCCAAGTCCTGCTTCATGTCAGCTGGCAATGAGGCTATGAAGGGCTTCATAGAAAAAGTTGAATAGTGTGCAACGAATTGGTGCACCTATTAGGTGTAGCCCTCGACTTTGTGCTTAATTGTGAAACAATTAAATATAAAGTCAAAGATCTTTAACCTTTAAGTCTTTCCGGAGTCATATATTTCTTAGAAATTGGACTCTTCAACATCATATTAGCTACGAATATTTTTGCTCAAGGCAATTTGGCTAAGTATGTAAGCCGAGTACCACTTCATGGATTTTGACCCAATATGTGGTTAGGTGTACTCGAGAGATACCTGCATTCCCAATTTTAATGGAGACCAGCTTTTGATCCTTGTAAGGATATATCCTCAATAACTAATAAATAATTTAGATATCTAAACACATGTGTCCAGCAATTAGGCTCAACATGAAGCATATCTGAATATTTTTATCGGTTCTTGTAAAATAGCACCTGTACTATGATTTTAATAAAGACAGTTGTTGGCCCAATTAGACATGCTATTTAGGAACTCATATCTTATGGCCCATTACTGAGCAGACTGGCCCAAGCCAACCACCCATCGCAGGCCTATAAATCCCAAGGAGAAAGAAAAGATTCCCCTTTCATCCCCAAATCGCCAAATCGTTTCGGCTTCCAGAAAATGCGCCCAAACCTCGCGCTCTCCGCTTCCGCCTAGGGTTTCCGATTGCTCAATCTCCCCTCCACAGATCTGCAAGGCCTTCCATTCCAACTTCGATTCCTTTCATCTAGAAGCTTTTCTCCCTCTTTACGCACTCTGAAAATGCCAAGGGCTTCCTTTGATGCCCTCCTCATTCCATCCGGAACATGGCCAACCTCAACAACATGTTCTTCAAAGTTGGCTCACCTAGAGAGAAAGAAGTGCCTCTAGCCAAAGGAGCTTATCAACTGGCGTCCGGCCATCGGTGAGACAATCCCTTCCCCAGATTCCCACGAAATCATGGTGTTTGCATCTTTTTGAATAGGGGTTTCACTCTTCCTTCTTCAGATTTTCTCCGTGGCCTCCACGATTAGTATCAAATTGAGCTCATTCATCTTAACGTCAACTCCATCCTCCAAATTTCTATTTTTGTGACCCTTTGTGAGCACTTTCTCAGGGTCGATCCCCATTTTAATCTCTTCCAGTTCCTCTTCCACGTCAAATCCCAGCCATCAAAATCCAAACCCCAAGTCATAGGGGGAGCAGGGTTTCAACTCCGCAACGAGATGAAGAAGGCCTATCTCCACATCCCCCTGAAGACTTTGCTGAAAGGGTGGCATCAGGAGTGGTTCTACTGTTCAAACACGGAGCCCTCCTTGCTGCCCTTCACGGTGAAACCTCCTATGGTCCTAGATAGCTGGATGGCTCTTCCTTCAGCTATCGACATGGTTCAGGTGCTGCTGCTGCTGGAGAAAATTGAAGCCCTAAAGGACAAGGGGTTGACAGGGCTGTGGGTGGCACGAACTTTCCAAAATAGGTGCATACAAATCTTGAAGGCTAGGATTCATCTTGGTTATGATTACCAGGGAGAGAAAGGCCCCACTCGGGAGTGCTCCAATTTTGCTGACAAGGACATCATCACCGACACCCTGTTCGACTACTTCGTTAACGGAGTAGCTAAGACTTTGGATGCTAAGAGGGCTACCAAGCCCTATTGCCAGAGCAGGCCCTGACTAATGGTAATATCTTGTCTTTTGGTCATCTTGATCTTTGTCTATGATGGTGGATATGAACCCAGTCCAATTGAGTCTGCCTTTATGCATAATGTTTGCAGGAATTTGTCAAATTCTCGTCGAACCCTCCTTGCTAGGGAGTCTAGGAAACGGCTGGCCAGCCCATCAGCTCTCCAACCCAGCCGCAAGAGGACTGGGAAACAACCTTTGGCAGACTAGGCCAAGAAGAAAGACATGCCGAGTATGGCATCAGGCGGTCCCAAGATCAAGGACCCCAGTAGCGCAGCCCCAGGACTAACCAGCACTAGGACCACATTGCCGACTGCTCCACTAGCCCAGTGTGGAGGCCATGGGCCTTGGGTACCTCATGACAAGCATATGGGCCACTCGGACAGAGGATGGGCCTAGCCTTGTAATTAGGGATATAATAGGACTCGGCAGACTTGACCTTGTACAACAGGGAAAATACAGTCCTAGTTAGGCACGTTGTATTCCTAGAAGGAGATCCCTTGGTCATATTTTGATTGGGACTCCTACTTTGTAACCCTATCCCCCAGTATATAAGGGGAGGCAGGGCACCCCCTGAGGGCAGAAGTACAATCCCACCAGAGAAACCTCAAAGGAAATACACCACAACTGGACATAGGGTATTACCTTATCTCGAGGGCCTAAACCAGTATAAACCTTTTGTGTTCCTTTGCAATCCATCGAGTTTCGGTCCGACGAGTAGCCCTATATATTTATTGCCGATACAAAACATCGACAGTTGGCACGTCAGGTAGGGGCTTCGTCGAGATCAACTTCATCAAGCCTGATGGATTCAATCACCAGAGTCAACGGCATCAACTTCTTCCCCGGGCAAACAATCAGCTTCGGGAGCCTCGACTTTGTCGCCGATGAATTCGGCAACCTTATCTTGTCCGACTCGGATTCGATCTGATTGGCTAGGGATCAAGCCAACTCCGTGCCGGTCGACCTACTCAACACTACAGCAATCTTCGGCAACATGATGCGGCGATCTCCAATATGTCCGAGTCTAGGGACAACTCTTTCTTTCAGTGTTCGACTGGGACTCAGTTTTGAGCCGGCCGAGATCAGGCTAAGAAAAGAAGAGATCATCAATCTCCCATTCGGACTCAGCAACGCTACGGATATCTTCAATCAACATCCGATGCAGCAAACCCGATCCCCTGGGGTTCAACTCGGATATGACCTAGAGCCGCTCGAGATCGGATCTAGGAAGGTCAGAGTCGTCATTACCCCCTTTAACTATTCCAACTTCGACTCTCAGTTAGACTCCAACTCTAAGTTAGAGAGCATGTCGGCAAGCTTCTCTCCGCCACGTGAAGTCTTTATGATATCCAAGGGTTCAGCTCCTACTCAGGAAGCACGAGGACTACGTGAGCAGCAAGAGGAGGAGGCCCGCCAACTGCAAGAACATCAAGAGGAAGAAGCAAGACGCCTGCACGCCTGCAACGACGACCTGCGCAGGGCTGGGCGAACTGCTCAGCAACAAATCCACCAAACCCGAGTCGGCGACCACGCCGTCTTCATTACACCTCAACAGAACATCGTAGCTGCTGCAACTCTGCTGGACACACTCCAGTTTGGGCCATCAGGCCACCCTAACTATGGCAAGGATAAAAGCTATGATCACTGCTGCTGTGTGCCAGCAGCATCAACAGTCGAGTGATACACTCATACCAACTAACAAGTCGGCTACCCCAACGGCAGTCTCATCCGCCTCAACACGACGCCGAGTGGCCGGCTCCAGTCAACCGCACCCAGAGTTAAGCCAGACGTCGCTCGGCAACCCCAACACTGACCGGCGGTGTCGACAACAAAACGACCATCGGGCCAACTGTAACACCCTGCCCTCCAGAACCGCGCAGCCTAGCCCATCCGATGGGTAGGCCCACTTACACATAGCACCCCACTTACACTTTCGTCCTCGCTTCGTGTAAAAGGGTTAACCTAGAAGTGCTATGGTTGGAGGGACAAGGCCTTATAAGTTGGTTCAACTCTTGCTCAACTAGCTAGGTGGTACTATTCATGTGCACACGACACTCATGGGCCATATGGGCCATATCCTAATTGGGCCAGGATGTCACACACACCCCCCCCTCAAAGGACCTGGTGTCCCCGCCAGTCCAACTTACCCGTATAGCCACACAGGCATACAGGCAAATGTCCAGGAACGCGCCCTCTCTTAGCGCACGTCCGTACGTCCAGTGCCGGCGCCATATGCCACACCATGTGCCTCACACAGAGCCCACATGCGTCATGTGCCATATGCCCGCACACTGACCCGTACGCGCAACTGCGAGGGTCGGCTCTGATACCATTTGTAACACCCTGCCCTCCAGAACCGCGTAGCCTAGCCCATCTGATGGGTAGGCCCACTTACACATAGCACCCCACTTACACTTTTGTCCTCGCTTCGTGTAAAAGGGTTAACCCGGAAGTGCTATGGTTGGAGGGACAAGGCCTTATAAGTTGGTTCAACTCTTGCTCAACTAGCAAGGTGGTACTATTTATGTGCACATGGCACTCATGGGCCATATGGGCCATATCCTAATTGGGCCAGGATGTCACACCAACTAGGATTTTCGAGGCCAACTACGATGTGATCTTCGGCAAGACATCAATGCACAACACCGCGAACGCAAGGAAGATGAGCAGCCCTGACTGGAAGATGAGAACAAGCGTTTCAGCCTCCACCACAAGCGATTTCACCACCGTAGTTGGAGCTGGAGTCCTCATGCAGATGAAGGAGTACTGGCCTTCACCCAGGAGCTGCAACAGGTCGACTGGCGGTTGGGTTTTAAGCCAACTGGAATCGAGAAGTACGATGGGAAGACCAATCTTGAGTCCTGGCTCATGGTCTACACTCTGGCAATCCAAGCAGCTAGAGGAGATCACAAAGCCATGGCTAACTACCTCCCAGTCGCTCTAGCCGACTTGGCGAGGACATGGCTAACTGGACTTCCTAAGTGATCAATCGGCTCCTGGGGAGAACTCCGAGAATGCTTCATTGCCAATTTCCAAGGAACGTACGAGAGGCCATCTTCCGAGTACGATCTGTATCAGTTGCATTGTGGAGGCCATGGCCCCCGGTACCTCATCACAAGCATATGGGCCACTCGGATAGAGGATGGGCCTAGCCTTGTAATTAGAGATATAGTAGCACCCGGCAGACTTTGCCTTGTACAATAAGGAATATACAGTCCTAGTCGGGTAAATTGTATCTCTAAGAGGAGATCCCTTGGCCGTATCCGGCTAGGACTCCTACCTTGTACCCCTGCCCCCTAGTATATAAGGGGAGGCAGGGCGCCCCATGAGAGAAAAGGGATCATAAATCACTATAAATCCTCAAAGGAATAACACCACAACTGGACATAGGGTATTACCTCACATCGAGGGTCTGAACCAATATAAAATCTCTCTGTGTTCCTTTGCAATACACCGAGTTTCCGTCCGCCGGGTAGTCCCATATTCATATTACCGGTGTAAAACATCGATAGTTGGCGCACCAGGTAGGGGAGGGAGTCTTGGCTGAAGGGAGCCGTCAATCAGCTCAGGGACAAAAATTAGGACCAAGCCAAGAAGATTGGAAGTAAGTCTCCCGAACGTCTTCCTGACTGAGCCCTTAGTATATTTCTCCAGCTGTGTTGTTTCCTGACTGCCCAGTTGTGTCTTGACTGCAATGTTGAGCACTTGACTATTCTAATGTGCAGCCCTCGAAGCTGAGCTGAAGACCCGAACAGAGGGAGAAATCCAGCTGAAGGAGGCTGAGAGAGCCAAGGCCGAGCTTGAAAAAGACAAGGCCGACTTGACAAGGGCCAAGGCCGAGCTTGAGAAGGAGAAGGTTGACTTGGAGAAGGCCAGTACTAAGCTCAAGAAAGAAAAAGCTGAACTGGAGAAGGCCAAAGCCAAGTGGGAGGCCGATTACGAAAGTAAGTCTCCGCTTCTGACAATGATCTTAACCAATCCATTAAGTACTCTGTCTGGAATTTTGCCTGACAAGTTTACTTGTCGGCAAACCCGGGCAGCTGCTAGAGCCAATGCCCAAATCCAATTTCAGGCTTTGCAGAGGAGATAAAGGTCGTCAAGGAGTCACGAGAGATCCTTGCCGAGTCTGTGAAAGGGCTCCTTGACGTGATGGATCCTTGTTATGTGGGAACCAGCTCCAACATGGTGTCTCAGGTGCAGGCGTGCCTTAACAAAGCACCGAGTATCCTGAAGAGGTACTCGGATGAGCGTGTTGTCATCGGCGTGGCCCAAACCCTGGCGATGACCAAGTCAATCTACCCTAGGGCAGATATTGAAGCCATCGAAGAGGGATTCGCCGAGGAGACGACACCTGAGGAGGCGCTGGAGTTGATAGCCTAGGCGAGGCCGACTGCGGAGGTGATTACCCAAGACCTGGGCATGTAAGAACAGTCCATTATGCAGTCGGTGTATATAAACTTTTTGTAAGGACATGTGTAAATATATGTGTCATGCTGCCAAGCTCTAAGTTCTGACTTAGTTATCATTAGCTTTACCCGACTATATAGTCTACGCCGAGTTAGTCTTTAGGAACTTAATAAAATCATTCACCGCAGAAAGCTATACTCGGGCAGACATAACAAAGTCGTTGCAAAACTTCATAACTTAAGCAAAACAGGCTCGTATATTATTGATAGAGCACATATAATACATGCAGCCCCCGACTCACTACTCGGTTGAAACAAGCGGTGTAGTGAGTCAGAGAAAAATTGTACACATGGAAAAATGTAAAACTCAGGTATAGAAAGGACGTAGATGTTCTATATTCCATGAGTTGCTGACGAGGGCACCATCTTCGGTCTTCAGTCGGTAGGTGCCTGGCCGTGTAACCTCGGCTATAATGAACGGCCCTTCCCATATTGGGGATAGTTTATGCCTGTCTTTGGTGGTTTGTATTTTTCTCAAGATGAGATCTCCGACCAAAAAGGCGCGGCCACGGACATTGCGGTTGTGATAGCGACGCAGGCCTTGAAGATACCTTGCCGACTGGATTATTGCGATGTCCCTTGCTTCTTCCAACTGATCTAGTTCGACCAATTGGGTATTGTTTGAGGTGTCTTCTGAGTAAGCCCGAACTCGCGGAGAGCCGAACTCTAACTTGGTTGGTAGCATAGCCTCGGCACCGTAGACCAGAAAGAAAGGGGATTGCCCTGTTGCCCAACTAACCGTGGTTCTGAGAGACCAGAGAACAGATGGGAGCTCTTATACCCACCGGCCCGTGTATGGTTGTAGTCAGTCGAATATCCTAGCCATGATACCTTGTAAGACCATACCATTGGCGCGTTCAACCTGCCCATTGCTCCGTGGGTGTGCCACAGACGCATAGCAGATCTTGATGCCGAAGTCGTCACAGAAATCTTGAAACACGCCACCCGTGAACTGAGTACCGTTGTCCATGATGATGCCGTTAGGGACCCCGAATCGGTATAATATACTCATAATGAAGTCCTTTGCTCATGCCGCTGTTATAGTAGCAACGGGTTTTGCCTCAATCCACTTCGTGAATTTATCCACCACGACGAACAAGTGTGTGAACCCTCCTAGCGCTTTCTTGAAAGGCCCGACCATGTCAAGCCCCCATACTGCAAAGGGCCAAGAGATTGGGATTGTTTGGAGTTTTTGGGCTGGAAGATTGGTTTGTCTTGCATAGAACTGGCAACCCTCGCATGTGCAAACAATGTCTTTGGCGTCTGTTATTGTTGTTGGCCAGAAAAATCTCTGCCGGTAAGCCTTTCCGACTAACGTCCTGGATGCGGCATGGTAGCCACATATGCCCGAGTGGATCGATTGTAGAATCTGCTTGCCCTCCTCAGTGGTGACGCAGCGCATGAGGACACCGGATGCACTTCTTCGGTACAGGTCTTCTCCGACGACTAAGAAACTCTTGCTTCGATGTTTAATTTGTTCGGCTTGACTGCGATCTTCTAGGAGTTCATCATCCAGGAGGAATTTGAGAACAGGAGTCCGCCAGTCTTCGCATATGTTCAGTACTTCGTCTATTGCCGAGGTAGGTTCACCTCCTGATGTCGATGTTTTACACCGGCAATAAATATATGGGGCTACTCGGCAGATGGAAACTTGATGGATTGCAAAGGAACACGTAGAGATTTTATACTGGTTCAGGCCCTCGATGTGAGGTAATACCCTACGTCCAGTTGTGGTGTTATTCCTTTGAGGATTTGCAGTGGTGATTCTGGAGAACCAACTCAACTGCCCTCAGGGGGCGCCCTGCCTCCCTTATATACTAGGGGACAGGGTTACAAGGTAGGAGTCCCAACCAGATTACGGCCAAGGGATCTCCTCTTAGAGATATAACGCACCCAACTAGGACTGTGTTTTTCTTATCGTACAAGGCAAAGTCTGTTGAGTGTGGCTATATCCCTAATTACAAGGCTAGGCCCATCCTCTATCCGAGTGGCCCATAAACTTGTCATGAGGTGCCTGGGGCCCATGGCACCCACAGTAGCCCCTGAGACCTTCATAGTTGAGTCACAGCTGATGCCGAGTGCTCATCCTCCACAGTGAAGTCTTCCCGAGTGGATTGCTCCCGAGTACTCTTTGTCCGAGTGAGTCTTCTTCCCGAGTCCTGCTTCATGTCAGCTGGCAGCGAGGCTATGAAGGGCTTCATGTAGATATATGAATAGTGTGCACCGAATAGGTGCACCTATTAGGTGTGGCCCCCGACTTTGTGCTTAATTGTGAAGATAAATTAAACATAAGTCAAAGATCTTTAACCTGAAGTCTTTCCCGAGTAGATTACTACTGGTATATGAGACTCTTCGGTATCATGTCAACCGAAATATGATTTATAGTCTTACCGAGCAGAGAACTACTTGTATGTAGGACTCTTCGACTTCATGTCAGTCGGAATGGGTATTTATAGTCTTGCCGAGTAGGATGCTAATCGTATATGGGACTCTTCAGCGTCATGTTAGCTGGAAAGAGGGGTTTATAGTCTTTCCCGAGTGGCGTCCCACCCTGAAGTTAGACTCCTCCGCATCATGTCAGCAGGGATAATATTGCTCATGGAAACTAATGGCCACGCATGTAGGCCGAGTACCACTTTATGAAAATAAATCCACGGCGTGGTCAGGTGTACCCAAGAAAGATACCTGCATCCCCAATTTTAATGAAGACCAGCTTGTGATCCTTGTAAGGATATATCCTCGAGACCTGGTGGATAAAATAGATACCCAAACATATATGTTTAGCAATAAGGCTCTCATGAAGCATATCTGTTTACCTCTTCGGCTCCTGTTGGTAGCACTAGTGCTATAATTTCAACTCAGCCTGCGGGCGGCCCACTTGGAGCATGCTACTGTAGGAACTCATATCTTGGTGGCTGCTACCAAATAAGCCGGCCTGAGCCGACCTACCCAGCATAGCTCTATAGAAGTATCATCCATCACATGTTAGGATGAGTTTTTTGGTGTCGGTAACCGCAATCAGCTAGAGAAATCCTTATTTGCAAGCCTTTCCAATTTACGTTCTGGATGCAACCTGGTTGCCACATAAGCCTGAGTAGGTATATTGCAGGATCTGCTTGCCCTCCTCAGGTGTGACGCGGTGCATGAGAACCCCAGATGCGCTTTGATGATATAAGTCTTCTCTGACTTGGGTAAAGCCGAACAAGGTACCCGAGCCTTGCATTAGCAGAGGGTTCGGCTGGCGACCCTCATGGGGCGTACCCTATCCAATAGAGTTATGGCCAAATAAGGTACCCGACCCTTGTATTAGCATAGGATTCGGCTGGCGACCCTCATAGGGCATACCTGATCTGACAGAGTTGTGTCAAAATAAGGTACCCGAATCTAGCATTAGCATAGGATTCGGCTGGCGACCCTCATGGGGCGTACCCTACTTAGCCTAGTTGCGACCGAATAAGGTACCCGAACCTAGCGTTAGCGTAGGATTCGGCTGGCGACCCTCATAGGGCGTACCTCACCCAGTCGAGTAGTATACGACCCCCAACTAGCGCCGGAGGTCGGTCGTCAGCTCACATGGAGCGTAGCCGGGGAAGATGTCGTCCCGACTGGTGCAAGTACTCGGTCAGTAGCCCTCGTGGAGCATCCCGAGTGTATTTTGGCAGACCTGTCTAGCCTTTGAGCATAGGAGATAGGCTCGCAGCCCTGAGTTCCTGTCACGTGTATCTGGAGCTGGCCCTGCACTATAAAGATACCGGATGAGTAGCGTCTGATGATGAAAACAATCACCCGAATAAAATGTATTTTACAATATATGTAAATACGTGTTCTTCCTCTTACTGATATTAATTTCTCTGAGTAGTTGACCCCTTACGTTTAAGCACTCTACCCGACTAATCATAGCCCCCTAGCGCCGGGAGTTGGCTCATGGCTCTTTCCCAGACACGCGTTTTGGGTGACTTGAGTTCGTCTTTCATGGAGTAAAGTTTCACGGATCAGGATTTATGCTACTCGAATACTTTTGTAATTATTTAAGAGAAAAAACAGAAAAAAGTACAGCTTGTACACCTAATAGGTGTAAGCGGCTGCGGCATTGGCGAGGCCAAGTGAGGAAAGATTTATCAGAAAATGACTTAGCTGTTCGGTATTTGGGAGTGGGGATGCCATCCTTGTGTTCGGGCTTTTGAGCCCCCGAGCTCGTCACTTGTTGTCCTGATAATCTTCAGTTGTTGAAAGTCGAAGACGGTTGTGACCGATTGCCAGAATGAAGCCGTCTGACTTGTGTTTGTGACTCCCGACTTTAGTCGGAACTGCGTTGTTGGTGCCCTCCCACTTCTTTTGTCAGGGTGCCTTCTTGTCATTGAGGGCCTCAGCCACAGCGTCAGCCGAGTCGGCGTACTTGTTCGCCATGTCGAATAAAGCCTTGATAGAGTTAGGAGGCTTCCGTGTGTATTTGTCGATGAACGAGGTGTTTTTGACTCCTTTTCGAAAGGCGGCGATGACGACCTCATTCTTGATCATTGGGATTGAATTCTTCTTCTCAGAGAACCTCTTGATGAAGTCACGAAGAGACTCGTTCTTCCTTTGATGTAACTAATACAGGTCATACTCGGAAGATAGCCTCTCGTATGTTCCCTAGAAGTTGGCAATGAGGCGTTCCCGGAGTTCTCCCCAGGAGCCGATTGATTGCTTGGGAAGTCCTGTTAGCCATGTCCTCGCTGAGTCGGCTAAAGCGACTGGGAGGTAGTTAGCCATGACTTTGTGATTTCTTCCAGCTGCTCAGATCGCCAGAGTGTAGCCCATGAGCCAAGACTCGGGATTGGTCTTGCCGTCATATTTGTCGATGCCTGTAGGCTTGAAACCCAACGGCCAGTCGACCTGTTGTAGCTCCTGGGTGAAGGCCGGTATGCCTTCGTCTTCATGAGGGCTCCGACTCCGAATACAGCGGTGAAACCGCTCGTGGTGGAGGCCGAAAGGCTTGTTCTTGTCTTCTAGTTGGCATTGCTCATCTTCTTCTCGTTCACGGCGCCGAGCAATGATGTCTTGCTGAGGGTCGCACCGTAGTCGGTCTCGGAGGTCCTGATCGTCCCGACGGTTGCTTTGACGTCACTGGTTGTCGTTGGGGTTGCCGAGTGACGCCTGACGTGCCTCCGTATGTGGCTGACTAGAGCCAGCCGCTCGGCATCGCTTTGAGGTAGATGAGACTGCCGTTGGGGATGTCGACCGGTTGGCCGGTATGAGGGTATCACCCGACTATTGGTACTGCTGACATGCAGTAGCGGTAAGCATGGCTTTTATCTTTGCGATCGTCGGGGTGGCCTGGTGATCAGGCCCGAACTGGAGTGTATCCAGTAGAGTCGCAGCGGCCATGATGTTCTGTTGAGGAGTAATGAAGACATCGTGGTCGCTGAGTTGGGTTTGGAAGATTTGTTGCTGTACAGTCCGCCCGGCCCTGCGTAGATCGTCGTGCCGGCGTCTTGCTTCTTCCTCTTGTTGCTCTCGCAGTCGGCGTGCTTCCTCCTCTTGCTGCTCGTGTAGTTGGCGTGATTCCTGAGTAGGAGTAGAGCCTTTGGATGCCATGAAGATTTCTCGTGGCGGGGAGATGCTTGCCGAACTGCTGTCCGACTTAGAGTCGAAATCCGACTAAGAGTCGTAGTCGGAATAGTTGATGGGGTGATTATAACTCCGACCTCCCTAGATCCGATCTCGAGCGGCTCTGGGCCGTATTCGAGTCGAACTCCAGAGGATCGGGTTTGCCGCGTCGGATGTTGTCTGAAGATATCCGTGGCGTTGCCGAGTCTATACGGGAGATTGATGATCTCTTCCCTTCTTAGCTCGATCTTGGCCGGCTCAAGGCCAAGCCCGAGTCGAACACCGAAGGAAAGAGTTGTCCCGAGACCCGGATAAGATGAAGATTACTGCAGCAAGTCGATGAGGGTTGCTGCAGCGTCGTGTGGACCGACTGGCGCGGAGTTGGCCGGTTCCCTAGCAGATCGGATCAAGTCCGAGTCGGCCAAGGTGAGATTGCCGATCTGGTCGGCGACGAAGTCGAGGCTTCCAAATGCAATTGTATCTCCAGGGGAGAGTTTGCCGCTGTCGACTCCAGTTATTGGATCCATCAAGCTTGTAGATGTAGATCGCGCCGAAGCCCCTACCTAGCACGCCAACTGTCGATGTTTTACACCGGCAATAAATATATGGGGCTACTCGGCAGATGGAAACTTGATGGATTGCAAAGGAATACGTAGAGATTTTATACTGGTTCAGGCCCTCGATGTAAGGTAATACCCTACGTCCAGTTGTGGTGTTATTCCTTTGAGGATTTGCGGTGGTGATTCTGGTGAACCAACTCAACCTGCCCACAGGGGGCACCCTGCCTCCCCTTATATACTGGGGGACAGGGTTACAAGGTAGGAGTCCCAACCGGATTACGGCCAAGGGATCTCCTCTTAGAGATATAACGCACCCAACTAGGACTGTGTTTTCCTTATCGTACAAGGCAAAGTCTGCCGAGTGTGGCTATATCCCTAATTATAAGGCTAGGCCCATTCTCTATCCGAGCGGCCCATATACTTGTCATGAGGTGCCCGGGGCCCATGGCACCCACACCTGATTGCTCTAGCACTGGTTTCTTCTTGACTGATGGCTCCATAAGTTGCTCGACAAAGATCCCTATCGGGACCGCTTCTCGCTTGGATCCCATGTTTGCCAATTTGTCTGCAGCATCATTGTATTGTTGTAGGACATGTGTTATCTCCAGCCCGTCGAACTTGTTTTCCAACTTCTAGACCTCCTAACAGTACGCCGCCATTGTGTCGTCGAGACATGTCCAGTCTTTCATGAATTGGTTCATCACGAGTTGAGAATCTCCTCGCACAACCAGTCGGTGGATGCCAAGTGATATAGCAATGCGGAGCCTGTTGATAAGTGCCTCGTACTCGGTGACGTTGTGGGAAGCTGGGAAGTGGATCTAGAGAATGTACTTGAGTTTTTCCCTGGTAGGGGACGTCAGTACAACGCCGGCCCCGATGCCGCCGATCCGTAGAGAACCGTCAAAGTACATTGTCTAGTACTCTAGCTTCACTATTGATGTAGGCATTTGAACTTCTGTCCACTCGGCCATGAAGTCCGCTAGAGCTTGTGATTTGATAGCTGTTCGTGGCTGAAAGGTGATGTCGAACGGCATCAACTCGAGTGCCCATTTAGCGATTCGGCCGGTGGCCTCGTGATTATGCAGGACATCCCCGAGTAGATATGATGTGACCACCGTGACTTGATGTGCCTGGAAATAGTGCACCAGCTTCCGGACAATGATGAGTATGCCATAGAGCAGCTTCTGGACCTGCGGGTATCTCATCTTCGAGTCGGCAAGGACCTCGTTGACAAAGTAGACTGGCCGTTGAACTTTTTGGATGTGACTCGGTTCGGATCGCTCGACCACCAGCACCGTGCTGACTACCTGAGTGGTTGCCACGAGATACAACATTAATGGTTCTTGGGGCATTGGTGACGCCAACACGAGTGGTGATGTGAGAAATTTTTTGAAGTCTTCGAAGGCTTGTTGGGCTTCGGGAGTCCATTGGAAATTGTCTGCTTTCTTCAGTAGCTTGAAAAAGGGCATGCCCCGTTTGCCTAGTCAGGAAATAAACCGGCTGAGTGCCACCATGCAGCCTGTCAGCTTCTGGATGTCCTTTTGGCTAGTCGGGGGTGCCATGTTCATGATTGCGTTGACTTTCTCTGGGTTGGCCTCGATGCTGCGATGCAAGATGATGAAGCCGAGTAGCTTGCCGGATGGCACACCAAAGGCACACTTTTCCGAGTTTAACTTCATCTTGAATCTTCGACTTGTTCATCTTGTCTCTAAATCCGCTCAAATTCCCGACTTGGCTGCCTTTTTCACTGGGACTTGGTCATCCTCCTTTGAAGTTGTTGCTGCCAGTCGGATATTGTTTCGTCCGACTACAGCTTCGTGTGACTAGGCTAGTTCGCAACTCTCCTTGTCGCAGGTGAAGGCCTGCTTGACATCACTGCACAGAGAGAGTACTCCTGCTGGTCCAGGCATCTTGAGCATCATGTATGTATAATGTGGTATCGCCATGAACTTGGCGGCTGTTGGTCGTCTGAGTATGGCGTGGTAGACGGTCTCGATGTCGGCAACCTCAAAACAGATGTTCTCCGTGCGAAAGTTTTCCCACATGCCGAAGGTTACTGGAAAAGTAATCTGTCCAAGTGGAGTTGAAGAAAGGCCAGGGATTACCCCATGGAAGGGAGTTGTACTCGGCCGCAGCTCGAATCGAGGTATCTTCATCTCGTCGAGTGTTTTGGCAAAGGGGATGTTGAGTGCGCATCCTCCATCCATGAGAACCTTCTTCAACTTGATGCTTCTGATAACCGGGTCCAGGACGAGTGGGTAGCGCCCTGGATGCGTTACTCAGTCAGGGTGATCCGCGCGGTCGAACGTGATTGCCATCTTAGACCAGCGCAGATATTGTGGGGCATCAAATGAGACCGAGTTCACTTCTCTGGTAGTTAGCTTCTGTTTACTTGGACTCGTATGCTGATGGCCCTCCGGATTGAGCTCGGCCTAGGGATATTGATAATCGCCAGCTACGCCCGAGTCCGACTTGTCTTTGTCCTTCTGCTCGTTGGACGCTGATGTCTACTCGGAAGCAAACTTTTTGAGCATGAAGCACTCCTTGGCCACATGTTTCCCCTTTGGGTGGAAAGGGCATGGCCCGTTCATGACTTCTTGGTAGTCATCCGTCCTTGGGAGTCGCGGTCGGTTGTGTTCAACCATTACTACAACGTCCTCTAACTTGCGTTTGCAGTTTTCGGCCTTGGACGGGGCCGCATCGTCGGTGTCCTTTCACTCCTTCTGTGGAGGCTCCTTTTTGTCGTCAAGTGCCTCGGCGACGGCGTCTATTGAATCAACATATTTATACGCCATGTTGAACAAAGCTTTGATAGAATTGGGAGGCTTTCGAGTGAATTTGGCGATCAACAGTGTGTCCTTTGCTCCCTTGTGAAAAGCGGCGATGACAACCTTGTCCTTGATTTTTGGTATTGAGTTTCTCTTCTCGAAGAACTGCTTGGTGAAGCCATGGAGGGACTCGTTTTTTCTTTGATGGCACTGGGACAGGTCGTACTCGGACGACGGCCTCTCATAGATTCCTTGGAAGTTAGCCACAAAGCGCTCACAAAGTTCCCCCAGGAACCAATTGACCGCCTGGGAAGCCCAGTCAGCCACATTCATGATGAGTCAACCAGGGCGACCGGTAGATAATTAGCCATGGCCTTGTGGTCGCCTCTAGCCGCACGGATCGCCAAGGTATACACAGTAAGCCAGGACTCTGGGTTGGTCTTGCCGTCGTACTTCTCTGTACTGGTTGGCTTGAAACCGGATGGCTAGTTGACTTGTTGTAGCTCGTGAGTGAATGCTGAAACTCCTTCATCTGGGTGAGGGCTCCATCTACAACTGCGACGGTGAAACCGCTCATGGCGGAGACTGAAGCACTCATGCCCGTCTTCAAGTTGGTGGCATTCATCTTCCTCGCGTTCTTGGCGTCGGGCGTTGATGTCGTGGTGGAGATCCCGACATAGTCATCCTCGAGTGTCCTAGTTATCCCGGTGTTCATCATGATGGTAGTGCCATCGGTCGTTACTATGGTTGCCGAGTGACGTGTGATGGGACTCCGAGTGGTGCTGACCAGAGCCAGCAGCTTGGCATCCTGCTGAAGCAGATGAAGTTGTAACGTCTGAAGCCATTTTGTTGGATGGTATGAGCGTATCTCCAGACTGCTATCTTTGTTGGCAAGCTGCAGCGGTTATCATTACCTTGATCGGTTGCAATAGTTGGGGTAGCTTGGTGATCTGGCCCAAACTATAGGGTGTCCAACAGTGTAGCTACAGCCACGATGTTCTGTTGTGGAGTAACGAAGATATCGTGGTTGCCTATTCTAGTCTGAACGATTTCTTGTTGGGTAGTCCGCTCGGCTTTGCGCAAATTGTCATTGTGTGCATCGCGCTTGGCTTGCAAGCATCGCACATCTTCCTCTTGTTGCTCATGTAGTTGGTGAGCCTCCTCCTCTTGCTAGTCGCGTAGTCGGCGTGCATCTTGACCCGAGGTTGATCCCTTCGATGCCATGAACACTTTGCTTGGTGGAGAAAAGCTCCCCGAGCTACTGTCTGACTGGGAGTCAGACTCGGAGTAATTCAATGGTGTGATGACAACTCCAACCTCTCTGGACCCAATCTCGAGTGGCTCTGGGCCATATCCGAGTCAAATTCTGGGCGATTGGATCGGACTTGAGTGGAAGATATCCGCAGCGTTGCCGAGTCCAAATGAGAGAGTGATGATCTCTCCACCCCTTAGCCCAATCTTGTCTAGCTCAGGGCCGTGTCTGAGTCGAACATCAGGAAAAAGAGTTGTCCCTAAACTCGCAAGTCTTGGAAATTGCCCCAGCAAGTCACCGAAGATTGCTGGCGTTAAGTAAGATGACTGGCACTGGGTTGGCCTAGTTCCTGGCCGATTGGGTCGAGACCGAGTCGGACAGGGTGAGGTTGCCGAGGTTGTCAGCGATGAAGTCGAGGCTCTCGAAGCAGATTGCTTGCCCAGGGAAGAACTTGACGCCGTCGACTCCAGTGATTAGATCCATCAGGCTTGTTGACGATGATCTCGACGATGCCCCTACCTGGCGCGCCAACTGTCGATGCATTGTATCGGCAATAATTATGTGGGGCTATTCGCAAGACCTAAACTTGATGGATGCAAAGGAACACGAAACGAGTTGATGGATGCCCCTACCTTTGAGGTTTCTCTAGTGAGATTGGTTGTGTGTATGTTGATCTGCCCCAGGGGCTCCTTGCCTCCCCTTATATACTAAGGAGACAAGGTTACAAAGCAGGAATCCCAGTCGGATTCAACCAAGGGATTTCCTTTTAGGAACACAACATAACTGGCTAGGACTATTCCTTCCCTTATCATGCAAGGTAACTTACGCCGCGTCCTATTGTATCCCTATTTACATGATCAGGCCCATCCTCTATTCGAGTGGCCATATCGCTTTCCACGAGGTACCCGGGGCCCATGGCCTCCATAGTGATCCTCAACTTTTTGAGCCAGAGGAGTTCAACAACATGAACCAACTTGATGAGGCCAAGAAGATTTGGGACACACTTCAATTGGCTCATGAGGGATCCCCCGGTGTGAGGGAGTCTCACATCGAGTTGCTTCAAGGGCAACTTGGACAGTTCGTGATGGAAGACAATGAGACACCACAAGACATACACGATCACGTGATGGTAATCGTCAACAAGATCCATGGTGCCTTGGAAGCGAAGACATGACCGACATGTCGTCGTCAAGAGCTTCTTCGCGTGATCAGTCCAAGGAATCCTACCTTGCTCACTCTCATCCAAGAGATAAAGAACTTCAAGAGGCTCACTCAAGAATGATCTCACATGAGCTCTTGGAGGAAGAAGCCAAGCAAGTCAAGCAACTCGCCAAGAATGCCATCATTGCCAAGAACAAGGAGATTGTCTTGAAGGCCGAAAAGGAGCAAACTTCAAGTGACTCAGAAAGTAACAATGAAGACTTGGCACTTGTAGTGCGCAAGTTCAAGCAATTTCTTCACCATGGTGGCTATGGCAAGTACAAGAAAGATGAAGACAAAGGGAAGCAAAGGCAATCCAAATGTGCATGTTATGTGTGCAAGGAGAATGGCCACTTCATTGCTGATTGCCCCAACTTCAATAAGAACAAGGGAAGTAAACTGAAGGGAGTCAAGAAGACCCAATGCGCACACATTGAGGAGGAATGGTATCTAATGATGAAGCCGATCCTAAAGAGGATGTAGATAAAGGTGGAGTTGCCACCAAGGAGCGTCTCTTTGACAACTTGAATGATGACAATGACTACTATGAGCCTATGTGTTTTATGGTGCAAGGGCGCAAGGTAATCGCATCATCCAAACCTCCTCTAGATGATGATGATGATGATATTGATAGTGTTAATATAGTGAGGATGATATGGATGATATGTTTAAGGGTTTTAGCAAGCCGGCCATGATGCAATTGTCCAAGCTAATGAAGGCATTGGAGGGTAAAGAAAAATCTCTCGAAAGGCAAGAAGACTTGCTCATTTTTGAAAAGAAGAGAAACCTTGCCTTCGAGTAGGATTTGGCTAAATAGCAAGAGAAGGTTGAAAAATTGACCCAAAAACTCTCGTTGGTCAATAGATCAATCACTAGCTTGAAGGATGTCAATGACACACTTCGAAAGAAGTTCGTAATGTTGGACCAAAATCACAAAGCTCTTGAAGTGCAATTTGACACTCTTTGTGCTAGGTCCTCCTCATCCAATGAAGCCACTAAACTTTCCAATGCCTCCACTAGAAATGGTTGTCTAGATGCTATCATTATAATTTGGATTCCTATGCTACTAACCTTGAAGCTATGGAGCTTGTAAAGAAAGAAAATGAAAGGTTGGGAACCTTGGTGAAGTATGGGTGCATGAAGACTTAGCAATCCAAAAATGCACTTTACAAGAACATCACCACCCACAACAACAAGGTTGGAAATGGGCTTGGTTTTTCTCCCTATGAAAGCAAGCCATCCAAGCACAGTGTGCTGAATGGGAAGCAATACTTTAAGTTCATCAAGGAAGAAAATCCATCACAAGCCAAGGAGATGCAATCCTACTCAGCTGGCCCACAAGCCGAAAGTTCTGATGGTGTGGACCGAAACTTTTGACTGGGACTCTCAGTTCAACCAAAACGTGCCGTCGAAGTTTCTGGCCCACATGGTAGAAAGTTCCGACCTGTTTTCTCAGGCCAACCAAGGGGGCTGCTCGGAGGTTGCGACACAAGTGGCCAGAAGCTCCGATCAGATGATTTATACTATGATTCATATGTGATCACAATGAATCATCGTGGTAAAATGGTTGCTTATTTCATTGGACATCACAATGAGAAGTACAAGACTGGTGTATGGGTACACAAGGCTTTTGTGACTAACGTTCAAGGACCCAAACTTCAACAAGTTTGGGTACCTAAATCCCAAGCTTGATTCTTTTTGTAAGCATGCTCCTCCGGCGGTTCAAGTTGGGTGGTAGATAGCAGATGCACCAACCAAATGACAAAGGAGAGGAGTATGTTACAAGCCTTGATGAGAACTGAGGAGAACATGACAACATTGTGTTTGGAGATGATGGTAAGGGCAAGGTAATGGGCCCAAGTAAAATTGCCATCTCCAACAATCATTATATCTCCAATGTCCTTCTTGTCAAATCTTTAAGCTACAATCTATTGTTGGTGTCCCAATTGTGCAAAATGGGCTATGATTGTTTGTTCACCGACATGGACGTGACCGTATTTAGAAGAAATGGTGCTTCCATCGTGTTCAAAGGGAAGCTCAAGGTGTATCTTTATCTAGTGGACTTTGGACAAGATAAAGTGAACCTCAAAGTTTGTTTGATTGCAAAATCCTCCATGGGGTGGATTTGCCACCGAAGGCTAGCCCATGTGGGGATGAGGAATTTATCTAATCTTCTAAAGAGGGAACACATCCTTGGGCTTACTAATGTCACTTTTGAGAATGATCATGTGTATAGTGCTTGTCAAGCTAGAAAGGAAGTTGGCAATTTACATTCCGTGAAGAACATCATGACGATTTCAAGACCGTTTGAACTTCTCCATATGGATCTCTTAGGCCCCGTCGTCTGCCTAAGCATAGGAGGTAGTAAGTATGGGTTCGTAATTGTCGATGACTATTCTCGTTTCACTTGGGTACTCTTTCTTCATGATAAAAGTGAAGCTCAAGACACCTTCAAGCGATTCGCAAGACATGCTCAAAATGAATATGGAATCAAGATCAAAAAGGTGCGGAGTGACAATTGAGGAGAATTCAAGAATACACAAGTTGAAGAGTTCCTTGATGAAGAAGGCATCAAGCACGAGTTCTCCACTCCATATGATCCACCTAAAAACGATGTTGTTGAAAGAAAGAATCGCACACTCGTTGAAGCGGCTAGGACAATGCTTGATGAGTACAAGACGCCAGACTTATTTTGGGCGGAGGCTGTCAACACCGCAAGCCATGCTATCGACCGTCTCTACCTCCACAAGCTCTTGAAGAGAACATCATATGAGCCTCTAACCGGTAAAAAGCCCAATGTCTCTTACTTTTGAGTTTTCGGTGGCAAGTGTTATATTCTTAGCAAAAAAACCTCGGTCTTCTAAGTTTGCTCTGAAAGTTGATGAAGGGTTTCTTGTGGGTTATGAGACAAACGCTCACACCTGTCATGTTTTCTACAAGGTATCCGAAATTGTTGAAACTACAAGAGGCATGACGTTTGATGAGACTAATGGCTCCCATGCAGAGCAAATTGAGCTCGATGTGCTAGGTAATGGAATTTCAATTAAGGACATCGACAAAATGGATATAGGAGATGTGAGACCACAAAAAGTTGTGGAGGAGCAAAGAGACACCGAGTAAGCTCCTTCCACTCAAGTGGTGCCACCAAGCTCAAGAGTTGATTAAGAGGATGATCAAGCTCACGTGGATGGGATCGATGCCGAGGGCACTCAAGAGCAAAGAAACACCATGCAAGCTCAAGTCCCCTCGGCGCACCATCCAAGGATTCATCAAATCGTGTAAAGGGATCACCGCATTGATAACATCCTTGGTGATATTCAAAAGAGGGTAACTACTCGCTCTCAGGTCACTAGCTTTTGTAAGAATTACTCTTTTGATTCATCTTTGAAACCAATTAGGATGGAAAAGGCACTTGATGATCTGGATTAGGTGATTGCCATGCAAGAGGAGTTGAACAACTTCACTCGCAGCGAAGTATGATCGTTGGTAGAGAGACCAAAGCAAAATGTTATCGGCACCAAGTGGATCTTCCGCAACAAGCAAGATGAGAGCGGAGTGGTGACTCACAACAAAGCACAGTTAGTGGCACAGGGTTCACCCAAGTCAAGGGTGTTGACTTTGGCGAAACCTTTGTGCTAGTTACTTGCCTTGAGTCCATTCGAATTCTATTAGCCTATGCCGCTAACCATGATTACAAGCTATATCAAATGGACATCAAGAGTGCTTTCTTGAATGGACCAATCTCAGAATTGATATTTGTGGAGCAACCACCCGGCTTTGAAGATCCAAAGTACGCACATCACGTCTACAAGCTTCATAAGGCTCCCTATGGACTTAAGCAAGCTCCTAGAGCATCGTATAAATGTCTTCCTGACTTTCTCATAAAAAATGGCTTTGACATAGGGAAAGCTGATACTACTCTCTTCACTAAGAAATTCAAGAATGATTTATTTGTGTGCCAAATTTATGTCGATGACATAATATTTGGCTCAACTAATTCCTTATTTAGTGATGAGTTTAGTACGATTATGACCAAGAGATTTGAGATGTCCATGATGGGAGAGCTCGCATTCTTACTCGGGCTTTAAGTCAAGCAACTAAACGAAGGGACCTTCATCTCTCAAACCAAGTATCTCAAAGACATCCCCAAGAAGTATGAGGTGGAGGGAGCTAAGCCAATCAAGACACCCATACCTACCAATGGACATCTTGACCTCGACAAGAGTGAAAAATCTATGGACCAAAAGGTATATCGCTTCATAATTGGATATGTTCTTTACATGTGTGCATCTAGACCCAATATTATGCTTAGTTGTGCATGTGTGCTCGCTTTCAATCAGCACCCAAAGAATGTCATCTAGTTGCTGAAAAGAGGATTCTTCAATATTTGGTTCACATTCCTAATCTTGGCTTGTGGTATCCCAAAGGGTGCTCCTTTAAGCTGATTGGATACTCTAATTCCGATTATGCTGACTGTAATGTTGACCAAAAGAGCACAAAGGGGACTTGTCAATTCCTTTGACGGTCCCTTGTTTCTTGGTCATCTAATAAACAAAACTCTATTGTCGTATCCATTGCCGAAGTCGAATACATAGCTGCCGACTAATGTTATGCTCAACTCCTTTGGATGAAACAAACACTCCAAGACTTTGGCTATTCCATGACCAAAATTTCACTCCTTTGTGACAATGAAAGTGCCATTAAAATAGCCAATAATCCGGTACAAAACTAAAGAACCAAACACGTTGATATCTGTCGATGCTTTGCACCGGCAATAAAACTATGGGGCTACTCGGCGAAGGCGAATTCGGTGGATTGCAGAGGAACACAGGGAAGGTTTATACTGGTTCAGGCCCTCGATGTGAGGTAATACCCTACGTCTAGTTGAGGTGTTATTCCTCTGAGGTGTTTGATGATCGATGATCTTATCTTCTGCCCTGAGGGGCGCCCTGCCTCCCTTTATATACTAGGGGACAGGGGTACATGATAAGGATCCCAGCCGGATACGGCCAAGGGATATCCTTCTTAGAGATAAAGACCTATCCGACTAAGACTATGTTTCCTCGTTATACAAGGCAAAGCCTGCCAGGTGCTATCTTATCTCTAATTACATGGTTCGGCCCATCCTCTATCCGAGTGGCCCATATACTAGTAATGAGGTACCTGGGGCCCATGGCCTCCACAGTAGCCCCTGAGACCTTCATAGTTGAGTCACAGCTAATGCCGAGTGCTCATCCTCCACAGTGAAGATTGCCCGAGTGCAGTGCTCCTGAGTACTCTTTGTCCGAGTAAGTCTTCTTCCGAATCCTGCTTCATGTCAGCTGGTAGCGAGGCTATGAAGGGCTTCATGGAGATATATGAATAGTGTGCACCGAATAGGTGCACCTATTAGGTGTAGCCCCCGACTTTGTGCTTAATTGTGAAGACAATTAAACATAAAGTCAAAGATCTTTAACCTGGAAGTCTTCCCCGAGTAGATTACTACTGGTATATGAGACTCTTCGGTATCATGTCAACCGGAATAAATATTATAGTCTTGCCAAGTAGGGAACTACTCGTATGTAGGACTCTTCGACTTCATGTCAGTCGGAATATGTATTTATAGTCTTGCCGAGTAGGATGCTACTCGTATATGGGACTCTTCAGCATCATGTCAGCTGGAAAAGGGGGTTTATAGTCGTTTCCGAATGGCGTCCCACTCAAAAGTTAGACTCCTCCGCATCATGTCAGCGGGAAAAGATATTTATAGTCTCTCCCAAGTAGTGCACTACTCGAAAGTTAGACTCTACCGCATCATGTCAGCGGGTATAATGTTGCTCATGGCAACTGATAGCCATGCATGTAGGCCGAGTACCACTTTATGAAAATAAATCCACGGCGTGGTCAGGTGTACCCGAGAAAGATACCTGCATCTCCAATTTTAATGAAGACCAACTTGTGATCCTTGTAAGGATATATCCTCGAGACCTGGTGGATAAAACAGATACCCAAACATATATGTTTAGCAACAAGGCTCTCATGAAGCATATCTGTTTACCTCATCGGCTCCTGTTGGTAGCACCAGCGCTATAATTTCAACTCAGCCTACGGGCGGCCCATATGGAGCATGCTACTGTAGGAACTCGTATCTTGGTGGCCCAGTGCTGACTGTGTAGGCCCAAGCCCATCTAGTCGGCACTGGCTCTATAAAAGCAGGGAGAGAGAAAAAGATTCTTTCATCTTCCCCAAATCAGCCAATCGCTTCGTCTTCGACCTTTGCACCCAACTTTCCGCCTCCCGCCCGGCTACGGTTAGCTGCTGCTATTCCCCACCCGAACTCGGGCAATTCCAATCCTCTTCGGTTGTTCCAAGCCCCCGATTTGCTTTTCCCCCAAATCTCACCGCCTCCAGTCATGCCGAAAGCTTCGGATCTTGCGGGTGCGCTGGGAAGTTCTTGGCCAATTTCGGATTGCGGCTCGGTGAAGCTGAAACTACTGGAGAGTCAACTGAAGTTGCCCAGTCAAGAGGTGATTTGCTGGCGGTCGGCTAAGGGTGAGTCGATCCCAAATCCCCAACCTAGTGAAACAATAGTTTTCGCCTCTTTTTTCGATCGGGGCTTGTGCCTTCCATCTTCTGATTTCTTCCGCCGCATCCTTGACTTCTATAAGCTAGAGTTGGTGCATTTGAATCCCAACTCGATTCTTTAGATCTCCATCTTTGTTACTCTGTGCGAGTGTTATTTGGGCGTGGAACCCCATTTCAACTTCTTTAGGCATTTGTTCCACATTAAACCCCAACCCTCCAAAAATAACATCAGTGTAATTGGGGGGCTGGTCTTCAGTTGAGGACTGATAGGAAAAAGTCATATCTTGATCTTCCCTTGAAATCCTCCTTGAAGGGCTGGCACAAGGAGTGGTTCTATTGCGCAGATCTGGCTCCCTCCTTGCGGCCATTCACCGGCTCGCCGCTGGTAGTTTTACCGAATTGGTCGGCAGACCCGACCTATGAGGAAATGGGTCAAGTGCATCAACTGCTGACAAAGCTGGATAACTTCAAGAAGGCCGGCCTGACTGGACCCTAGGTGGCCAGGCGGTTCCTGACTCGGTGCTTCCAGCCCCTGAAGCTGAGGAGCGCGTTTGGCTGGGATTACCAGGGAAGACATGACCCTGACCGGGTTAGCCAGGAGTCGGCCAATGAGCAGAAGGTGATGGAGACCCTATTCAGATACTTCTCCAGCGGGGTAATTGAAACCGAAGACAAGAAGACACGCATTGCGTCTTACAGGCACAGCTGGCCCCGCTCCGAGGTAACATCCGTCTTTCCTTTGTAGCGCATGCCTGTGGACTTGAATGTCCGATCCCCAGGCAATATATGATGTGTCTTGTTGAATTTCTTGTAGTGGTGCGTGGAGTTTGATGAAGACTCCCACCTGTTGTCGGCCGTTGCATCAAAGAAGAGGCCGAGGAGCCCCGCCGCCACCCAGCCTGACTCTAAGAGAGCTGGGAAAAAGCCGATCATGTATCGGGGCGAGGGGGCCATGACGCCGCGCGCCGTGGCAGGGAGCCTGAAGATAAAGGACACTGTCGCCGCGGTGCCCAAGCGATCAAGCCCAAGGTTAAGACCTGTGGGTTTAAGCCCAACATTGTCGAGCCCGGCAGCAGCGCTGTCGAGGGGCCGGCCAGAGTAGACGCCGCCGAGGATGGAGGCGCCCAAGCCAGCCACACCGGAATCGGGGCCGACTCAGGCTAATGCGCCGCCGCTGACTGTAACGCCGACCGGGCCGACCACCGGAGCTAGCGCTCCGATGGGACCCGGGTCGCCCAGCAGGAGGCTGAAGTTCTCCAAGAGGTGCGCTGCTCCGGATCTTCTGAAATTCTTGCGTGTTGGAGTAGTGTTTTGATGTCTTGTTTTGCCGTGCAGGAAGCAGGCCGATATTGATCTCAAGGAGACCAACCCGACCGCTCCCCTTGAAGAGCCCGCCCCAGCCGAGCCGACGGCCATGAACACACCCACTGAGCTGGTGGCCAGCCCGGTCATGGAGACCGAGGTGGTCCCGACTGTAGGGTCGCCGCCGCCACTCGACCAAGAGGCGGCTGTAGCCAATTCATTAGTCGTTCCGTCTGTAGCCGAGTCTGACAAGTTTACTTGCCGGCGGACCTAGGCAGACATGAGAGCCAATGTCCAGGCCCAGTATCGATTTTACACACAGGAGATAAGGGTGATCAGGGAGTCACGGGAGGCCCTCGTCAGGTCCGTGAAAGGGCTCCTTGACCTCATAGATCCCAACCCTGTGGGAACCAGTTGCAACAGGATCCCCCAGATAGAGGCGCATCTTGAGGATGCACCGAGTGCCTTGAAAAAGTACTCAGATGAACATGTTGTTGCCGGCGTGGCCTAGACCCTGGCGATGACCAAGTCCATCTACCCGAGGGCAGATATTGAAGCCATCGGGGAGGGATTTGCCAAAGAGACGACTCCTGAGGAGGCGCTGGAGCTGATTGCCCGGGCGATGCCGACTGCTGAAATAATTACCCGAGACCTAGGTCTGTAAGGGCAACATGTTATGTAGTCAGAATGTATACACTTTTGTGAAGAAACATGTGTAAATATATGTGCGATGCCACCAAGCTTATGTACTCCGTCATCATTAGCTTTACTCTACCGTGCGGTCCGTGCCGAGTTATTCTGTTAGAACTTGATAAAATTGTTCGAAGTAAAAAGCTGGACTTGGGCGAATGAGACAGTTGTAGTAAAGCTTCGTGACAGAGTAGGACGAGCTCATATATTATTGACAGCACATATATACATGTAGCCCCCGACTCACTACTCGGTTGATGCAAGCAGCGTAGTGAGTTAGAGAAACTGTACACATGAAAAAGTATAAAACTCAGGTATAGAAAGGACGTAGCTGTTCTATGTTCCATGAGTTGGTGATGAGGACGCCGTCTTCAATCTTCAGTTGGTAGGCGCCTGGCCGCGTGACCTCGGCTATAATGAACGGCCCTTCCCAAATTGGGGATAATTTATGCCTGTCTTTGGTGGTTTGTATTTTCCTCAGAACGAGATCCCCAACCAAAAAGGCACGGCCACAGACATTGCGATTGTGGTAGCGACGTAGGCCTTGAAGATACCTTGCCGACTGGATTGTTGCGGTGTCCCTTGCTTCTTCCAACTGATCTAACTCGACCAGTCGGGTACTGTTGGAGATGTCTTCTAAGTAGGCACAGACTCGCGGAGAGCCGAACTGTAACTCTGTCGGTAGCATAGCCTCGGCACCGTAGACCAGGAAGAAAGGGGATTGCCCTGTTGCCCGACTAACCGTGGTTCTGAGAGACCAGAGAACCGATGGGAGTTCTTGTACCCACCGGCCTATGTATGGTTGTAGTCGGTCAAATATCCTGGCCTTGATGCCTTGTAAGACCATACCGTTGGCTCGTTCGACTTGCCCGTTGCTCCGCGGGTGTGCCACAGATGTGTAGCAGATCTTGATGCCGAAATCTTCGCAGAAGTCTTGGAATACGCCGCCCGTAAACTGAGTACCGTTGTCGATGATGATGCGGTTAGGGACCCCGAACCGGTATAGTATACTCATGATGAAGTCCTTTGCTCGTGCCGCTGTAATTGTTGCAACGGGTTTAGCCTCAATCCACTTGGTGAATTTATCCACCGCGACGAATAAATGTGTGAACCCTCCTGGTGCTTTCTTGAAAGGCCCGACCATGTGAAGCCCCCATACTGCGAATGGCCAGGAAATGGGGATAGTTTGGAGTTCCTGGGCTGGGAGATTTGTTTATCTTGTGTAGAACTGCAACCCTCGCACTTGCAAACAATGTCCTTGGCGTCTGTTACTGCTGTGGGCCAGAAAAATCCCTGCCGGTAAGCCTTTCCGACTAACGTCCTGGATGCGGCATGGTTGCCACATATGCCCGAGTGGATCGAATGCATAATCTTCTTGCCCTCCTCGGTGGTGACGCAACGCATGAGGACACCGGATGCGCTTCTTCGGTACATGTCTTCTCCGACTAGTAAGAAGCTTTTGCTTCGACGCTTGATCTGCTCGGCTTGACTGCGATCTTCTGGGAGTTCGTCGTCCAGGAGAAATTTGACAATAGGAGTCCTCCAGTCTTGACATATGTGCAGCACCTCATCTGTGGCCGAGGTAGGCTCACCTCCCGACTGCTCCGGCGCCGGTTTCTTCTTGACTGATGGCTCCATGAGTTGCTCGACAAAGATTCCAGTCGGAACTGCTTCTCGCTTGGATCCTATGTTTGCTAGCTCGTCTGCCGCATCGTTGTATTGACACAGGACATGCGTGATTTCTAGCCCGTCGAACTTGTTTTCCAGCTTGCGGACCTCCTGACAGTATGCCGCCATGGTATCGTCGAGACAGGTCCAATCTTTCATGACTTGGTTTACCATGAGTTGAGAATCCCCGCGCACAACCAGTCGACGTATGCCGAGTGATATAGTGATGCGGAGCCCGTGGACAAGTGCCTCATACTCGGTGACATTGTGGGAAGCCGGGAAGTGGATTTGTAGAACGTACTTCAGTTTTTCACCAGTCGGGGACGTCAATATGACTCTAGCCCCGACACCGCTGATCCGTAGAGAACCGTCAAAGTACATTGTCCAGTACTCTAACTTTGCTGTTGGTGTTGGCAGGTGAACTTCTGTCCACTCGGCCACGAAGTCGGCTAGAGCTTGAGATTTAATTGTTGTCCGTGGCTGAAAGGTGATGTCGAACGCCATCAACTCGAGTTCCCATTTAGCGATTCGGCCGGTGGCCTCACGATTATGAAGGATATCCCCGAGTGGAAACGCTGTGACCACCGTGACTTGATGTGCTTGAAAATAATGCACCAGCTTCCGGACTGTGATGAGTAGGCCATATAACAGCTTCTGGACCTGCGGATATCTCGTTTTGGAGTCGGCAAGGACCTCGCTGACAAAGTGGACTGGCCGTTGTATTTTCTGAATATGACCCTGTTCGGATCGCTCCACCACCAATACTGTGCTGACTACCTGAGTGGTTGCCGCCAGATATAGCATTAGCGATTCTTGGGGCATGGGTGACGCCAACACAAGAGGTGATGTGAGAAATTGTTTAAAGTCTTTGAAGGCTCGCTGGGCTTCCGGAGTCCATTGGACATTGTCCGCCTTTTTTAGTAGCTTGAAGAAGGGCATGCCCCGTTCGCCCAGTCGGGAAATAAACCAGCTGAGTGCCGCCATGCAGCCTGTCAGCTTCTGGACGTCTTTGAGGTTAGTCGGGGGTGCCATGTTCCTGATGGTGTTGACCTTCTCCGGGTTGGCTTCGATGCCACGATGCGAGACAATGAAGCCGAATAACTTTCCGGATGGCACACCGAAGGCACATTTTTCTGGGTTCAACTTCATCTTCAATCTTCGAAGGTTTTGGAAGGTTTATTCCAAGTCAGCGATGAGGTCTGTTTTGGACTTGGTCTTGATCACCATGTCGTCGACGTAGGCTTCCACGTTGCGCCCGATCTGGGTGTGCAGACACCGCTGAATGGCCCGTTGATAGGTTGCTCCAACATTCTTCAGACCGAACGGCATTGTGATGTAGCAGTACGCTCCAAACGGCGTGATGAAAGATGTCTTTAAGCAGTCTTCCTCCCTCAGGCTGATTTGATGGTATCCCGAGTAGCAGTCGAGAAAGCTGAGTAGGTCGCACCCTGTCGTGGAATCAACCACCTGATCTATCCTGGGAAGACCAAATGGGTCCTTGGGGCACGCCTTGTTGAGATCGGTATAGTCGACGCACATGCGCCATTTACCGTTTTTCTTTCGGACCAGGACTGGGTTTGCCAGCCAATCCGGGTGATAGACATCCTTGATGAACCCAGCTGCGAGGAGCTTGGTGATCTCCTCCCGAATAGCATCCTTGCAGTCTTAGGCGAAGCGCCGCAGCCGTTGCTTGACTGGCGTGGCATCTGTCTTCACATTGAGGGCGTGCTCGATCACCTCCCTTGGTACGCCTGGCATGTCGGACGGTTTCCATGCGAAGATATCTTTATTGGCTTGTAGGAAGGTGACGAGCGCGTCTTCCTATTTGGGGTCGAGTCCGGTCCCGACTAGAGCAGTCTTGGAGGGGTCGGAAGGGTCCAGGGGGATCTTCTTCGTGTCAGAGTCCGCTGAAATTCCCGACTTCGGTGCTTTTTTTGCCGGAACTTGATCTTGCTCGACTTCAGTTGTGACGGCCTGCCGAATGCTATCGCGCCCGACTGCCGCCTCTTGTGATTGAGCCAGTTCGCAGCTCTCCTTATCGCAGGTGAAGGCTTGCTTGATGTCGCTGCGAAGGGAGAGTACTCCTGCTGGCCCAGGCATCTTCAGCACCATGTATGTGTAGTGCGGTATCGCCATGAATTTGGCGAGTGCCGGTCGTCCGAGTATCGCGTGGTATGCGGTCTCGAAGTCGGTGACCTCGAAGCAGACATTTTCTGTGCGGAAATTATCCCGCATGCCGAAGGTTACCGGCAAGGTTATCTGCCCGAGTGGAGTTGATGACAGGCCAGCAATTATCCCGTGGAAGGGCGCAGTGCTCGGCCGTAGTTCTGAACGAGGAATCTTCATCTCGTCCAAAGTCTTGGCGAACAGGATATTGAGCGTGCTACCTCCGTCAATGAGGGTTTTCTTCAGCCTGATGTTTCTGACGACCGGGTCCAGGACGAGTGGATAGCGTCCTGGGTAGGAAACCCGATCTGGGTGATCTGCGCGATGAAGGTGATGGCCATCTCTGATCAGCACAGGTACTGGGGGGTGTCCGTCGTAGAGACCGTGTTGATGTCGCGTACTATTAGCTTTTGTTTGCGCTTGGACTCATATGCGGACGGCCCTCCGAAGATGTGGTTGAGCTCGGCCTGAGGATCTTGAAAATCGTCAGCCGGACCTTGATCTGGCTTGTCTTTGTCCTTGTCGGCGCCAGATGATGAAGCCTGCTCAGAGGCAAACTTCTTGAGCATGTAGCAGTCTTTGGCCGCGTGCTTGCCCTTGGGGTGGAAGGGGCATAGCCCGCTCATGACTTTCTGGTAGTCGTTATTCTGCTGGGGCCGTGACCGAGTGCGCTCCATGTTGGCCACCTCGTTGTCCGACTTCCGTTTACGGCTGCCAGACTTGTTTTGAGACGGCTCGTTGTCGGTTTTCGCCTTTTGGTCCTTCTGTCGGAACTCCTTCTTCTCATCGAGGGCCTCTGCGACCGCTTCAGCCGAGTCGGCGTATTTATTGGACATGTCGAATAGAGTCTGGACAGACGGCGGTGGTTTCCGAGTGAACTTCACGATGAATGGGGCGTCCTTTACTCCCTTGCGGAAGGCGGCGATGACAACCTCGTCGCGGATCGTTGGGATCTTGTTACGCTTCTCGGAAAACCTCTTGATGAAGTCTTGCAGAGACTCGTTCTTCTTCTGGTGCAGCTGATAAAGATCGTGCTCTAAATAGGTCCCCTGAAAATTCGCGATGAACCGCTCCCTGAGTTCTCCCCAGGAACCAATCGACCGCTTCGGGAGGCCTGTCAGCCATGTCCTTGCTGAGTCGGCTAGCGCGACCAGGAGGTAGTTAGCCATGGCTTTGTTGTCGCCCCCAGCAGCTCGAACTGCTAGGGTATATACGGTGATCCAGGACTCAGGATTTGTCTTGCCGTCATACTTTTCGATCCCCGTGGGCTTAAAGCTAGTCGGCCAGTGGACATCCTGCAGTTCCCGAGTGAAAGCTGGGATCCCTTCGTCTTCATGGGGGCTCGGACTTCGACCACAGCGGTTAAACCACTCATGATGGAGACCAAAGCGCTCATTTTCGTCTTCCAGTCGGCGGCGCACATCCTCTTGTCGCTTGCGGCGCCGGGCGCTGATAGTATGGCGAAGGTCATGTTGTATGCGCACTCGAAGGTCTTGATTAGGCCAGCGATCATACTGGTGACGGTGCCGGTTGTTGTTATTAGTATTGCCGAGTGTCGTTTGCCTAGACTCCTCGCGTGGCCGACTTGAGCCGGCGGCCCGACGCCTAGCTGATGTGGACGAGCCCGCTGCTGGGGATCCCGACCTGTTAGCCGGTACTAGGGTGTCGCCCGACTGCTGTACTTGTTGTTGGCAGGCAGCAGCCGTGATCATCGCCTTGATCTTGGCGATGGTTGGGGTGGCCTGGTGGTCAGGCCCGAGCTGGACCATGTCCAGCAAAGTTGTGGCGGCCACAACGTTCTGTTGCAGCGTGACGAAGACGTCGTGATTGCCGACTTTAGTT
Organism: Oryza meyeriana var. granulata; assembly: GCA_003991445.1. Classification (NCBI taxonomy): domain Eukaryota; kingdom Viridiplantae; phylum Streptophyta; class Magnoliopsida; order Poales; family Poaceae; genus Oryza; species Oryza meyeriana. The sequence continues at coordinate 401,065 of RYFJ01000625.1, read as the reverse complement.
TGGAGAATTTGCTGCTGGGCTACTCGCCTAGCTCTGCGCAGCCCGTCGTTGTGAGCCTCACGATCAGCTTCCTCCTGTAGTTGTAGTCAGCGTGCCTCCTCCTGCTGCTACTCTTGTAGTCGGCGCACCTTGGAGGGTGGTGTTGAAGCCATGAAGATCTCGTGGGGGAGGAGAAAACTAGCTAGACTGGAGTCCAAACTGGCGTTCGAACCGTTATCCGACTCGGAGTTGGACTCCGAGTAATTTATCGGAGTGAGGACAACCCCAACCTCTCTAGATCCAATCTGAAACGGCGCTTGGCCGTGTCCAAACTGAATCATAGGAGATCGGGTTTGTTGTGGAGAGTGTAAATCTGCAACATCGCCGAGTCCGTGTGGGAGATTGACGATCTCCCCCTTTCTCGGCCCAACCCGGGCTAGCTCAAGGCCTAGCGCAAGTCGGACAACGAAGGAGAGAGTTGTCCCTACGCTTGGCGATGTGAAGGACTGCCGCAATAAGTCGCAGAAGGAGATCGCGATGTCCTGTGGGTCGACTGGTGCTACATCGGCTGGCTCCTCGGTCGACTGGATTGGATCTGTTCCGGCCAAGGTAAGGTTGCCGATCTGGTCAGCGACGAAATCAAGGCTTCCAAAAGAAATCTTGTCTCCGGAGGAGAACTTGTTGCCGTCGACTCCGCTTGTTAGATCCATCGGATTCGTTGATGAAAAAATCACCGGGTCCCCTACCTGGCGTGCCAACTGTCGATGCTTTGCACCAGCAATAAAACTATGGGGCTACTCGGCGATGGCGAATTCAGTGGATTGCAGAGGAACACAGGGAAGGTTTATACTAGTTCAGGCCCTCGATGTGAGGTAATACCCTACGTCCAGTTGAGGTGTTATTCCTCTGAGGTGTTTGATGATCAATGATCTTGTCTTCTGCCCTGAGGGGCGCCCTGCCTCCCTTTATATACTAGGGGACAGGGGTACATGATAAGGATCCCAGCCGGATACGGCCAAGGGATATCCTTCTTAGAGATAAAGACCTATCCGACTAAGACTATGTTTCCTCGTTATACAAGGCAAAGCCTGCCGGGTGCTATCTTATCTCTAATTACATGGTTCGGCCCATCCTCTATCCGAGTAGCCCATATACTAGTAATGAGGTACCCGGGGCCCATGGCCTCCACAATATCTCACACATCTTCTCGAGAGACCATGAAACCAAAGGAGACATATCCCTTACCCAAGTGAGAACCGAACACCAACTAGCTAATACCTTTCCCAAGCCACTTGATGAGAAGAAGTTTTGCGAGCTAAGGACTGAACTAAATATTTTAGATTCTCGAAACATTGCATGACGAAGTGCTTGATTAATCAATAGATAAGTATGAATAATTCACAATGTACATTAATTTGCGCTTCTATGTTTAGAGATATTTTCTTGTATAGAATTTGATCTTGACAGCAAGAATGGAGCTCAAACATTCCCTCTAGGCCTAAAAAGCCTTTCTAAAATGTTTACGAAAACCTTATGTGCTTTTTGTCGATGTTTTGTATCGGCAATAATAATATGGGGCTACTCATGAGACCTAAACTTGATGGATTGCAAAAGAACACAAAACAATTTATCTTGGTTCAGGCCCTCGAGGTGAGGTAATACCCTACTTCCAGCTGTTGTGTATTGCCTTTGAGGTTTCTCTGCTGAGATTCTGTTCTCTGTTGTTCTGCCCTCAAGGGGCTCCCTGCCTCCTCTTATATACTGAGGAGGCAAGGCTAAGGGTAAGAATCCCAGTCGGACTCTGACCAAGGGATTTCCTTCTAGAGATACAACGTACCCGACCAGGACTACATCCTTTCCTTATCATACAAGGTAATATTCACCGAGTCCTGTTGCATCCCTAATTATAGGATTGGGCCTATCCTCTGTCCAAGTGGCCAGAAAGCTCCTCATGAGGTACCCGTGGCCCATGGCCTCCACAGTAGCCCCTGAGACCTTCATAGTTGAGTCACAACTGGTGCCGAGTGCTCATCCTCCTTGGTGAAGATTTCTCGAGTGCCTTACTCCCGAGTACCCATCGTCCGAGTACATCTTCTCTAAGTCCAGCTTCATATCAGCTGGCAACGAGGCTATGAAGGGCTTCATAGAAAAATATGAATAGCGTGCGCCGAATAGGAGCACCTATTAGGTGTAGCCCCTGACTTTGTGCTTAATTATGAAACAATTGAACTTAAAGTTAAAGATCTTTAGCCTGTAAACCTTTTCCGAGTAGTATACTACCCAGAAATTAGGCTCTTTAGCATCATGTCAGCTAGAAGTATTTTTGCTCAAGGCAATTTTGGCTAAGCATGCAAGCCAAGTACCACTTCATGGATTTTTAACCTAATATGTGGTCAGGTGTTCTTGAGAGATACCTGCATCCCCAATTTTAATGCAAATCAGCTGTTGATCCTTTTAAGGATATATCCTCGATACCTATCAAAAATTCAGATATCTGAACACATGTGTCCAGCAATTAGGCTTAATATGAAGCATATCTGATTATTCTGATCGGTTTCTGTAAAATAGCATCTGTACTGTGATTTTAACACAGCCAACAGTCGGCCTGATTAGACATGCTATTTACAAACTCATATCTTACAGCCCATCACCAAGCTAGTCGTCCTAGGCCCACTAACCCGATTCAGGCCTTATAAAGCAGCGGGAGAGAGAAAAGATTCTCCTTTCTTCCCCAATCTGCCGAATTGCTTCGTCTTCCCGAAACTGTGCCCAAATTTCGCACCTCTGCCTCGCTAGGGTTCACTGCTACTCGCGCTTCCGGCTTGAGACTCTCTTAGATTCGCCTCCCAGTGTCGATTCCAAGCTCCACAAGCCTTTTCGCTAAATCCCTTCCTCTCCAGCAATGCTGAGGGCACCATTCGAGATCCCCGAGATGACAGCCGGATTGTGGCCGATGTTGAACTGCAGTTCGGTGAAGTTGAAGCTACTGGAAAAAGGATGATCTTGCAGCAACATGAAGTCATCCACTGGCGCACCGCCGAGGGGGAATCCGTTCCAGTCCCCAAACCAGGTGAAACTGTTGTTTTTACCTTGTTCTTCAACCGCGGCTTGGTTCTACCCTCTTCAGATTTTCTTCGCCAACTCCTTGCTTTTTATCAAATCGAGTTGGTGAATCTCAATCCCAACTCAATTCTTCATATTTCTATTTTCACCACCCTCTGTGAATCTTTTTTGGGAGTCAAGCCCCATCTCAATCTCTTTCGATACCTCTTCCATATCAAGCCCCAACCTTCTAAGACCAAGATACAGATCATCGGGGGAGGGGGGGGGGGGCAGGCCTTCAGCTCAAAAATGAGATGAAGAGAATTGTGGGTGCCATGGGCCCCGGGTACCTCATGACAAGCATATGGGCCACTTGGACAGAGGATGGGCCTAGCCTTGTAATTAGAGATATAGCTAGATTCGGCGGACTTCGCCTTGTATAGAAAGGAATATACAGTCCTAGTCAGGTGCGTTATATCTCTAAGGGGAGATCTCCTAGTCATAATCCGATGGGGACTCCTACCTTGTAACCCTGTCCCCCAGTATATAAGGGGAGGCAGGGTGCCCCATGAGGGCAGGTGCACACAAGTTTGTCAGAACCACCACCGTATATCCTCAAAGGAATACATACAAACTGGACGTAGGGTATTACCTCACATTGAGGGCTTGAACCAGTATAAAATCTTCCTGTGTTCCTTTGCAATCCACCGAGCTTCCATCCGCCGACTAGCCCCATATATTTATTGCCGGTGTAAAACATCGACAGTTGGCGCGCCAGGTAGGGGCTTCGGCGCGATCTACATCTACAAGCTCGATGGATCCAGCAACCGGAGTCGACGGCGGCAAACTCTCCCCCGGAGATACAATCGCATTCAGAAGCCTCGACTCCATCGCCGACCAGATCGGCAATCTCACCTTGGCCGACTCGGACTCGATCCGATCTGCCAGGGAACCAGCCGACTCCGCGCTAGTCGGCCTACACGATGCTGCAGCAATCTTCCACGACATGCTGCGGCAACCTCCAATACGCCCGAGCCCAGGGACAACTCTTTCTTTCGGTGTTCGACTCGGACTCGGTTTCGAGCCGGCCGAGATCGGGCCGAGAAGGGAAGAGATCATCAATTTCCCGTTTGGACTCGGAGACGCCGCGGATATCTACAATCTACATCTGACACGGCAAACCCGATCCCCTGGAGTTCGACTCGGATACGGCCCCGAGCCGCTCGAGATCGGATCTAGGGAGGTCGGAGTTACACTCATCCCCATCAACCATCCCGACTTCGACTCGAAGTCGGACTCCGACTTCCAGTCGGACTACAACTCTAAGTCGGACAGCAGCTCGGCAAGCTTCTCTCCGCCACGAGAAATCTTCTTGGCATCCAAAGGCTCTACTCCTACTCAGGAATCACGCCGACTACATGAACAGCAAGAGGAGGAGGCCCGCCGACTGCGAGAATAACAAGAGGAAGAAGCAAGACGCCTGCGCGCCCGCAACGATGATCTGCGCAGAGCTGGGCAGACTGCTCAGCAACAAGTCCTCCAAACCCGAGTCAGCGACCACGACGTCTTCGTCACACCCCAACAGAACATCGTGGCCACTGCAACTCTACTGGATACACTCCAGTTTGGACCTGATCACCAGGCCACCTCGACGATCGCAAGGATAAAAGCCATGCTTACAGCTGCTGCATGTCAACAACACCAACAGTCGGGTGATACCCTCATACCGACCAACCGGTCGATTTCCCCAACGGCAGTCTCATCCGCTTCAAAGCGACGCCGAGCAGCCGGCTCTAGTCGGCAGCACTCGGAGCACACCAAACGTCACTCGGCAACCCCAACGACGACCGGCGGCTCCGAGGCCAACCACGGCGTGACCTTCAGCAAAACGTCAGCGCTTGGCGCCGCGAACGAGAGGAGGATGAGCAACGCCAACTGGAAGACGAGAACGAGCGCTTTGGCCTCCACCACGAGCGGTCTCGCCGCTGTATTCGGAGTCGGAGCCCTCATGACGATGAAGGCGTACCAGCCTTCACCCAGGAGCTACAACAGGTCGACTGGCCGTCAGGTTTCAAGCCTACAGGCATCGAAAAGTATGACAGCAAGACCGATCCCGAGTCCTGGCTCACAGCATACACTTTGGCAATCCAAGCTGCCGGAGGTGACCACAAAGTCATGGCTAACTACCTCCTAGTTGCTCTAGCCGACTCAGCGAGGACATGGCTAACAGGACTTCCCAAGCAATCCATCGGCTCTTGGGGAGAACTTCGGGAACGTTTCATCACCAACTTCCAAGGAACATACGAGAGGCCATCTTCCGAGTACGACCTATATCAGTTGCGTCAAAGGAAGAACGAGTCTCTTCGTGACTTCATCAAGAGGTTTTCTGAGAAGAGGAACTCAATCCCGAAGATCAAGGACGAGGTCGTCATCGCCGCCTTTCGAAAAGGAGTCAAAGACATCTCGTTCATCGACAAATTCACGCGGAAGCCTCCCAACTCTGTCAAGGCCCTATTCGACATGGCAAACAAGTACGCCGACTCAGCCCACGCTGTTGCTGAGGCTCTCGAAGACAAAAAGGCATCCTGACAGAAGAAGCGGGAGGGCACCAACGACACGGTCCCGACTAAAGCCGGGAATCACAATCGCAAGTCAGACGGCTTCATTGTGGCAGTCAGTCACAACCGTCTTCGACCTTCAACAACTGAGGATTATCAGAACAACAAGAGACATGCTCGGGGGCTCATAAGCCCAAACGCAAGGATGGCATCCCCACTCCCAAATACCGAACAGCTAAGTCGCTTTTTGATAAACATCTCCTCACTTGGCCTTGCTAGTGCCACAGCCGCTTACACCTAATAGGTGTACAAGCTGCACATTTACTTTTTTCTGTTTTTGCTCTTAAATGATTGCAAAAGTACTCGAGTAGCATAAATCTCGATCCGTGAAACTTTGCTCCATGTAAGACGAACTCAAGTCACCCAAAACGCGTGTCCGGGAAAGAGCCATGAGCCAACTCCCGATGCTAGGGGGCTATGACTAGTCGAGCAGAGTGCTTAAACGTAAGGGGTCAACTACTCGAGGAAATTAATATCAAAAAGAGGGAGAACACGTATTTACATATATTGTAAAATACATTTTATTCGGGTGATTATTTCCATCATCAGATGCTACTCATCCGATATCTTTATATTGCAGGCCCAGCTCCGGATACGCGTGACAGGAACTCAGGGCTGCAAGCCTATCTCCTACGCTCGGGGGCTGGACAAGTCTGCCAAAATACACTCGGGATGCTCCATGAGGGCTACTTACCGAGTACTTGCGCCAGTCGGGACGTCATCTTCCCCGGCTACGCTCCATGTGAGCTGACAACCGACTTCCGGCACTAGTCGGGGGTCGTATATCACTCGGCTGGGTGAGGTACGCCCCATGAGGGTCACTAGCCGAATCTTATGCTAATGCAAGGTTCGGGTACCTCGCTTGGCTATAACTCTGTTGGGTACGGTATGCCCCATGAGGGTCGCTAGCCGAATCCTATGCTAATGCAAGGTTCGGGTACCCTGCTCGGCTCTTCTGAAGTCAGAGAAGACTTACATCGTCAAAGCGCATCCGGAGTTCTCATGCACTGCGTCACACCTGAGGAGGGCAAGCAGATCCTGCAACATACCTCCTCGGGCACCTATGGCAACCAGGCTGCATCCAGAACATAAGTCGGAAAGGCTTGCGAATAAGGATTTCTCTGGCTGATTGCGGTTACCGATACCAAAAACTCATCCTGACATGCGATGGATGATACTTCTATAGAGCTATGCTGGATAGGTCGGCTCAGGCTGGCTTATTTGGTAGCAGCCACCAAGATATGAGTTCCTACAGTAGCATGCTCCATGTGGGCCACCCGCAGGCTGAGTTGAAATTGTAGCGCTGGTGCTACCCACAGGAACCGATGAGGTAAACAGATATGCTTCATGAAAGCCTTATTGCTAAACATATATGTTTGGGTATCTGTTTTATCCACCAGGTCTCGAGGATATATCCTTACAAGGATCACAAGCTGGTCTTCATTAAAATTGGGGATGCAGGTATCTTTCTCGGGTACACCTGACCACGCCGTGGATTTATTTTCATAAAGTGGTACTCGGCCTACATGCGTGGCCACCAGTTGCCATGAGTAACATTATTCCAGCTGACATGACGCTGAAGAGTCTAACTTTCGAGTAGTGCACTACTTGGGAGAGACTATAAATTTCTCATTCCCGCTGACATGATGTGGAGGAGTCTAACTTCCAGGTGGGACGCCACTCGGGAAAGACTATAAACCTCTTTTCCAGCTGACATGAAGCTGAAGAGTCCCATATACGAGTAACATCTTACTCGGCAAGACTATAAACGCATATTCCGACTGACATGAAGTCGAAGAGTCCTATATACGAGTAGTATCCTACTCGGCAAGACTATAAATCATATTCCGTTGACATGATACCGAAGAGTCTCATATACCAGTAGTATACTACTCGGGAAAGACTACCAGGTTAAAGATCTTTGACTTTATGATTAATTGTCTTCACAATTAAGCACAAAGTCGGGGGCTACACCTAATAGGTGCGCCTATTCGGCTCACACTATTTATACATCTACACGAAGCCCTTCATAGCCTCGTTGCCAGCTGACATGAAGCAGGACTCGGGAAGAAGACACACTCGGACAAAGAGTACTCGGGAGCAACGCACTCGGGCGATCTTCACCGTGGAGGACGAGCACTCGGCATCAGCTGTGACTCAACTATGAAGGTCTCGGGGGCTACTGTGGGTGCCATGGGCCCCGGGTACCTCATGACAAGCATATGGGCCACTCGGACAGAGGATGGGCCTAGCCTTGTAATTAGAGATATAGCTAGATTCGGCGGACTTCGCCTTGTATAGAAAGGAATATACAGCCCTAGTCAGGTGCGTTATATCTCTAAGGGGAGATCTCCTAGTCATAATCCGATGGGGACTCCTACCTTGTAACCCTGTCCCCCAGTATATAAGGGGAGGCAGGGTGCCCCATGAGGGCAGGTGCACACAAGTTTGTCAGAACCACCACCGTATATCCTCAAAGGAATACATACAAACTGGACGTAGGGTATTACCTCACATTGAGGGCCTGAACCAGTATAAAATCTTCCTGTGTTCCTTTGCAATCCACCGAGTTTCCATCCGCCGACTAGCCCCATATATTTATTGCCGGTGTAAAACATCGACAAGAATCTACCTCAATGTCCCCCTAAAAACTTCTCTCAAGGGGTGGCACCAAGAGTGGTTTTACTGTTCAAATCTTGAGCCCTCTCTTTCCCCTTTTTCTAGATCCCCTCCATCCGTTCTGCCCAGCTGGTCCTCAGGGCCAACACACGAAGAAATGGGGCAAGTGTACTAGCTGATGGAGAAGATTGATCTCCTGAAGGGCACAGGCTTGACAGGTCCATGGGTAGCGAGGTGTTTCTTGAACCGCCGCACCCGACCATTGAAGGCCAGGAGCCACTTCGATTAGGATTACCAGGGCAAGGACGACCCCAGCTAGGAGTATCCCAACATCGCTGACAAGGACAAGGTAACCGACACCTTGTTAGGCTTCTTCGTCAATGGGGTGGTGGAGACCGAGGATGAAGAGCGAGCCCCCAAGCCCTACTGCAAGGGCAGTCCCTAGCCAAAGGTTGTCTTGTGATATTGTTGTTGATCTGTTATCCATTTTTGATGAATGTCGTGAATGCCTGTCCAAGTCTGCAATGTATAATGGATGTTGTCCAAATATTTGTAGGACCGTGAGGAATTCGATGTTGATTCCCATGATCAATTGGCCATGGGATCAAAGAAACGCCTAGCCAGCCCCTCTGCTACCCAACCCAGCCCAAAAGGGCTAGGAAAAGACCAGTATGTCGATGTTTTACACCGGCAATATGAATATGGGGCTACTTGGCAGATGGAAACTCGGTGGATTGCAAAGGAACAAGGAGACATTTATACTGGTTCAGGCCCTCGATGAGAGGTAATACCCTATGTCCAGTTGTGGTGTTATTCCTTTGAGGATTTGTGTCTGCTTCTATGAGCTCGTGTGTTCTTCTTTTCCTCAGGGGGCGCCCTGCCTCCCCTTATATACCGAGGGACAGGGGTACAAGGTAAGAATCCCAGCCAGATACGGCCAAGGAATTTCCCCTTAGAGATACAACTTACCCGACTAGGATTGTATATTCCTTATTATACAAGGCAAAGTCTGCCAGGTGCGACTATATCTCTAATTACAAGTCTTGGCCCATCCTCTATCCGAGTGGCCCATATGCTTGTGATGAGGTACCCGGGGCCCATGGCCTCCATAGTAGCCCCTGAGACCTTCATAGTTGAGTCACAGCTAATGCCGAGTACTCATTCTCCATGGTGAAGATTGCCCGAGTGCATTGCTCCCGAGTACTCTTTGTCTGAGTGCTTCTTCTTCCCGAGTCCTGCTTCATGTCAGCTGGCAGCGAGGCTATGAAGGTCTTCATGTAAATGTATGAATAGTGTGCGCCGAATAGGCGCACCTATTAGGTGTAGCCCCCGACTTTGTGCTTAATTGTGAAGACAGTTAAACATAAAGTCAAAGATCTTTAACCTTGTAGTCTTTCCCGAGTAGTATACTACTGGTATATGAGACTCTTCGGTATCATGTCAACCGGAATAAGATTTATAGTCTTACCGAGTAGCATGCCACTCGTATATGGGACTCTTCAGCTTCATGTCAGCTAGAAAAGGGGGTTTATAGTCTTTCCCGAGTGGCGTCCCACTTGGAAGTTAGACTCCTCAGTGTCATGTTAGCTAGAAAGAGGGTTTATAGTCTCTTCCGAGTAGTGCACTACTCGAAAGTTAGACTCTTCAGTGTCATGTCGGCTAGAATAATGTTGCTCATGGCAACTGTTGGCCAAGCATGTAGGCCGAGTACCACTTTATGAAAGTAAATCCATTGCATGGTCAGGTGTACTCGAGAAAGATACCTGCATCCCCAATTTTAATGAAGACCAGCTTGTGATCCTTATAAGGATATATCCTCGATACCTGATGGATAAAACAGACAACCAAACACATGAGTTTAGCAATTAAGCCTTCATGAAGCATATCTGTTTACCTCATCGGTTCCTGTTGGTAGCATCAGCACTGCTGTCGATGTTTTACACCGGCAATAAATATATGGGGCTACTCGGCGAATGGAAACTCGGTGGATTGCAAAGGAACACAAGGAGATTTATACTGGTTCAGGCCCTCGGTGTGAGGTAATACCCTACGTCCAGTTGTGGTGGTATTCCTTTGAGGATGTATGGTGGAGATTCTGGTGAACCAACTCAACCTGCCCTCAGGGGGCGCCCTGCCTCCCCTTATATACTGGGGGACAGGGTTACAAGGTAGGAGTCCCAACTGGATTACGGCCAAGGGATCTCCTCTTAGAGATATAACGCACCCAACTAGGACTGTGTTTTCCTTATCGTACAAGGCAAAGTCTGCTAGGGATTACAATATCTCTAATTACAAGGCCAGGCCCATCCTCTATCCGAGTGGCCCATATGCTTGTCATGAGGTACTCGGGGCCCATGGCACCCACAGTAGCCCCAGAGACCTTCATAGTTGAGTCACAGCTGATGCCGAGTGCTCATCCTCCATGGTGAAGTCTTCCCGAGTGCATTGCTCCCGAGTACTCTTTGTCCGAGTGAGTCTTCTTCCCGAGTCCTGCTTCATGTCAGCTGGTAGCGAGGCTATGAAGGGTTTCATGTAGATATATGAATAGTGTGTGCCGAATAGGTGCACCTATTAGGTGTAGCCCCCGACTTTGTGCTTAATTGTGAAGACAATTAAACATAAAGTCAAAGATCTTTAACCTGGAAGTCTTTCCCCAGTAGATTACTACTGGTATATGAGACTCTTCGGTATCATGTCAACCGGAATATGATTTATAGTCTTACCGAGCAAGGAACTACTCGTATGTAGGACTCTTCGACTTCATGTCAGTCGGAATGGGTATTTATAGTCTTGCCGAGTAGGATACTACTCGTATATGGGACTCTTCAGCATCATGTCAGCTGGAAAGAGGGGTTTATAGTCTTTTCCGAGTGGCGTCTGTGGGTGCCATGGGCCCCGGGTACCTCATAACCAGCATATGGGCCACTTGGATAGAGGATAGGCCTAGCCTTGTAATTAGAGATATGGTAACCCTCGGCAGACCTTGCCTTGTACAATAAGGAATATATAGTCCTAGCCGGGTATATTATATCTCTAAGGGGAGATCTCCTAGTCGGAATCCGGCGGGGACTCCTACCTTGTAACCCTGTCCCCCAGTATATAAGGGGAGGTAGGGCGCCCCTTGAGGGCACGGCCATATGGTTCATCAGAATCGCCACCATAATTCCTTAAAGGAATACATATAAACTGGACGTAGGGTATTACCTCACATCGAGGGCCTAAACCAGTATAAAATCTCCCTGTGTTCCTTTGCAATCCACCGAGTTTCCATCCGCCGAGTAGCCCCATATATTTATTGCCAGTGTAAAACATCGACAGCGTCCCACCCAGAAGTTAGACTCCTCCGTGTCATGTCAGTGGGAATGAGAAATTTATAGTCTCTCCCGAGTAGTACACTACTCGAAAGTTAGACTCCTCCGCATCACATCAGTGGGAATAATGTTGCTCATGGCAACTGATGGCCACGCATGTAGGCTGAGTACCACTTTATGAAAATAAATCCACGGCGTGGTCAGGTGTACCCGAGAAAGATACCTGCATCCCCAATTTTAATGAAGACCAGCTTGTGATCCTTGTAAGGATATATCCTCGAGACCTGGTGGATAAAACAGATACCCAAACATATATGTTTAGCAATAAGGCTCTCATGAAGCATATCTATTTTTACCTCATCAGCTCCTGTTGGTAGCACCAGCGCTATAATTTCAACTCAGCCTGCGAGCGGCCCACATGGAGCATGCTACTGTAGGAACTCATGTCTTGGTGGCTGCTACCAAATAAGCTGGCCTGAGCCGACCTACCCAGCATAGCTCTATAGAAGTAGCATCCATCGCATGTCAGGATGAGTACTTCGGTGTAGATGACCTCAATCAGCTAGAGAAATCCTTATTTGCAAGCCTTTCTGACTTACGTTCTGGATGCAACCTGGTTGCCACATAAGCCTGAGTAGGTATATTGCAGGATCTGCTTGCCCTCCTCAGGTGTGACGCGATGCATGAGAACCCCGGATGCCCTTTGACGATGTAAGTCTTCTCTGACTTGGGTAAAGCCGAACAAGGTACCCGAACCTTGCATTAGCAAAGGGTTCGGCTGGCGACCCTCATGGGGCGTACCCTATCCAACAGAGTTATGGCCAAATAAGGTACCCGACCCTTGCATTAGCATAGGATTCGGCTGGCGACCCTCATGGGGCATACCCGATCTGACAGAGTTGTGACCAAATAAGGTACCCGAACCTAGCATTAGCATAGGATTCGGCTAGCGACCCTCATGGGGCGTACCCTACTTAGCCGAGTTGCGACCGAATAAGGTACCTGAACCTAGCGTTAGCGTAGGATTCGGCTGGCGACCCTCATGGGGCGTACCTCACCCAATCGAGTAGTATACGACCCCCAACTAGCGCCGGAGGTCGGTCATCAGCTCACATGGAGCATAGCCAGGGAAGATGTCATCCCGACTGGCGCAAGTACTCGGTCAGTAGCCCTCGTGGAGCATCCCGAGTGTATTTTGGCAGACTTGTCTAGCCCCTGAGCGTAGGAGATAGGCTCGCAGCCCTGAGTTCCTCTCACGCGTATCCGGAGCTGGCCCTGCGCTATAAAGATACCGGATGAGTAGCATCTGATGATGAAAATAATCACCCGAATAAAATGTATTTTACAATACATGTAAATACGTGTTCTTCCTCTTACTGATATTAATTTCTGCGGGTAGTTGACCCCTTACGTTTAAGCACTCTGCCCGACTAATCACAGTCCCCTAGCATCGGGAGTTGGCTCACGGCTCTTTCCCAGACACGCGTTTTGGGTCACTTGAGTTCGTCTTTCATGGAGCAAAGTTTCACGGATCAGGATTTATGCTATTCGAGTACTTTTGCAATCATTTAAGAGAAAAAACAGAAAAAAAGTGCAGCTTGTACACCTATTAGGTGTAAGCGGCTGCAGCATTGGCAAGGCCGAGTCAAGAATTATTTATCAGGAAGCGACTTAGCTGTTCGGTATTTCGGAGTGGGGATGCCATCCTTGCATTTGAGCTTGTGAGCCCCCGAGCATGTCTCTTGTTGTTCTGATAATCTTTGGTTGTAGGAGGTCGAAGACGGTTGTGACCGACTGCCACAATGAAGCCGTCTGACTTGCGTTTGCGATTCCCGACTTTAGTCGAGACCGCGTCGTTGGTGTCCTTCCGCTTCTTCTGTCAGGATGCCTTTTTATCTTCAAGGGCCTCAGCAACAGCGTGGGCTGAGTCGGCGTATTTGTTCGCCATGTCGAATAGAGCCTTGACAGAGTTGGGAGGCTTTCGAGTGAATTTGTCGATGAACATGGTGTCTTTGACTTCTTTTCGAAAGGCGGTGATGACAACCTCATCCTTGATCTTCGGGATTGAATTTTTCTTCTCAGAGAACCTCTTGATGAAGTCACAAAGAGACTCGTTCTTCCTATGATGCAACTGATACAGGTCGTGCTCGAAAGATGGCCTCTCATATGTTCCCTGAAAGTTGTCGATGAAGCGTTCCTGGAGTTCTCCCTAGGAGCCGATTGATTGCTTGGGAAGTCCAGTTAGCCATGTCCTCGCTGAGTCGGCTAAAGCGACTGGGAGGTAGTTAGCCATGGCTTTGTGATTTCCTCCAACTGCTCGGATCGCCAGAGTGTAAACTGTGAGCCAGGAGTCTGGGTTGGTCTTGCCGTTGTATTTTTCGATTCCTGTAGGCTTGAAACCCGACGGCCAGTCGACCTATTGTAGCTCTTGGGTGAAGGCCGGTATGCCTTCAACTTCATGAGGGCTCCGACTCCGAATACGACGGTGAAACCGCTCGTGGTGGAGGCCGAAACGCTTGTTCTTGTCTTCCAGTTGGCGTTGCTCATCTTCTTCTCGTTCACGGCGCCGAGTGATGATGTCTTGCCGAAGGTTGCGCCGTAGTCGGTCTCGGAGGTCCTGATCGTCCCGACGGTTACTTTGACGTTGCCGGTTGTCGTTGGGGTTGCCGAGTGATGCCTGACGTGCCTCCGTATGCGGCTGACTAGAGCCAGCCGCTCGGCGTCGATTTGAGGTAGATGAGACTGCCGTTGGGGATGTCGACCGATTGGTCGGTATGAGGGTATCACCCGACTGTTGGTGCTGCTGACATGCAGCAGTGGTAAGCATGGCTTTTATCCTTGCAATCATCGGGGTGGCCTGGTGATCAGGCCCGAACTGGAGTGTATCCAGTAGAGTCACGGCGGCCACGATGTTCTGTTGAGGAGTAATGAAGACATCGTGGCCGCTGACTTGGGTTTGGAGGATTTGTTGCTGAGTGGTTCACCTAGCCCTGCGTAGATCATCGTTGCGGGCATGCAGGCGTCTTGCTTCTTCCTCCTATTGTTCTCACAGTCGGCAGGCCTCCTCCTCTTGTTGCTCATGTAGTCAGCGTGATTCCAGAGTAGGAGTAGGGCCTTTGGATGCCATGAAAATTTCTCGTGGCAGGGAGAAGCTTGCCGAACTGCTGTCCGACTTAGAGTGGGAATCCGACTGAGAGTCTTAGTCAGAATAGTTGATGGGGGTGATTATAACTCCGACCTCCCTAGAACCGATCTCAAGCAGCTCTGGGCCGTATCCGAGTCGAACTCCAGAGGATCGGGTTTGCCACGTCGGATGTTGTCTAAAGATATCTGTGGCATTGCCGAGTTTGTATGGGAGATTGACGATCTCTTCCCTTCTTAGCTCAATCTTGGCCGGCTCAAGGCTGAGTCCGAGTCGAACACCGAAGGAAAGAGTTGTCCCGAGACCCGGACAAGATGAAGATTGCCACAGCAGGTCGATGAGGGTTGCTGCAGCGTCGTGTGGATCGACTGGCGCGGCGTCGGCTGGTTCCCTGGTAGATCGGATCGAGTCCGAGTCGGCCAAGGTGAGATTGCCGATCTGGTCGGCGACGAAGTCGAGGCTTCCGAATGCAATTGTATCTCCGGGGGAGAGTTTGCCGCCGTCAACCCCGGTTGCTGGATCCATCAAGCTTGTAGATGTCCTCGCTGAGTCGGCCAGGGCGACCGGGAGGTAGTTAGCCATGGCTTTATGGTCACCTCCGGCAGCTCAAATTGCCAGGGTGTATATGGTGAGCCAGGACTCAGGGTTGGTTTTACCGTCGTATTTCTCGATCCCCGTAGGGTTGAAGCCCGACGGCCAGTCGATGTCCTGTAGCTCATGGGTTAAAGCTGGAATGCCTTCATCTTCATGAGGGCTTCGGCTCCGACTGCGGCGGTTAAACCACTCGTGGTGAAGACCGAAACATTCGTTCTCGTCCTCCAGTTGGCGATACTCGTCTTCTTCACGTTGACGGCGCCGGGCATTGATGTTGTATCGGAGGTCGCGTTGTAGACGAACTTGGAGGTATTGGTTGAATCGACGATCGTACTGTTGACGCCACCGATTGTTGTTGTTAGTGTCACTGAGTGACATTTGCCACGATTCCTCGTGTGGCTAACTAGAGCCAGCCGCCCGGCGTCATGCTGATGTAGATGATCCTGCCGCCGGAGAACTCGAACGGTTGGTCGGTACAAGTGTGTCGCCCGACTACTGTTGCTGCTGACAAGTAGCAGCTATGATCATCGCCTTGATCTTGGCGATAGTCGGGGTGGCTTGGTGATTAGGCCCGAGCTGGAGCATGTCCAGCAGAGTTGCAGCGGCCACGACGTTCTGTTGTGGCGTGACGAAGACGTCATGGTCGCCGACTTTTGTCTAGAGGATCTGTTGCTGAGCGGTTCGCCCAGCCTTGCGTAGCCCATCATTGCGAGCCTCGTGGTTGGCTTCCTCCTGTTGTCGTAGTCGGTGCGCCTCCTCTTGTTGCTCCTCCTGTAGTCGGCGTACCTCTGGTGGAGGGGTCGAAGCCATGAAGATCTCGTGGGGGATAAGGAGACTTGCCAAACTGGAGTCCGAACTGGTGTTCGAATTGTTGTCCGACCTGGAGTCGGAATCCGAGTAGTTCATCGGAGTAAGAATGACTCCGACCTCCCAAGATCCAATCTGAAACGGCCTTGGGCCATGTCCAAACTGAATTGCAGGGGATCGGGTTTGCCGCATAAGATGTAGATCTACGGCGTTGCCGAGCCTGTGTGGGAAATTGACGATCTCTCCCCTTCCTAGCCCAACTCGGGCTGGCTGAAGGCCTAGCGCGAGTCGGACACCGAAGCAGAGAGTTGTCCCGTGGCTCGGTGAAGTAGAAGATTCTGCGTCAGATTGATGATGGTTGTTGCAGCGTCTTGTGGGCCGACTGGCACGGAGTCAGCTGGTTCCTCGGCCGGTTGGATTGGATTTGTGTCGGCCAAGGTGAGATTGCCGATCTAGTCGGCGACGAAGTCGAGGCTTCTGAAAGTTATTGTGTCTCCAGGGGAGAATTTGTTGCCGTCGACTCTTGTTGTTGGATCCATCGAGATTGTTGATGTTGATTTCGCCGAAGCCCCTACCTGGCGCGCCAACTGTCGATGTTTTACACCGGCAATATGAATATGGGGCTACTCGACGGATGGAAACTCGGTGGATTGCAAAGGAACAAGGAGAGGTTTATACTGGTTCAGGCCCTCGATGAGAGGTAATACCCTACATCCAGTTGTAGTGTTATTCCTTTGAGGATTTGTGTCTGCTTCTATGAGCTCGTGTGTTCTTCTTTTCCTCAGGGGGCGCCCTGCCTCCCCTTATATACCGGGGCACAGGGGTACAAGGTAAGAATCCTAGCCGGATACGGCCAAGGGATTTCCCCTTAGATATACAACTTACCTGACTAGGACTGTATATTCCTTATTATACAAGGCAAAGTCTACCGGGTGCTACTATATCTCTAATTACAAGTCTCGGCCCATCCTCTATCCGAGTGGCCCATATGCTTGTGATGAGGTACCCGGGGCCCATGGCCTCCACACAGTGACTGACCAGGGGAAGAAGAAGAGCATGCCGAGTATGGCACAGGGGAGCCTAAAGATCAAGGACCCCATCAGCTCAGGCCCCAAGCCGCCAAGCCCAAGGCCAGCGCCGTCGAGAGTCTCGACCCCCCAGTCGGCTGCGTCAAGCACAGCGCCGACTAGGGCCAGCTCGCCTCCACCGACTGTCGCGCCAACGAGCCCGACAGCCGATGGCTCTCCACCGCCGAGCAGGCTATCAAGCCCCTCGCCGATCTCCACCGGAGCACCACTATGGAAGTTCAAGACTTCCAAGAGGTAGTAGAGAATCTTCAATCTTCTAAGAGACTTGAATGTCATTGTAGTATCATGATTGTCAACTATTTCTGCAGGACACAAAGTGACAAAGACCCCAGGGGGACTGTGCCACCAACCCCTTCTGCCGAACCCGTCCTGGCTGAACCAGAGCAAGCAATGCTACAGACCGAGCCAGAGGCCACCCTAGCTACTAAGGCTAAGGCGATCCTGATAGCCAAGGCACTAGCACCAACGAGCTAGGACGTCGTGGTTGAAGTTGTAGCTCCAGCCCTCGAGCCAATCCCAGAAGCCCCTGCAGCAGTTGGGCTAAGGCCCAGGACCCCTTCACCGGAGTTGTCGTCATCTTCTGAAGAGAGTGACCTCCCCAGGCTTGAAGCTCCTCTATAAAACCTCCCCAAAACATTTTACTGGGTTTCTCCTGAGGGGGTGGCAGAGAGTTTTGAACACGACGAGCAAGCAGCCCTAAGAGAGAGGACCAATCTGATGTACGCTGCAATTGTTGCGTCGAAGGGGATTATGGTACACAATCAATCCAGCCGCATTTGCTGATTGATGATCTTTTTGAATCTTGTACTCTGTCTACCAATTTTGACTGACTTTGATATATCTTGAGCAGAAGGTTGTCGACCGCTCTAAAAAAATGGGCAAGGTCTTGACCAAGCTCACCCCTTAGCTGTTCCAGCTTCGCCAGCTCCAGGTAGCCAAGGACGACCTGGAGCGGACCAGCTAGAAGAGAGAAACATGGCTAAGAGGGTCCGTGGACAAACTCAATGATGAAAACTGGGCCCAAGCCGACAAGATAAGAAGTAAGTCTCCTTGTTGTTGTCTTCCCAAGTGAATCCCAAGCATACTTCTCTGCAATATTGAGTTTTGACTGTCTTATGTTGCAGAACTTGAGTCTGAGCTCAGCGCCCAGACCGAGGTGAACGAGTGCCTTGAGAAAAAGTTGAAGTCGAGAAGGCCAAGGCGAAGGTGGAAGCCAACTACGCCAGTAAGTTTCTTGCCCGGCTGTAAATTGGCTCCAACTGCTTGCTCCAGCCAACTGATATGCTTGTTGATGTATGGGCAGCGTCCAAGGCCAACTCGAAGATCCAATTCAGCGCCTTTGCGGAGGAAATCAAGATTATCAAGGAATCACGGTAGATCATCGTTGACTCCGTGAAGACTCTCCTTGACATCATGCAGCCGCACCACCCTGGGTCCAGCTCCAACTCGATCGCCCAAGTAGCAGAACGCCTCAGTGAAGCTTCGAGTATCTTGAAGAAGTACTTAGATGATGCGTTGCAGTAGGAGTCGCCCAGGCACTTGCCATGGCGAATTCGCTCTACCCCAAGGTAGATATCGAGGCCATTGGTGAGGGCTTCACCGAGGGAACAACCCCGGAGGAAGGCATGGAGTTGGTAAGCTAGGTAAGGGCAACCGTAGAGGCGATAGCTAGGGACTTGATGATGTGAACATAAAACAATTATGTAGTTGGTGCTTACCGGAAACAATATGTGAATATTGTAAATGTTTTGCTAATGCTTTGCTAAATTCTACCAAGTACTTGTCTCTTCTGAATCGTCATTAGTTTTACCCAACTTGGTAGTTTACACCGAGTGGTTCGAGGTAAACTTAGGAAAAGCATTCACCTCGTAAAGCTGATGCCGAGTGCTATCGAAGACGCTCCAAACGGCATGATAAAAGACGTCTTTAGGCAGTCTTCCTCCTTCAGGCTGATTTCGTGGTATCCCGAGTAGCAGTCAAGAAAACTGAGAAGGTCACACCCTGCAGTTGAATCTACCACCTGGTCTATTCTCGGTAAACCAAATGGGTCCTTGGGGCACGCCTTGTTGAGATCGGTGTAGTCGACGCACATACGCCATTTACTGTTTTTCTTCTGGACTAGAACTGGGTTTGCCAGCCAATCCGGGTGATAGACCTCTTTGATGAACCCGGCTGTGAGAAGCTTGGTTATCTCCTCCCGAGTAGCATCTTTATGGTCTTCAGCGAAGCACCACAGCCATTGCTTGACTAGCTTGGTGTCTGTCTTCACGTTGAGGGCGTGCTCGATCATCTCCCTTGGTACGCTTGGCATGTCAGACGGTTTCCACACGAAGATATCCTTGTTGGCTTGAAGGAAGGTGACGAGAACGTCTTCCTATTTGGGGTCAAGTCCGGTCCCGACTAGAGCAGTCTTGGAGGGGTCGAAAGGGTCCAGGGGATCTTCTTCGTGTTAGAGTCCACTAAAATTCCCAACTTCACTGCTTTTTTGGCCGGAACTTGATCTTCCTCGACTTTGGTTCTGACGGCTTTTCGAATGCTGTTGCGCCTGACTACCGCCTCTTGTGATTGAGCCAACTCGTAACTCTCCTTGTCATAGGTGAAGGCTTGCTTGACATCGCTGCGGAGGGAGAGGACTCCTGCTGGCCTAGGCAACTTGAGCACCATGTATGTATAGTGCAGTATCGCCATGAACTTGGCAAGCGCCTGTCGTCCGAGTATCGCGTGATACGCAGTCTCGAAGTCAGCAACCTCGAAGCAGATGTTTTCCTTGCGGAAGTTATCTCGCGTGTCGAAGGTGACTGGCAAGGTGATCTACCCGAGTGGTGTTGAAGACAGGCCGGGAATTATCTCGTGGAAGGGCGCCGTACTCGGTCGCAGATCTGAATGAGGGATCTTCATCTCATCCAGAGTGTTGGCGAAGAGGATATTGAGCGCGCTGCCTCCGTCTATTAGAACCTTCTTCAACTTGATGTTCTTGACGACCGGGTCCAGGACGAGTGGATAGCATCCTGAGTGCGAAACCCAATCTGGATGATCGGTGCGGGTGAACGTGATGGACGTCTCTGACCAACGCAAATATTGGGGGGCGTCTGCTGTAGAGATTGCATTGATGTCGCGTGCTGTTAGCTTCTGCTTGCGCTTAGACTCATACGTAGACGGCCCTCCAAAGATGTGGTTTAGCTTGGCCTGGGGATCTTGAAAATCGTTGGCCGGGACCTGATCTGGCTTATATTTGCCCTTGTCGACGCCAGATGATGAAGCCTTCTCGGAAGCAAACTTCTTGAGCATGAAGCAGTCTTTGGCCGCGTGCTTGCCTTTGGGGTGGAAGGGGCATGGCCTGTTCATGACCTTCTGGTAGTCGTTGTTCCATTGGGGCCGCGACCGAGTTCGCTCCATGTTGGCCACCTCGTTGTCCGACTTCCGCTTGCGGTTGCCGGACTTGTTTTGTGATGGCTCGTTGTCGACTTTCGCCTTCTGGTCCTTCTGCCGGGACTCCTTCTTCTCGTCGAGGGCCTCGGCGACCGCTTCAGCCGAGTCGGCGTATTTGTTCGCCATGTCAAAGAGAGCCCAGACAGAGGATGGTGGCTTTCGAGTGAACTTCATGATGAACGGGGCGTCCTTTACTCCCTTGCGGAAGGCGGCGATGACAGCCTCATCCTTGATCATTGGGATTTTGTTGCGCTTCTCGGAGAACCTCTTGATAAACTCGTGCAGAGACTTGTTCTTCTTTTGGTGCAGTTGGTATAGATCATGCTCGGAAGATGGCCTCTCATAAGTCCCTTGAAAGTTAGCGATGAACCGCTCCCTAAGTTCTCCCTAGGAACCGATCGACCGCCTCAGGAGCCCTGTTAGCCATGTCCTCACTGAGTCGGCTAGTGTGACTAGGAGGTAGTTAGCCATGACTTTGTGGTCACCACCGGCGGCTCGAATTGCCAGGGTGTATACGGTGAGCCAGGACTCGGGATTGGTTTTGCCGTCGTATTTCTCGATCCCCGTAGGCTTGAAGCCCATGGCCAATCGACGTCCTGGAGCTCGTGGGTGAAAGCTAGAATGCCCTCGTCTTCGTGAGGGCTCCGGCTCCAATTACGGCGGTTGAACCGCTCGTGGTGAAGGCCGAAACGCTTGTTCTTGTCCTCTAGTCGGCGGCACTCGTCCTCTTCACGTTGATGGCATTGGGCCTTTAAGTCATATCGGAGGTCGCGTTGTAGACGAACTCGGAGGTCTTGGTTGAACCGGCGATCGTACTGGTGATGCCGCCGATTGTTGTTGTTAGTGTCGTCGAGTGACGTTTGGCGCGACTCTTCGTGTGGCCGACTTGAACCGGCCGCCCGACGTCGTGCTGATGTAGATGAGCCTGCTGCCGGAGAACCCGACCGATTGGTCGGTACAAGTGTGTCACCCGACTGCTGTTGCTGCTGACAGGCAGCAGCTGTACTCATCGCCTTGATCTTGGCGATAGTTGGGGTGGCCTGGTGATCAAGCCCGAGCTGGAGCGTGTCCAGCAGAGTTGCAGCGGCCACAACATTCTGTTGTGGCATGACGAAGACGTCGTGGTCTCCGACTTTGGTCTGGAGAATCTGTTGCTGGGCGGTTCGCCCAGCCCTGCGTAGCCCGCTGTTACGGGCCTCGCGATTGGCCTCTTCTTATTATCGTAGTCGGCGTGCCTCCTCTTGCTGCTCCTCTTGTAGTCGTGCACCTCCGGTGGTGGTGTTGAAGCCATGAAGATCTCACGGGGCAGGAGAAAACTCGACAGACTAGAGTCCGAACTAGTGTTCGAACCGTTGTCCAACTTGGAGTTGGAATCCGAGTAATTTATCAGAGTGAGAATGACTCTGACCTCCCTAGATCCAATCTGAAACGGCGCTTGGCCGTGTCCAAACTGAATCGCCGGAGATCGGGTCTACCGCTAAGATGTAGATCAGCGGCGTCGCCGAAACTGCGTGGGAAATTGACGATCTCTCCCCTTCCTAGCCCAACCCGGGCTAGCTCAAGGCCTAGCACGAGTCGGACGCCGAAGGAGAGAGTTGTCCCAAAGCTCGGCAAAGTTGAAGATTGCTGCATTGGATTGATGATAGCTGGTGCAGCTGCTTGTGAGCCGACTGGCGTAGAGTCGGCTAGTTCCTCGACTAGTTGGATTGGATTTGCGTTAGCCAAGGTGAGGTTGCCGATTTGGTCAGTGATGAAGTCGAGGTTTCTGAAGGTTATTGTGTCTCTAGGGGAGAATTTGTCGCCATCGACTCCTGATGTAGGATCCATCGAGATTGCTGGTGTAGATCTCGCCGAAGCCCCTACCTAATGCGCCAACTGTCAATGTTTTACACTGGCAATATGATTATAGGGCTACTTGGCAAGGGGAAACTCGGTGGATTGCAAAGGAACACGGAGAGATTTTATACTGGTTCAGGCTCTCGATGCGAGGTAATACCCTACGTCCAATTAGGATGTATTCCTTTGAGAATTATGGTGGTGGTTCTGATGAACTCTTGATGATCTGTCCTCATGGGGCGCCCTGCCTCCCCTTCTATACTGGGGGACAGGGGTACAAGGTAGGAATCCCAGCCGGATACGGCCAAGGGATTTCCTTCTTAGAGATACATCTTACCCGACTAGGACTGTATATTTCTTTTTGTACAAGGCAAAGTCTGCTGGGTGCTACTATATCTCTAATTACAAGTCTCAGCCCATCCTCTATCCGAGTGGCCCATATGCTTGTGATGATATACCCGGGGCTCATGGCCTCCACAGTACTCGGGCAAACTTAGCATAATCATTATAGAACTTTATGACTCGGATTAAACAAGCTCGGGTTTTATTAACAAAAGCAAGGCATGTAATACATGTAGCCCCCGACTCACTACTCGGTTGGGACAAGCGATGTAGTGAGTCAGAGAAAAAAGCTTTATTCATATATCTTACAAAAATACAAGACTCATGTATGGAAAGGACGTAGCTGTTCTATATTCCATGAGTTGCTGACTAGGACACCGTCTTCTATCTTCAGTCGATAGGCGCCCGGACGTGTCACCTCAGCGATCGGGTTTTGCCTCAATCCACTCTGTGAATTTGTCCACTACGACGAACATGTGTGTGAACCCTCCTGGCGCTTTTTTGAACGGCCCGACCATGTCAAGCCCCCAAACAGCAAATGGCCAAGAGATTGGAATTGTTTGTAGTTCTTGAGCTAGAAGATGTGTTTGCCGAGCGAAGAACTGGCATCCCTCGCATGTCCAAACTATGTCTTTAGCGTTTGTAACCGTAGTCGGCCAGAAGAAACCTTGTCTGTAGGCCTTTCTGACTAACGTCCTTGATGCAGCGTGGTTGCCACAGATTCCCGAGTGGATGGACTACAGTATCTGCTTGTCCTCCTCAAGAGTGACCCAGCGCATGAGGACTCCGATGCACTTCTTCAATAAAGGTCTTCACCGACGATGAGGAAACTTTTGCTTCAACGTTTGCTCCGCTCGGCTTCGTTGCGATCTTCTGGGAGCTCGTCTTCGAAGAAAAACCTGATGATTGGAGTCCGCAAATCTTGAGAAATGATTAGTACTTCATTTGTTGCCGGGGTAGGCTCAACCCCCGACTACTCGAGTACTGGTTTTTTCTTGACTGACTATTCCAATAGTTGCTCGACAAAGTTTCCAGTTGGGACCGCTTCTCATTTGGATCCCATGTTGGCTAATTCGTCTGCAGCTTCGTTATATTGGCACAACACATGTGTGATCTCCAACCCGTCGAACTTGTTTTCCTGCTTTCGTACTTCTCGACAATATGCCGCCATGTTGTCATCTACACACGTCTAGTCTTTCATGTCCTGGTTGACCACAAGTTGAGAATCCCCGCGTACTACCAGTCAGCGGATGCTGAGTGATATTGTGATGCGGAGCCCATGGATGACTGCTTCATACTCGGCAACATTATGGGATGCTGGAAAGTGAATCTGGAGGACGTATTTCAATTTTTCCCCTATGGGTGATGTCAGAACAACGCCAACCCCTGCTCCACCGATCCGTAGAGAACTGTCGAAGTACATCATCTAGTATTCTAACTTGTCTATTGGTGTAGCCATCTGAACCTCCATCCACTCGGCTACGAAGTCGGCCAGTGCCAGTGACTTGATTGCTGTCCAAGGTTGAAAGATAATATCAAACACCATCAGCTCGAGCGCCCATTTAGCGATTCTGCCAGTGGCCACGCGGTTGTGTAGGACGCCCCCAAGTGGATACGATGTGATAATTGTGACTTGATGCGACTGGAAATAGTGCACCAACTTCTGGACAGTTATGAGTAAACCATAGAGCAGCTTCTGGACTTGGGGATATCTTATCTTAGAGTTGGCTAGGACTTCGCTGACGAAGTAAACTGGCCTTTGTACTTTTTGTATGTGCCCAGGCTCTGCCCGCTCTACGACCAATACCGTGCTGAGTACCTGAGTAGTTGCCGCAAAGTATAACATAAGTGATTCCTAGGGCATAGGTGATGCCAATACCGGTGGTGATGTGAGAAACTTCTTGAAGTCTTCGAAGGCTTGTTGGGCTTCAGGTGTCCATTGAAAGTTTTCGACTTTCTTGAGTAATTTGAAAAAGGGCATGCCCCGTTCGCCGAGTCATGAAACACATCGGCTGAGTGCCGCCATGTAGCCAGTTAGCTTCTGCACATCCTTCTGGCTAATCGGGGGTGCCATGTTTATGATAACATTGACTTTCTCTAGATTAGCCTCGATGCCTTAGTGTGATATGATGAAGCCAAGTAATTTTCCCGAAGGTACTCCGAAGACGCACTTTTCCAGGTTCAACTTCATCTTGAATCTCCGAAGGCTTTGGAAAGTTTCCTTTAAGTCGATGACTTAAGGGAAAGAAGTGTGAAGACACCGCTGAATAGCACATTGATACGTTGCACCAGCGTTTTTCAACCCAAACGGCATAGTGACATAGCAGTATGCTCCAAATGGCGTGATGAAAGAAGTCTTTAGGCAGTCCTCCTCCTTCAGACTGATCTGATGATATCCCGAGTAACAGTCGAGAAAATTGAGTAACTCGCACCCCGCAGTGGAGTCGACCAACTGATCTATCCTGGGTAGACCAAATGGATCCTTCGAGCACACTTTGTTCAAGTCGGTGTAGTCGATGCACATGCACCATTTACCGTTCTCCTTCCGGACCAGAACTAGGTTTGCCAGCCAATCTGGGTGGTAGACCTCTTTGATGAACCCGGCTGCAAGGAGTTTGGTAATCTCCTCCCGAATAGCATCTTTGCGGTCTTGTGCAAAGCGCCATAGCCGTTGTTTGACTGGTTTGGTGTCCGACTTGACATTGAGGGAATGCTTGATAACCTCCCTTGGTACACTAGGCATGTCAGAAGGTTTCCAAGTAAAAATATCCCTGTTTACCTGGAGGAAGGTGACGAGCTCGTCTTCCTAATTTGGGTCGAGTCTGATCCCGACGAGTGTAGTTTTGGAGGGGTCGGAAGGTTCTAGGGGGATCTTCTTTGTTTCTAAATCCGCTGAAATTCCCAACTTGGCTGTTTTTTTTTGCTGGAACTTGGTCGTCCTCATTTGCAGTTGTCACAGCTAATCAGATGTTGCTCCGCCTGACTACTGCTTCTTGAGATTGGGCCAGCTCACAGCTCTCCTTGTCGCAGTTGAAGGCTTGCTTGACATCGCTGCGCAGGGAAAGTACTCCTGCTAGTCCTGTCATCTTGAGCACTATGTATGTGTAATGAGGCACTGCCATGAACTTGGCTAGTGCTGGCTGTCCGAGTATGGCGTGATACGTGGTCTCAAAGTTAGCAACCTCGAAGCAGATATTCTCGGTACGGAAATTCTCCCGCGTGCCAAAGGTGACTGGCAGAGTTATCTGTCCAAGTGGAGTGGAAGAGAGGCTGGGGATTACCCCGTGGAAGGGCGCTGTACTCGGCTGCAGCTCGAATCAAGGAATCTTCATCTCGTCGAGCATCTTGGCAAACAATATGTTAAGAGCACTTCCTCCATCGATAAGAACCTTCTTCAGCTTGATAGTTCTAATGACTGGATCCAAGACGAGTGGATAACGCCTTGGGTGTGTGACTTGGTCGGGGTGGTCTGCACGGTCAAATGTGATTGCCGTCTCTGACCATCGCATATATTGGGGGGCGTCTGCTGAGACCAAGTTGACTTCTTTGGCTGTTAGCTTCTGTTTTCTCTTGGACTCGTAGGTAGACGGCCCTCCGAAGATGTGGTTGAGCTCAGCCTAGGGATCTTGGCAGTCACCGGCTGCGCCCGAGTCTGGCTTATCTTTGTCTTTGTTGTTGCCAGATGTTGAGGTCTGCTTGGAGGCAAACTTCTTGAGCATGAAGCAATCCTTAGCCGTGTGTTTCCCTTTAGGTTGGAAAGGGCATGGCCCATTCATGACTTTCTGGTAGTCGTCCGTCCTTGAGGATCGTGGCCAACTGCACTCCATAGCTACTACGACGTTATCTGACTTGTGCTTGCGGTTGCCAGACTTGGTCTGTGCTGCGTCGTTGGTGTCTTTCTTGTCCTTCTGTTAGGACTCCTTGTTATCTAGGGCCTCAGCAACCGCATCGGCCGAATCAGCGTATTTGTTGGCCATATCAAATAGAGCTTTGACAGAAGAGGGAGGCTTCCAAGTGAATTTGGCGATGAGCGGGGTATCATTGACTCCCTTGCAGAAGGCGGCGATGACAACCTCGTCCTTGATCTTTGGGATCGAGTTCCTCTTCTCAGAAAACCTTTTGATGAAATCGCGCAGAGACTCATTCTTTCTTTGATGGCATTGATACAAATCGTACTTGGAAGATGGCCTCTCTTATGTTCCCTGGAAATTTGCAATGAAACGTTCTCATAGTTCTCCCCAAGAGCTGATTGATTGCCTAGGAAGTCCTATTAGCCATGTCCTCGCTGAGTCGGCTAGGGCGACCAGGAGGTAGTTAGCCATAGCTTTGTGGTCACCTCCGACTGCACAGATCGCCAAAGTGTAAACCATGAGCCAGGACTCGGGATTAGTCTTCCCATCGTATTTTTCAATTCCAATCGGCTTGAAATCGGATGGCCAGTCGACTTGTTGTGGCTTGTGGGTGAACGCCGGTACTCTATCGTCCAGGTGAGGGCTTCGACTTCGACTGCGGTGATGAAACCACTCGTGGTGGAGGCCAAAGCGCTTGTTTTCATCCTCTAGTTGGCGGCGCTCGTCCTCCTCGCATTCATGTTGTCTGGAATTGATATCTTGCCTAAGATCGTGTTGTAATCAGCCTCGGGCATCTCAGTTGTTGCGGTAGTTGTCCTGATGTCGCTGCCACCAGTCGTCGTTTTGCTTGCCGAGTGACGTGTGGCGCGACTCCGTGCATGGCTGACTAGAGTCAGTAGCCCGACGTCGTGCTGAGGTAGATGAGATCGCCATATCAGAAGCCATCCTATTGGACGGTATGAGTGTGTCTTCCGACTGTTGCCGCTACTGACATGCTGCAGCGGTAATCATGGCCTTAATCCTTGCAATCGTCGGGGTGGCCTGGTGATAAGGCCGAAACTGCAAGGTGTCCAATAAAGTGGCAGCAGCCATGACGTTCTATTGTGGAGTCACGAAGACGTCACGGTCACCGACTCGGGTTTGGAGGATCTCCTATTGAGCAGTGCACCTAGCCTTGTATAGATTGTCATTGCATGCGTCGCACTCGGCTTGTAGATGTCGTGCTTCTTCCTCCTGTTGTTCACGCAGTCGGCGAGCCTCTTCCTCCTGCTGATCGCATAGTCGCCGTGCCTCTTGAGTGGGTGTTGAGCCCTTGGACACCATGAAGATTTCGAGCGGTGGAGAGAAGCTTGCCGAACTGCTGTCTGACTGAGAGTCGGAATCAGAGTAGTTGAGTGGGGTAATTACGACTCTGACCTCCTTAGATCCAATCTCGAGCGGCTCTGGGCTGTGTCTGAGTTGAAATATAGGGCATCGAGTCTACCGAATTAGATGTTGTTTGAAGTTATCTGCGGTGTTGCTGAGTCTGAGAGGGAGATTGACTACCTCCTCCTCTCTTAGCCCAATCTCGGCTGGCTTGAGGCTGAGTCCAAGTCGAACATCGAAAGAAAGAGTTGTCCCGAGACCCGGGCATCTTGGGGATTGCTGCAGCATGTCACCGAAGACTGCTGCAGTGTTGAGTAGGCCGACTGGCACAGAGTCAGCTTGATTCCTGGCCGTTCAGATCAAGTCTGAGTCAGATAGGGTGAGGTCACCGAACTTGTCGGCGATGAAGTCGAGGCTCCCAAAGCTAATCGTTTCCCTGAGGAAGAACTTGATGTCGTCGACTCCGGTGGTTGAATCCATCAGGCTTGTCGAAGATGATCTCGCCGATGCCCCTACCTGGCACGCCAGCTGTTGATGTTTTGTATTGGCAATAATAATATGGGGCTACTCATGAGACCTAAACTTGATGGACTGCAAAGGAACACGAAACAATTTATCCTGGTTCAGGCCCTCGAGGTGAGGTAATACCCTACTTCCAGCTGTTGTTTATTGCCTTTGAGGTTTCTCTAGTGAGATTCTGTTCATTGTTGTTCTGCCCTCAGGGGGCTCCCTGCCTCCCATTATATACCGAGGAGGCAAGGCTATAGGGTAGGAATCCTAGTCGGACTCCGACCAAGGGATTTCCTTCTAGAGATACAACGTACCTGACTAGGACTATATCCTTTCCTTGTCATACAAGGTAATATTCACCGAGTCCTGTTGCATCCCTAATTATAGGATTGGGCCTATCCTCTGTCCGAGGGGCCAGAAAGCTCCTCATGAGGTACCTGGGGCCCATGGCCTCCACACTTTTTATTGTGAAAATTTGGTTGCTATCTTCCTTATACTGCATTGTGGCCATTGTTGTGTACTGAATGCTTGATGGCTAGTCACATGTTGAACAACCTCCTACATGTCCATCTCCTCTTCTTTGTTCCTTAGCTTTTTGCACTGGTCAGAAGTTCTGATGTTCTTAGCCGAAAGTTCCTACCTGCCGTCTCGGTCTCGTTGTCTCAAATTCTTTTGGCGGTTGGAGGTTCCGGGCCCTCCACCCGGAAATTTCAACCTGAGGGGTTTTAGCATCCGGGGGAGCCCAAGTTCTTCTCTCTCTTCACTTTTTCCTCTCCCAAACCCTAACTCCCCTCTCCTCCAACTTTTGGCGATTTCTCAACTCTGATGAAGTTCTTCAGTGCTTCCCGTTTCTCACCCCATTGGTGGTCAGAAACTCCGTCCCATCATCCTCTTCGTCGATCTTTGCCTCAAGGTATTGGTTTTGATTCCTTTCCCTAGGTTTTTCTTGTTTTGACCCGATCTGTAAATCTGTGAACCTAAGGCTAGTTCCTTTTGGTTAGAAACCTTCCTTAGCACCCATAGGTCCTTGATCTATAGGTTTTTGCACCATGCATTGGCTAGACCGTTGGCATCTTTTCAACCGTTTTGCCAGTTGGAAGTTCCAATGTTCTTGCCATGAACTTCTGACCAGCACTCTCAACCTGGCCGAGAAGGCTGGTCGGAGGTTCCGGCCCTTATATCCAGAAGTTCCGACTGCTGTCTAACTAGCCATATTTTCTCATGTCTTCATCATTTGCTCCTTGAACTCATATCCTATCCTTGATTCCTATTTCAGCACACCATGGTCTGAGAAAAGAGGATGAAAGCCAGACAGGATGTGTCTCTAGAGGGTAGCAAGGATGAGTCCCCACATCATCCTCCTAGAAGGGTTGATAAAAGCAAACAAGTTGCACAGGCGGGGGGCAGCAAAAGGGCAACGAGGAGAAGTACTCAAACCCATTCAACTAGAGCCACCCAAAGTACTGCTCTTGTGAGTTGAGAAGATCCTAGTGGTGGTGGTTCTCTGTAATGCCTCCGCCCTAGCACCACCTACAGTGACACTAGAGAGGGAGCACCACAGTAGATCAGCGTGAGCCGACTCCCACAGAACTGTGATGCCGGTACCAATCCCAGGAAAACTTGCTAGTACCCACGGTCAACAGAGATGTACCATAGCAACGAAATAAAAACATATATATTATACCTTTTGTCGATGTTTTACACCGGCAATATAACTATAGGGCTACTCGGCAAGGGGAAACTCGGTGGACTGCAAAAGAACACAAGGAGATTTTATACTGGTTCAGGCCCTCAATGTGAGGTAATACCCTACGTCCAGTTGTGGTGGTATTCCTTTGAGGATGTATATGGATCAATGATCTCGTGTGTTGTTCTCTGCCCTCAGGGGGCGCCCTGCCTCCCCTTATATACTGGAGGACAGGGGTACAAGGTAGGAGTCCCAGCCGGATACGGCCAAGGGATTTTCCTCTTAGAGATACATCTTACCCGGCTAAGATTGTATATTCCTTTTTATATAAGGCAAAATCTACCGGGTGCTACTATATCTCTAACTACAAGACTCGGCCCATCCTCTATCCGAGTGGCCCATATGCTTGTGATGAGGTACCCGGGGCCCATGGCCTCCATAGTAGTCCCTGAGACCTTCATAGTTGAGTCATAGCTGATGCCAAGTGCTCGTCCTCCACGGTGAAGATTGCCCGAGTGCATTGCTCCCGAGTACTCCTTGTCCGAGTGCTTCTTCTTCCCGAGTCCTGCTTCATGTCAACTGGCAACGAGGCTATGAAGGGCTTCATGTTAGTGTATGAATAGTGTGCACCGAATAGGCGCACCTATTAGGTGTAGCCCCCGACTTTGTGCTTAATTATGAAGACAATTAAACATAAAGTCAAAGAGCTTTAACCTTGCAGTATTTCCCGAGTAGATTACTACTGGTATATGAGACTCTTCGGTATCATGTCAACCGGAATATGATTTATAGTCTTACCGAGTAGCATGCCACTCGTATATGGGACATTTCAGCTTCATGTCAGCTGGAATAGGGGGTTTATAGTCTCTCCCGAGTGGTGTCCCACTCGGAAGTTAGACTCCTCAGAGTCATGTCAGCTGGAAAAGATATTTATAGTCTCTCCCGAGTAATGCACTACTCGGAAGTTAGACTCTTCAGCATCATATCAGCTGGAATAATGTTGCTCATGGCAACTAGTGGCCAAGCATGTAGGCCGAGTACCACTTTATGAAAATAAATCCATTACGTGGTTAGGTGTACTCGAGAAAGATACCTGCATCCCCAATTTTAATGAAGACCAGCTTGTGATCCTTATAAGGATATATCCTCAATACCTGGTGGATAAGACAGATACCCAAACACATGTGTTTAGCAATTAGGCCTTCATGAAGCATATCTGTTTACCTCATCGGTTCCTGTTGGTAACACCAGCGCCGCGATTTTAACTCGGCCTGCGAGCGGCCCATAACGAGCGTGCTACTGTAGAAACTCATATCTTCGGTGGCCCAGCTTTAACTGTATAGGCCCAAGCCCATTTAGTCGACACAGGCTTTAAAGAGGCTGTGGGAGAGAGAAAAGATTCCTCTATCTTCCCCACCTGACCAATCGTTTCGTCTTCCCAGCTCCGCGCCGAAATTTTGCTTCCCGCTCCACTAGGGTTCGCCATTGCTTGCTCCTCCCCACCAAAGCTCAAGCGATTCCACATCCATTTGTCCACTCCAAGCCCCCGACTATATTTCTCCCAAATTTCTTGTCCCCCCAGCCATGCCGAAGGTGCCAGATTCCGTTGGGGCATCGGGTGATGAGTGGCCAACCTCGGATTGCAGCTGGTCGAAGCTAGAGAAGCTAGAGAAGTCGCTGCGGCTGCAGAGCTGCGACATTATCCGCTGGCGGCCGGCCGAGGGTGAGTCAGTGCCCAATCCCCGATCCGGCGAAACTATTGTTTTTGCCTCTTTCTTTGACCGGGGTTTGTTTCTTCCGTCCTCCACATTCCTCCGCCGTCTTTTTAGTTTCTACGGATTGGAGTTGGTGAATCTAAATCCTAACTCAATCCTACAAATTTCTATCTTTGTGACTCTTTGCGAGTGCTATCTAGGTGTAGAGCCCCACTTTAATTTCTTCAGGCACTTGTTCCACATTAAGCCCCAACCCTCTAAGTATAGGATCCAGGTGATTGGAGGGGCTGGTCTTCAGTTGAGGAGTGAGATGAAGAAAATATATATCGATCTTCCTTTGAAATCCTCTCTGAATGGTTGGCATAAGGAGTGGTTCTACTATTCCGATCTGGAACCCTCCCTGCCACCATTCACCGAAAAGCCCCCGGCGGTCTTGCCTAATTGGTCGTTGGATCCAACCTTCGAAGAGATGGGCCAAGTACATCAATTGTTGGCGAGGTTGGAGAAATTCAAGTCAGCTGGCCTGACCAGCCCCTGGATCGCTAAGCGCTTCCTGACCCGGCGCATCCAACCCTTGAAGCTGAGGAGCGCGTTCTGCTGGGATTACCAGGGGAAGAATGACCCTAACCGAGAGAGCAAAAAAGTGGCCGATGAGCAAAAAGTGACCGAAACATTGTTCGGTTATTTCTCCAATGGGGTGATTGAGATCGAGGACAAAGAGCGCTGCATCGCAGCTTATAACCACAACCGGCCTTGTCCCGAGGTAACCTCTACTCTTCTTCTGTGATGAATGCTTGTAGCCATGTATCCATGATAGCCTTGCATAGTATGACGTGTACTGTTGAATCATTTGTAGTGATGTGAGGAGTTTGACGACGACTCCCATTCTTTGTCGGCCACAAAGTCGAAGAAGAGGCTGAGGAGTCCTTCTATTGCCTAGCCCGACTCCAAGAGAGTGGGGAAGAAGCCCATTGTAGATCAGGGCAAGGCGAAGGTCGTGAAGCCGAGTGCCGCAGCCAGGAGTTCAAGGATAAGGGACCTCGCCGGCACAGCGCCTAGGCCATCGAGTCCCAGACTGGGACCGACGTAGTTGAGCTTAGCAACATCGAGCCCAACCGAAGCGCGGCCGAGTACAAGGTCGACCCCGGCGCCGCCAAGCACCCAAGCGCCCTAGCCGACCACACCGCGAACGGGGCTGACCAGGACAGAGGTGCCGCCGCCGACTGCCGCGCCCTCAGGCCTAACAGCCAGTGGCCCTCCAGTGCTGCCCTCTGGATCTCCCGGGCAAAAACTCAAGTTCGCCAAGATGTAGGCCATTCCGGGTCTTCTGAAAATCATGTTCAGCATTGTTGCGCCTTGATGCTTGACCTGTTATGTAGGAAGCGGATCGACATAAATCTTAAGGAAGTCATGCCAACTGCCCCTGCTGTCGACCCTAACCCTGCCGGTCCGAAGCCAGCGAGTACGCCTGCTGAGCCGACGGTGGGCCCAGCCGCAGAGGCTGAGACCATCCCGACTACAGGGTCACCGACGCCGATCAACCAAGGGGTGGTTATCGAAGCCGCCACCCCAGCCCCTGAGCTAGCGCCCGTCACCGAAGTCATCGCTGTAGCTCCTGAGCTAGCGCTTGGTGTCGAAGGCACTGCTACAGCACCTGAGCCTGCCCCCGAGGCCACAGAGGCCGCCGAGCTGGGGGCCAGGAGTCCATCGCCTTCCTGGTCATGGTCATCATCGTCGTCGTCGTTGCTTCCTTCAGACAGACCCGACCTCCCCAGGATCGAGGCCCCTTCGCACAGGTTCCCAAGGACGTTCTAGTGGACGGCGCCTGACGGAACTGCCCAGACCTACAAGGTCGATGATGCAGCAGCGGGAAGGGAACGTGAAGCCCTACTTCGTGCCACACTCGATGCATCCGAGGGGATTCAAGTATGGTTTCCATTGTACCGGAATTTTGGTAGTATTTCTTGATGCTCGATTCTGCCCTGACTTGTTAATCCCCGAGCAGAAAATTGTTGATCGCTCGGAAAAAATGCATGAGGTGCTAAACCGAATCGCCCCCCAACTCCGGGCCTTGAAAACTGAAGTGGAAGGGCACAGCCAAGAGAGGGAATCTTGGCTGAGGGAGAACGTCACCAAGCTTAGGGGTGAAAATTGGGATCAAGCCAAGACGATAAGAGGTGAGCCTCTAGAACCCTTCTTCCTGACCAAATCCTTGATATATCTCTCTAGATGTGTTATCCCCGACTGCTCAGTTGTGTCTTGACTGCATCGTCGAGTTCTTGACTAATATGTCGTGCAGCCCTTGAAGCCGAGTTGAAGACCCAAACAGAGGGAGGAGAGAAGCTGAAGGAGGCCGAGAGAGCCAGGGCCGAACTTGAAAAAGATAAGGCCGCCCTGACAGAGGCCAAAACCGAGCTTGAGCAAGAGAAGGCCGAGTTGAAAGCGGCCAATACCAAGCTCGAGAAAGAAAAAGTTGAACTGGAGAAGGCCATAGCCAAGTGGGAGGCCGACTACAAAAGTGAGTCTCCGCCCTGACAATAACCTTAACCAATCCATTAATTACTCCATATGCGGCTTTGCTTAACAAGTTTACTGGTCAGTGAATCCGAGTAGCTGCGAGAGCCAATTCCCAGATCCAGTTCCAAGCTTTTGCAGAGGAGATTAGGGCAGTCAAGGAGTCACGGGAAACCTTTGGCGAGTCCGTGAAAGGGCTCCTTCACTTGATAGATCCTCGTCCTATGGGAACCAGCTCCAGCACAATCTTCCAACTAGAGGAGCGCCTTAAAGACGCACTGAGTGCCCTAAAGAGGTACTCAGATGAGCATGTTATTGCCAGCGTGGCCTAGACCCTAGCAATGACCAAGTCCATCTACCCAAGGGCAGATGTCGAAGCCATCGGGGAGGGGTTTGCCGAAGAGACGACTCCTGAGGAGGCGCTGGAGCTAATAGCTAAGGCGAGGCTGACTACAGAAATTATCACCTGGGACCTAGGTATGTAAAGACAATATATCATGCAGTCGGTGTGCATATACATTTTGGTAAGAATATGTGTAAATGCATGTGCAATGCCACCAAGCTTTAGAGTATTACTCAGTTGTCATTAGCTTTACTCGACAATATAGCCTACGCCGAGTTAATCTATAGGAACTTAATAAAAATGTTCACCGCAGAAAGCTGTACTCGGGCAGACGTGGAAAAGTCATAGTAAAACTTCATAACTTGAGTGAAATAGGCTCGTATATTATTGACACAGCACATACAATACATGCAGCCCCCGACTCACTACTCGATTGAAACAATCGGCGTAGAAGAACTGTACACATATGAAAGTATAAAACTCCGGTATAGAAGGGACATAGCTGTTCTATATTCCATGAGTTGCTGATGAGGGCACTGTCTTGAGTCTTCAGTCGGTAGGTGCCTGGCCGAGTAACCTCCGCTATAATCAACGGCCCTTCCCAAATTGGGGATAGTTTATGCCTGTCCTTGGTGCTTTGTATTTTTCTCAATACGAGATCTCCGACCAAAAAGGCGCGGCCACGGACATTGTAGTTGTGATAGCAACGTAGGCTTTGGAGATACCTGGCCGACTGGATTGTTGCGATATCCCTTACTTCTTCCAACTGATCTAGTTCGACCAATCGGGTGTTGTTTGAAGTGTCTTCTGAGTAAGCCCGAACTCGCGGAGAGCCGAACTCTAACTCGGTTGGTAGCATAGCCTCAGCACCATAGACCAAAAAGAAAGGGGATTGCCCTGTTTCCCAACTAACTGTGGTTCTGAGGGACCAGAGGACAGATGGGAGTTCGTGCACCCATCGGCCGGCGTATGGTTGTAGTCGGTCAAATATCCTTGTCTTGATGCGTTGTAAGACCATACCGTTGGCTCGTTCAACCTGCCCATTGCTCCGCGGGTGTGCCACAGAGCATAGCAGATCTTGATGCCAAAGTCGTCACAGAAATCCTGAAACACGCCGCCTGTGAACTGAATACCATTGTCGGTGATGATGCGGTTGGGGACCCCGAATCGGTATAATATACTCATGATGAAGTCCTTTGCTCGTGCCGCCGTTATGGTTGTGACGGGTTTGGCCTCAATCCACTTGGTGAATTTATCCACTGCGACAAACAGGTGTGTGAACCCTCCTGGCGCTTTCTTGAAAGGCCCGACCATGTGAAGCCCCCATACTGCAAAGGGCCAAGAGATTGGGATTGTTTGGAGTTCCTGGGCTGGGAGATTGGTTTGTCTTGCAAAGAACTGGCAACCCTCGCATGTGCGAACGATATCTTTGGAGTCTGTTACTACTGTTGGCCAGAAAAATCCCTGCCGGTAAGCCTTTCCGACTAACGTCCAAGATGCAGCGTGGTTGCCACATACGCCCGAGAGGATCGACTACAGGATCTGCTTGCCCTCCTCGGTGGTGACACAGCGCATGAGGACACCGGATGCACTTCTTCGGTACAGGTCTTCTCCAAGGACTAAGAAATTCTTGCTTCGACATTTAATTCGTTCAGCTTCACTACGATCTTCTGTGAGTTCATCATCCAGGAGGAATTTGAGAACAGGAGTCCGCCAATCTTGACATATGTGCAACCCCTCGTCTGTTGCCGATGTAGGTTCGCCTCCCGACTGCTCTGGCACCGGTTTCTTCTTGACTGACAGCTCCATGAGTTGCTCGACAAAGATCCCTATCGGGACTGCCTCTCGCTTGGATCCTAGATTCGCCAATTCATCTACAGCGTCATTATATTATCGTAGCACGTGTGTTATTTCCAGCTCGTCGAACTTGTTTTCTAGCTTGCGGACCTCCTGACAGTATGCCGCCATGGTGTCGTCGAGGCATGTCCAGTCCTTCATGACTTCGTTTACCACAAGTTGGGAGTCTCCTCGGACAACCAGTCGACGGATGCCGAGTGATATGGCGATGCGGAGCCCATGGATGAGTGCCTCGTACTCGGTGACGTTGTGGGAAGCCAGGAAGTGGATTTGTAGGACGTACTTCAGTTTTTCGCCGGTGGGGGACGTCAGTATGACTCCAGCGCTGACGCCGCCGATCCACAGAGAACCGTCGAAGTACATTGTCCAGTACTCTAGCTTTGGTGTTGAAGCAGGCATGTGAACTTCTGTCCACTCGGCCACGAAGTCGGCTAGAACTTGTGATTTAATTACTGTCCGCGGCTGAAAGGTGATGTCGAATGCCATCAACTCGAGCACCCATTTAGCGATTCGGCCGGTGGCCTCGCGGTTATGCAGGACGTCCCCAAGTGGAAACGATGTGACCATCATCACTTGATGTGCTTGGAAATAGTGCACTAGCTTCCAGACAGTGATGAGTAGGCCGTAGAGTAGCTTTTGGACCTGCGGATATCTTGTCTTCGAGTCGGCAAGGACTTCGCTGACAAAGTAAACTGGCCTTTGGACTTTTTGGATGTGACCCTGTTCGAATCACTCGACCACCAGCACCGTGCTGACTACCTAAGTAGTTGCTGCCAGATATAGCATTAGCGGTTCTTGGGGCATGGGTGACGCCAACACGGGGGGTGATGTGAGAAATTGCTTGAAGTCTTTGAAGGCTTGCTGGGCTTCGGGAGTCCACAGGAAATTGTCTGCTTTCTTCAATAGCTTAAAGAAGGGCATGCCCTGCTCTCCCAGTCGGGAAATAAACCGGCTAAGTGCCGCCATGCAGCCTGTCAGCTTCTAGACGTCCTTTTGGTTAGTCGGGGGAGCCATGTTCATGATTGCGTTTACTTTCTCCGGGTTGGCCTCGATGCCACGATGCGAGACGATGAAGCCGAGTAGCTTGCCGGATGGCACACCGAAGGCGCACTTTTTTGGCTTTAACTTCATCTTGAATCTTCGAAGATTTTGGAAGGTTTCCTCTAGGTCAGCGATGAGGTCTTCTTTGGACTTGGTCTTGATGACCACGTAGGCTTCCACGTTGCGCCCGATCTGAGTATGCAGACACCGTTGAATTGCTCGTTGATACGTTGCTCCAGCGTTTTTCAAACCGAACAGCATAGTGATGTAGCAGTAAGCACCAAACGACATGACAAAAGACGTCTTTAGGCAGTCCTCCTCCTTTAGGCTGATTTGGTGGTAGCCCGAGTAGCAGTCAAGAAAACTGAGAAGGTCGCACCTTGCAATCAAATCCACCACCTGGTCTATTCTTGGTAAACCAAACGGGTCCTTAGGGCACGGCTTGTTAAGATCGGTGTAGTCGACGCACATGCGCCATTTACCGTTTTTCTTATGGACCAGAACTAGGTTTGCCAGCCAGTCCGGGTGATAGACCTCTTTGATGAACTCGGCTGCGAGAAGCTTGGTTATCTCCTCCCGAATAGCATCCTTACGGTCTTGAGTGAAGCATCGCAGCCGTTGCTTGACTGGCTTGGCGTCTGTCTTCACATTGAGAGTGTGCTCGATCACCTCCCTTGGTACGCCCGGCATGTCGGACGGTTTCCACACGAAGATATCTTTGTTGGCTTGGAGGAAGGTGATGAGCGCGTCTTCCTATTTGGGGTCGAGTCCTGTCCCGACTAGAGCAGTCTTGGAGGGGTCGGAAGGGTCCAGGGGGATCTTCTTTGTGTCCGAGTCCGCTGAAATTCCTGACTTTGCTGCTTTCTTGGCTAGAACTTGGTCTTCCTCGACTTCAGTTGTGGCGGCTTGCCGAATGCTGTTGCGCCTGGCTGCCGCTTCTTGGTCTAGAGCCAATTCGCAACTCTCCTTGTCGCAATTGAAGGCTTGCTTGATGTCGCTGCGGAGGGAGAGGACTCCTGCTGGCCCTGGCATTTTGAGCACCATGTATGTATAGTGCGGTATCGCCATAAACTTGGCGAGCGCCGGTCGTCCAAGTATCACGTGGTACGTGGTCCCAAAGTCGGTGACCTCGAAGTAGATGTTCTTCGTGCAGAAGTTATCCCACGTGCCGAAGGTGACTGGCAAAGTGATCCACCCAAGTGGTGTTGAAGATAGGCCGGGAATTATCCCGTGGAAGGGCACCGTACTCGGCCGCAGATCTGAACGAGGAATCTTCATCTCATCTAGAGTCTTGGCGAAGAGGATATTGAGCGCGCTGCCTCCGTCTATGAGAACCTTCTTTAGCTTGATGTTCTTGACGACCGGGTCCAGG
Organism: Oryza meyeriana var. granulata; assembly: GCA_003991445.1. Classification (NCBI taxonomy): domain Eukaryota; kingdom Viridiplantae; phylum Streptophyta; class Magnoliopsida; order Poales; family Poaceae; genus Oryza; species Oryza meyeriana. The sequence continues at coordinate 362,003 of RYFJ01000625.1, read as the reverse complement.
ACGAGTGGATAACATCCTGGGTGCGAAACCTGATTTGGGTGATTTGCGCGAGTGAACGTGATGGACGTCTTTGACCAGCGCAAGAATTGGGGGGGTGTCTGCTATGGAGATTGCGTTGCACGTCCGCGCTATTAGCTTCTGCTTGCGCTTAGACTCGTATGCAGATGGTCCTTCGAAGATATGGTTTAACTCGGCCTGGGGATCTTGGAAATCGTCTGCCGGGTCCTGATCTGGCTTGTCTTTGCTCTTGTCGGCGCCAGACGTTGAAGCTTGCTTAGAAGCAAACTTCTTGAGCATGAAGCAGTCTCTTGGCCGATGTGCTTGCCCTTGGGTGGAAGGGCATGCCCGTTCATGACCTTCTGGTAGTCGTTATTCCGTTGGGGCCGCGACCGAGTACGCTCTATGTTGGCCACCTCGTTTGTCCGACTTCCGCTTGCGGTTGCTGGACTTGTTTTGGGATGTCTCGTTGTCGGCTTTCGCCTGTTGTTCTTTCTGTCGGGACTCCTTCTTCTTGTCAAGGGTCTCTGCGACCACTTCAGCTGAATCGGCGTACTTGTTCGCCATGTCGAAAAGAGCCTGAACGGAGGATGGTTGTCACAGCCCCAAAATCTAAATTAAAGTAGTTAGTGTTAAGCCCTAGCTAATCCTTTGCCTTGTGCTAGTTGTTGCTTTCCAAGTTCTGTATATCTAAAAATCCTAGAAAAAAATTCCTAAACATGTCAGGTGATGTGAGTAAGCCCCTGTAAAAATTTCATAATTTTATCACTTCAATAAAAGCTTCAACAAAATCCCTCAAATCAGCAAAGCTAGGAAGCTAGCTGAAATAAATTGGTTCACTTCTAAAATTCACCAAATGAAAATAAAGACTAATTAGACAGAGCCCTTTTGTCAAAGTGGGAGCCAACATGAACCCCACTACCAGGAATTTTGGTTTAATTTATCTCCCAAAGAAAACACATAAAATGATAAGATCAAGGCACTGGAGAAACAAGTGAAACTGCAGCAAAACTGGATCAGTGTGCCTACTTTGCTTTTTCACCAGAGATGAACCAGACCTCTTCTAACCACGAATTTTGGTCAGCAGGTTACACACATCTTTCTCTACCTCCAGTATTTTTCCCATAATTTATATCCCTTATTAACCTGCTGAAATCACAGATGCAAGACAGCTGTCCCTACAGCTCACAACACTTAGTCTCTAGAGCTTTCTTCTCTCATTTCTCACTTCCAGGTGGACCCCACAAGACCTGGCCCACTTGTCAGCCTCATAGCAGCATGTGACAGTGTGATGCACCAGGAATTTCACCCATACTCCTCTCTTCTCCATAGGTTTTAACTACAAGGGCCCACAAGCCATAGAGTGAATCTAGCCAAAGATGTGTAGAACACTGTTTCCTGACATGTGGGACCCTCCTTGACCACTGTAGCAGTGGAGACGACTCAGCATTGCATGGCAGACGTGTCTTCCTCCCGTTCTCCTCTCCCACAGCACACACAGAGTGACCTAGATGAGCTCCTCCATGGAGCATCGACCATTTCGACTCAAACTCCGCCAGTAGAACCTCTCACCCTTCCTCTTCACGCTCCCACCGGAGAAATCCACAGAATCCCCAAAGATCACCGCCGTCAAGCTTATTATTCCCTCTGCCGAAGGTGTTCGGTTGAGCTCGAGGTTGCTCCGGTGAGCTCCACCCTTTCTAAGCTTCGGGAACATGATCTATACCTTCTGACCGATCCATTTTTGTTCTTGGCTGCCCTAGGACCGCCGGTCGAGGCCGCCGTGTTTCGCTCTCTACTCTGCAGCGCCGCCGCCAGGACATCATGGTCGTTCCGGCCGATACAGTACACCACCGACCGAGCCCTTGCGCCAACCTCATCGCCTTACTTCTAGAAGACCACCGGCAGAAGGAATCAGGAAAGGATGTAGTGAAGTTTGAGATCGAGGTCATCTTCCCCAAGTCCAGCCAACTGCCGCCGCCGTCGATTTCTTTCTCTCTGGTAGTCCTCAGTTCCATTCATTGCACAGGAGCCATCACTAGGAAGTCTCTAACCTGTTAGACACCTCACCCCGACTGCAGAACCCCGGGAGAAGGCCGCCGATGTGAAACTGAAGGAGTTCGCCGCCGCCGGACAATTTACGCCATCACCATTATTGTTCCAACTTCGCCCAGACCCGAACGAGCCTCGGTGAGCATCCTGGCACCTAGCAATAACTCCCGCCTGCATGTACACAGCCAGGTCGAGTCCAAAATAGGATACGCATCGTCGACCCGAAACACTCCGCCACTGGAGCTCGCCGCTGGCGATATTCCAGTCACCCGAGGTGTCAAGAAGACCACCCTTAGCTCCGCCGTAAACTCCTCTGCCTTTTCTGTTTTGGGCCCGACCACAGCCGAGCGGCCGTTCACCGTCGCCGCCGCCGAGAAGCTCGCCGGCTCTGTCTGCCCGCGCCCTCGCGCTCTCGCTCCCGCGCCCTCGTGCCCGCGCCCTCGCGCTCTCGCGCCCTGCTCCCACGCCCTGCTCTGCTTTGCCTCGCTGGCCTGCGGGCCTGGGCTGCAAGGGAAATCAGAAAATAGGAAAGAAGAAAGAAATAGGAAAAGTAATTAAAAGATTTATCTTACAACAGAAAAATGGCTAAACTTTGCAAATCCATAACTTCTTCATTTTGACTCCAAATTGAGTGAAACCAATTTTGTTAGCTCTGTAAATTTGTGAGAACTTTATTACTGTAAAAATAAAATAGGACAACTTCTGTACAGAAAATATCCATAAAATAATATGAAGCAAAATTGACTTATTTTGGGCTTAATAACTTGAAATATTCCCATAAAATTCATCCTATTTGCTAAAAATGTGAAACCACTTCTGTTAAACTCAGAAAATTGTAAACTTACTGTGGAAAAGTTGTATTTGATAAAAATACCTCCCAAAATAGGCCTAAGTAATTTTCTAACCTTTCTTTTTGTTAAACTTGTAAAATTCATATCTAAATCATTTTAAATCGGATTTCAGTAAACCAAATTTTGTCGGAACCAGGAAGATATGTATTTTCACATAAAAATGCTCACACTCATAAAATCCTACCAGATAAGGCAAGCACATATTTTCCACTTAGAGTTTTCCTATAGTTTTGGCTTTTACCGTTTTCAGCCCTTCCACCTTGTCATTTTTGTATCTCCCAATCCAGAGATGCAAATGACTTGGTTCTTTCACCTAAAATCTTATTAGGACATGCCCTACCTTCTGTAATTATCTCATAATTAATTGATCATGTTGCATAGACATGTTTAATTGCTTCTTATCGATAGATTCTGAGGATACGGAGTATGTGGAGATTAACCCAGAGCTTGAGTGTGACTTATCGCTGTAGCAAGGTAAGCGTCTAAGCATATTGAACCTATGTTTTCAATAAATTGATTTGTTTGTGAAAACAATATCTATATGCATGCTTCAATCTATTTAAAATGGGAAAACGGGTAGAGTCAATATTACCCAATTGTATGCATTTCCATTCCTTGGTTATTGATGCCATGTTTATACATTGTCATCCCTGGTTAAGGACTTTGGGATACTTTTATTTTACCGAATGCTTAGCCATGCTTATTTCTAGACTTAGAAAAATCCGATAGATGGAGCTATCGGTACAAAACTAGTTTAATACGAATGGATGGGTTAAAATCTGACAAGAATAACCTCTGAATAATAATTGAAAATATGTTGACTTGGACGGATGATAGGGCGATGAAGGGATGGAGTTTCCCCGATGCACGTAGCTCCGTCTGGGTCGTTAAGGACCGAGCATGTTGACGTCTATTCAAGCACCTTACGTACTTCCACACGCCGGAAGTGGGACAGCTTAACTCAGTAGCACGGGAGGCTGCGACCATCTACGCCCGTCCGTCAGTCGTGAGGGGAGACCTTTGGAGGACCTCAGTGCGAGTACGCAGAGCGGGCCTACACTTGGTGAATCCATATGGCCGGAGGTGCCTCCCGCGACAGTGAGCCCGCCTTAGCTGCCATGCACGCACGCGGCTAAGTCGTCGGGGGCCCAGACATGGTTTAGGTGGTCGGGGCTAAGCGTGCAAAAGATTCTGTTGTGACCTCTAGTCCGCACTCAATGTGTAGAGTGTGGGTACCGATGGGTACAGATCAAACTAGAGTGTAGCCGTTTGGCTTCTATCACATCGTGTGGGTAAAGATGTACACCTCTGATCAGAGTAAGAACTATTCGAATAGCCGTGTCCACGGTTACGGACGACCGCTTGATGTGTTCCTCAGTCATGTTAGCATCCAACTTGGGTTATGTGGTTATACCATGACTTAGGATAGTCATGGATGGATGGGTTTATAAAAGAGATTTTTAATGTTAAATATGACTTGGCTTTAATCATGAATAATGGTGTGCTAGTGTAGCACAATTGTTTGGGCAAGGGTGGCCCATGGATGATGCTTAAAGCATGGTTTATGCTCATTTATGTTCCATTTTCAGAACCATATACTTGCTGTCTTAAAATTTCAGATTGAGTTATTTCACAAAATGCTTATAGTTTCAAGTATTACTTGCTCAATAAAATCAGCTTTGTGCAAAATCAAGTCAATATAGTCTTCTTCCTTGATGTAGAAACCAGCATGCTTCCTTTGTACTACTATTATTGTGTAAGTCTTGCGGAGTACCATTCGTACTCACGTTGCATCTTTTCAGGTGAGGTTACCGACGATGATGGTGTGATCTACTGTTATCCCGCCGAGAGTGGCGAGGATAATGTGTAGTTGAAGTTGAGCTCTATCCCCAGTCGGTTGCCCTGTGGTATGGGTTTTGGCACCACTGGTTTTTGTTTTGTGTTTATTTCCGCTGCAAATCTTTTGTGTCACTTTGTGATGAATTAGGGTGTGAACCCTCTATGTAATATTTATAACTCTGCTGCTCGTTCATCCATATTTAGAGTACTTGTGATGTTTATCAATTGCTTGCGATGAAAGTGTGAGGTTAGTCGCTTTCCTGGGGACTAGCTGAACATGAGTATGAGTTGTGTATAATTGAGATGGTTGGGGGATAGCTATTGTGGTTCGAGTCCTCTGGGGTACGTATCGTGTTTGGTCGCCACCATCGAGTGGTTTGACGGGCGTATGACGGGGAGGACTGGCAAGCTATCCTTATGATTATCTCTTTTGTACACTTCTCGGCATTTTGGACTTGTATTGTGAGTGGGTAAAGATTATGGCAAGTCTGCGATGAGGATGGATGGTTACCGTACTTATTTGGTTTTTATTCGAGACCCCATCCATCTAGATAGTTCACGTTGCCGTAATAGTTACTCTTCATAATGCACTTCCGGGGTGCCCACAGCGGTGGCTTCCGAGTAAACTTCATGATGAACGGGGCGTCTTTTACTCCCTTACGGAAGGCGACGATGACAGCCTCGTCCTTGATCATTGGTATCTTGTTGCACTTCTCGGAGAACCTCTTGATAAATTCTCGTAGAGACTCATTCTTCTTCTGGTGGAGTTGATATAGATCATGTTCTGAAGATGGCCTCTCGTAGGTCCCTTGAAAGTTAGCGATAAACCGCTCCCTGAGTTCTCCCTAGGAACCGATCGACCACCTTGGGAGCCCTATTAGCCATGTCCTCGCCGAGTCGGCTAGCGCGACTGGGAGGTAGTTAGCCATGGCTTTGTGGTCACCACCGGTAGCTCGGATTGCCAGGGTGTATACTGTGAGCCAGGACTCGGGGTTGGTTTTGCCGTCGTATTTCTCGATCCCCGTAGGCTTGAAGCCCGAGGGCCAGTCGACGTCCTGGAGCTCGTGAGTGAAAGCCGAAACGCCTTCGTCTTCGTGAGGGCTCCGGCTCCTGTTGCGGCGGTTATACCGCTCGTGGTTGAGGCCAAAGCATTCGTAGTCGTCCTCCTGTCAGCGACTCTCGTCTTCTTTGCATTCATGGCGCCGAGCATTAATGGTGTGTCAGAGGTCACGTTGTAGCCGGACTCGGAGATCCTGGTTAGGCCGGCGGTCGTACTGGTGACGCCGTCGGTTGTTGTTGTTGGTGTCACCGAGTGATGTTTGGCGCGATTCCTCAAGTGGCCGACTTGAGCCGGCCCCCCAACGCCATGCTAATGTAGATGAGCCTGCTGCCGGAGAACTCGACCTGTTGGTTGGTGTAATTGTGTCGCCCAACTGCTGTTGCTGCTGACAGGCAGCAGCTGTGATCATCGCCTTGATCTTGGTGATAGTCGGAGTGGCCTGGTGATCAGGCCCGAGCGAGAGTGTATCCAGCAGGGTTGCAGCGGCCACGACGTTCTGTTGTGGCATGACGAAGACGTCGTGGTCGATGACTTTGGTCTAGAGAATCTGTTGCTAGGCGGCTCGCCCAGCCTTGCGTATCCCGTCATTGCGAGCCTCGCGGTCAGCTTCCTCCTGTTGTCGTAGTCGGTGCGCCTCCTCTTGCTGCTCTTCTTGTAGTCGGCGTACCTCCGGTGGTGGTGTTGAAGCCATGAAAATCTCGCGGGGTAGGAGAAAACTTGCCAGACTGGAGTCTGAACTAGCGTTCGAACCGTTGTCCGACTTAGAGTTGGAGTCCAAGTAATTTATCAGAGTAAGAACGACTCCGACCTCCCTAGATCCAATCTGAAACGACTCTGAGCCGTGTCCAAACTGAACCGTGGGGGATCGGGTCTGCCGCATGAAGTGTAGATCTGCGGCGTTGCCAAGCTCATGTGGGAGATTGACGCTCTCCCCCCTTCCTAGCCCGACCCGGGCTGGCTCAAGGCCTAGCGCGAGTCGAACGCCGAAAGAGAGAGTTGTCCCGAGGCTCGGCAAAGTGAAAGATTGCCGCAGTAGATCGACGAAGGTGACTGCAGCGTCTTGCAGGCCGACTGGCGCAGAGTCGGCTGGTTCCTCAGCCGGTTGGATTGGATTTGCTTCGGCCAAGGTGAGGTTGCCGATCTGGTCGGCGATGAAGTCAAGGCTGCCAAAGGTTATCGTGTCTCTAGGGGAGAACTTGTTGCCGTCGACTCTGGTTGCTGGATCCGTCGAGCTTGTAGATGTGAAACTCGCCGGAGCCCCTACCTGGTGCGCCAACTGTCGATGTTTTACACCGGCAATATAACTATAGGGCTACTCGACAAGGGGAAACTCGGTGGACTGCAAAGGAACACAAGGAGATTTTATATTGGTTCAGGCCCTCATGTGAGGTAATACCCTACGTCCAGTTGTAGTGGTATTCCTTTGAGGATGTATGTGGATCAATGATCTCGTGTGTTGTTCTCTGCCCTCAGGGGGCGCCCTGCCTCCCCTTATATACTGGGGACAGGGGTACAAGGTAGGAGTCCCAGCCAGATACGGCCAAGGATTTCCTTCTTAGAGATACATCTTACCCGGCTAAGATTGTATGTTCCTTTTTATATAAGGCAAAATCTACCGGGTGCTACTATATCTCTAACTACAAGACTCAGCCCATCCTCTATCCGAGTGGCCCATATGCTTGTGATGAGGTACCCGGGGCCCATGGCCTCCACACCTTTATAAGTTGCAACTTCGGGCAAGCCTTGAGCAACAACCTTTAAACAGAACAGCAGCAACGGGACGACAACGCAGTCAGAACCCAATCCACAAGCAACGGTTTGGGATTAGGAAAGAAACCCTTCACTTTGACTTCACTCTTCCTAAAGGAGGGGAAAATAGAAATAGATTGAGTATATGCGTACTTAGCAAGTCACAGGAAAAGTAAGTATGCAGACCACCAAGGAAGGCTAGGGTTTATTTCGCAAACATTCATTTTGAAACATCTTCCAAAACTCTAAGTGTGGGTTATCTCAGGTGTAGCTAGAAGGAGGCTCGCACCTCGATCCTGTCCGCGAATTGCTTTGCAACAACTCAAGTGGATGAAACAAATTTTAGTTGATTAAAGCTACTAGTGAAACCCATTCCTACACTGGTTGTCAGACCATGACACCGGATCCAAGTCATATGCCATTAGTGGTGTCCATCTCATCATTCCACTATTATTTTCCTTTCACTTTCGTCCTTTCTAGGACATCAACTCATCTCATATCTCCAACTCTTTGGCTCGTCGAGCCATCCAAGATCTTAGTCCTCAAGAAGGCACTGCTTCCACTCGAGAAGCCTAATCTATATGTCATTCGACATCTCGGTCCACACAGATCCGTTTCAGACCATGTATTGTTCATCCATCGGCCATCCTAGCCAATTCTGGTAATGGTTCCCAAACCCACAAACCACTTTCGCAAACATTTGCAAACAAATCTACGCTAGAGGAATCACTTCACATCACCCATGACCATGGGCACGGCTGTTTGAACAGTTCAAGACTCTACAGAGGTGTACGCTTTACCCACATGACGCGAGCTTACTTCCTGCACTTGTCAGCGGGGAAGGTTCGTGACAAGGCCTTTCAGGAGCCATCCCAGGGCACCTCATGCCCGATAGACGGGTCAAACCAAATCTCAATTAACCATCTCACTTTAATCAAATACCCCAAACACCTTGACCAAGTACTTGGCAAGCTTCCTTTCCTTACTCTACTCAAGAACCCGAGATATCCCCAAACACCTTATCTCGGCATCCCACATGTACTGGCATGCAAGGTAATCCTGTTACGGCTAAATACTTAGCCAGGGGCGTCCCATACCACCAGTGTGGTCGCACTGTACTATGATCAGTGAAATTCCCCAAGGAATCGGTCCTTATATACGAATACAAAGCATCCCTACCGAGGCGATCACTTTGCATCACGAGTTTTCACAAACCACTTTTATTTCGCAAAGCACACCAACACCGAGTGTCGGGTTTTCCAATGATTTATAAACCCAAATTTTTCCCATGTCGACAATCAATTGTGATTGAAATGTTATCGTCGATACCCATGCTCAAAGAGCACGAATACCAAGGTACTGAGCTATGGAGCTACAAAGGAATGGGGTTATTAAGGCCTATAGGTCTTATGCAACTACTGGGTAGGTTTGTCGGTTCGTCACGCAAACCGAGGCCAGTCATGTTAATGTGCACACACTAAGATGCAATTTTTGCAAAAAAAACATTTTTCAATTAGGGGCAGTATGGTTAAGGAGTGACTTGCCTCAATCTTCGTCTTCCAATCCTTGCGAAAATCCGACATCCGACGACTTCCGAAACATCGACTATGCATAAAATGAGGAAAAAACACACAAAAGCCTAAAAGTTATTAATAACTAATAGTGCCATAAGGTAGATCTCGTTTTTAAAAAAAATTGGAGACTTAAAAAGGGTCAATCGGAGTTACGGATAAAAAGATATGAATTTTGGAAGTTTAAATGATTTTTTAGAAAAGAAAAGGTTTATTTGGATTTTGGAAAGTAGTATTCTGGGAATATGTGGCTGATAGGTGGGCCCTTTTGTCAGTGGCAAGAGAGAAGCACTAAGGGGTGTGGCCCACATGTAGGTGACAGAGGGATAAGGGGGGCCACATGTCAGTAGGTATGGATTTATGGAAGGGATTTTAATTAAAATGGGCCCACATGTCAATGGGAGTGAGAGAGATAAGGAGACCGGGGTCCACATGTCAGTGTCTCGGGGTGGGGAATTAAAAATATTAATAGGCTTGTGCCGGCCCACATGTAAGTGACATATTATTTGAAATAAGGGATAAAAGAAGTTTAATTATGTCGGGCCCACATGTCAGTGAAGAGGGAGAGGGATTAGAATGCGGATCACTATGCACTAATGTGTGGGGTCCGTATGTAACTAAGGGAGGACCAGAGGGTTAACCATCGGGCCCACTTGTCAGTGGCCTGAGGTGATTAGGGGAGGCAGGCCCACAAGACAGGGAGAGAGGGGGATTGATTAGGGGAGTTAATCATGTGGTCACTGTGCACTTACGGTGTGGGCCCTATTTGTCAGTCACCGGTTCGAGGAGTGAGGTGGGGCCCGGTGGGCTGGCTCAGCTACCACGCTGGAGCGGCTGATGAGGGAGGAGACCGTCAGAAGAGATCGACGGCTGACGGCGTCCAAAAGGATTTTGGCAGTCGGTGGCTCAACGGAGGAGATGATCACACTGGCGGATTGCGAAGGGGGTCCTAAAAGTGGTGAATGGAGTGGATTGGTCAGAGGTTGGCCGACGGTGACGGGCTACGGTGGCGTCCATAGCCGGGGGAGGTGCCGTGGTGAGAGGTCACCAGCGGCGGCTGTGGGATGGTGTCGCCGGCGGCGGACCTCAGTTGCGAGGGTCTTCGAGTGTTGGGTTTTAGGGGGAGAGGGGAGGTCAAAGAGGGAAGCTCACCAGAGAGGAAAAATTACAGCTGCAGCGGCTTGCAAGCTCGAGCTTCAGGGCGGCCCGGTCACGGCAAGTACGGAAGAAAGGGGAAGGAAGAAGGGGAACATGAGGAAATGCAATGGCGTGGACTTGGAGTGGCTCGGCTCGAGCTCGATTTTGAGCAAATGGCAGAGCGCGGTGGTGGCTTTTTCAAGCACGAGCTTGATTTGGGGGAAAACCATGGTGCGGCGGGGTGGGGAATTAATAGGAGCGGGTGGCGCAAATAGACAATGAAGAGAGGCGGTGGCGCGGCCGGAGCAAGGATGTGACAGGACGGATGGTTTTGTGCAGATAGTTTAAGCTGTGGAGGCCATGGGCCCTGGGTACCACATGACAAGCATATGGGCCACTCGGACAGAGGATGGGCCTAGCCTTGTAGTTAGGGATATGATGGAACTCGGCAGACTTAACCTTATACAATAGGGAAAATATAGTCCTAGTCGGGCACGTTATATCTCTAGAAGGAGATCCCTTGGTCGTTGTCCGACTGGGACTCCTACTTTGTAACCCCGTCCACCAGTATATAAGGGGAGGCAGGGCGCCCCCTAAGGGCAGGTTCATCAGAATCATACATCCTCAAAGGAAATACACCACAACTGGACGTAGGATATTATCTCATCTCGAGGGCCTGAACCAGTATAAACCTTTTGTGTTCCTTTGCAATCCATCAAGTTTCGGTCCGGCGAGTAGCCCTATATATTTATTGCCAGTGTAAAACATCAACAGTTGGTGCGCCAAGTAGGGGCTTCGTCGAGACCATCTTCATCAAGCCTGATGGATCCAATCACTAGAGTTGACGGCATCAGCTCCTTCCCTGGGCAATCAATCAGCTTCAGGAGCCTCGACTTCGTCACTGACAAGTTCGGCAACCTCACCCTGTCCGAACCAGACTCGATCCGATCGGCCAGGAAACAAGCCAACTCTGTGCTGGTCGGCCCATGCAACACTGCGGCAACCCTCGTCGACTTGTTGTGGCAATCTTCATCTTGTCCGGGTCTCGAGACAACTCTTTCCTTCAGTGTTCGACTTGGACTTGGCCTTGAGCCGGCCAAGATCGAGCTAAGAAGGGTAGAGATCGTCAATCTCCCGTACAGACTCGGCAACGCCGTGGATATCTTCAAACAACATCCGACACGGCAAACCCGATCCCCTAGAGTTCGACTCGGATATGGCCCAGAGCCGCTCGAGATCGGATCTAGGGAGGTTGGAGTTATAATCACCCCCATCAACTATTCTGACTTCGACTCTCAGTCAGACTCCAACTCTAAGTCGGACAGCAGTTTGGCAAGCTTCTCTCTGCCATGAGAAATCTTCATGGCATCCAAAGGCTCTACTCCTACTCAGGAATCACGCCGACTACGCAAACAGCAAGAGGAGGAGGCCCGCCGACTACGAGAACAACAAGAGGAACAAGCAAGACGCCTACACGCCCGCAACGATGACCTACGCAGGGTTGGGCAGACTGCTTAGCAACATATCCTCCAAACCCGAGTCGGCGACCATGACGTCTTTGTTACTCCTCAACAGAACATCGTGGCCACTGCAACTCAACAGGATACACTCTAGTTAGGGCCTGATCACCAGGCCACCCCAACAATAGCAAGGATAAAAGCCATGATCACCGCTGCTGCATGTCAGCAGCGTCAACAGTCAGGTGATACCCTCATATTGACCAGCCGGTCGGCTTCCCCAGCAACAGTCTCATCCGCCTCAAAGTGGCACCGAGCAGCCAGCTCCAGTCAGCCGCACACGGAGTCACGCTAGACGTCACTCGGCAACCCTAACAACAACCGGCAGTGTCAAAGAGACCGTTGGGACAACCAGGATCTCCAAGGCCAACTACGGCGTGACCTTCGGCAGGACATCAATGCTCGGCGCCGCGAACGAGAGGAAGACAAGCAACGCCAACTGGAAGACAAGAATGAGCGCTTCGGCCTCCACCACGAGCGGTTTCGCCGTCATAGGCGGAGTCAGAGTCCTCATGAAGATGAAGGTGTATCGGCCTTCACCCATGAGCTGCAACAAGTCGACTAGCTATCAGGTTTCAAGCCGACTAGAATTGAAAAATACAATGGGAAGACCGACCCCGAGTCCTGGCTCGCAGTCTACACTCTAGCGATCCGAGCAGCCGGAGGAGATCACAAAGCCATGGCTAACTACCTCCCAGTCGCTCTAGCCGACTCGGCGAGGACATGGCTAACGAGACTTCCCAAGCAATCAATCGGCTCCTAGGGAGAACTCCGGGAATGCTTCATCGCCAACTTCTAGGGAACATACGAGAGGCCATCTTCCGAGTACAATCTGTATCAGTTGCATCAAAGGAAGAACGAGTCTCTTCGTAATTTCATCAAGAGGTTCTCTGAGAAGAAGAATTCAATCCCAATGATCAAGGACGAGGTCGTCATCGCTGCCTTTTGAAAAGGAGTCAAAGACCCCGTTCATCGCTAAATTCACTCGAAAGCCTCCCAACTCTGTCAAGACTCTATTTGACATGGCGAACAAATACGCCGACTCGGCTGACACTGTTGTTGAGGCCCTCGATGACAAGAAGGCACACTGATAGAAGGAGCGGAAGGACACCAATGATGCGGCCTCGACTAAGGTTGGAAACCGCAAAAGCAAGTCGAACGGCTTCATTGTGGCAGTCAGTCACAACAGTCTTCGACTTTCAACAACTGGAGATTATCAGAACAACAAGTGACATGTTCGGGGGCTCACAAGCTCAAACGCAAGGATGGCATCCCCACTCCCAAATACCGAACATCTAAGTCGCTTTCTGATGAGTATTTCCTCACTTGGCTTTGCCAATGCCACAGCCGCTTACACCTAATAGGTGTACAAGCTATGCATTTTTTTTGTTTTTGCTCTTAATGATTACAAAAGTGCTCGAGTAGCATAAATTCTGATCCGTGAAACTTTGCTCCATGAAAGACTAACTCAAGTCACCCAAAACACGTGTCTGGGAAAGAGCCATGAGCCAACTCCCAACGCTAGGGGGCTATGATTAGTCAGGCAGAGTGCTTAAATGTAAGGGGTCAACTACTCGGGGAAATTAATATCAACAAGAGGAAGAACACGTAAATTTTATTTGGGTGATTGTTTTCATCATCAGATGCTACTCATCTGATATGTTTATAATGCAGGGCCAGTTCCGGATATGCGTGACAGGAACTCGAGGCTTCGAGCCTATCTCCTATGCTCGGGGGCTGGACCAGTCTACCAAGATACACTTGGAGTGTGACGCTTCAAGAATCACTCGGAATGCTTCATGAGGGCTACTGACCGAGTACTTGCACCAGTCGGGATGTCATCTTCCCTAGCTACGCTCCATGTGCGTTAATAACCGACCTCCGGCATTAGTCGGAGTTCGGGTACCACTCGGTTGGGTGAGTATTCCCCATGAGGGTCGCCAGCCGAATCCTATGCTAATGCAAGGTTCGGGTACCTTATTCAGCTTCACTGAAGTCAGAGAAGACCTATATCGTCAAAGTGCATCCGGAGTTCTCATGCACGGCGTCACACCTGAGGAGGGCAAGCAGATTCTGCAATATACCTACTCGGGCATCTTTGGCAACCATGCTGCATCTAGAAAATAAGTCGAAAAGGCTTGTGGACAAGGATTCCTCTAGCTGAAGTACTCATCCTGACATGCAAGGGATGCTAATTTTATAGGGCTGTGCTGGGTAGGTCAGTTTAAGCCGGCTTATTCGGTAGTAGGCCAAAGATATGAGTTTCTACAGTAGCACGCTCTATCTGGGCCGCTCGCTAGCTGTGTTAAAATCACAGTGCTGGTGCTACTCACAGAAACCGATCAAATAATCATATATGCTTCATGCTAAGCCTACAGCCGGGTGTATACATTCGGGTATCTGCATTATTTACCAGGTATTGAGGATATATCCTTTTAAGGATCGACAGCTGGTCTCCATTAAAATTGGGGATGCAGATATCTCTCAAGTACACCTGACCATGTATTGGGTTAAAATCCATAAAGTGGTACTCGGCTTACATGCTTAGCCATTATTTGCCATGAGCAAAAAATCATTCCAGCTGACATGAAGCTAAAGAGTCTAACTTCCGAGTGATATACTACTCACGACTATCAAAAATCATTCTGACTGATATGATGCTGAAGAGTCTCATATACCAATAGTGCACTACTCGGGAAAGACTACAAGGTTAAAGATCTTTGACTTTATGTTTAATTGTTTCACAATTAAGCACAAAGTCGGGGGCTACACCTAATAGGTGCGCCTATTCGATGCACACTATTCATATTTCTACATGGAGCCCTTCATAGCCTCGCTGCCAGCTGACATGAAGCAGGACTCGGGAGAAGAAGTACTCAGACAAAGAGTACTCAGGAGCAATGCACTAGGGAATTCTTCACCGTGGAGGATGAGCACTCGGCATCAGCTGTGACTCAACTATGAAGGTCTCAGGTACCTCATGACAAGCATATGGGCCACTCGGACAGAGGATGGGCCCAGCCTTGTAGTTAGGGATATGATGGAACTCGGCAGACTTAACCTTGTACGACAGGGAAAATACAATCCTAGTCAGGCATGTTATATCTCTAGAAGGAAATACACCACAACTAGACATAGGGTATTACCTCATCTCGAGGGCCTGAACCAGTATAAACCTTTTGTGTTCCTTTGCAATCCATCAAGTTTTGGTCTGGCGAGTAGCCCTATATATTTATTGCCGGTGTAAAACATCGACAGTTTGACTCTGAGGCGCGGCGAGCTTGCTTGGATGAGACAACACGGCGAGGATGCGGCAGCCATGTCTGCCAAACGGGGAAAAAGGAGGGGATGGGCGCGGTAGGTTGAGACAACAGGACAGCGGGGAAGTCTGCCGCTTCTTTGACCTCAGGATGGCTCTACCGAATGCTGGGTTTACGTGGAGGGAAGATATTTTTCCCTCGTCATTTCTTCCAGCACGTGATGGGCGTGCAGGGAAGACAGAGGAAGACGACGGCCACTTACGGGCCATCGCGTGGGCACGCGTGGGGGAAGCGGCTGGCTGATGGGCGGGCCCGCCCACTAGCATTTGGATGCGCGTGCATGCAAGATGCGGCGCACGGGCAGCAATGCGCGATGCTTGGCATGCGACCGTGGGCTGGGTGACTAGGCCGTCTAGTGCGCAGGCTGGGAAGGAAGAAAAGGGGGTCCCGCGGGCTGGGCTGCTGTCACGCCCAGAAATTCACCAAAATTTCTAAAGCTAATTTGTGCAATAAATACTCATCCAGGAATCAGCCCAGGTACACAAATCAACAAATTGATAAACATAACCAAAACTTAATAACGATAAATAATTACAACAGAGGCACTTAGTCCTCACATAGGAGAAAACAGCAGCGGAACGGCAACTAGCGTAGCTTCAACTCCAAGCCACAGGCAGCTCAACTGGGGTATAAACCAAACACCAAATTTCTCCTCCTTGTTAAGCTTCACTCTAATGATTTTGATAATGCAAGATTGAGTACCACCCACCATACTCAACAAGCCACACATGGTAATGCAAATAATGCAACATGATTCCAAAGGCAAGGCATAGTATGGCTTATTTGCATCAAACAACATTTAAAACATTTGTATTTAAAACCATTGAAAACAATATAGTTTAATTAATAATCAGTATTAAACCAACCACTGAACAATGCTCCAACGCAGTTCAGGCCCAAACCAGAACTCTCCAAACTGGAGCTATATAGATTCCATCATTTATCACCATTAAAAAGTAGTGTGGGACTAATCACAGAAAACATTGCTAGGCCCGCCCATTGACCGCGGGCACGGCTATTTGAATAGTTTTACTCTGGCCAGGGATGTACAACTTTACCCACAAGACACAATCTCAACATCATGTCAGCCATGCATCGCGATACACAAAGTACCCAATAGAGATTGTGACAGGACCTTTCATGCAACTCACCCAATAGAAGAGCCACCCGCTGAACCACCAGTCTCTAGCAGGAACTGATCAGGCACCCAACAGGGAGATGGTTCAACGCCCAGAACATGGACTTATTGACACAGCCATGGTTGTTGATACGAGGGTGAGCCCAACCTTCACGGCGTAGAATTGAAGATATTCGTGAAACCTGACGAGTCTTGTGCGGCCAACCGTTGCATGTGCAACAACCTGCAGCATGGAGTTCGCCCAACCTCACGTTGTCCACTCAACCAAGTCAAGCAGATTACAATCCTCGCTGCAATCACAAAGAGCTTGCAAGAACAACGGGAAGGACTGCACAATCTCAGAGATGATTCAGCATGTGGCTAGAATACTCAAGAAAATGCATATAGCATATTGTATTGGTTCTTAAAAAAAATTGTGTCTTAACAGATGAGAATACTCCTAATATATAGGAGAGATAGAAACTGGACGTTTTACATGGCTCAAGGCTAGTTATGTTGCATAACACCCTAATTAAAACAAATAAAGCTATTGGCAGTTTCTGGTTGCCACATTAATTTGTTGATAACTCAGCGCTTGGATTGAATTCAGGAATGGGGCCAGATCCATTGGAAAGCTTATCTTTCCAAGCTGTGGCTAAACATTGCAATCGGAGCTCAAGTACATCTTCTATGCACATTTTTCTCCCATCAGATCATTGGAAACCGAAATGACATCATTGGCATTTATTGCATGGTTAATGACTTGGTGCTACTCATTTTAGGATTCTCCAATGTCTTCATACCTGAGAACAATTAAATTGTGGGTATTATGTAGCAATTGATTCTCACAGGTAATACTATTCTTACTCAGGAGCGAATTCACCTGTTGGTTGATTTGTTTAGCACGGGCACGCATTATTGGCCCTTGGAATTGATTTTGAGTATCTTGATCAACTGTAGGGGAAGAAAATGATAGTGGTGCTATGTTGCCCGTATCAGTTGTCTTATTGACACAACCACAACACACCATGGTGCCTCCTGTTGAACCCGCTACACTACAGATCCAGCCGTTGCCTATTCTGATTTATGGTTAGTACAGTAAATGCTTCGCAACAAGTAGTCCACGAACAGGTCCTTAACTATCATAAGCACCGCTAGCAACATTCACAATTATGGTGCTCACAACCCACCATCAATCAAGTTTTAGTTGGCACATCAATTAACCAAGCACGACCAACGGTCGTGAAACTATAGCCATTATTCATTAATTAATCAGGAGTGAATCAATAGTTTCCCCACTTAAAATAACGTTATAGTTTCTAAGCATGGCTAAACAAAACCTAAATAATCTAGCTAGATAATTAATTAAATATCCAGCTAGTCAGTATTAATTACCTAGGGAATCAAGGTACATGTATCAACAACAAAATGGTCATAATTATCAAAGAATAATGGATAATAAATAAATACCCGTACTGACATTCTAAAACATTCATCCAATATCGTTAAAACAAAATAGCTTTCACAAATGGGATCAACATGCTCAAGAAGATTGTCATGTGACTTGCCTTGCAACAGAAACGTCTTCGATTGCTCTTCCGAACTCTTCCGCAGACTTCGCTTCCTTCGAAACGATGGAAATACGCAACTACACGCAAAATAAGGAAAAAACTAAGAAACTTAAAATAAACAATACGTAAAAAGTACATAAACAAGTAGATCATGATTTTATATGAATTTAGGAAGAAGAACGAGTCGAATCGGAGTCCGGATGGAAAAGTTACAGCTTCCGGAAGATTGGATTCAGAATAAATCCGAAAAAATTGGAAAAGAATATTCCCTAGAATATTCTTTGAATTTTTGGATTAAAATAGGTATTCTCAGGAAGTTGACAGGTGGGGTCCACTATGATAGACTAGGTTCACCGGGACTAGGTCCAAGGCTAGAGATACAGGATGAGGTGGTGAGGTGGCGATGACATGGCAGTGGGGTAGCATCCGAGGTGGCTTCTAGGGCTGAGGTGGCAGAGATCCGATCCGCGGGTTATGGAAAATCCAACGATCAAGGTTAAATCAGGAAGATCGGACGGCTACGGTTCGGCCACGGGATTTATGTAGATCGGATGAGTTCGGTCTATGCAGATCCGACGGTTGAGAGGGCTTCGGGGTATCGATGTTAATCCGATGGCTCAAGTGAATCCGATTAGATCCAATGCTTGGGAGTGGTTTGAGGACTGTTCACCGGGTCCACCCGTCGGTCTCTGCGGATGGGGATGCCGTGGGGTCCACATGTTGGTGACACACCACTGGGCTCCTGCCATGGCAGCACACTGAGGGGCCCGGCGACGGCACTGAGCAGCGGAGGACAACGGCGCCAGGACAGCCGGCGCGGCTAGGCGATGGCAACGGCACCCTTGGCACAGCAGCATCGATGACAGACTGGGGCGGCGCCGGGGCTGAGGAGGGAAATGGGGTGCCGGTGTAGATGGCTATGGCGAGGCCAACGATGATGAGGAACAAGGGGGAGGACAGCGGCGCCAGCGGCTTCTCCCCTGCGACCGAAGAGGCGACGACAGTGACGGCGGCATAGGAGCAGAGCAAGGCGGTGATGCCCAAATGCAGTGGCATCGGCTAGGGCAGTAGGGCGATAGGCGGCGGCGTGGCTAGGGCAAAGCGGCAGCGCGCGTAGGGCGGCAGCGGCTTCTAGTGAGGGCGGCGCGCTAGGCAGCAAGAGGTGGTGGCGTGGCTTTAGGAGCAGGGGCACGGCTTTGGGCAGTAGCAGGGCAGCTAGGGCACAGGGGAAACAGGGCATGTTTATGGCTTCGGGCGTAAAGGCGAGGGGGCTGCGGCTTATATGGCAGGCAGCCTGATTTCGGCGGCGAAGGTGGCGCACGGGTGGCGTGGGCCGTCGCCAGGTGGTGGCAGCAGGCTGAGAGCCGGGGCGGTGCAGCAATGGGCCGAGGCCGAGGAGAGGTGCGGGACTGGGGCGGAGTGCGGCGGTGGTAGGCCGGGCCGGGTGGCGGCTGAGGGGAGCTCGGCCCGAGCGGCTTGGCTAGGGAGAGAGGAGGCAGACAGAAGGAGGAGGAGGCTGGGTGGAAGAAATACAATACCCAGGAAAAAGAAAGAGAAAAAGAAAAGAAGGGAGAAAAAGAAAAAGAAGGGAAAGAAAAAGGAAAAAGGGGTAAAATTGGAAAGGAAAAATAGAAGATTTTTCCAAAAAATTCCAATTTTGCACAAATTGGAATTTGGAGATATTTATCGAGCCCGAGTCGTATTCTAGAATTTAGAAATTACGGGAATATTCAGGATATTAGAATACTCTAAGTATGTGGATATATATATTCATACATTATTATATATGTATATATATATATATATATATTGGGAATCGAAGAGTATTTAGAAAACGGAATATATTTAGTGGGGTTCGAGAAACAGTATATTTTGTGGATATTGGAAAACTGAAATAGTAAGGATATACCGAATATCAGAAATATTCTTGGGAATTAGAGAACTAAAAGTCATTTTGTAGAGGTCGAGAAATCGGAATATTCGAGGACTATTTGAACTTTCAAAATACGTGGATATTTTGGGGATGCGGGAAATTAGAATGTTTCCCGAAGATGGAATATTTAGAGTGTTGTAAATATTCTGGAAGTCAAGGAGATATAGGGATTTTGGGGGTTTTGAGAAAATATCCAGGAGTCGAAGAAAAAGAATAGTTCAGATGTCGAGAATCACGAATGGGGATTCAAAGGAACTTTAGGGTTTTGAATTCGGCACCAGATATTGAATGAGAGGGAAACACGGGTCTGAGTCAAAAGGGAAGATGAAAAAACGTTGACCAGAAATGACTCAAGATCGAGGAAAGAAAAAGGAATTTGTTTTATATGTAATTAATTACTAAAGTGATCTTTATAGAATTAAAATCAATTCTGGAGCTCCAAAAAATCCGAGAAAATTTTAGAGAGTTTATTAAATCATGGGGAATTTACCAAAAGTAAATGCCACCACGAAACACAAAGAAATTAATATTATAAATACTTAAACACTTAAAATATTCCGACAAAACCCTAGGAATATAAAAGCATCTAAGTATTTATTTAAAATTTAAACTTGGGATTTTTAATATTGAAAATTTCAAAAAAAATTCCAAACACTTTTCTCAAAAAAATTTTCTAGTGTATTCTTGTATTTCCATTTACCCAAAATAATTTTTAATTAGGCCGATTTTCGGGGTGTGACAAATCCACCCCCCTTATAGAAATCTCGTCCTGAGATTTGAGGCTGCTAGAAAAAAAAGGGTTTGGCTGATCTTCAACTCTTCCCTTCAAGCACTTTCTTCAGGTGACAACTTCTCGAAGTCCGTTCCCATGGTCTGTCCTAGCGGTAATCTATATCTCAAACCTTTTACTAATCAACCGATGTTTCAGGTTTAACTGAACTCTCATGCTTGAATCCACTTCTGACCCTTGGGTCTAAGTGTCCTCTTTTTCCAACAGCCTCGCTAGACTTAGCCGACGGTTCCCTTTGACAATCTTGTCTTCAGTTGTTCGATCAACTTCCAATTATATCTTATCCTTCTAGTGACAGATTTGATTCAATCTATCTGTCCTTCTGTCACTGATGTTGGTTTAGTGGCATACCAGCTTGTCAGCTCAGCAACATCCTACAGACGATGCCGAGGTGTCCATTACCATTGATCCTCCTTGGTGAAACACTTTCCTCTCACTACTGAATTTACTTCATTCGGTTTCTTTATCAATCACCTTTCTTCCTACCTTCCTACTAATTGTTTCTTAGTATCCTCATACTTAGATTCTCATAATGGTGATGGAAATATTCATCTGTAACTTCCGGGATTATTGTAGGTGTCTCATCCGATAGCTACATCAATTGCTTTGATATCTGGTTCCTTTCGTCTTTGATTTCTGTCCTTGACGCTTCTATCTTAGGTGCTACCCTTCAATGTAGACAGACTTAGAATCATGGCGACAACTGCTGTTACTCCTGAAGATAATAACTTGGTCAGGCTTACTGTTGCCATCATAAATTGGCTTTCACTAACTCCATCAAGATAAACTGGCTTTCACTAACTCCATCGAGAGTTAGCCATGTCTTCCCTTCTTCCAACTTCTGATGCTACCGACTCGTCTTTCCTTTACTATAGTGACTATGGTGACCGTGACATCGTTGATGCTTCTTTGTGATGACTAGCACTTTGGCTTTAGATGTAGTCTCGAGAAATTCCATAACCAAGCTTTGCTTCTGTTGTCTTGAATGTGACCGGTAGGGTTGTTCTCCTGAGTAAGTTAGAATGGCGAGGATGATCCATAAATCCCAACTTGACTTGTCTCTTACTATTCCACATCATGTTCTTCTTATCTTCCTGGCGAATTGCTTCGTCTTCTGAGATTCGGTCATACCCTTCGAAGATGAACTGAACTAACTCTCCATTACTTGAGTCTTCCTAAGTCTTCTTAAGGCTTAGCTCCATCTGGTGGACATACACTTGATCACTAGCTTCCAAGAAAGGGGAAGTAGCTCTCACCATCCTTAGGTAAGTTATGTTTAAGGTTTCACCCCCAAACCGAGGTTTATTTCTGACAAAAGTTAGCTGGCTCTAGGTGTACTAGGGTTTTCAACAAGACTGAGTTTGCATATCTAAAGGTGAACAGGGTCATGATTGTGGTTATTACTGACCAAGGCTGAATCCAATATAATCTCTTCCTCCAAAGCATTTAGTACTGACCATCTGTGGTGGAGAAACCAACAGGGAGAGAAGATATAGATCAAAGAGCGAGAGAAAGGAGCACTTCTTTACTAAATATTTAAATTACTGGATTGTATTGAATATAGAGTGTTGATTGTTGCATTGCCAAACTAGTATGGCCATATCACCACCGGACATGCGCCATACGCTACCCAAGCAACACACACAAAAGGAGCAAACACCAGCACACTAGCAAGCAAACCAGCACACGCGACTAAACTAAACGAGAAAACTAGTCTTGGGGGTGCAGCTTAGGCTTTAGGAAGGTAATCGGAGAGCTTTTTTGACTTCTTCGGCTGTCTTGACGTTCCTTCCCTAGGTGCAGCGCTGGTAGATCCAAGGCGAAGACGCTTGGCTTCCACTGGCGTGTTGTCTCCTCTCGGCTGAGGGGCATCAGATTCTTCTTTCAGTTCCTTGGACTCCTTTTCCAACTCTCGGATCTGCTTATTATGTAGCTCCTGGTTCTATTGTGTCAGCTGATCCACTTGTCTTTGCAACCTATCGATCTTCATCTACTGCACTTGCAGCTGGATTCCAGTTTTTTCTTTGTAATTGGCATGAAGGTCATCCAAGTAATGTAGCATAGTCCTCATGTGCACTATCACCATGTTTTCTTCATACCAAGTATTCTCACAACCATTCTGCAGACTTGACCAACTGTGAGAGGGATGGTAATGGTACACTGTATTTGCCAGAGTAGCGTGGAAGTGATGATAGAGTTGACACAAGGCTTTGTAAGAGACTTCTTCTCTAGCAGACAAGAAATGATCAGCTTCGGCGGCGAAGACGAGTCGAGGAAGATCTTCTCGGTAGGAGTCGAGGGTCACCGTGATCTTGCAACAAAAATCCGTACCGTTGTTGGCAATTGTGTGGTGGTACACTGGCAAAGTCATATATTCGATCTTAGCAGCCATGCGGCAAAGCTCTACCGAGAAACCGTTGTCTCCAAGATACACACTTTCTCTGTTGGCCATCTAAAACAAAGTTGAAATATTTAAATTAGGAATCCTTCTTTTGTTGCCTCTGATTAGGGGGTGAGGAGAGAGAAATCAAACATAGAGGACAGAGAGCAAGAAGATTTTCACAAATATGGTTTCTTTTCACAAACATGTCCTTAAGGGCTTAACCGTTTGCATATCCTACAGTCAAGTTTGGCTCTGATACCAACTTATCATGCCTAGAAATTCACCAGAATTTCCAAAGCTAATTTGTACAATAAATCCTCATCTAGGAATCAGCCGAGGTACACAAATCGACAAATTGATAAACATAACCAAAACTTAATAACAATAAATACTTACAACAGAGGCACTTAGTCCTCACACAGAAGAAAACAGCAGCAGAACGGCAACCAGCGTAGCTTCAACTCCAAGCCACAGGCAGCTCAATTGGGGTATAAGCCAAACACCAAACTTCTCCTCCTTGCTAAGCTTCACTTTGATGATTGTGATAATACAAGACTGAGTACCACCACCGTACTCAACAAGCCACATATGGAAATGCAAATAATGCAACAGGATTCCAAAGGAAAGGCATAGTATGGCTTATTTGTATCAAACAGCATTTAAAACATTTGCATTTAAAACCATTGAAAATAATATAGTTTAACTAATAATCAGTATTAAACCAACCACTGAACAACGCTCCAACACAGTTCAGTCCCAAACCAAACTCTCCAAACTGGAGCTATACGGATTCCATTATTTATTACCATTAATAAGTAATGTAGGACTAATCACAAAAAACATTGCTAGGCCCGCCCATTGACCGCGGGCACGGCTATTTGAATAGTTTTACTCTGGCCAGAGATGTACAACTTTACCCACAAGATACAATCTCAACATCATGTCAGCCATGCGTCGTGATACTCAAAAGTACTCGAATAGAGATTATGACAAGACCTTTCATGCAACTCACCCAACAGAAGAGCCACTCGCTGAACCACCAGTCTCTGGCGGGAATTGATCAGGCACCCAACAGGGAGACGGTTCAACGCCTAGAACATGGACTTATTGATACACCCGTTGGTCTCTGAGGATAGGGATGCCATGGGGACCACACGTCGGTGACACACCACCAGGCTCCTACCATGGCAGCACACAGAGGAGCCCGACGACGGCATTTGGTAGGAAACGGCACCGAGCAGTAGAGGACGGCGGCACAAGGATGGGCGGTGCAGCTAGGCGACAGCAACGGCACCCTTGGAGCGGCAGCATCGATAACAGACTGGGGCGACGCCAGGGCTGAGGAGGCAAACGGGGTGCCGGTGTAGATGGCTATGGCGAGGCCGACAACGACGAGGAACAAGGGGGAGGACAGCGGCTTCTCCCCTGTGACCGAAGAGGCGACGACAACAACATCGGCACTGGAGCAGAGCAAGGCGGTGACGCCCAGATGCAGTGGCGTCAGCTAGGGCAGCAGGGCGATAGGTGCGGAGGCCATGGGCCCCGGGTACCTTATGACAAGCATATGAGCCACTCGGACAGAGGATGGGCCTAGTCTTGTAATTAGGGATATGATAGAACTCGGCAGACTTAGCCTTGTACGATAGGGAAAATATAGTCCTAGTCGGGAACATTATATCTCTTGAAGGAGATCCCTTGGTTGTAGTCCGACTGGGACTCCTACTTTGTAACCCTGTCCCCCAGTATATAAAGGGAGGCAGGACGCCCCCTGAGGGCAAGAAAGAGAAGATCATCAGGTTCACAAGAATCACCATCATACATCCTCAAAGGAAATACACCACAACTGGACGTAGGGTATTACCTCATGTCGAGGGCCTGAACCAGTATAAACTCTTTGTGCTCCTTTGCAGTCCACCGAGTTTCGATCCGATGAGTGGCCCTATATTCATATTGTCAGTGTAAAATATCGACAGTTAGCATGCCAGGTAGGGGCTTCGGCGAGATCAACCTCAACAAGCTCGATGGATTCGACAACCGGAGTCGACGGCATCAACTTCTCCGTTGGAGACACGATCACATTCAGCAGCCTCGACTTCGTCGTCGACAAGTTCGCAATCTCACCCTGACCGACTTAGACTCGATCCGATCAGCCGGGAAATCAGCTGACTCTGTGCCGGTCGGCCCACTCGATGCTGCAGCAACCCTCGTCGACTTGCTGCGACAATTTTCCACTTGCCTGGGTCTTGGGACAACTCTCTCCTTTGGTATTCGACTTGAACTCGGCCTTGAGCCAGCCGAGATTGGGCTAAGAAGGGAGGAGATCATCAATCTCCCATACAGGCTCGGCGACGCCATGGACATCTACAATCTACATCCGACGCGGCAGACCCAATTCCCTACAGTTCAATTCGGGCGCAGCCCAGAGCCGCTCGAGATTGGATCTAGGGAGGTCGGAGTCGTCATCACACCTATCAACTACTCTGATTCCGACTCCAAGTCAGACAGCAGTCTAAACAGCCGTTCGAACGGCGGTTTGGCAAGCTTTTTCCTGCCTCGCGAGGTCTTCATGACGTCCAAGGGCTCTGCTGCCACCCAAGAGGCGTGCCGACTACATGAGGAACAAGAGGAGGAGGCCCGCTGACTACGACAACAACAGGAGGCCGAGCGCGATGCTCGCAATGACGAGCTACGCAGGGCTGGGTGAACCGCTCAGCAACAAATCCTCCAAACCCAAGTCAGTGACCACGACGTCTTCATCACGCCTCAATAGAACGTCCTGGCCGCTGCAACCCTACTAGATACACTCCAGTTTGGGCCTGATCACCAGGCCACCCCAACCATCACAAGGATCAAAGCCATCATTACCGTTGCTGCATGTCAGCAGCACCAGCAATCGAGCGACACCCTCATACCGGCCAACCGGTCGGGTTCTCCAACAGCGGTCTCGTCCGCATCAGCGCGATGCCGGGCAACTGGCTCTAGTCAGCCACACGCGGAGTCACTCTAGATGTCTCTCGGCAACCCTAACAACAACAATCGGCGACGTCCCCAGAATGACCGCCACGACAACCAGGATCTCCGAAGCCGTTTGCGACACGATCTTCACCAAGATATCAACGCTCGGCGCCGCAAACGTGAAGACGTTGAGCGCCGCCGACTAGAGGACGAGAACGAGCGCTTTGGCCTCCACCACGAGCGGTTCCACCACCGTAATCAGAGCCAAAGCCCTCACGTAGATGAAGGCGTACCAGCCATCGCCGAGGAGCTACAACAGGTCGACTGGCCATCGGGTTTCAAGCCTATAGGAATCGAAAAATATGACGGCAAGACCAATCCCGAGTTCTGGCTCACGGTCTACACTCTAGCGATTCGAGCAGCCGAAGGCGATCACAAGGCCATGGATAACTACCTCCCGGTCACCCTGGCCGACTCGGCAAGGACATAGCTAACAGGGCTCCCAAAGCGATCAATCGGCTCCTGGGGAGAACTCCGGGAATGCTTCATCACCAATTTCCTGGGGACTTACGAGAGGCCGTCTTCCGAGCACGATCTCTATCAGCTGCACCAGAGGAAGAACGAGTCTCTTCGCGAGTTCATCAAAAGGTTTTCCGAGAAGTGCAACTCGATCCCAATGATCAAGGATGAGGTCGTCATCGCTGCCTTCCACAAGGGAGTTAAAGACGCCCCGTTCATCGCCAAGTTCACTCGGAAACCTCCCACCTCTGTCAGGGCTCTCTTTGACATGGCTAACAAGTATGCCGACTCGGCCGAAGAAGTCGTCCAGGCCCTTGATGACAAGAAAGAGTCCTAGCAGAAGGACCAAAAAGCCAATGATGAGCCAGCACAGAACAAATCCGCCAGCTGCAGGCGGAAGTAGGACAACGTGGTGGCCAACATGGAGCATACTTGGTCGCGACCCCCAAGGAACAACGAGTACCAAAAAGTGATGAATGGGCCCTGCCCCTTTCATCCCAAGAGCAAGCACGCGGCCAAGGACTACTTCATGCTCAAGAGGTTTACTTCCGAGTAGGCTTCGACATCAGGCACCGACAAGGACAAAGACAAGCCAGATTCGGGCGCAGCCGGCGATTATAAAGATCCCCAGGCTGAGCTCAACCATATCTTCGGAGGGCCGTTTGCGTATAAGTCCAAGCGGAAGCAGAAGCTAACGGCACATGACATCAACTCGGTCTCCACAGCAGATGCCACCCAATATTTGCGTTGCTCAGAGATACCCATCACATTTGACCACGCAAATCACCTCAATCGGGTTACACACCTAGGGCGTTATCCACTCATCCTGGACCCGGTCGTCAAGAGCATCAAGCTGAAGAAGGTTCTTGTTAACGCCAAAATTTGGCACGGCTCATATCAGATTCGGTAAAGAAAGAAGCTATATCAACCGGAGGAAATTAATCCAGAAGAAGCCGGATTTGAGAAGGAATCGTGAGGTCCACGTTATGGCAGTTATTTATCTTATCTATTAGATAGTTTTATCTTTTAGGAAACTTGATCTCTTGTCCGATCGGGTCTGTTAGTTTTCCTTTTCTAGTTAGGAAAGTCCTGTTCCGTAGCCGATCAGGACTCTATCCACCCGGGCTATAAATATGTGCGCCCGGATACATTGTAAATATCTCTCGATCAATCAAATTCGACGCATCGCCACCCTTTACCAACGGGTTCTTGCTTCTCGAGCCGGGCTGCATCGGTTAGGTCCGAACTCCTGCGAGAGGGTAAGTCTCGTTACCCCGACTATCTATCGGCTAGGACTTCCTCGGTTAGGTCCGATATTCTAGTCGGTTCATGGTAGTCGGCTTACCACGGTGTATCTGCTCTGTCTACGGCTGCATCGGTTCGGTTCGATCTCTTAGGCCGATCAGGTATATCACATCACGCGTGCATAGTTTTCATCGGTTTACTGGGAGCAGTTTATCGCCAATTTGTGCTGCATCGGTTGGGTTCGACCTACTAAACTGAGCGATAAGTTGTTCCTGCTAGGCCGATGGTTCCTGTGCAAGCGTCTTATCGGAATGTATATGTGATGTTCTATTAGAGTGCTTAGCTGATAGGTTACCTTTTAAAGCCGACTGCATGGTCTATTGATTATTATTCTGCTATCTATTTTATCATCGGCTTCCAGCCGATGGCTATGTGTCTTTTTGACAGTCAGCTATCTTATGGTTCGTTTACATTACCATCGGCTTCTAGCCGATGTATCAATACATTGACATGCTACACTATCATCGGCCTTCCAGTCGATGCACTCGTTCTTATCGGCAGTCGGGCAGTCGGCTGGTTTATTCTCTGCTCATATTATCATCAAGCGCAGGCTGACTTGTTTGTCTATATCATCATCGGTTTCTTAGCCAATATACAAGTGCTGGTGGTAGTCGGACACAAGCGAGAACCCAGGCGTGGGTACAGGCGAGGACTCGGGCACGAGCACAGGGGAGAACCCGGACACGAGCACGGGCGAGGGCCCGAGCACGGGCATTACCTTCGGTACAAGAGCTAGCGGCGATCGGTTGGAAGGAATCCGTATCGGCTTGCTGGCCGATTGGATCAGCGACCGAACTTTTCATCTCCTTGTCAATTGCTGGGTCAAATTGACTGGCACGCCCGCGAACCTCAAAGATTTAGGACCTGCACTGGAGTGAAGCAAATCTCTCAGGCCTTTGCGTGTCTCCAAGACGCCGAACAGCCCCCGGCGGGTTTTCGGCGTCAACAGTTCTTATAGATGGAGGCAACGCTCTCAACATCCTGTTCGCCAAGACCCTGGACGAGATGAAGATTCCTCGTTCAGAGCTGCGGCCGAGTACGACACTCTTCCACGGGGTAATCAACAGCCTATCTTCAACACCCCTTGGACAGATAACTTTGCCGGTCACATTCAGCACATGGGATAACTTCCACACAGAGAACATCTGCTTCGAGGTTGCCGATTTTGAGACTGCGTACCACACGATACTCGGACGGCCGGCGCTAGCCAAATTCATGGCGGTGCCACACTATACCTACATGATGCTCAAGATGCCTAGGCTAGCCGGAGTTCTCTCCCTCCACAGCAATGTCAAGCAAGCCTTCACCTGTGACAAGAAGAGCTACGAGTTGGCTCAATCTCAAGAAGCGGCAGTCGGACGAAACAACATTCGGCAAGACGTTACAACCGAAGTTGAGGACGATCAAGTTCCAACGAAAAAAGCAGCAAAGTCGGGAATTTCAGCGGACTTTGACACGAAGAAGATCCCCCTGGACCCTCCCAACCCCTCCAAGACTACTCTAGTCCGGACCGAACTCAACCCCAAATGAGAATACGCGCTCGTCACCTTCCTCCAGGCAAACAGGGACATTTTCGCTTGGAAACCTTCCGACATGCCTGGGGTACCAAGGGAGGTGATCGAGCATGCCCTCAATGTCAAGACAGACGCCAAGCCAGTCAAGCAACGGCTACGGCGCTTCGCACAGGACTGTAAAGATGCTATTCGGGAGGAGATAACCAAGCTCCTCGCAGCCGGGTTCATCAAAGAGGTCTACCACCCGGATTGGCTGGCAAACCCAGTCTTGGTCTGGAAGAAGAATGGTAAATGGCGCATGTGCGTCGACTACACTGACTTGAACGAGGCATGCCCCAAAGACCCATTTGGTCTACTAAGAATAGATCAAGTGGTGGATTTAACCGCGGGGTGTGAACTTCCCAGCTTTCTCGATTGTTACTCGGGATACCATCAAATCAGCCTGAAGGAGGAGGACTACCTAAAGACTTCTTTCGTCACGCCATTTGGAGCATACTGCTACATCACCATGCCGTTCGGTTTGAAAAACGCTAGAGCAACGTATCAACGAGCAATTCAGCGGTGTCTACACACTTAGATCAGGCGCTACGTGGAGACATATGTCGAAGATGTGGTGATCAAGACAAAGTCCAAAGAAGACCTCATCGCTGACCTGGAAGAAACCTTCCAAAATCTTCGAAGATTCAAGATGAAGTTGAACCCAGAAAAGTGTGCCTTCGGTGCACCATCCGGCAAGCTACTCGGCTTCATCGTATCGCATCGCGGCATCGAGGCTAATCCAGAGAAAATCAATGCAATCATGAACGTCCAGAAGCTGACTAGCTGCGTGGCGGCACTCAGTCGATTCATCTCCTGACTAGGCGAACGGGGAATGCCCTTTTTCAAACTACTGAAGAAAGTGGAAAATTTTCAATGGACTCCTAAAGCCCGACAAGCCTTCGAAGACTTCAAGAAGTTTCTCACATCACCACCAGTATTGTCATCACCTATGCCCCAAGAGCCATTAATGTTATATCTGGCGGCAACCACTCAAGTGGTCAATACGGTGTTGGTGGTCGAGCGATCAGAGCCGGGTCATATACAAAAAGTTCAATGGCCAATCTACTTCGTCAGCGAGGTCCTAGCCGACTCAAAGATGAGATATCCTCAGGTCCAAAAGCTGCTATATGGCCTACTCATCACTGTCCGGAAGCTGGTGTACTATTTTCAGTTGCATCAAGTCACGGTGGTCACATCGTATCCACTCGGCGACGTCCTACACAACTGCGAGGCCACGGGCTGACTCGCTTAATGGGCACTCGAGTTGATGGCATTCGACATCACCTTTCAGCCACGGCCAGCAATTAAACCTCAAGCTCTAGCCGACTTTGTGGCCAAGTGGACAGAAGTTCAGACGACTACAACAACAGACAAGCTAGAGTACTGGACAATGTACTTTGACGGTTCTTTATGGATCGGCGGCGCTAGGGTCAACGTCATACTGACGTCACCCATCGGCGAAAAACTCAAGTATGTTCTCCAGATTCGCTTTTCAGCTTCCCACAATGTCGCCGAGTACGAGGCACTTATCCACGGTCTCCGCATTGCGATATCACTCGGCATCCGCCGACTGGTTATACGTAGGGATTCTCAACTCGTGGTGGACCAAGTCATGAAAGACTGGACATGTCTCGATGATACTATGGCAGCATACTGTCATGAGGTTAGAAAGCTAGAAAACAAGTTCGACGGGCGGGAGATAACTTATGTCCTACGACAATACAACGATGCTGTAGATGAATTGGCTAACATGGGATCTAAGAGAGAAGTGGTCCCGACTGGGATTTTCATTGAACAGCTAATGGAGCCATCAGTCAAGAAGAAAACAGTGCCAGAATAGTCGGGGGATGAACCTACCCCGACAACAGATGAAGTACTGATCATATCTCAAGATTGGCGGACTCCAGTTCTCAAATTCCTCTTGGATGGTGAACTCCCAGAAGATCGCATTGAAGCCGAACAAATCAAACGTCGAAGCAAATGTTTCCTAGTAGTCGGAGAAGACCTGTACCAAAGAAGTGCATCTGGAGTCCTCATGCGCTACGTCACACCCGACGAGGGCAAGCAGATTTTGCAATCGATCCACTCGGGCATATGTGGCAACCACGTCACATCCAAGACGTTAGTCAGAAAGGCTTATAGGCAGGGATTTTTCTGGCCAACAGCAGTAACAGATGCTAAAGACATAGTTCGCACATGCGAAGGTTGTCAGTTCTATGCAAGACAAACAAATCTTCCAGCCCAAGAACTTCAAACAATCCCAATCTCTTGGCCCTTTGCAGCCTGGGGGGCTTGACATGGTCGGGCTTTCAAGAAAGCGCTAGGAGGGTTCACACACTTGTTCGTCGCAGTGGATAAATTCACAAAGTGGATTGAAGCAAAACCCGTTACTACCATAACAGCGACACGAGCAAAGGACTTCATCATGAGTATATTATACCGATTCAGGGTTCCTAACTGCATCATAACGGACAACGATACTTAGTTCACTAGCGGCGTCTTTCAAGATTTCTGTGACAACTTCAGCATCAAGATCTGTTATGCCTCTGTGGCACACCCACGGAGCAATGGGCAGGTCGAGCGTGCTAACGGCATGGTTTTACAAGGTATCAAGGCCAGGATATTCGACCGACTACAACCATACACAGGGCGGTGGGTACAAGAACTCCCATCCGTTCTCTGGTCTCTGAGAACCACGGTTAGTCGGGCAACAGGGCAATCCCCTTTCTTTCTGATCTATGGTGCTGAGGCCGTGTTACCAACTGAGTTAGAGTTCGGCTCTCCGCGAGTTTAGGCCTACTCAGAAGATAAATCCAACGAAAACCGACTAGTTCAACTCGATCAGTTGGAGGAAGCTAGGGACATCGCAATTATCCAGTCGGCAAGGTATCTTCAAGGCTAGCATCGTTATCACAATCGGAATGTCTGTGGCCGTGCCTTTTTGGCCGGCGATCTCGTCTTGAGAAAAATACAAACCACCAAAGACAGGCATAAACTATCCCCCCCCTATGGGAAGGGCCATTCATTATCACTGAGGTTACTCGTCCAGGTGCCTATCGACTGAAGACCGAAGACGGTGCCCTAGTCAACAACTCATGGAATATAGAACAGCTACGTCCTTTCTATACCTGAGTTTTGTACTCTCTCACATACATATGTATAAAATTTTTCTCTGACTCACTACGACGCTTGTTTCAACCGAGTAGTGAGTCAGGATCTGCATGTATTATGTGTGCTTTGTCAACAACATACGAGCTTGTTTTATCAAAGTTATAA
This sequence comes from Oryza meyeriana var. granulata, assembly GCA_003991445.1. NCBI lineage: Eukaryota > Viridiplantae > Streptophyta > Magnoliopsida > Poales > Poaceae > Oryza > Oryza meyeriana. The sequence goes on along the minus strand of RYFJ01000625.1, from coordinate 329,508 downwards.
AGTTTTACAACGACTATGTTATGTTTGTCCGAGTATAGCTTTTTGAGGTGAACAATTTTTATTAAGTTCCTACCGATTAACTCGGCGTAGACTACATAGTCGGGTAAAGCTAATGATAACTAAGGAAAACCAAGAACTCGGCAGCATTATGCATATATTTACACATGTCTTTACAAAATATTTACATACACCGACTGCATAATGGTTTGTTCTTACATTCCCAGGTCCTTTGCGATCGCCTCTACAGTCGGCCTCGCTTCGGTGATCAACTCTAATGCTTCCTCAAGTGTCAGCAAACCCCTCACCAATGGCCTCGAGGTCTACCCTAGGGTAAATCGAATTGGTCATGTCAAGGGTCTGGGCCACGCCAACAGCCACGCGCTCATCCGAGTACTTTTTCAAGATACTCGAGGCTTGGCTAAGGCGCGCCTGCACCTGGGAGATTGTATTAGAGCTGGTCCCAACGTGGTGAGGATCCATAATGTCTAGGAGCCCTTTCACCGATTCAGCAAGAATCTCCCGTGACTGCTTGACGACTTTAATCTCCGCTGCAAAGGCTTGGAATTGGGTTTGGGCATTGGCTCTTGAAGCTGCTCAGATTCATCGACAAGTATACTTGTTAGCCAAAACTGCAGTCAAAGCGACAAAAGGATTGGTTAAGGTTACTGTCAGAGGGAAGGCTTACTTGCATAGTCGGCCTCTACTTTGGCTTTGGCCTTCTCCAGTTCAGTTTTAGCCTTTTTGACTTTCTTCAACTCCAATTCCTGTTGTTTCTTCTCCTCTGTCTTGGTCTTCAACTCGGCTTCGAGGGCTGTACATCAGGATAGTCAAGAACTCGAGATTACAGTCATGACACAACTGGGCAGTCGGGAAGACAACAAAGCAGAAGAAATATACTTGGGATTTATTCGGGAAGACAAATACAGGAGACTTACTTCTGATCTTCTCAACTAGAGCCCACTTTTCATCCCTGAGCTGGTCAACTGCTCCCTTCAGCCATGTCTCCCTCTCCTGACTAGACCGTTCCAGGTCGGCTTTAGTGGCTTGGAGCTGGCCCAATCATTGGAGATGGGGGGCAAGCTAGGTCAAGACCTTGTTCATTCTCTCTGAGCGGTCGACTATCTTCTGCTCAGATCAAAAATAGAACAAAACAGAGTCAAGAGGCAAAAAAACCAATACAAGGAAGACTATCAAGAACTCAATATGGGGAGAGTCATACCTGGACTCCCCAAGACGCGGCGATTGCGGCACGAAGAAGAACTTCGCACTCCCTCTCCGCTGCCTCCTCATCATGCTCGTAGCTTTCCGCGACTCCCTCAGGGGATACCCAGTGGAATGTTCTCGAGAACCTGCGGGGAGGGGCTTCAAGTCTGGGGAGATCCACTTTTGAAGACGACGACAACATGGATGGCAACGAGGTCCTGGCTCCTGACTCAGCCGCTGCTAGGGCTTCAGGGACTTGCTCAGGGGCAACAGCTTCAGTACTCGCTCCTTGGTTAGTCGGCACTAGCGGCCCTGCTGTCAGGACAACTTCAGTTTCTACAACTGAGGCAGTTGTCGGCTCGGCAGATGAGCTTGCTGGTGATGGCTCGGCTGGGGCTAGCTCGGTGACGGGAGCAGTCGGCATAGTGTACTTGAGATCTATGTTTACTCACCTCCTGCACCATGAGCCAAACATCAAGACACTACAACACTGATCAAGATTTTCAGAAGATTCAAGGTTGCTTACCTCTTGGAGGTCCTGAACTTCCACGAGGGGGCTCCAGATGTCGGCGGTGGAGAGATGCTGGCTGCCGGGCTAGTCGGCGCGGCAGTCGGCGGTGGCGCTTTGCTCTTGGTCAGCCTAGTCTCTGCGACGGCCGACTGGGGCGTCGAATCACTTGGTGGCGCCACTCTTTGACTCGACACTACTGATCTCATACTTGGCGGCGCTAGTCTTGGGCTCGATGTTGCTGAGCCTGGAGGCATTGGTCTCATACTAGGAGACGATGGCCTTGGACTCGGCGGCCTAGGGGCTACGCTAATGGTATCTTTTATCTTTAAGCTCCCAGCTGCAGCACTCGGCCTGCTAGCCCTCTTCTTGCCCGGATCTTCGGTAGGTTTTTTTCCAGCTCTCTTGGAGCTAGGTTGGGCAGCAGAAGGACTCAATGGCCTCTTCTTCGACTTGGTGGCCAACAAAGTTTGGGAGTCATCATCAAACTCCTCACATTCCTGCAAGTGATTCAAGCAACATACATCATACATTGCAAAGCAATTCAGGATACACATCAACAAATATTCATCACAGATTGACAATAATTCAGCAATCAGCATTTCAATATTACCTCTAGATGGGTCCTTTTTTGGTTGTAAGCCACGGTGGCGCGCTCTGCATCTTCAGTCTCAATCACCCCATTGGCGAAATAAATGAGCAAGATATCAGTCACCTTGTGCTTATCAATCAAATCTGGGTATTCTCGACTAGGATCGTTTTTTCCTTTGTAATCCCAGCTGAAGTGGCTTCTTAGCTTCAGCGGCCTGATGCGACGATTCAAGAAACATCTGGCCACCTAGGGACCAGTCAAACCAGAGCTCTTCAGCTTGTCAATTTTATCAATCAACAGATACACTTGGCCCATCTCCTCGAAACTTGGCATAGACGACCAGCTGGGCAAGACCTCCGGAGACAAACCAGTAAAGAGGGGCAAACAAGGTTCAAGATCAGAGCAATAGAACCATTCTTTATGCCAACCCTTAAGGGAAGTTTTCAGAGGAACATGAAGATAAATCTTTTTCATTTCGTTCCAAAGTTGAAGACCGGCTCCCCCAATCACCTGGACTTTGTTTTTGGAGGGCTGAGGTTTGATGTGGAATAGATATCTAAACAGATTGAAATCGGGTTGCACACCCAGAAAGCATTCACATAGAGTTGCAAAGATTGAGATTTGCAAGATGGAGTTGGGATTCAGATTCACTAACTCTAGCTGGTAGAAGGAAAGAAGTTGGCGAAAAAAATCCGAGGAAGGAAGAGCAAGACCCCAGTCAAAGAAAGAGGCGAAGACTACAGTCTCACCAGATTGGGGCGCCGGAATCAATTCCCCTTCAGCCGGACACCAATGGATGACTTCACGGCTCTGCAATCTCAGCAACTTCTCCAAGTACTTCAACTTGGTCAAGCTGCAATCCGAAGTCGGCCAGGTCTCATCAGATACCTCCGGGATTTCCGAAGCTCTCGGCATGGCTTGAGGCGAGGAGATTTGGAGGAAATGATATTGGGGGCTTGGAATGGACGTGGAGGAGCGGGATCACCCGAGTTTCGAGAGGGAAGAGCTAGCAATGGCGAACCCTAGCGAGGCAAGGTGCGAAATTTTGGCGCAAAAGTTGGAAGACGAAGCAATTGGTGGATTGGAGAAGATGAGGGAATCTTTTCTCTCTCCCCCGGCCTTTATAGAGCCTGTGCTAATAAGTGGGCTTGGGCCTACAAATTTGGTACTAGGCCACAAGATATGAGTTTCTACAGTAGCATGCTCTATTTGGGCCACTCGCTGGCTGTGTTAAAATCATAGTGCTGGTGCTACTCACAGAAACCGATCAAATAATCAGATATGCTTCATGCTAAGCCTACAGCCAAGTGTATACATTCGGGTATCTGCATTATTTACCAGGTATTAAGGATATATCCTTATAAGGATCAAAAGTTGGTTTCCATTAAAATTGGGAACGTACGTATCTCTCAAGTACACCTGATCACATATTGGGTTAAAATCCATAAAGTGGTACTTGGCCTACATGCTTGGCCAACAATTGCCATGAGCAAAAATCATTCTAGCTGACATGATGCTGAAGAGTCTAACTTCCAAGTGATATACTACTCGAGAAAGACTTAAAAATATTCCGGCTGGCATGATGCCGAAGAGTCTCATATACTAGTAGTACACTACTCGGGAAAGACTACAAGGTTAAAGATTTTTGACTTTATGTTTAATTATTTCGCAATTAAGCACAAAGTCGGGGGCTACACCTAATAGGTGTGCCTATTCGGTGCACACTATTCATATTTCTACATGGAGCCCTTCATAGCCCCGTTGCCAGCTAACATGAAGCGGGACTCGGGAGAAGAAGCACTCAGACAAAGAGTACTCGAGAGCAATGCACACGGGAATACTTCACAGTGGAGGATGAGCACTTGGTATCAGCTGTGACTTAACTATGAAGGTCTCAGGGGCTACTGTGGAGGCCATGGGCCCCGGGTACCTCATGACAAGCATATGGGCTACTCGGACAGAGGATGGGCCAAGCCTTGTAATTAGGGATATGATAGAACTCGGTAGACTTAGCCTTGTACAACATGGACATACAATCCTAGTCGAGAACGTTATATCTCTAGAAGGAGATCCCTTGGTCGTAGTCCGACTGGGACTCCTACTTTGTAACCCTGTCCCCCAGTATATAAGGGGAGGCAGGGCATCCCCTAAGGGCAAGAAAGAGAAGATCATCAGGTTCACAAGAATCATCATCATACATCCTCAAAGGAAATACACCACAACTGGACGTAGGGTATTACCTCATCTCAAGGGCCTAAACCAGTATAAACTCTTTCTGTTCCTTTACAGTCCACCGAGTTTTAATCCGACGAGTAGCCCTATATTCATATTACCAGTGTCAAACATCGACAACAGGCGGCAGCGTGGCTGGGGCAAAGCAGCGGCGCACGCTAGGCAGCAAGAGGCGGCGGCGCTGGGCAGCAGCAGGGCGGCTAGGGCACAGGGGAAATGGGGCAGGGCGATGGCTTCGTGTGTAAAGGCGAGGAGGCGGTGGCTTATATGGCAGGCATCCCGATTTCGGCAGCGAAGGTGGCACATGGGCGGCGTGGGCCGTGGCCACGCGGCGGAGGCGGGCTAAGAGCCAGGGCAGCGCAACAACGAGCCGAGGCCAAGGGGAGGCGTGGGGCCATGGGCGGAGCATAGCGGTGGTAGGCCGGGCTAGGTGGTGGCTAAGGGAAGCTCGGCCCAAGCGGCTTGGCTAGGGAGAGAGGAGGCAGATAGAAGGAGGAGAGAAGGAGGAGGAGGCCAGGTGGAAGAAGTAAAGTACCCAGGAGAAAGAAAGAGAAAAAGAAAAGAAGGGAGAAAAAGAAAAAGGAGGGAAACAAAAATGAAAAGGGGGTAAAATTGGAAAGGAAAAATGGAAGATTTTTCCGAAAAATTCCAATTTTGCACAAATTAGAATTCGGAGATATTTATGGAGTCCGAGTCGTATTCTGGAACTTAGAAATTCTGGGAATATTCAGGATATTGGAATGCTCTGAGTATGTGGAGATAGATATATATATATTTATATTTATATTTATATTCATACATTTTATATATGTATATATATATTGGGAATCGAAGAGTATTTAGAAAATAGAATATATTTAGTGGGGTCCGGGAAACGGAATATTTTGTAGATATTGGAAAACCAAAATAGTAAGGCTATACTGAATATCGGAAATATTCTTCGGGAATTAGAGAATTGAAAGTCATTTTGTAGAGGTTGAGAAATCGAAAAATTCGAGGACTATTCAAACTTCCAAAATATGTGGATATTTTGGGGATGCGGGAAATTAGAATGTTTTCCCAAAAGATAGAATATTTAGAGTGTTGTAAATATTCTAGGAATCAAGGAGATATAACGCTTTTGGGGGTTTTGAGAAAATATCCAGGATTCGAAGAAAAAGAATAGTTCAGGTGTCGAGAATCTCGGATAGGGATTCAAAGGAACTTTAGGGTTTCGAATTCGGCACCAGATATTGAATGAGAGGGGAACACGGGTCTGAGTCAAAAGGGAAGATAAAAAAGGTTGACCAGAAACGACCCGAGATCGAGCAAAGAAAAAGGAATTTATTTTATATGTAATTAATTACTAAAGTGATCTTTATAGTATTAAAATCAATTCTGGAGCTTTGGGAAATCCGAGAAAATTTCAGAGAGTTTATTAAATCATGGAGAATTTAACAGAAGTAAATGCCACCACGAAACACAAAGAATTTATTATTATAAATACTTAAACACTTAAAATATTCTGACAAAACCCCAGGAATATAAAAGCATCTGAGTATTTATTTAAAATTTAAACTTGGGATTTTTAATATTGAAAATTTCAAAATTTTATTCAAACACTTTTCTCAAACAAAATTTTCTAGTGTATTCTTGTATTTCCATTTACCCAAAATGATTTTTAGTTAGGCCGATTTTCCAGGTGTGATAGCTGCCGAAGAAGGGAAGGAGGGGGAGCTGGCCTGGCCTGGCATAGGAGAAGAAAGAGGGGAAAGGATGGCCCAACTTATACAGTACCCCTTGTCTTTTTCTAGGGAATAGATGAAGAGGGAGGTTTGATAATTTGAGGTCAAATTTGAATATAAATTTTGACAATTGGCTCACAAATATCTAGGGGTTTCAAACCAGACCTCTCCGGGTAAATATCTTTGAATTTTGAAAGAATGTTGAAGTGAAAAAAAAGGAGAGAGGGATTCAAAAAGGGGTCTTGATTTAGATTTGGGATTAGGACTTAGGGAATTTTTGGGGAATTTTATTTGAGAGGTATTTTGAATATTTAGAAAAGGCATTTGAATTCAAAATTGATATTTGAGTTTGCAAAAATCTCAGAATTTCAAATAAGGGTTTCATGACTGGGATTTGGATAAATTTGAAATGGATTTGAATTTTGAAGGGATTTTCGAATGGAAAAAGAGAGGGAATCAAGGGAACTTTTAACTCAAAATTTTGAATTTTGAGCCAAGGATTTAAGAGGGATATTTTTGGGGCTGAGTTGACAATTGCAGGGGAGGATTTTTAGTTTTGAATTTTTTTAAGGGATCGAGAGAGAGACATTCAAATTCCAAAATTCGAGTCTCGGGATTTTGGCGGGATATTTTGAATTGGAATTTTGGGGTTTCAAGGGAGGGATTTAATTGAGACCTACGGCACTTAGTCCTTAATCACACACAAAGAGCCAAAAAAATTTTGAAATTAGGGTTTTTATTAAATTAGTTTTTAACGGCCTGGAAACTGAGGCATTACATTCTCCTGCTAGAGGAAGTGGTGCTCAGCCTAGAGCAAGATGACGTGCTCGTGATGGTGATGGTGATCAGCCCCTTCGTCTTTTCAAGCAACGAGCATATGATATTGATTCTTATGGTCACATTGGTCGACGGCAGTTTGGCTATCTTCATAATGTATCTAGAGGAGGGAGTGATCGCTTGATAGATCCAAACACTCTCCCTCTTGAGTCTAGAGATCTTCGTTTTAGGACAGCTTTTCAAGTCAACTGGTACAACTCCGTGTTCATGGAAAGGTCATCTCCCGTAGTTGAGATGAAGTGGATTGACTGGGAGCATATGAACAAGAAGCAGAATCCTAACTTCAATGATATCTTAAAGGTTTGCCTAGACAAGGATCTTGGCCACATTATGGGTTTGGAGAGCTACCATGTTCTTTGGTCAAGCTGAGGATGGAGAGCTACAAATGAAGTGGATGACTCAAGGGCAACAGTACAATGTCACTATCTCTCGCTTTGCTGAAATTCTTGGGTTTAATCCTAATGATCTCAACCGCCCCAACATTCACAATGAGAAGCCCATTCCAATCAATTGCACCATGTTCATGTATGCACCAAGAGCACTTCGAGAATTCATGGGTACTACCAAGGGTCTCCTTCCCCACTACAAAGTGCTTCTCAATATGCTTCAAGTCACTCTTTGCCCTAAGGCCAGAGATGGTACAGCTCTTCCTGCTCGTCTTTACCATCTTCTCTCTCGCCTTAGGACAAGCCAACCTCCCTTGAGTAGCATGAAGTTCATTTGGTTTGAGATCTACAATATTACCATTGAGCCCAAGAGAGGATGTGCATATACTCCTTACATCATGAAGATGATTGAGGCAATCAGTGGTTTAGACTTTGTGAAGGAAGTGAAGCATCATCTTTTTTGCCCTCTTGCACCACTCTCTCCAAAGTTCCCTCCTCCTAGGGCTGCTCCTACCGCTACCACGCATCCTCCTCTCCCATCAAGAGGGCTCTTCAGGCCATCTTTGGCATATGCTCCAAAAACGCCGTTAAAATCAAGAAAATGGAGAGGCGGCAAAAGGAAATGATGAGAGATGCCAACAAGACATTCTCTAGTAACTCTGAGGATATTGTATTTGAAGATCCTTTTGCCGAGTATAAAGTTGCTAGTGGCTTGGCTCAGGGTGCCGGTCCTTCCAATGCACCACATGGTTTTGAGGAAGAGTCAGCAAGGGAGGAAGAAACCGAAACCTCCACTAAAGAAGAAGAAGATGTTGAGATTGCTGTTGCTGCTGAGGGGGAGGATGTGAAGAAGATGTCCAAAGTGGAGACACTGAAGTTCTTCGATCCGAGGATGAAGGAAGTGTTGCAAGTGGTGACACGGAGAAGCTCCCTTCCGACGATGAGTGATTCCCCTTCTTTCCCTACTTTTTGTTCCTTTTGGATGCCTTGATGCCAAAGGGGGAGAAAAATGCAGAATGAAGGGGGTCCAATCTCTCTTTTTTGGCTTTCCGTTAGCTGTCTATCTCAGCCGACCGGAAGTTTCGACCCTATGGTCGGAAGTTCTGACCCTCCTCCTAGTCCTTAGGCCTTCTAGTTCTGTTCAAACTCTTTTAGTGATGGACATGTTATTATTATGTGATGCTGGGATGTAATGATGGTTAGTTCTTATTAGCCTGCTAAATCAGTCTACTTTATGCAATGTATGATATGCTTGGCAATGTGGTGTATTGTCATTTTACCCTTTTTATGTGAATGCATGCCATATGCATCCATTTAATACTCTATATCCTATCACACATTGCACCCCACGAATGTGAAGAGTTGGACGAAACTCTCCTCACTTATCCCTTCAAATTATGCATATGAGTTTCACTCTCATATCTATATTCATACTTTAATGGGAGTTTCATCCACCACTTTTCATTCAAAATCAACTTATTTTTATTCTCCTATAAGCTTTAACCGAGTTGTCATCAATCACCAAAAAGGAGAGATTCAAAGTGCATCTAGTCCCCTAAGTGGGTTTTGGTTGATTAATGACAAAACGGTTAAGAGACTAATGATTTCATTGAGCTATCTTCAGCAATTAGTCCACAAACATGATGCATGGAGACCCCACAAACAAGATGCAATGCGGTGAGAAGACTAGAAGCTTACTTTAAATTTTCTTGTCTTTTGAATTTGAGTCTAAGCAAGCCGTACTATAAAGGGGGTTCCAAACAGTGGTTCATGTCTAGCCAAGTGCTCAAAGTCCAAATCTTGTCTAGAAGAGAGACACTGTTGCACAGCACTTGCACTGGGTTTGGGTGTGTTTTGTCTATGTGGGTCGGAAGTTCCGAACACCTGGGTCGTAGGTTCCTACCCACAGTTTCTGAGCCTGTGTTAAGTGTTGGCTAGAAGTTTTGGGTCGCAGGGATCGGAACTTCCGGGGTCTGTTTCTGTAAGTAATGGCTACATGACATAAGGATATGGGTTTTTAACCCCTCCATCCCCACCAGAGCAGCTTTGGCCATTCCACTATTGTTTTTCCATCTTCTAGCTTCTCCCATAGTTCCAAGACCTCTTCCACCTAGTTTTTGAGCTCACATGGTATTTTGAGGATAGTTCTAGGTGGGTTGTGAAGATTTACACTTGTGAGTGAGCTAGAAAGAACTTGAGCACTTGGGGATTGACGTCGAGCTGTTGATTGGAGGGTGACATCCTACATGGTTAGGCATCGCCCACGAGCATCCTCAAGCTATGGATTGACCCGGGCAAGTTTGTGAGGGTGGACCTCGCCTCTGAAAGGAAAAGAGATAACTTTAAGTGGAAAACCAAGCTGATCTTCGTGGTCGTTTAGTGAGGCAAGAGGTTAATTAAGACTCGGCTCCCAGGAGCACCTCAACGGAGACATAGGATCTTTATGATCTGAACTTTGTGTAAAAATCGCTTGTTCTCCACTCTACTTGCTCTCTTTGTGGTTTGTGCTCTATCTCTTGAAGTCCATGTGATCTGCACCTGTGTTGAGCATCTTCCATACTGTCACTCTATGTTTAGGGTGCTAATACTAGTGATTTGAACTTGCTGTGACCTGCTCGTAAGAGTAGCACATAGCCAATTGGAAGTTTCGGGTCCAAGGACCAGAAGTTCTGACCAGCACTCTTAGTTTGGCTGAGAGATCTGGTCAGAGGTTCCTACCATTGGGTTGGAAGTTCTGGTCTGTTGAATTTGACCGTTGCATTGTAAGAATTTTCAAGAACGCCTATTCACTCCCCTCTAGGTGACATCTATGGGCTTTCACATTGGTACTCAACCCGAGTTGTTCCTAGTGCGAAGTGAGTCCCGATGTACCTCAACATCCACATACCATTGCAAGACTCAGGCAGGATGCAGCCTCCTGATCCCATGGGTGGGGTGACTCATCACCCAAACAATCCATATTCAAATCCACATTCACATCCACATAATCACAAGGTGGCTAGACACATGATAGCTAAATAGCCAATACACAGAAAGGCCTGTGGAAGTTTGATCCATAGGAGCAGCATATACCAGGTTCAAGGACTCGATCGTACAGATGGGCGAAACTATGTCAATTATAGTGGCACAAGGGGTTTGATTATTATTATCAATTTTAGAACAATAGTTAACCATAAATCGGCCCATAAATCTAATCGGCCATAGATAGGTCCGTAAATCCGACCATATGAAATCTATCATATACATCACCTGCTCACATGTGGCGTCCACAAACATCATTATCCATCCTTGGCATATAGCCACAAAACATTCTATAACCAATTATTCACATGCGATAATAAAGTCTGTATTTTATGTAGTGTCAATCGATTAAGCATAGTATAGTTGTCTATTACTCAAATTTTAGCCTATGTTTAGTTAGACTTTATGGCTCATAATGATGTTCATATTAACATGCAATCATGTATATATTATAATAATTAATTTAAAAGAACCCATGCAATTTATTGTACTCCAAAGGATGAGTACGCTACCAAAATAATTGTCTAACTACTGGGATGAAAGTGTTCAAAGGGGGTGCATGTTTTGCAACCTTCGAGCTTGATGTAGTCATACAAATCGTCTCCTCCTGGTGCGGAGAGTTCGTTCGCTTCTGCTGCGGGTACGACGTCGGCGTCTTCTATTTACGCAACAATCATCACACAAATAAACGACAAAAAATAAATAAATAAACTAGAAAATACCAAAAAATGCATGGAAAAGGTAAAAAAGAGTAAATAAATTAATTTAAAGATTTTTGGATTTTCTCGTTCACCGGTTAAATAGGGTTGAATAGGAGCGATATCGTCGGGAGATGAAATAGCTATGGAAATGGTATGGTTGGGAACAGAAAAATGTTTGGACTTCTTGAACTAAAAAAAAGGGAGTGTCTAGTTTTCAGGTGATTGAAAATTTCAAAAATTTCAATCACATTTTCTATCCCTTGGATGGTAATCCTATGGTTCTCATCATTCACACTACTAATTATCCAAAACAATGCCTCTTATTTCGTAGATAAAAGGTTAACAATAATTAAACTGACCTAAATATGAAACAAATTTATCATAAAAATTACAAAATTACATGCAAAAGTTTTCAAACGGAGATAAAAATAAAGTAAAACCATATACAATGATAAAATTATAGTCAAAATAAACTAAAATTGCATATTGTATAGTACTATAATTCTAGTCATAGCAATGTGTAATTTTAGGTGACTGAAAAATTACAAATTTTCAGGCGCCTGAAATCTAGCAAATCCCAAAAAAAAAGTCAAATTCGGTCAAATAGTTGGTGAACTAAAATTAACGGAGATCTTTGATTTATTTTTCAACAGAAAAATCGATTGGACCGCTTTTTATTGACTGAACCAGCCAAGGGCTCGCCGGTGGCGAAGGAGGCGGTGGCTCGGCCGTAGGAGGCCGATTCGGGGCTCAGGGGGAGGTGAAGATCCCATTCCTGGGTTGCCGTGACATGGGGGGACTGGCGGCGGGGTTGACGATGGGTCTCTAGTGTCGGGAGGGGTTCTGGAAAGATGAGTGAGACAAGGGGAGAGTGATGGTGGTGGTGTCTTGGGTCGAGGCGATCGGGAATGGCGGCGCACCATGAAGCTAAGATGACGGTCAAAACAGAGGCGGCGGTCGAGGCGGCGGCGGCGAGCTTTGGTGACGGTTTTGCTGGGGGAGGGGAAAGAGGCGCAAGGGTATGGAGAAGACGATGCTACCTTTAATTTGGGATGAAGTTCAACGTCGGCGACAAATTTTTGAGATTTGCTATGGCTGCCAGAGTTAGGGTTTTGGGAATTTTTTTGCCGGCGGTGGCCATTGGGCCGGCGAAGGTCGAGGCAGCTTTGAGGAAGAGGAATATGATGGGGATTGGTTGTTTTGCCCCTGATTAGCACTTTTGTAGTGCACCGGTTGAGGAGATAGAGTTGGAGAGGGGGCGAGCAGTAGCATTGGCCGTCATCTGTCCTCACGTGGGCTCGTGGTGGCGCGGGCGGCCATGGGCGCAGCTCGGGCGTGGCTCAGGCGGTGTGTGGCGGCCGCAACCCGCGTGAGGTAGGAGGGAGGAGGCATGAGGAGGTCTTATGCACGGCGCCGACGCGCGCGCGACGAGCGCGACGCGGGCGCGGGGATGGTCTGGGCAGGTAGCAAGGCGGGTGCGAGCGGCTTGGCAAAGTGTGTGCTCTCACATGAGCTAGCATAGTGGTGGGTAGGGGTGAAAACGGATCGAAAACAGTCGGAAACTAGCTATACCATATTTGTTTTTATATTTTTTTGGAATCGGATTCGGAAACCTCGGATACAAAAACAGAATCGAATATTACCGGATACAGATACGGAGCGAATACGAATCGGAACGAATATAGTAACAAATATTTATTTGAATATAAAAACCCCTCAAACTGAACTTTACAAACCAATGAAGAACCTCACCCCCTTTATTTGAACATGTTATGGAATGGTGTAAACACAGCTAAGCAATCTCCTGACAAAATGTAAGCACGGCATATCAGTTCCTTGCTTGTATGGAAACAGGCTGAACCAGAGCAAACAATTAAATGACTTCAACAAAGAAACTGCAAGCCATGAATGCAAACAACTGGAGTTTTCACATACAGATAATACAGCATCACAGCAACATTAAACTCCCATAGCCATCACCCTCCCATTTCCTCCTTTTCTTCCAGATAATACAGCATCACAGCAGTATCCAGGACATGCAAGAACACTAGTAGCTCCAAGAACCTCATCAAGCTAGTAGCGAAGAGGCCAAATCAATTAATCTGCCAAAGGAGGGGATTTACCTGGGATTGGACGGATGGATTTGGCGCCAAAGAAGACCTAAAGCCGCGAAGCCGAACTGCACTGAGTTTGGGGAAAGTTGAGCCGCGGGGGGCGCGGACCCGGCGGCGGCAGTGAGCGTGGGCGCAGGGCCGGCGCCGGTGCCCACGGGGGGCGCGAGGCTAGGCGGCGGCGGAGACCGATGGGGGCTCGGGGCCCGACAGGGGAGGCGGCCATGAGGGCTCGGGGCCCGGCGCCTGTAGGGGGTGCGAGGCCGGGCGGCGGCGGAGGCCGATGGGGGCGCGGGGCCTGGCGGCGGCAACGGGCGCGGGCGTAGGGCCAGCGCCGGTGGCCGCGGGGGCCGTGGGTGCAGGGTCGGCGCCGGTGGCCGCGGGCACGAGGGATGGCGCCGGGGCTGGCGACCACGGGGGGCCCGAGGGCCGGCGGCGGCGACCGCAGGCGCGAGGGATGGTGCCGGCGGCGGCTGGTGGGCGTCGTCGTCGCGTCGAGCTTGCTCCAGAGCTGGAGACTGTGTGTCTAGGTGGAGACTGGAGAGAGAATGGCAAAGTTAGGGTTAGGTAATGGGTGATGCGGATATCCAAAAATTTGTCCGGATAGTTTCCAACCGATACCAAAATCCGCCGGATAATGCCTTTACTGTATTCATATCCGTATCCGAAAAAAATTATCTGTTTCCGAATCCGAGATTATCCGAAAATTATCTGTCACGGCCCCAAATCGGATTTCAGGTAATTAGTGCCATGACCTACGGTCATTAGAGTGCACAAATTAAATTCTTGCATTATCACTTCTTGCAAAATAAAGTTTACAATATTTAAAACCATCAATGCAATAAAACCCTAATCGGCAAAATTAGACCTACTCCAAAAAGTGCATCAAATTGGACAGAAGCACCAGTGGGAAATAATTTATTCAAATACTAGTTTAATTATCATGAAACAATATGATTTTTCCAGAATTTATTTCATTGCTTTAGACCTCTTAAAAAAAATTCCAAACAAGTCTCAGCCTGGGTTCTTCTTTTTGACTCATGCATTGGTATAATCTACAGATTTTTCTGAAGAAGTTTGGCTGCACCTAAAATCATGGAAAAATTCCTGCAAGAACTATCTGACCTAATTAACCCACTGTAGATTTTACATAATTTTATCACTTCAATAAATGCTTCAACAAAATCCCTCAAATCAGCAAAGCTAGGAAGCTAGCTGAAATAAATTGGTTTACTTCTAAAATTCACCACATGAAAATGAGGACTAATTAGACAGAGCCCTTTTGCCAAAGAGTGTGCCAACATGAACCCTGCTACCAGGAATTTTGGTTTGATTTATCTCTCAAGGAAAGCACATAAAATGATAAGAGCAAGGCACTGGGAGATGAATCAAGCTGCAGAAAAACTGGACCAGTAGCCCCACTTTGCATTTTCACCAAAGGCAAACCAGACCACTTCTGACCACGAAATTCGGTCAGCAGTTTGAACACATCTTTCTCTACCTCTAGTAATTTTCCCATGAATTATTCTCCTCATTAACCTAGTGAAACAGTAATGCAAAGACTGCCTGCTTGACAGCTAGCAAGACTTAGTTTCTAGAGATTTCTTCTCTCTCAAGTCACTGACCAGTGGGACCCACAAGACCTGGCCCACTTGTCAGCCATAGCACAGCATGTGACAGTGTGTTTCACCAGGAAATTCACCCATACTCCTCCACTCCTCCTAGACCATCACTCCTTGGACCCACAAGCCATAGTGTAAGTCTAGCTAAAAATGTGTAGAACATTGTTTCCTGACATGTGGGACCCACCCAAGGACACTGTGCAATGGGAGCAACTCAGCACTGCATGGCACAGGTGTCGCTGCCTTCTTCTCCTTCTCCCTCACAGCTCACAGGGACACTGAGATAAGCACTGGTCTGGGAAACCTCGACCATTTCGCCTCTAATCTCGCCAGTAGAACCTCTCACCCTTCCTCTTCACGCTCCCACCGGAGAAATCCACAGAATCCCCAAAGATCACCGCCGTCAAGCTCATTCTTCCCTCTGCCGAAGGTGTTCGGTTGAGCTCGAGGTTGCTCTGGTGAGCTCCATCCTTTCCCAACCACCGGAAAACGATCCACCACTCCTAACCATTCCATTTTTGCACTTGGTTGCCCTAGGATCGCCGGTCGAAGCCGCCGTGCTTCGCTCTCCAATCTGCAGCGCCGCCGCCGGCGTCACCTCGCCGTTCCGGCTGATCCAGTACATTGCTGGCCGAGCCCTTGCGCCTCCAGCATCGCCTTGTCTCCAGGAGGCTGCCAGCCGAAGGAATCGGGTTATAGCGCAGTGAAGCTCAAGATCGGCCTCTGTCTTCCCCGGCGCCGATCTGTGTCACCGCCGTCGAGTTCTCTCTCTCTGGTAGGTCTCAGTCCGATTCCTCGCATAGGAGTCGTCTTTAGGAAGCCACTGACCTCGGGAACCTTTCGCCTTGACTGCAGATCCGCCGGAGTAAGCCAGCGCTGTGAGCCACTAGATTCCTGCCGCCGCCGGACCATCCACTCCGGGAACGAACGGTCCGTTCTATTGTCCCGTGCGCCTGCTCTGTTCTGTCTCTATGCCGCGCTGACCCCACCTGTAAGAGAGAAAGAGAGAAAAAGAAAAAGAAGAAAAATGTTTAACTGAAATATTCTTCCAATAGAAAAATAGCTCAAATTTGTAAATCCATATCTTTGTCACTTTAACTCATTTTTGAATGAAACCAATTTTGTTAATTCTGTAAATTTGTGAACTTTAATATTGTAAAATAAAATATGACAGCTTCTGTACAGAAAATACCTCTAGAAATTAAAGAAGCAATAGTAACTTATTTGGTGCCTAGGAGATTGAAATATTTCTATAAAATTCACTGTAACACCTTTTGAGGTAAACCAAATTTCTGTGGATTTATAAAATTGTGCTCTTTAATTTGGTAAAATAAAAAGTGAGAACTTCGGTGTAGGATTTTTATTCAAAAATGGAAATATCTTTTATATACCTATTTGTAACCTAGGAATTTATAAATTTCTAGAATATTCATCCTAACATTTAAAAATGTGAAACCACTTTTGTTAAACTCAGAAAAATTGTGAACATACTGTGGACAATTTGTATTTGATAAAAAATACCTGCCAAAATAGGCCTAAGTAATTTAGTAACCTTTCTTTTGGTTAAACTTGTAAAATTCATATCTAATTCATTTTAAATCGAATTTCAGTAAACTAAATTTTGTTAGAACCAGTAGGTTACGCTCTTTTATATAAAAATACTTTCTTCCTTGAAATCTTCATAGAAAATGTCAGTTAAATATAATAACTTAAGGGTTCAAAATAAATAATTACAAAACTGCCATTTTCAGCCCTTCTACCTTGTTATTTTTGTATCTCCCAATCTAGAGATGCAAATGACTTGATTCTTTCTCCTAGAATCTTGTTAGGACATGCCATACCTACTGTATTTATCTCAGCTTTTATTGATCATTTTTGCATAGGCATGCTTATTGGATTCTTATTTGCATATTCTCTGTTTATCGGTAGATTCAGATAATTCGGAGTACGTGGAGCAAGAACCAGGATTTGAGTGTGAACCAACGCAGCAGCAAGGCGCATCAATACTAACTTCTAAGCAAGCATCTAAGCATATTGAACCTATAGTTTCAGTAAATTAATTTGTTTGCGAAGAAAATATTTATATGCATGTTTCAGTCTATTTAAAATGGGGAAAATGGGTAGAGTTAATATTACCCAATCGTATACATTTCCATTCCTTGATTATTGATGCCATGGATATACCTTGTCACCTCTGGTTAAGGACTTTGGGATACTTTTATTTTTTTTCCTAATGCTTAGCCATGCTTATTTCTAGACTTAGAAAAGTCCGATAGATGGAGCTATCGGTTCAAAACTAGTTTAAAGCGAATGGATGGGTTAAAATCTGAAAAGAATAACTTCTAATGTATAATTGAGAATATGTTTGACTTGGACGGATGATAGGGCGATGAAGGGATGGTGTTTCCCCGATGCACGTAGCTCCGTCTGGGTCGTTAAGGACCGAGCAGGTTGACGTCTATTCAAGCACCCTACGTACTTCCACACGCCGGGAGTGGGACGGCTTAACTCAGTAGCACGGGAGGCTGTGACCATCTATGCCCGTCCGTCAGTCGTGAGGATGGATTTCCATTGGAGGACCTCGAGCGCGCCTAGCTGTGGCCGGAGGTGCCTCCCACGACGGTGAGCCCGCCTTAGTCATCACACACACACGACTAAGTCGTCGGGGGCTCAGACGTGGTTTAGGTGGTCGGGGCTAAGCGTGCAAAAGGTTCTGTTGTGACCTCTAGTCCGCACTCAATGTGTAGAGTGTGGGTACCGACGGGTACGGATCAAACTAGAGTGTAGCCGTTTGGCTTCTATAGCATCGTGCGGGTAAAGATGTACACCTCTGATCAGAGTAAGAACTATTCGAATAGCCGTGTCCACGGTTACGGACGACGCTTGATGTGTTAGTCAATTGTGTTAGCATCCAACTTGGGATTATATGGTTACCATGACTTAGGAAAGTCATGGATGGATGGGTTTATATAAGGGAGTTTTAATGATAAATGATGAAAGGTTTCAATATTAATATGACTTGGATTAGTCATGAAAAAGAGGATATGCTTGTGTAGCATATGTGTTTGGGCCATGGTGGCCCATGGATGATGTTTAGAGCATGGCTTATGCTCATTTATATTTCATTTTCAGAACTATATACTTGCTGTCCTAAAATTTCAGATTGAGGTTTTTCGCAAATGCTTATGTTTTAAATGTATTGCTTGCTCAATAAAATCAGCTTTATGCAAAATCAGATCCACATAGCCATACCCCTTGATGTAGAGGCTAGCATCTCTCCTTTGTATTATTAATATTGTATAAGCCTTCTGAGTACTTGTGTACTCACGCTGCATCTTTTAGGTGAGGACAACGACGAAGATGATGTGGTCTACTGTTATCCCGCCGAGGGTGGCGAGGATAATTAGTAGTTCGAAGTTAAGTTCTGCCCCAGTCGGTTGCCCTGTGGTATGGGTTTTGGCACCACTGGTTTTTGTCTTGTGTTTATTTACGCTGCAAAGGTTTTGTGTCACTTTGTGATGAATTAGGGTGTGGGAATCCTATATGTAATATTTATAACTCTACTGCTCATTTATCCATTTTTAGAGTACTTGTGATGTTTATCAATTGCTTGCGATGAAAGTGTGAGGCTAGTCGCTTTCCTGGGGACTAGCTGAACATGAGTATGAGTTGTGTATAATTGAGATGGTTGGGGGATAGCTATTGTGGTTCGAGTCCTCTGGGGTACGTATCGTGTTTGGTCGCCACCATCGAGTGGTTTGACGGGCGTATGACAGGGAGGACTGGCAAGCTATCCTTATGATTATCTCTTTTGTACACTTCTCAGCATTTTTGGATTTGTATTGTGAGTGGGTAAAGATTATGGCAAGTCTGCGATGAGGATGGATGGTTACCGCATTTATTCGGGTTTTATTCGAGACTCCATCCATCTAGATAGTTCGTGTTGCCGTAATAGTTACTCTTCATAATGCACTTCTGGGGTGCCCACATTATCCAACCGATCCTATCCATATCCAAAATTTCGGATGGTTAACGGATAATATCCGAACCGTTTTCACCCCTAGTGGTGGGTGGCTCGGCCGCGGGTGGGCCAGGCTGGGCTGAGGCGTCTTGGGCTGCTCGGCCTGGCCAAGGAGAGGATAGGAGGCCAGTGAGCTGGCCATGGGCTGGAGGAGGAGTTGGAGGAGGCCAGCGGGCTAGCAACCTCGGTTAGCTGACTTGGTCGGCCCAGCTAAGGGGAGAAAAATAAGGAAAAGAAGAAAGAAAAAAGAAAAAGAAAGGAAGAAAAATAAGGAAAAAGAGAGAAAAACAAATAAGGAAACAAATTAGGGCGTGTTCGGATAGGCTTCTATACATAAAACGAGAAACATCATTAACGCATGATTAATTAAGTATTAACTATTAGAAACTTGAAAAATGGATCTATTTTATTTTTTAGAGATACTTTTATATAGAAAATTTTTGCGAAAAACACACCATTTAGCAACTCGAAAAACGTGCTTACGAAAAACGAGGGAACAAGCAAAAGCCTCAAGCACAACCAAACAGTGCCTTAGGTGAGTAGAAATTGGGTTGATGCAAAATTTTGTAATTTGAAATCCGGGAGTAATTCAAATTGGGTTTTCGGAAATTTTACAGATGTTATGCACTTTCCAATAAAAGAAATGGGAAAAGAGTCTTCAAAAATAGTATTTTAATTAGATGACGAACTCGACGGTTGTATTTTTAGAAAATTAAAACTAACTTAATTCAGTTTTAAAAAGTTGTCAAATTTTAGGGCTGTTACACAGCTCCGGCATCTGCGTGTGGACTGCCTCGTGAGTGGAACACCGCTGTCACTACCCACCTCGCTGCCACGGCACCATGTTGGTTCGACCGCCGCCATCGCCTATGCGCCTACCTTTTCTCCCACGTTGGATCTAGGCCTTGCCAAGCTAGCTCGCCCCGCCGCCACCGTCCTAGCTCGTCATGCGGGGTCTGGCTGCGGCAAGGAGGGGGAAGGGAGGGGTGGCTGTGGCTATGGTTTTAGTCACCACCCGAGTTGCCCACATGTGGTTTCCAAAATTTTAATGATTATGTAAAAGGAATCAATATTTTTATTGGAGAAAAGAAAACATGAATTAAGAGAGAATGCAATTACTAGTACAAAATTGTGTGTTGTAGACGCGCTAATGGTCTGTCTTATAGATACATGCCTTTCATGAGTCCGAAACTGCTTGGGTGGGTATTCCATACAGACCGAAAATTTGGTCCAGTTAGTTCGGACTTTAAAAATTTTGGTCTTTGAAAATAGGAAACCGAACTTATCAACCAAAAAGAACTAACCGACAGATCAATTAACTGATAGTTCCGTTTGTTCTTTAGTCTAAACCAAGTTGACCGACCTACACACCCTCCCATCTTCCTCCTGCTGCTGACGAGTGAAGGTCTCCACATGGTGGAGCGACGGCACGACAACATGATGGAGAGCGACCACACGCCGGCGGCATGTGGCGGCATGAAGGAAGACGGTTGGGACGGCAGGTGACGGGGCGGCCTAGCGGACGGTGGCTTCTCTTAGCCGTGCGATGATTACCTCTAGCTCTAGGCTTCGGTGGTCCAGTCGCCTAGTTGGTGGTCGTGGCATGGATAGTGTGAATAGTGTGAATGGGGGTAGATAGTGATTTATCGTTTCTTTCTTTCTTTTCAATTTTCTTTTTAATTTTTAATTTTGATCGATTGAAGAGGACAAAGAGATGCGGGTGAGCGGACTTCAATTCATATTCGCGTTCCCATGTTGCTTCCTTTTCCGAGTGATTGCTCCACTGTACTTTACAAAACCTTATCACCCAGTTCCAAGTGTTTCTCTCACTGGTCTCCACGATATGGACAGGCTTCTCGACATAAGTTAGATCTTCATGAATCTCTATCTGTTCTAGGTCAGCCTCTTTGGTCGGCACTCGTAGGCACTTCTTCAACTGGGACACATGGAAGACATCGTGTACCCCAACCAAGGTGGGAGGCAACTCTAGTTGATAAGCAACTTCTCCTTTTCGACCCAATATCATGTACGATCCGACATAACGTGGCACTAACTTTTCTTTCGTATGAAACCGGTGAACTCCCCGAAGTGGCGTGACTCGTAAGTACACATAGTCTCCTTCCTTGAAACTGAGGTCTCTCCTACAATTATCCGCATAGCTCTTCTGACGAGACTGAGCTACTCGTAGGCGCTCCTGTATAATTTTCACTTTCTCTTCTGCTTCTCGTAGAATGTCAATTCCATATACTTGTCGTTCTCCAGTTTGATCCCAAAGTAGGGGTGTGCGGCACTTTCGTCCGTATAAAGCCTCAAACAGGGCCATCTTGAGATTTGCCTAGTAATTGTTGTTGTAAGAGAACTCGGCATACAGTAGGCTCTTGTCCCAACTTCCTCCGAAGTCTATGGCATAAGCCCTCAGCATATCTTCTAAAATCTGATTGACCTGCTCGGTCTGACCATCCGTTGCGAGTGGTATCCAGTACTAAAATTTAACCACGTACCCATCTCCTCTTGGAGCCTCTGCCAAAACTTGGAGGTAAATTGGCTTCCTCTGTTTGACACGATTTTATGTGGCACACCATGCAAACACACGATCCGGGCCATATACAATTCTGCCAACTTGCTACCGGAGTAGGTTGTCTTGACTGGTATGAAGTGGGCTACCTTAGTGAGTCTGTCCACCACTACCCATATGGAATCAAATCCTGATGCAGTCCTTGGCAATCCGGTGATGAAATCCATCCCCACTGCTTCCCACTTCCATTCAGGAACCTTGAGGGGTTGCAATAATCCTGTGGGTCTCTGGTGCTCGGCCTTCACACGTTGGCATACATCACAAACAGCCACATATTCAGCTATTTCCCGACGCATACTAGACCACCAGAACTTCTCCTTGAGATCTTGATACATCTTGGTGCTGCCAGGATGGATTGAATACTGAGTACCATGGGCTTCATCCAAGATCAACTTCTTCAGTTCCTCCTTGTCTGGTACGCAGATCTGTTCTCCGAACCATACAATACCTTGTTCATCTTCTAGAAATCCACTAGCTTTCCCCTTTTTCATTTTTTCTTGATCTCCAGGATGTCTGGGTCGTTGCTATGAGCTTCTCGGACTCCACTAGGGTAGGTTGTGCTTCCAAAACTACCACATATCCTTGACTGATTAATCCCAAATTTAGCCGTTCAAATTCTTCACACAGTTCTGAAGATAGTTGTTGACCTTCCGCGGCGTTACAGTAACTCTTCCGACTAAGGGCATCGGCCACCACATTGGCTTTCCCCGGGTGATGATGGATTCCAATGTCGTAATCCTTGATCAACTCCAACCATCTCCGTTGCTGAAGGTTCAGGTCTGGCTGGGTGAAGATATACTTCAGACTCTTGTGATCCGTGTAGACTTTACTGTGGTTGCTGATGAGATAGTGTCTCTAGATTTTCAAAGCATGCACTACGGCTACGAGTTCCAAATCATGGGTAAGATAATTATTCTCATGGGGTCATAACTACCATGAGACGTACGCCACCACTCTTCCTTCTTGCATCAGCACATATCCCAAACCCTGCTAGGATACATCACAGTAAACTTGAAAACCTTTCTTGGGATCTAGCATGATTAACACAGGTGCAGATACTAGCTTCTTCTTCAGCTCTTGAAAACTCCGCTCACACTCTGGAGTCCACAAAAATTTCACATCCTGGAGTAGACGGGTCATGGGCTTCGCTATTCTAGAGAAGTTCCCTATGAGCCGGCGGTAGTATCCTGCCAATCCTAAGAAACTCTGGATCTCCGTAACTGTTTGCGGCTGCTTCCACTTGGTCACTGACTCCATATTGGTTGGGTGTACCGCAATTCCTCCAGCGGTGACAACATCTCCTAGAAACTTCACCTCCGGAAGCCAAAACTCACACTTACTGAACTTGGTGTACAACTAATGCTGCCAAAGGGTATCCAAAACTATACGTAGATGCTACTCATGTTCTTCCTTAGTCTTGAAATAGACAAGGATATCATCAATGAAAACCACCACAAACTTGTCCAGGTACTCCATGAACACTTTGTTCATCAAGTTCATGAAGAAAGCAGGAGAATTCGTCAATCCAAAAGACATGACGGTGCACTCATATAACCCATCCTGGGTGGTAAAAGCGGTTTTGGGAATGTCTTCCTCCCAGATCCTCAACTGATGATAACTGGAGCGAAGATCTATCTTGGAGAACATTGTGGCTCCCTCCAACTGATCAAACAGATCATTAAGTCTGGGCAAAGGATACTTATTCTTGATGGTGACTTCGATGAGTGCACGATAATCCATGCACATCCTTTGGGTTCCATCTTACTTTTCCACAAAAATGACAGGTGCTCCCCAGGGCGACATGCTAGGTCTGATATAACCTTTGCAAGCAACTCCTCCACTTGCTTCTTAACCTCTGCCAACTCATTTACGTCCATCCTATATGGTCTCTTGTGGGTAGGGGCAGTGCCTGAGGCTAGGTCTATTCTGAATTCAATATCTCTCTTGGGTGGCATTCCAGGTAGTTCATCAGGAAAGACATCAGGATAATCCCGTACCACAGGGATTTCTGCTAAGATGGCCTGATTCAGAGATACCGAAGAAGGTGAGGTAAAAAGGGCACGGAAGATCACTTTCTCTCCAAGGTCAAAAGTTAGAGTAACTGTGTCACACCCCGATCTGGTACCGCTGTACAACGGCACCAAATAGGGCGTGCTGCAGGAAAATAGCGCGAACTGCTTCCCCGCGGATCCACGATACCGATACCAGTCCCAGGACACAGCGCTGGTATCCATAGAAATTAGAAATGCATCATTGCAGTACCTTAATTAACTAAATAAATAAGTAGACATATACCTTATCTTACGTTGTAGCTTCAGAGCAAGCCGGAGACACAACGAACAACACAGAGGCAGCGGCAGTAGCGGAACAACGGACTAAGTCCCAACACATAGGCAACGGCTAGGAACCAGGACGAAACCCTAATCTTCACTTCTCTGCAACTCCAGCTCCCAGCTCCCAACGGAGAACTATATATAGAGAGCAAGAGTGAGTACTTACGTACTCAGCAAGCTAGGGGAACTTCGGTGGTTGCTGCAAGCTTCAAAGAGAGGCTGGTTATTTTGCAATCTGCTTTGTTTAAATCTTTTTAAATCTACTAGTGTGTGCTTCTCAACAATCAGGGCGAGGTGAGTCTCGCCCGATCGGAGTGAGTTATATCAATCTTTGAATCGGCGCAACTCTCAAAAGTTGGCCTCCAGGATCCAACGCCATCAGCTGATCCAACCTCATCGGGCCCACGGCCCTGCTGTCCTTGACAACTTCACAACATTTTTCCGAAATCGGATTCCCAATCCACAAACATAATTTCACAAGCAGTTGTCAAACAAAACTACGCTAAAGAATCACCTAACATCCACCCATGACCATGGGCACGGCTGTTCAAACAGTTTAAACCCCTGCAGAGGTGGTACACTTTACCCACACGATGCGACTCACTCTAGTCACCAGCTCACATGCATTGGATACGATTTGGTGACGTAGAGGTTTTCGTGACAAGGCATTTCTCAAACCCTCCCAGGTTATCCCATGCCAACTGGAGGGGTCCTCGAGGAGGCACCCCCGACGCCCTCCTGCACGATCCACAGTCCATTGGCACGCAAAGCATCCCTGGGAGGCTAGTTACCCAGCCAGGAGTTATCCCATATCACCTATGTGGTTGTACCGTCATATGTTCGGATGAAATTCCAGAGGAATTAGTCCTTAGCTGTAGTGCGGAAGACTCGTCCTGCTGTCATGATCCCCGCACTGTGGTTTTCGCAACCCATTTTATTTTCAAGGCACCAACCTAGGTGTCGGGTTTTCCAAAGTTGCGTAAACCCCAGTTTTACCCATCGTAGTCATTTTTAAATTCGATATGCGATCACCTATACCATGCCCGTCAACATGGGTACCGGGATCTATCAAGGGCAGTGACAAGGATGTGTAAGGGAATCACAATCAATCAAGTAGGTCATGCAGCAAATGGGTTGGCGGCCCGTCGATCATCCTGCGACCGCGGCCAAGAAATTATAACAGTGTAACCTAGAGTATGCGATTTGTCAAATAAAATACTTAGTTCCGTAATTATGGGTTTGAGATGATCAAAGGTGACTTGCCTTGCTCTGGGTCTTCATGAGTCTTCAAGAAATCATCGCGAAATCCGCTCCGAAATGAATTTTCCGACGACTGTTACTATGCGTAAACATGCAAAGGTCTACACAAAGACCACTAAAAAGGTCCTATTTAGTGCTAATAATAGTGCCATTAAATAGATCTCAATTTTAGAAAATCACTGGAGTTGGAACGGAGTCAGTCGGAGTCACGGATAAAAAGATATGATTTTTCGAAGTTAAATGAATTTCTGATTCACTGGAAAAAGGATTAAATTAAATTCTCTAGGGAATATTCCAGGAATCTTTCACTGTGAAACTGACAGCTGGGGCCCAGGAATCAGGGAGGAGCGGAGCAAGGTGCACACGGCCGAGGATGGCCCACCGGCAGCGGCTAGGTTCACATGAGCCGGGCCTTGCATGGTGTAGGAGGGAGGGATGAGTAGGCCTGGCGTTTGGGCAGTTTATGGTGGACCGAGGAGGGGTAGGCCCACCCGTCAACGACATGGTCCACCAGGAGTCTGGTGCATGCACAGGGAAATGGCATGGCTGAGCTAGCGTCCGCCTAGACTGCCGTGTGGTCGTCTTCCCTGGGCGGCCACCAGGCGTGAGAGGGATGCGTGATCGGACGGTTTACGGCAGCACGAGGCGAAATCAATGAACAACGGCGAACGGGGACGATCAGCGATGTAGGCGGAAGGAGGGAACCGAGGTGAATCGCCTGAGCGGCTCGGATCCAGACGAGAACGAGCAACAACGGCCGGCGATGAGAGCCCGAAAGCGAGAAGAGAGAGAAGAGGGGATCCGGCTCGGCGTCTATGGCATCGCGATGATTCACAACCGTTGGCGGCGGCCGAAGAGAGACGAAGGGGGGGTCCCGAGGACACGGTGAGAGAGAAGGGGAAAGGAGCTTCCATGGTGGCTTGCAAGGTCTTGCCCACGGCGGAGAAGCAAGAATCGGCCGCGGTGATCCGAGGCAATTTCCGAGACCTCGGGGTCGGCCGGCGACAGGAGTAGAAGACGGCAGGGCTGCCTGCGGTGTTAACAGATCCTGCAGCGACGAGGGGAAGGACGAAGGAGCCGAGGCATATTGAGGCACGGGAACTCGTCCAGACGGGAGTTGAGCAGGGAGAGAGAAAGGCCGGCGACCCTACGGGGAGGTATACGCAAGGGGATTCGATGGGGGAAAGCTCACCGATGACAGGGCAACAGCGGCGATGGTGAAGAAGTGAGCCGGGAGAGAAAGTAACAGGTGATGACGCGGGGTCTCAGGGCGTGCTACACTCCTGGGGTCGACGAGGCTTCAAAGGTTTGTCGGCGAGGGCAACACACCGATGCAGTCGAGCAGCGGCGATGGTGTCCGAACTCTAGGAAGACGACACAGCAGGGAGCCGTCCAAGAAGCGGAACCAAGAGGGGAGGGAGGGTGCCTCAGGGGTTTTTATAGGGGTGGAGCTCGGGCTAGGTCGATTGGGGGTATGCTCAAGAATTCCCCGGGTTCAATCATGCAGGAGGGCGGAGAGATGGCACCATGGCTCGGGACTCACCTCGGGATGAATTTGGTTTGATGACTTGGATGCGAGGAACGGCGGAAGGGGGTGTATCTTATGACGCAGTTTGGAGTGGGAGCGCGGGCTCGCAAGGCGCGGGGCTAGCTGGTGGTGACGCGGGCGGCAAGAGCTCCTTTTGACCGGCTTGGTTGGAGGCAAAGACAAAGGAGAGGAGGGGAAAAAGAGAGAGGAGCGGAAAGCAGGGCGGCATGGGCGGCGAGGGTGGCCGTCCAAGAATTGGTAGCTTGCGGGCGTCGGCGGGGCCAAGCAGGGACTGGGGTGGCACGGGAGATCATGAAGGCATTCGGCCGAACAGATTCTGAAAGTGCATCTAGGCCCCTAAGTGGGTTTTGGTGAGTTGAATGACAAAACGATTAAAGGACTAACTGGTTTGCTAAGTGTTGAGCAGGGATTTATTCTTATGATTATATTGTGATATTATTGGCTCATAAGAATATGCTTTTATTGATGACTCATATTAATATATGCAAGCAAGTGTGTGATCCCATGAAGCAAATTGTGACTAACAACAAGCAAGTGTTGTCATTGAAAGAGACACGGTGATATGCATATCGGATGGTCTCTTTAGTGAAAAAGCTTGTTGGCCAACTTGGGATATTTGATTAAAAGGAAATTTGTAATTTCTTTTGACTTGGTCCTAGCTAGTACACAAATCAAGAGACATGGTTTCATGCATTGTTGATGGTCTCATGTTTGGAAAGCATTGGACAAGTCATAGTACATGGATTGTATTGGGTCTTTATTGTTGATGTGAAGCAAAGCTTAGCTTAAAGTCGACAAGAGTGTGTGAAGATATCAAGCAAAGGGACAAGTAACGAGGGACTAAGCAAGGGGGAACCAAGTGACGACTTGGGATTAGTAACCCATGCTAGGGTGAAGTGAACGTGTGCTTGGAGCTCACCTTGAGTCTTATCTAGCGAAGCAATGCAAAGCATCGAATCATTGTTGGATCATTTGATGAAGTGGCTTATGGATAGATGATGGTATGTTGATCATATTTGTTGAAAGATCCTAAGTCACTAGCTCAAGATGGATATGCTCAGTGGTTGTTCAATGTTGAAAGACCTCAAGTTGAGAATGATCAAGTATTGGCATGTTGAAGACATACAAGCTCAAGTGAATGAAATATTGTAAATGTTTAATCTTGAGTATAGGAATGCCGTACTATCAAGAGAGATGCAACATTGACTGCATAGAAACACCAAAAGTGCTCATAGGTCAACCCATGTGAGAGAACCTTGAGAGTTAACTTGAGTATGCTGACCAGAGCAAAACCGGTCTGGCTGGTTTTGCAAACCGGCCTGGCCGGTTTCCTCTAAGTCATCCCCTAACAGCTAGTTGGGTTGAAAAACCGGCCTGGCCAGTTTTGTAAACCGGCCTGACCGGTTTTCCCCTGACAGTAACGGCTAGTTCTTGGTGAGTGGGTATTTATACCCTTTGGCTCTCTCCTTTGAGGGCAGCTGGTTGATTCTGTTCCTTACACGTTCCAAAGGCTTTCTAACACCAGCAAGGCTCTCCCCAACCTCTCTTTGTGAGATAAGCTTGATTTGGTTAAAATCTTTGAGTTGGGTTGAGAGAGAGTTTGCGTGTGAGCTTTAGAGAGCAATCCATAGTCTTGAGCACTTGAAGGTGAAGTCTCGCAGCTCGTGAAGCATTTGTTACTCTTGGAGGTGAAGCCTCCTAGACGACTAGGTGTCGCCAGTGAGCTCCCAAGTTTGTGGTGAGCCACGGATCGTTTGTGCAGGTTTGATCTTGCCTCTAGAAGGGAAAAGATCGCCTTAGTGGAATCGGGGACATAGCTTGACCTTGGGGTCACGAAAAGCTTCCTCAACGGAGACGTAGGGTTCACGGTGGTGAATCCGAACTTCGGTAAACAAACTCCTTGTGTCTCCACTGCGGGTTGTCTCACATTTGATCTCTAGCACATTTACTTTGCTTCCGCTCGATCTACTTTGGTGTGCTTGTATTGTGTGCAGGGACTAAGTGGACCTACTGTGCTACATCAGCAAAGGCACATCTTCAAGTTTGGTTTATGCTAGAACCCATCAAGGGCGTGTATTTTACTTGTTTAGGTTCTGCAGTAGCAAACCGGCCTAGCCAGTTTTGTGTTTTGAGACAGCCTCCTCTCTAAAACCGGCTTGACCTGTTTGGGAAACCGGCCTAGCCGGTTTCGGTACTGACTTTGGATTAAGTTTTGATAATTGCAGAATTTGCCTATTCACCCCCCCCCCCTCTAGGCGACATCTCGGTCCTTTCAGATTCAAGGCGTGGATGAGGAAACGAAGTAGCAACAGGGGAGGAAGATAAACAGTGGTCGGGCGATCGACGGCTCATGGGGCGGCGGGGAAAACACGTGGCAGCCATCCGTGGCGGGCGGCGGCTCACGCGAGTGGCGACGGAGATCAAAGGCCGAGCGACGGCGCGCATCCCACAACTCGGTGCGGCTCACGGGCGGCGCAGGCGATCGACGGTGGCCGAGTGAGGGCGTGCGGCACGTGGTGTCGATCGAGCAGGCGGCGGGCGACGCGCGCTGCGCCAGGGCAAGCGAGAGAGATCGAGCAGCTGCGCTGGAATGGAGCAGGGGCATGTGGTGCGCATCTAGAGCGTGCGGGGCAGGTGCCCATGCAGTGAGCGGAGGGAGGATCGGGCGGCTGGGCGTGCGCAAGCAGGACACGTGGCGAGCATCCCAGGGGTGCACCGGTGTCTTGCACAGTGCTGGGCCGAGGAAAGAAAGAATTGCGGCCCAGTACTTACAGTAGTCCATATTTTCAGTGGATATTTTTGGGAGGGGTTTCGGGATATTTCCAAGGATTTTTGAATTCAAAATTTATATTTGTACTCAGATAAATTCAAGGAATACAAGGGGGTGAAAATCCAAGGATATTTTGTATGCAGTGAGGATTCACAGAGGGGATTTCAAGGAGAGGGAGAGGATTCAAAGAGGGAAGATGGAAATTCAAATTACTATTAAATTTGAATTTTGGGGAAAAGCTCTAGGAAACTTTGATGAGTTTTCCTGGGACTTTGGATGGAGGCAAGACGTACTTGGGTGGATACATATATATACACACACATATATATGGGTATGTTTATGGAGGGTTGTATGTATATATATAGAGAGAGAGAGTGTGTGGTATTTATATATATATATATATATATATATATATATATATATGCATAAATATATACATATATATATATATACACACACATAATTTGGTGGAGTTGAGTAGGAGGGTTGATACATGTATGTATATATGCATGTATTCAAATACTTACATATATAGGGATGCTTTTATATATATATATATATATAGACAGAGAGAGAGAGAGAGAGATAGGCTACCGTGCTTCGCGACCGTTGCTACAAACTAGAAGTTTAAATGAGTGATCCAAACCATTCATCATGATCTACATATTGAAACAAGGTTGGAGACCAAATTTTACATTTTTTGAAAATTTTTTACTATTTTTTAGATAGGTATGAAATCTTGTTAATCTAAAGACTTCAAAACCATCCAAAACCTATAAATTTGTACCCCTTTTAAAAATAGTAAAAAATTTTCAAAAAATGTAAAATTTGGTCTCCAACCTTGTTTCAATATGGAGATCATGATGAACGGTTTGGATTGCTCATTTAAACTTCTAATCTGTAGCAACGGTCGCGAAGCACGGGGCAATCCGTGCTTCACGAAGCACAGTAGCTCATCTCTCTCTCTCTCTCTCTCTCTCTCTATATATATATATATATATATATATATATATATATATTGGGGTAGATTATCGAGTAGAGGTGGATTTCAAGGGGGAGAGAAAACAAGGGAATTTACGGGAAGATTTCAACAGGGGGTGTTTTAGGGTTCCGACATCGGATCTTCGGAATGGAAATCGAATCAGAGATGTTAGCACATCGGTTCGGATATCGAAGCAGGGTTTACTGAGGGGAAGATCGGGAACTTGCCGTTAGGGTTTGAAACGAAGCTCGATATCGACGATTCGAAATCAGAGATTATTTTGGAACGGAGGGTTTTGGAGAGGATGAAAGGTCGAGATCAAGGACGGGATTTTAAATCGAGATCCAGGCACGACATATGACACAGCACACAAGAAGCGAAATTTTCACAGGTAGACTTTAGCGAATTATCGTTTAAAGTCTCGCTGAAAGCGGGGCGTTACAAACTGTTCTAGTGGCACAATCAATTATCCCTTTGTGCCGAGTTAACCAGTCCATCCCTAGGATGATGTCGAGATATTTGGATTCTATCAAGACCAAGTTGGTCAGAAAAAGGGTTCCCATAATTTCTATAGTCACGGAGGGACTACTTTGGGTAGTGGGCATTTCATGGCCAGGTGTATTTATTAGGATAGGTGTTCTCAACTTCCTGATGGGTATCCCATTGTCGATGTTTTACACCGGCAATAAATATATGGGGCTACTCGGCGGATGGAAACTCGGTGGATTGCAAAGGAACACAAGGAAATTTTATACTGGTTCAGGCCCTCGATGTGAGGTAATACCCTACGTCCAGTTTGTATGTATTCCTTTGAGGATATACGGTGGTAGTTCTGATGAACTGTATGGCCGTGTGCTTCTATAAGCTCTTCTCTTCTTCTCCTGCCCTCATAGGGCGCCCTGCCTCCCCTTATATACTGGGGGACAGGGTTATAAGGTAGGAGTCCCCATCGGATTACGACCAGGAGATCTCCCCTTAGAGATATAACGTACCCGACTAGGACTGTATATTCCTTTCTATACAAGGCGAAGTCTGCCGAATCTAGCTATATCTCTAATTACAAGGCTAGGTCCATCCTCTATCCGAGTGGCCCATATGCTTGTCATGAGGTACCCGGGGCCCATGGCACCCACAGTAGCCCCCGAGACCTTCATAGTTGAGTCACAGCTGATGCCGAGTGCTCATCCTCCACGGTGAAGCCTTCCCGAGTGCATTGCTCCCGAGTGCTCTTTGTCTGAGTGCTGTTTCTCCCGAGTTCTGCTTCATGTCAGCTGGCAGCGAGGCTATGAAGGGCTCGATGTAGATGTTGGAATAGTGTGCGCCGAATAGGCGCACCTATTAGGTGTAGCCCCCGACTTTGTGCTTAATTGTGAAAACAATTAAACATGAAGTCAAAGATCTTTAACCTTGTAGTCTTTCCCGAGTAGATTTCTACTGGTACATGAAACTCTTCGGTATCATGTCAACCGGAATATAATTTATAGTCTTGCCGAGCAGGGAACTACTCGTATGTAGGACTCTTCGACTTCATGTCAGTCGGAATGTGTGTCTATAGTCTTGCCGAGTAGGATGCTACTCGTATATGAGACTCTTCAGCGTCATGTCAGCTGGAAAGAAGGGTTTATAGTCTTTCCCGAGTAGTATACTACTCGAAAATCAGACTCGTCGGCGTCATGTCAGCCGGGATGATTATTTATAGTCTTGCCCAAGTAATATATTACTCGAAAATTAGACTCGTCAGCTTCATGTCAGCTGGAAAAGGGTTTATAGTCTTTCCCGAGTGGCGTCCCATTCGGAAGTTAGACTCTTCCGCGTCATGTCAGCGGGAATAATGCTGCTCATGGCAACTGGTGGCCACGCATGTAGGCCGAGTACCACTGTATGAAAAATAAATCCATTACGTGGTTAGGTGTACTCGAGAGAGATACCTGCATCTCCAATTTCAATGAAGACCAGCTTGTGATCCTTGTAAGGATGTATCCTCGAGACCTGGCGGATAAGACAGATACCCAAACATATATGTTTAGCAATAAGGCTCTCATGAAGCATATCTGTTTACCTCATCGGCTCCTGTGGGTAGCACCAGCGCTATAATTTCAACTCAGCCTGCGGGCGGCCCACATGGAGCATGCTACTGTAGGAACTCATATCTTGGTGGCTGCTACCAAATAAGCCGGCCTGAGCCGACTTATCCAGCATAGCTCTAGAGAAGTATCATCCATCGCATGTCAGGATGAGTTTTTTGGTGTCGGTAACCGCAATCAGCCAGAGAAATCCTTATTCGCAAGCCTTTCCGACTTACGTTCTGGATGCAAACTGGTTGCCACATGTACCCGAGCAGGTATGTTGCAGGATCTGCTTGCCCTCCTCAGGTGTGACGCAGTGCATGAGAACTCCGGATGCACTTTGACGATGTAAGTCTTTTCTGACTTGGGAAAAGCCGAACAAGGTACCCGAACCTTGCATTAGCAGAGGGTTCGGCTGGTGACCCTCATGGGGCGTACCCTATCCAACAGAGTTATAGCCAAGCCAGGCACCCGAATCTTGCATTAGCATAGGATTCGGCTGGCGACCCTCATGGGGCGTACCCAACCTGACAGAGTTGCGGCCAAATAAGGTACCCGAACCTAGCATTAGCGTAGGATTCGGCTGGCGACCCTCATGGGGCGTACCCTACTTAGCCGAGTAGTACACAGCCCCGACTGGCGCCGGGGGCCGATTGTTAGCTCCCATGGAGCGTAGTCGGGGAAGATGACGTCCCGACTGGCGCAAGTACTCGGTGAGTAGCCCTCATGGAGCATCCCGAGTGTATTTTGGCAGACTTGTCCAGCCCCCGAGCGTAGGAGATAGGCTCGAAGCCCTGAGTTCCTGTCACGCATATCCGGAGCTGAGCCTGCAATATAAAAATATCGGATGAGTAGCATCTGATGATGAAAATAATCACCCGAATAAAATGTATTTTACAATGTATGTAAATACGTGTTCTTCCTCTTTTTGATATTAATTTCCTCGAGTAGTTGACCCCTTACGTTTAAGCACTCTGCCCGACTAGTCATAGTCCCCTAGCGTCGGGAGTTGGCTCATGGCTCTTTCCCAGGCACGCGTTTTGGGTGACTTGAGTTCGTCTTACATGGAGCAGAGTTTCACGGATCGAGATTTATGCTACTCGAGTACTTTTGTAATCATTTAAGAGCAAAAACGGAAAAAAGTAAATGCGCAGCTTATACACCTATTAGGTGTAAGCGGCTGTGGCACTAGCAAGGCCGAGTGAGGAGATGTTTATCAGAAAGCGACTTAGCTGTTCGGTATTTGGGAGTGGGGATGCCATCCTCGTGTTTGAGCTTGTGAGCCCCCGAGCATGTCACTTGTTGTTCTGATAATCCTCAGTTGTTGAAGGTCGAAGGCGGTCGTGACCGACTGCCACAATGGAGCCGTCTGACTTGCGTTTGCGATTCCCAGCTTTAGTTGGGACCGCGTCGTCGGTGTCGTCCCGCTTCTTCTGTCAGGGTGACTTGTTGTCATCGAGGGCCTCGGCAACAGCGTGGGCCGAGTCGGCGTACTTGTTTGCCATGTCGAATAGGGCCCTGACAGAGTTGGGAGGCTTCCGCGTGAATTTGTCGATGAACGAGATGTCTTTGACTCCTTTTCGAAAGGCGGCGATGACGACCTCATCCTTGACGTTCGGGATTGAGTTCCTCCTCTCAGAAAACCTCTTGATGAAGTCACGAAGAGACTCGTTCTTCCTTTGGCGCAACTGATATAGGTGGTATTCGGAAGATGGCCTCTCGTATGTTCCCTGGAAGTTGGTGATGAACCGTTCCCGGAGTTCTCCCCAAGAGCCGATTGATCGCTTTGGGAGTCCTGTTAGCCATGTCCTCGCTGAGTCGGCTAGAGCGACTACGAGGTAGTTAGCCATGACTTTGTGGTCACCTCCAGCAGCTTGGATTGCCAGAGTGTATGCTGTGAGCCAGGACTCGGGATCGGTCTTGCCGTCGTATTTTTCGATGCTTGTAGGCTTGAAACCCGACGGCCAGTCGACCTGTTGTAGCTCCTGGGTGAAGGCCGGTATGCCTTCGTCTTCATGAGGACTCCGACCCCGACTACGGCGGCGAAACCGCTCGTAGTGGAGGCCGAATTGCTCGTTCTCGTCTTGAGGTGGATGAGACTGCCGCTGGGGAAGTTGACCGATTGGTCGGTACGAGGGTATCTCCCGACTGTTGGTGCTGCTGACATGCAGCAGCGGTAAGCATGGCTTTTATCCTTGCGATCGTCGGGGTGGCCTGGTGATCAGGCCCAAGTTGGACCGTGTCCAGTAGGGTTGCGGCGGCCACGATGTTCTGTTGTGGAGTAACGAAGACATCGTGGTCACCGACTCGGGTTTGGAGGGTTTGTTGCTGAGAGGTTCGCCCAGCCCTGCGTAGATCGTCGTTGCGGGCGTGCAGGCGTCTTGCTTCTTCCTCCTGTTGTTCTCGTAGTCGGCAGGCCTCCTCCTCTTGTTGTTCGCGTAGTCGGCGTGATTCCTGAGTAGGAGTAGAGCCTTTGGATGCCATGAAGATTTCTCGTGGCGGAGAGAAGCTTGCCGAGCTGGTATCCGACTTGGAGCCGGAATCCGACTGGGAGTCGTAGTCCGACTGAGAGTCGTAGTCGGAATAGTTGATGGGGGTGATTACAACTCCGACCTCCCTAGATCCGACCTCGAGCGGCTCGGGGCCGTATCCGAGTCGAACTCCAGGGGATCGGGTTTGCCGTGTCGGATGTAGATTGTAGATATCCACGGCGTCACCGAGTCCGAACGGGAAGTTGACGATCTCTTCCCTTCTCGGCCCGATCTCGGCCGGCTCAGAACCGAGTCCGAGTCGAACACTGGAAGGAAGAGTTGTCCCTAGACTCGGGCGTATTGGAGATCGCCGCAGCATGTCGTCGAAGATTGCCGCAGCGTCGTGTGGGCCGACTGGCTCGGAGTCAGCTGGTTCCTCGGCCGGTTGGATCGGGTCCGTGTCGGCCTGGGTGAGATTGCCGATCTGGTCGGCGACGAAGTCGAGGCTTCCGAATGCGATTGTATCTCCGGGGGAGAGTTTGCCACCGACGACTTCGGTTGCTGGATCCATCGAGCTTGTAGATGTAGATCGCGCCGAATCCCCTACCTGGCGCGCCAACTGTCGATGTTTTACACCGGCAATAAATATATGGGGCTACTCGGCGGATGGAAACTCGGTGGATTGCAAAGGAACACAAGGAAATTTTATACTGGTTCAGGCCCTCGATGTGAGGTAATACCCTACGTCCAGTTTGTATGTATTCCTTTGAGGATATACGGTGGTAGTTCTGATGAACTGTATGGCCGTGTGCTTCTATGAGCTCTTCTCTTCTTCTCCTGCCCTCATAGGGCGCCCTGCCTCCCCTTATATACTGGGGGACAGGGTTACAAGGTAGGAGTCCCCATCGGATTACGACCAGGAGATCTCCCCTTAGAGATATAACGTACCCGACTAGGACTGTATATTCCTTTCTATACAAGGCGAAGTCTGCCGAATCTAGCTATATCTCTAATTACAAGGCTAGGTCCATCCTCTATCCGAGTGGCCCATATGCTTGTCATGAGGTACCCAGGGCCCATGGCACCCACACCCATGTTCACTAGTAAACCCCACTGACAAGAAAGAATGTGTAGCACCAGAATCAAACAGGACTGTAGCAGGAACTGAGTTTACAAGAAACGTACCCAGGACGACGTCCGGTGCAGCCTGGGCTTCCTAGGCGGTGACATGATTTACCCGAGTTTTGACCACGCCCGTGGAGTTCTAACCTGGTGCAGTTTGCTTAGGGCGTTTGGGCTTTGGGCACTGATTTGAGAAATGCCCTGGTTCTCCACAGTTGAAGCAAGTCAAAATCTTCCCTCCGACTTCCATCTTGACTGGCTGACTCTGTGCAGGTGCAGTAGTTGACCGAGGGGGAGGATGGTTTGCCCCAACATTGCCGCCAGTACTGTTGTTGTAGAACTGGCGCTGCGGGCTGGGTGCCGAGGATGATCCTCCCTGCGGAGTCTGAGGAGATCCCACCATACGCAGTCTCTGGCTGCTAGAGTGTTGAGCTTGGAAACTTGCAATCTTGCGCTTCCTTTGCTCCATCCGGTTATGCTTGTCCTCCTAGTGAATGGCCTTGTCTACCAGCTTCTGGAAATCTGAGTAGTCTCCAAAGATCAACTAGACGGAGAGCTCATCATTCAATCCGTCCAAGAACTTCTCTTGCCTTTCCATGTCGGTGCTAATGTCCTCGGGTGCATAGCGGGCAAGACTATTGAACTCATATAGAAACTTGGTCACCGACCCGGTTTCCTTGCTTCAGAGCCTAAAATTCACGCTTCTTGAGCGCCACCACTCCTGCGGGAATATGTGTCTTCCTAAAGGCGGCGGCGAACTCAGCCCAAGTGATAGACTAACCGTCAGTTCTATTGGCACGAAAATGGTCCCACCACTTTGACGCGGGGCCAAGCAACTGATGTGAAGCAAATGAGACCTTCTCCTGGTCTGTGCACTGCAGTAAGTCTAGCTTTTTCTCAATGGCATGCAACCAATCCCCAGCTTCTACGGGATTAGTTGTACTGGAGAAGGTAGGGAGCCTCACGTGCAAAAACCCTACGAGCTTATTCTGGGGTGGAGGAAGAGGCACTTGCTGATGTCCCTGGTTCTGTTGATTCTGCATTTGCTAGAACATCATGTTTATGAGCTGAGTTTGGTTCGCCAGGACTTGGGCAATGGTGAGGTTGTCATCCTGAGGCGGCGGTCCGTTGGGAGCACATCCGCGGTTGTTGTTTTTGGTGTTACCGTCCTGGTTGCCGCCATTGCGTGTGTTCACCATCTGAAAGGATTAGAACAAAGACGAGAAAAAGAGAAAGATCCCTTAGGACAGATTCATATTGCTTAAACTTTCTCTTATATTGATTAACATTTATGTTGCTTAAGACTCACACCAACAAGAAACTCCTAACTTAAGTAGTTACATCACCACCCTCTGACATAAATTGCTAACTAAACCACACATTCACAAGCATCTCCTAGGCACACAACTGCTAACACAACGCTCTAAGGTAAACTCCTACTAAGGTGCTACTCAACGGGGCGAAGGGCTTCTTCTTGCACCAGAGTTGTACTCGGGTTCCTCTTCATCATCATGGGTATCACCCCACTCCACTTCAGAATGGGTGAGAGTTCCACTATGTCCTGACCTTTCCGAAGGCGTATCGGCTTCTGACTTCTCCGAGTCTTCTTCTGCATCATTAGCATATGCCATAGGCAAAACTACCCTGAGTGGGACCTAATCATTCAGCAAGCGGATCCTTGGTGCTAGCTAAATCCGAGGTGAAAGACGAACCCTCTTCCTTGCAGTGGTGCAGATCTTGGCTCCTCCAAGGGGTGCTTCTCCTTTGGCCAATGCCAGTTCTCTCTTCAAGCGATCCACTTGGTTTTGGAGTCTACAGATCTTGGTGCGGTTCTCATTCTCCCATTCATGAGCTGCAATCACCACATCCGCACGAGCGTTGTCCATGGCACTTAGCATCCTTACTAAGCGTTGCATAGTACCGCTGTTCTCTGCCTCCAGACTCTGGTAATTGTTGTACTCATCATTATGGGTTTTGGAAGGATGATAGTGATATGCGGTGTCCCTTAAGCGAGCGGCGTAGCGGTGACGAAGTTCTCCAATGGCCTCCAACCCCACTTCTTGACATGCAATCTCGAAGTTCCTTCCTCCGACTCCGAAGATCATGGATGGGACTCCTTCCCGCTCACTTGAAATTGTTAGACGAACGCGGCACTTCTCTTCATAGGGGTTGTGGGTGACTTGTCTGTACTCTGGGGCTAGATTATACCCTATGGCGAAGGCCATGTCGTGCAACTCCTTAACGAATCCGCCAACTCCAAATAGATGCACTAGTTCACGATTTGCCATCTATAGAGCATGAAAGGAAGATTATTGGTTTCAACTAAGTTAACCGAACAAGTTTGATTTACATGAAAAAGAAGGGTAATAAAGTTTCCAAGGAAAATTAAGAGCAAATTGAAGTACCATAAAACAGAAAAAGTTTTTGGATAAGGGGGAAGATTGCAAAATCAAATGTTCATAATCAATATGTACAATACTAATTACTAGAATGATGAAAGAAAATTGCACAATTAAATAGATAGAGATTTTACAAGATTTTTTTAAAAAATTTCAATTTTTCGAGAGAGGAAGTTAACTAAATCAAAAAGATTTTTTTCATGTACCATTAACTTCCCTAAATAAAAGAGAAAGAGGAAAAGACAGTTCTAATTTTTAAAATCGTTTTCAGAAGGCTCTTAGGGGTACCAAGGGGATTATCCTACGGTAAAAGTGGCTCTGATACCCACTTGTCACACCCCAAATTTCCATCCAAAATTCAGGTGCTTTATTGTGTGTAAATTCTCATCCAGGAATCAACCGAGGCACACATATGACAAAGTTGATAACAAAGTAATTGTTTACATAACGAATGTATTTATTACAGAGGCGAATGACACCTCTTAAAATAGTAAAATTTAAGCCACGAAATAACTACAGATGACGCGACGACTCCCACTCCACACGCACTTGACTAGGCTCCCGTTTAGTCCTCCAAGAAGTCCTCCTCTCTGTAGTACTCTTCTGATGATGATTGTTGATTGCAAGGTGAGTACATGAAATACTCCACAAGCCACACAGCAAATATGCAAGTACACAGATATCCAAAGGATGGCATAATATGGCTCAAGTTGCATAAACAACATTTAATAAAGCATTTAAGAAAGTAATAAAAACAGTAAACATTAATCAATATTAACTAACACTATACCGCTCTCCAAAGAAATATAGGCCCAACCACTCTGTCGAAGGATGAAACTCTGACGGCGGGAAGTCTGGTGACCTCCCTTTGAGGTTCGGCCAGGGGAGTGGTTCTCAGGCGACTGCGACGTCCGGTGGAAGAAGGATGGTTCGATGTATGGATCGGCACACAAGAAAGACAGGAGGAAGTAGACAGGTTCGGGCCGCACGGAGGCATAATACCCTACTCCTGTGTGTGGTTTGCTATGTGGAGGTGAACGGATGTGGATTGTTGTTACAGTGGGTTCTTCCCGGGGTGCTCGGGCCCTGGGAAGCTCTCTCTGGAACCTATCCTCTAGAAGTCTCTGTCCTTGTCTAAGCAATCTGAGTTGTGTCCGTCGCCCCCCGAGCCTGTGGCATGGATCCTCCTTTTATAGGTCAAGGGGAGTCCACAGTGCCAATACACGGAGAGAGATTTTCTGGTGAGTTCTCTGTTGCGCACGTTCGCCTGCTACGCCCATGCCGGAGTTGGTCTGCTGCAGGCGGCTAAAGTCGTGAGGATGTGATGGGATGTGACGGAGCACGTCGTCGCTGCCGAAGTCAAAAGTCTTCTGACTGCACTATCGCGTGTCCACGGGGGGCCATCATGAGACGTCCACGCGTGGCAGAGCAGGCGACAGGGGCGACAGGCCCTGTCTCCTCGTCATTAATGCGGGTGGTTGGAGAGTTGGTCCGATCGTGTCATCCTCACGCCCGGGGGAGAGAGCTCCTCGTACCATCCGCGCTCTCAGACACTGAAGAAGCCGATTCAGGAGAGGTCGATGCCGATCGCCTCACCCGGGAGAAGCCGAAGCCGATTTACTCGGGAGCAGCCGATCGGCCCGGAGACCCTGTCACGCCCAGAAATTCACTAGAATTTCCAAAGCTAATTTGTGCAGTAAATCCTCGTCCAGGAATCAGCCGAGGTACACAAATTGACAATTTGATAAACATAACCAAATACGAAATAACGATAAATACTTACAACAGAGGCACTTAGTCCTCACACAGAAGAAATCAGCAGCGGAACGGCAACTAGCATAGCTTCAGCTCCAAGCCACAGGCAGCTCAACTGGGGTATAAGCCAAACACCATCTTCTCCTCCTCGCAAGGCTTCACTCTAAATATTGCAATAATGCAAGACTGAGTACCACCCACCGTACTCAACAAGCCACACTAGGGAATGCAATGTAATGCAACAGGATACCAAAGGAAATGCATAATATGGCTTATTTGCATAAAACAGCATTTAAAACATTTGCATTCGAAATCATTAAAAACAGTATAGTTTAATTATTAATCAGTATTGAATCAACCATTGAACAGCGCTCCAACGCAGTTCAGGCCCAAACCAAAACTCCTCCAAACAGGAGCTATCCATATTCCATCATTTATTTTTATTAATGAGTAGTGTGGGACTAATCACAGAAACATTGCTAGGCTCGCCCTTAACCATGGGCACGGCTATTCGAATAGTTTTACTCTGGCCAGAGATGTACCAATTTACCCACAAGACATAACTCCACAACACATCACTGTGCCCCTCGATACCACCACGGTACCTCAACACATCAACGTGCGCCTAAGTACCACCACGGTACCTTGGAAAGGAATTGTGACAGGATCATTCATGTAACTCGCACAATAGGAGAGCCTCCCGCCGAACCTCCAGTCTCCGGTAGGGGTGATCAATGCCCTCCCCGCAAGACGGTCTGACGCCCGAAGCATGGTCTTATTGGCACTGCCATGTGTGGACTTATACCAGCCACAAACACGCCCTGGAGCCTCCTATTGAACTCGGCACACTTCAAACTCCTGCTAGCCCATACTAGCTTGTGGTTAGCACGAGTGTTGCTTCGCAACAAGTAGTCCGCGAACCGGTCCTTAATTGTCATGAGCACCGCTAGCAACAAACACAACCCTGGTGCTCACAACCCACCATTCAGTCAAGTTTTAGTTGACATAGTGAATTAATCAACCACGACCAAGCGTCGTGAAAATATCACCATTAATCATTAATTAATCAGAATGAATGAATAGTTTCCCATATAAAATGATACTACAGTTTCTAGGCATGGCTAAGCAACTCCTAAATAATCTAGCCAGATACATATTTAAACATCCAGCTAGTCAATATTATTCACCCAAGGTATCAAGGTATAGATAGCAATAACCAAAATGGCCATAATTATCAAGGAATATTGGCTATTAAGTAATTACCCGTAATAATGTCGTTCGAAAGCATTTCATGCAATAACTTTAAAATAAAAGTAGCTTTCGCAAACGGGATCAACATGCTCAAGGAGATTGTCGTGTGACTTGCCTTGCAATCGCAAAAGTCTTCAATTGCTCTTCCGAACTCTTCCGCAGACTCCGAAGTCTTCCGAATCGACGATATACGTAACTACACGTAAAACGATAATAAATCCTAAGAAACTCCAAATAAACAATACATAAAAATACATAAACAAGTGAATTATGATTTTAGATAATTTAGGAAGAATAACGGGTCGATTCGGACTTCAAACGGAAAATATATGGCTTTTGGAAGATTGTATTCAGAATGAATCCGAAAAGAATTGATTCATTCTGTAGTACACTTCTGATGATGATTGTTGATTGCAAGGTGAGTACATGAAATACTCCACAAGCCACACAGCAAATATGCAAGTACACAGATATCCAAAGGATGGCATAATATGGCTCAAGTTGCGTAAACAACATTTAATAAAGCATTTAAGAAAGTAATAAAAACAGTAAACATTAATCAATATTAACTAACACTATACCGCTCTCCAAAGAAATATAGGCCCAACCACTCTGTCGAAGGATGAAACTCTGACGGCGGGAAGTCTAGTGACCTCCCTTTGAGGTTCGGCCAGGGGAGTGGTTCTCAGGCGACTGCGACGTCCGGTGGAAGAAGGATGGTTCGATGTATGGATCGGCACACAAGAAAGACAGGAGGAAGTAGACAGGTTCGGGCCGCACGGAGGCATAATACCCTACTCCTGTGTGTGGTTTGCTATGTGGAGGTGAACGGATGTGGATTGTTGTTACAGTGGGTTCTTCTGTCGATGTTTTAAATCGGCAATAAATATATGGGGCTACTCGGCGGATGGAAACTCGGTGGATTGCAAAGGAACACAAGGAAATTTTATACTGGTTCAGGCCCTCGATGTGAGGTAATACCCTACGTCCAGTTTGTATGTATTCCTTTGAGGATATACGGTGGTAGTTCTGATGAACTGTATGGCCGTGTGCTTCTATGAGCTCTTCTGCCCTCATGGGGCGCCCTGCCTCCCCTTATATACTGGGGGACAAGGTTACAAGGTAGGAGTCCCCATCGGATTACGACTAGGAAATCTCCCCTTAGAGATATAACGTACCCGACTAGGACTGTATATTCCTTTCTATACAAGGCGAAGTCTGTCGAATCTAGCTATATCTCTAATTACAAGGCTAGGCCCATCCTCTATCCGAGTGGCCCATATGCTTGTCATGAGGTACCCGGGGCCCATGGCACCCACAGTAGCCCCCGAGACCTTCATAGTTGAGTCACAGCTGATGCCGAGTGCTCATCCTCCACGGTGAAGTCTTCCCGAGTGCATTGCTCCCGAGTACTCTTTGTCTGAGTGCTGCTTCTCCCGAGTCCTGCTTCATGTCAGCTGGCAGCGAGGCTATGAAGGTCTCGATGTAGATGTTGGAATAGTGTGCGCCGAATAGGCGCACCTATTAGGTGTAGCCCCCGACTTTGTGCTTAATTGTGAAAACAATTAAACATGAAGTCAAAGATCTTTAACCTTGTAGTCTTTTCCGAGTAGATTACTACTGGTACATGAGACTCTTCGGTATCATGTCAACCGGAATATGATTTATAGTCTTGCCGAGTAGGGAACTACTCGTATATAGGACTCCTCGACTTCATGTCAGTCGGAATGTGCGTTTATAGTCTTGCCGAGTAGGATGCTACTCGTATATGGGACTCTTCAGCGTCATGTCAGCTGGAAAGGGGGTGTTTATAGTCTTTCCTGAGTAGTATACTACTCGAAAATTAGACTCGTCGGCATCATGTCAGCCGGAAAAGGTGTTTATAGTCTTTCCCGAGTGGCGTCCCATTCGGAAGTTAGACTCTTCCGCATCATGTCAGCGGGAATGAGAATTTTATAGTCTCTCCCGAGTAGTGCACTACTCGAAAGTTAGACTCTTCAGCGTCATGTCGGCTGGAGTAATGTTGCTCATGGCAACTGGTGGCCGCGCATATAGGCCGAGTACCACTGTATGAAAAATAAATCCATTACGTGGTTAGGTGTACTCGAGAGAGATACCTGTATCTCCAATTTCAATGAAGACCAGCTTGTGATCCTTGTAAGGATGTATCCTCGAGACCTGGCGGATAAGACAGATACCCAAACATATATGTTTAGCAATAAGGCTCTCATGAAGCATATCTGTTTACCTCATCGGCTCCTGTTGGTAGCACCAGCGCTATAATTTCAACTCAGCCTGCGGGCGGCCCATATGGAGCATGCTACCGTAGGAA
Source organism: Oryza meyeriana var. granulata (assembly GCA_003991445.1). Classification (NCBI taxonomy): domain Eukaryota; kingdom Viridiplantae; phylum Streptophyta; class Magnoliopsida; order Poales; family Poaceae; genus Oryza; species Oryza meyeriana. Next base: position 285,685 of record RYFJ01000625.1, on the reverse strand, counting down.
CTCATATCTTGGTGGCTGCTACCAAATAAGCCAGCCTGAGCCGACCTATCCAGCATAGCTCTAGGGAAGTATCATCCATCGCATGTCAGGATGAGTTTTTTGGTGTTGGTAACCGCAATCAGCCAGAGAAATCCTTATTCGCAAGCCTTTCCGACTTACGTTCTGGATGCAAACTGGTTGCCACATGTACCCGAGTAGGTATGTTGCAGGATCTGCTTGCCCTCCTCAGGTGTGACGCAGTGCATGAGAACTCCGGATGCGCTTTGACGATGTAAGTCTTCTCTGACTTGGGAAAAGCCGAACAAGGTACCCGAACCTTGCATTAGCAGAGGGTTCGGCTGGTGACCCTCATGGGGCGTACCCTATCCAACAGAGTTATAGACAAGCTAGGCACCCGAATCTTGCATTAGCATAGGATTCGGCTGGCGACCCTCATGGGGCGTACCCAACCTGACAGAGTTGCGGCCAAATAAGGTACCCGAACCTAGCATTAGCGTAGGATTCGGCTGGCGACCCTCATGGGGCGTACCCTACTTAGCCGAGTGGTACACAGCCCCGACTGGCGCCGGGGGCCGATTGTTTGCTCCCATGGAGCGTAGTCGGGGAAGATGACGTCCCGACTGGCGCAAGTACTCGGTAAGTAGCCCTCATGGAGCATCCCGAGTGTATTTCGGCAGACTTGTCCAGCCCCCGAGCGTAGGAGATAGGCTCGAAGCCCTGAGTTCCTGTCACGCATATCCGGAGCTGGGCCTGCAATATAAAAATATCGGATGAGTAGCATCTGATGATGAAAATAATCACCCGAATAAAATGTATTTTACAATGTATGTAAATACGTGTTCTTCCTCTTTTTGATATTAATTTCCTCGAGTAGTTGACCCCTTACGTTTAAGCACTCTGCCCGACTAGTCATAGCCCCCTAGCGTCGGGAGTTGGCTCATGGCTCTTTCCCAGGCACGCGTTTTGGGTGACTTGAGTTCGTCTTACATGGAGCAGAGTTTCACGGATCGAGATTTATGCTACTCGAGTACTTTTGTAATCATTTAAGAGCAAAAACGGAAAAAAGTAAATGCGCAGCTTATACACCTATTAGGTGTAAGCGGCTGTGGCACTAGCAAGGCCGAGTGAGGAGATGTTTATCAGAAAGCGACTTAGCTGTTCGGTATTTGGGAGTGGGGATGCCATCCTCGTGTTTGAGCTTGTGAGCCCCGAGCATGTCACTTGTTGTTCTGATAATCCTCAGTTGTTGAAGGTCGAAGGCGGTCGTGACCGACTGCCACAATGGAGCCGTCTGACTTGCGTTTGCGATTCCCAGCTTTAGTTGGGACCGCGTCGTCGGTGTCGTCCCGCTTCTTCTGTCAGGGTGACTTGTTGTCATCGAGGGCCTCGGCAACAGCGTGGGCCGAGTCGGCGTACTTGTTTGCCATGTCGAATAGGGCCTTGACAGAGTTGGGAGGCTTCCGCGTGAATTTGTCGATGAACGAGGTGTCTTTGACTCCTTTTCGAAAGGCAGCGATGACGACCTCATCCTTGATGTTCGGGATTGAGTTCCTCTTCTCAGAAAACCTCTTGATGAAGTCACGAAGAGACTCGTTCTTCCTTTGACGCAACTGATATAGGTCGTACTCAGAAGATGGCCTCTCGTATGTTCCCTGGAAATTGGTGATGAAACGTTCCCGGAGTTCTCCCCAAGAGCCGATTGATTGCTTGGGAAGTCCTGTTAGCCATGTCCTCGCTGAGTCGGCTAGAGCAACTAGGAGGTAGTTAGCCATGACTTTGTGGTCACCTCCAGCAGCTTGGATTGCCAGAGTGTATGCTGTGAGCCAGGACTCGGGATCGGTCTTGCCGTCGTATTTTTCGATGCTTGTAGGCTTGAAACCCGACGGCCAGTCGACCTGTTGTAGCTCCTGGGTGAAGGCCGGTATGCCTTCGTCTTCATGAGGACTCCGACCCCGACTACGGCGGCGAAACCGCTCGTGGTGGAGGCCGAAATGCTCGTTCTCGTCTTCCAGTTGGCGTTGCTCGTCTTCTTCTCGTTCGCGGCGCCGAGCATTGGTGTCCTGCCGAAGATCACGCCATAGTTGGCCTCGGAGATCCCGGTTGTCCCGACGGTCACTTCGACGTTGCCGGTTGTTGTTTGGGTTGCCGAATGACGTTTGGCGTGACTCCGTGTGCAGCTGACTAGAGCCGGCCACTCGGCCTCGCTTTGAGGTAGACGAGACTGCCATTGGGGATGCCGACCGGTTGGTCGGTATGAGGGTATCTCCCGACTGTTGGTGCTGCTGACATGCAGCAGCGGTAAGTATGGCTTTTATCCTTGAGATCGTCGGGGTGGCCTGATGATCAGGCCCAAGCTGGATTGTGTCCAGTAGGGTTGCAGCGGCCACGATGTTCTGTTGGGGAGTAACGAAGACATCGTGGTCGCCGACTCGGGTTTGGAGGATTTGCTGCTGAGCGGTTTGCTCAGCCTTGCGTAGATCGTCGTTGCGGGCGTGCAGGCGTCTTGCTTCTTCCTCCTGTTGTTCTTGCAGTCGGCAGGCCTCCTCCTCTTGTGGCTCGTGTCGTCGGCATGATTCCTGAATAGGAGTAGAGCCTCTGGATGCCATGAAAATTTCTCGCGGCGGAGTGAAGCTTGCCGAGCTGGTATCCGACTTGGAGTCGGAATCCGACTGGGAGTCGTAGTCCGACTGAGAGTCGTAGTCGGAATAGTTGATGGGGGTGATTACAACTCCGACCTCCCTAGATCCGATCTCGAGCGGCTCGGAGCCGTATCCGAGTCGAACTCCAGGGGATCGGGTTTGCCGCGTCGGATGTAGATTGTAGATATCCGCGGCGTCGCTGAGTCCGAACGGGAAGTTGACGATCTCTTCCCTTCTCGGCCCGATCTCGGCCGGCTCAGAACCGAGTCCGAGTCGAACACTGAAAGGAAGAGTTGTCCCTGGACTCGGGCGTATTGGAGATCGCCGCAGCATGTCGTCGAAGATTGCCGCAGTGTCGTGTGGGCCGACTGGCGCGGAGTCAGCTGGTTCCTCGGCCGGTTGGATCGGGTTCGTGTCGGCCGGGGTGAGATTGCCGATCTGGTCAGCGACGAAGTCAAGGCTTCTGAATGCGATTGTATCTCCGGGGGGGAGTTTGCCGCCATCGACTTCGGTTGCTGGATCCATCGAGCTTGTAGATGTAGATCGCGCCGAGGCCCCTACCTGGCGCGCCAACTGTCGATGTTTTACACCGGCAATAAATATATGGGGCTACTCGGCGGATGGAAACTCGGTGGATTGCAAAGGAACACAAGGAAATTTTATACTGGTTCAGGCCCTCGATGTGAGGTAATACCCTACGTCCAGTTTGTATGTATTCCTTTGAGGATATACGGTGGTAGTTCTGATGAACTGTATGGCCGTGTGCTTCTATGAGCTCTTCTGCCCTCATGGGGCGCCCTGCCTCCCCTTATATACTGGGGGACAAGGTTACAAGGTAGGAGTCCCCATCGGATTACGACTAGGAGATCTCCCCTTAGAGATATAACGTACCCGACTAGGACTGTATATTCCTTTCTATACAAGGCGAAGTCTGCCGAATCTAGCTATATTTCTAATTACAAGGCTAGGCCCATCCTCTATCCGAGTGGCCCATATGCTTGTCATGAGGTACCCGGGGCCCATGGCACCCACATCTTCCCAGGGTGCTCGGGCCCTGGGAAGCTCTCTCTGGAACCTATCCTCTAGAAGTCTTTGTCCTTGTCTAAGCAATCTGAGTTGTGTCCGTCGCCCCCCGAGCCTGTGGCATGGATCCTCCTTTTATAGGTCAAGGGGAGTCCATAGTGCCAATACACGGAGAGAGATTTTCTGGTGAGTTCTCTGTTGCGCACGTTCGCCTACTACGCCCATGCCGGAGTTGGTCTGCTGCAGGCGGCTAAAGTCGTGAGGATGTGATGGGATGTGACGGAGCACGTCGTCGCTGCCGAAGTCAAAAGTCTTCTGACTGCACTGTCGCGTGTCCACGGGGGGCCATCATGAGACGTCCACGCGTGGCAAAGCAGGCGACAGGGACGACAGGCCCTGTCGCCTCGTCATTAATGCGGGTGGTTGGAGAGTTGGTCCGATCGTGTCATCCTCACGCCCGGGGGAGAGAGCTCCTCGTACCATCCGCGCTCTCAGACACTGAAGAAGCCGATTCAGGAGAGGTCGATGCCGATCGCCTCACCCGGGAGAAGCCGAAGCCGATTTACTCGGGAGCAGCCGATCGGCCCGGAGACCCTCTGCGCACATGAGGCGCCGAGCTCCTCGGGGACGGGAGATGTAAGTCCCAGTCCCGGGGAGCGAGACCCGGGACCGGAACATCCAAGTAAGGTGCCCCGAGGCCTAGCCTGTGAGCCCCGGAGACCGGGAAAAGCCGATCAGCCGGGGGAAGCCGATCACCCGGGAGTAGCCGATCAACCGAAGCCGGTCACCCGGGAGAAGCCGATCAACCAGGAGATGCCGATCACCCCGGGAGGTGTGAGTCCCCATTCGGCACCCAGGACTCGGGACCGAGGCAGTTGGCACCCGGGACCCGGGACCGAGGTAGTTGGCACCCGGGTCCGGGTGCTGAGTCCGTGGTTCCCGGGACCGGGGGCGTGACCCGAGGCCGAGGACACCCCGGTGCGCCCCGAGGCCGACCTGTGAGACCCGGGGCCCGGGAACGGAGCTTCCCGAGACCGGGGTCGGGCACGGAGCGTTTGGGCCCCGGCGGGGAGTCCAGGTGATGTGTCCCAGGGGCCAGGACCGATGTCGAGGCCGAACCCCGGAGACCGGGAATGTCCTCGAGCCCCGGAGCCCGAGGTGGATGTGGGCACCGATGCGAGGCGCCTGGGGACTCCGCTCCCGGGCCCGGTCAATGCTCGTGCCCCGGGTACATGGCGGGAGTCAGCCGTATATGGCCGTCACTGGTGTAGATTGTGGGCCCCGAGGAGCTTACGTGGCCGAAGACCCGCGCGTCCCTAGGGCATGTGGGACCCCCTGTCCCGTTTCGCCGACACACTCCACCCTAGAGCTAACCAAATCCACCATTCATTATTCAATTGAGATAGTGTGAGACTAATCACAGAAAACATTGCTAGGCCTACTCATTAACCGCGGGCACGGCTATTTGAATAGTTTTACTCTGGCCAGAGGTGTACCAATTTACCCACAAGACACAACTCCACAACAAATCACTGTGCGTCTTGATACCACCATGGTACTTCGGAAAGGAATTGTGACATGACCCTCCATGTAACCCACACAATAAGAGTACCACCCGCTAGACCACCAGTCTCCGGCAGGAGCTGATCAGGCCCCCAATAGGGAGACAATCCAACGCCCAAAACATGGACTTATTGACGCGGCCATGGTGGTCTTATTGACACAGCCACAACACACCATGGGGCCTCCGGTTGAACGAATCACACTTTGGTTCCCACCATTACCCATTCTGGCTTGTGGTTAGCACAGGTATTGCTTCGCAACAAGTAGTCCACGAACTAGTCCTTAACTGTCATGAGCACTACTAGCAACATTCATAATCTTGGTGCTCACAACCCACCGTTTTAGTCAAATTTTAGTGGACTATTAAGTTATCCTCACACGACCACAATCGTGAACTAAATCATCATTTCATGTGAACTCAATAATGTATTCAAGGTTTAAATGATAGCTCATAAGTTATACTATAGTTTCTAGGCAAGGCTAAGCAAAATTCTAGAATTATTCTAGCTAACCAATACTTAAAGCTAGCTAGTCACATTACTCCCATAGGTACAAAGGCAAGTAATCAACTCAATAAGGCCATAATCAAGGATAAAGGTTTCCCTTCCAAATGACATTAGGACAATAAATGCATAGTTGAAGAAAAATATAGCTTAAAACATAGGTACAATATGCTCAAAGGTGTTGAGGAATCCGTGTGACTTGCCGTACTGCTTTGCAAGTGCTTCCGAACTCTCCTCGATAAATCCCGACTCTTTCGGAACGTTGGCGGCTAAAGGCAATAAATAAAAAGGGCAAAACAGTACATAAGCACACATCAACAATACAATATTATATTTTTAATGGATAGATCTTGATTTTAATGAATTTTGCAAGTTGAATCACTTCAAATGGAGTTCGGATGAATTAGTTATGAATTTTAGAAGTTTAAACCCTTTTAAAGCCTATTTAAAAGAATTAAACTGATTTATGACGTCATTTATGATTTATTTTAATTTGGAAAAAAGGTTGATGGCGTCAGCACAGGGGAGAGAGGCGGCTGACTCCTGGGGCCCACAGATCAGAGAGAGGGGAGCTTGGGTCTACGGTAGACCAGGTCTACCGAGAGGCTTACTAAGATCCGACGGCTCAGATTAACAAGAGGGAGATCGGATGGCCCAGATTGATCTCGGGTTTAAGATGGATCGGTGGCTTAGATCTAACCGAGGCTAGATCAGATGGCTAGGATCTAATCAAGACGATCTATGACTCGAATTGATCCCGAACAGATCGGGCCCGCGGTTGAGCTAGTGTCCGACGTGGCGTCCACGTCAGCTGCGGCGACAATAACGACGGTGGTGGCTCGGAACCCGATGGTTGACGGCGATCGGCGGCATGGCGGAGCGCGGCGATGGCACGTAGGGATAGAGGAGAGAGCGGCGATCCTTACCGTGGGTAAGACGACGATGAACGGTGGCAGAATCATCCGGCGGTGAGCTTCTAGTGGTGGAGTGGCTCGGGTCTTCGGCGGCAATGCTGCTCCAGCAGTCTTCAAGGGCTAGGAGGTGGCGGCCTAGCTCCCTCGTGGTTCGGCGGTTCCAACAGGGGTGGCGGCAAGCACCGGCGGTGGAGGATTGGATTTTCTACGGCGCTAGGGCACATAGGGCTAGGATAATCTCGACTGATGGCGGAAAAGGGAAGAGAGGCGCCGGGGAACGCTATTTATAGTGGAGGGGAGGCAAGATCGGCTCGGGTTCGGTCGCGGAGGCGGATTAGGTCTTCTTGGAGTCTTGAAGCTTCACGAGCTTGGATTGGCGTCGATCCCGTCTGTTGTCCTCCACGTTTCTTGGGGGAAAACGACGAGGAGGTTGAGGGGATCAAAACCCCTCAACAAATTTGGAGAAATCCTGCCCGGAGAGATCGAATCGGAGCGGGATTCGCCGCGGCGGCATCGGCTAGCACAGTGTCTCTCCGACCCAAGGTCGGAGACAACCCTGTCAGCGGAAGAGAGGAGATGTGGGTGGCCACAGGCCGTGGGCCACAGCGCGCGCGGGAGAAGGGAAGGGGCACAGTAACGGGCGGATTCGGCCCAAGTGCAGGGATGGGGTTTTTATTTCCTTTTTCCTTTATTTAAATACTGTAAAGATTGTTTGATTTACTAAAAATACTTTTCTTGCTCAAATAAATCCCAAAAAATTCCAGAAGATAGAAGATTAAGCAAAGTATTTTCTAAAATTATCTCTAGGCTAACTTTTGTTAGGAATTTTCTCTGTTTTTAATATTTTCACTCCTTGAGGCTTTTAAATATATTTCTAAAATTCTTTTTTTCCACACAATTATTTTAATTAGGTAATTTTAGGGTGTTACAGTTATATAGGTCCAGTTTGTACCAACTGGAGTTGCATCTTAATATCTAATCGATCTCTTGACCCTAATTGACCATAGTACACTTGTAGCATGACTTATTATCAAAACCAGAAACATGTTAATAAATTAAGGGTGGTTACTTGTAGCTAACAGTTTACTCCTACAGTTGGACTACTCTTCAAAACATAGAAATTCACTAAGGTGCTGTGAATAAATATGCAGCTCTTAGACAAGGTAACGAACACCTGTATAGCTGTACTTTGGTAAATATTTTTATCCAATGGGGCATAGAATAAGAAAAGTTCTAAGCGGTGGCACTGAAAAACTTCATGAGGTGCAGATCAGAATTTTGGACGCGTGGCCTTTTTCCATCCCGAGCAGAACGCTCCTCTACCTGGTGAGTTGCTCTCTCTCTCCACACTTGCTCTCACTTTGTCGGTTCCTTCACTTGCCACCAAAATCACTATGGCTGCTGCTCCCCTTCTCTCTCTTCTCCAGTGCGGTGGAGCGCTACGGTCTCTGCCGATTGGAGAGTGGTGACGATGGCAGAGGATCTAACGGCGTTGCTGCTTGGGGGTCGTCGTGGGTCATGACCTCTCTGCCTCTCTCTTTCTCCACAGCCCTTCCTTTCCAGTCATGCTGCTCCAGATCCGGTGGTGGCGTGAGGCAGTGGTGGCTCTAGGAATTTTTTGTTGGGTGGTCCTACTTCACACTCCAAAATTCCATGACGTCTCAAATTCAATATACATATGTAAAATTTGCTCAAAATATGATACAAATATGTTAATAATATCTCGTAATATCGTAAATTAACTAAAGTCAATACTATAGCTAATGGGTTATACTTCTGAAGTGAAGTGGACTAGTATTTTGTAAGGAAGGAGGGTCCTTATGGGCCGAAATTGAGGGTGGTCCAAGACCCATTTGAACCACCCTCTAGAACCATCCCTGGCGTGAGGGGATGGTGGTCTGAGCTGGGATCCGTTCGATCCGATGATGCAGGATCCTGCTGTCCTTTCTCCTCTCCTTCTCAGGCAGCAGCAACCGGGAAGTGGAAGACACCGACGGGGCAAGGCCGCTGGGTATGGTAGGAGGAGTGCTTATTGAGTTTTTTCCTTTGTTTTTTTATCGTTTCTTTCACACCTGGATTTTTATTTTTTTTTTAATTTTGATCGATTGAAGAGGACAAAGAAATAGATCTTTCTTCTGATTTATGGGGGTAGATAGTATGAGTGTGTTATCGAATTTCTTAAAAAAAAAGATGTGATTGATGGGTGCGGATAGTTTGGAACTCTACAATCCAGATGACTAGATGTGTGGCAAAAACTTTTGGTTATCAAGGGAGCAAATAGTTAGGACGTATCTAGAATCTGTAGATGTGTTGCTTAAAGTTTTTTCTTTTTCATTGGATTTTTTCACATGGATGATTTTTAGATTATTTCACAAATTAACTGTGCCACTGGACCCATCGGCAGCAGGCAAACCGGCTGGCTTAAGAAGGGGCACGTGACTACAATTGACTGCTTATCCAACGACTATGTATGGAGAGCAAACCCTAAAACCAGGCTATGCCAGGTGACATAACTCTCCGCCCGAGAATCTGACCAGTGTTCATGTTAGGAGATGACCCACCCCGCAACGGTCCAAGGCTCTGCAGGTAGGGGTGGCCCCACTCGTCGGCGAGACGTGCGCTTCGCGGACGCGGGCGAGCGAAGGTCACATTCTTCTCAACGCGTCCGCGAGCTTCCTGCGTCTGCCACACCCCGTCCCGTTGCTTCCAGAACGTTCCACCACCTCCCGGATGCGCTGCTCCAGCCACCCCATCGTGTGGCATCCGAAGCCGCAAACCAGGATCAGCCTACGAGGTTTTTACTGATTCAGTTCAGAAAGAAGTGTGGGGCTATTGTTATGCATTTATTAGCACTAATCAAAATCTTGAGAACTTCTATAATTTTTAACAATAATCAATGTACATTTTGTCAAATACTTTTGCTATACTACCTTCATTTTCAAAAAAATCGATGTAGTATAATGTGTGCAGTCAAACTTTCTACTCTTAAATCATTAATAGAGTGACACGTGAATATGACATTAAGAGATTTATCATTAAAACACTTTTTATATGGTTACTTTCTTAATAACTTTTACAAATGTATGGTAAGAAAAAATAATAATAAGACACATGAAGGTTAAAAAAAATAATTAAGTTTGTATCACTTGATTATATATAAAAATATACTATATCACAGTAATATCTTCGAAGCAGTAGCATCTAGAAGACCAATAAAAGGCCAAGAAAAGAGGCCACAGGGTGGCCTACAGAGTATCGTGGCCACACGCGAATTCTATAAAACCCTCCTCCCCTTCCTTATCCTTCCCCCAACCTCTCGCCATTTCTCCCAATCTCTCAAAAAACCCATCGCCCACCACTCGAATCCTGACCCTTCTGGTCTTCTACCTCTACTAGGGTTTCGCGACCTCTCCTCCCGCCTAGCTTATCTCTCTCTCTCTCGTGCTCCATCTCTGTGGCCATGGCGACCACGACCTTCCCGACCTCGACCCCCTTCTTCGCCCACCAGGGCAGGCAGCGGCCCTCCCCCTCCGTCTCCGTCCGCACTGCGGCGGCCGTCTACGGGCGCGGCGGGGGCCGGAGGTGGCGCCCGCTGCGCGTGGCGTGCGAGAAGGTGGTCGGGATCGACCTCGGGACCACCAACTCCGCGGTGGCGGCCATGGAGGGCGGCAAGCCGACGATCGTCACCAACGCCGAGGGCGCGCGGACCACGCCGTCGGTCGTCGCCTACACTAAGTCCGGGGACCGCCTCGTGGGGCAGATCGCCAAGCGCCAGGCGGTCGTCAACCCGGAGAACACCTTCTTCTCCGTCAAGCGCTTCATCGGCCGCAAGATGAACGAGGTCGACGAGGAATCCAAGCAGGTCTCCTACCGCGTCATTCGGGACGACAACGGCAACGTCAAGCTCGACTGCCCCGCCATTGGCAAGCAGTTTGCCGCTGAGGAGATCTCCGCGCAGGTATAGGGCTTGCACTTTGTGATTGCTCGTGTTTTTCGTTGTAACGTTTTGTCGTTCTGCCAGTAAAAGTCGTGAATTCTTTACCTTGTGCCGGAATTTTGCATCAGTTGAAATCCTTGCGCCTACAATTTGGAAAAAAAATACCTTGAAGCTGAAATCCTGTTGCAGTATTTATACCTTAAGATTGTGACTCTCCATGAAATTCTATGGAATAATGGGTCAATGGTTAATTGCTTAATCTTGCCTTACTCTGCTTGATGCCAACGATAGCACAGCTTCCATGGTAGTGTTTTTGGTGCCTCACAATTAGAATCCCATCTTGTATGCTTTGTGTAGCATATTGTTCACAAGACTATATAAGACATTTAAAAAGAATAAAAAAACACATCTTGACAGGGTGAATGTACAGAGTAGGATATTTACACTGAACAGCTCCTTGTACTTTGTATATATCTAAGGGTGCGCGTGTTGATTGTTCGTATGTCTATATGTATAGACTCAGTTCAACATCTTGCATGCTTTGAGCTTGTAGTGCAACATCTTGCATGCTTTGAGCTTGTAGTGCATCCTGTGGATTCCCTTCATGCTTGCTTTGTTTTCATCAGTGTGATATTTCCTGCTGGTGTTCTTTCATCAATTACTAATCCTAGATGGGTAATTTTAGTGGAGTAGCATGCGGCATTTTCTTTTGGGGATCTGTTGGCAAAAACTGAAATAGTATGTGCATGCACATGTTCTCTGTATGCTTGTAAAATAAGTTTTATGGTACAAATTGTTTTTGATCTGAGCGTAGAACATTTTATACTCTCCAGGTGCTTAGGAAGCTGCTGGATAATAAGTTTTATGGCACAGTTTTTATCCGAGCGTTGAACATTTTATATTCTCCAGGTGCTTAGAAAGCTGGTGGATGATGCATCAAAGTTCTTGAATGACAAAGTCACAAAGGCAGTGATCACAGTCCCTGCATATTTCAATGACTCACAAAGAACAGCAACAAAAGATGCTGGCCGGATTGCTGGGTTGGAAGTTCTCCGTATCATAAATGAGCCTACTGCAGCATCGTTGGCATATGGGTTTGAAAAGAAGAATAACGAAACCATTCTTGTTTTTGACCTGGGAGGAGGCACCTTCGATGTTTCAGGTATCTACACTATATTATGGTGACTTTCTGAACATTGTTTGCAAGTACAAATCATAAACAGTTATTGTCATTGCTAAGCCAAGTACTCCCTCCGTCTCAAAATATTGCTACTTCTAGCTTTCAAATTTTATCCCAAAATATGGCTACTTCTCCACCTACTTGCTTATCTCAACCAATCACAACCATCTATAGTTTAATCTCCATCTACTTTCTCATCTCTACCGATCACAACCATCCCTCATTTAAATTCATCAAGTGATTATAAAGATGTATTATTGTTGCATAGCTTTTCACATGCTCGTTAATGTTTTTATCTATGTAACATAGCCAGTTAAAAAGGCACCGATCAGCTGTGCTGGCTGCCACAACCGCTGTGGCAGTTGACAGCTGCTGCCACCTGGAGCCGTTTGCAACTGCCGCAGCCGCAGCGGCTGTGGCAGTAAGCACAGCCGAGCAGGCCCAAAATATTTGTAAAAGGAGAGGACTTGGAACAATTTTTTTCTTCTAAAGCTGGTCTAAACACAACTTTTTGCTCAGTACTATGAGGACTTCGTATGGTCAAATATTATGCTCTTATGTCAACAGTAGCATCCTTTCAAAATTTAAATGCGTAGTAATGACTTGTGACAGTAGAATTGTTAGAGCAAGTTTAATAGTACAACTAGCAGCTGGCTACAAAAATGTCCACCTCAGTAAAAATTATAGCTAATACGTACAACAGTTGGCTATAGAGTTGTTATACATGGGTACCTAGAAATCAATTTTTAATTTTCTAATTTAACTTCTCTCCCCACCTCTCGCTCTATCCCTTCTCTCTCCTCCATTGAGGCAATTGGGAAGCGTGCAATAGGATGGTGGCAGGCACTTGCAGCATGCATGGATGGTGATTGGTGACGATCCTTTTTGTTTAGCACTGTAGCCGCACGATAGATTTAAGTGCCAGATACACACACACACACCTGTTTTCTCACTCTTCCAACTAGGATTTTGCCAATGTGGAGAGCTCTATAGCCTGCTGACTGTACTTTATTGTACTTGCTCTTAGGGAGATTCCTCATAAAAGGGGCACTTTAGACTGAAGGGATTATTATAGTAATATTATGCCATTATGGTCACATTGTGGTGTAGTGATAAGATTTAAATATGTACCATTGAACGTTATTTGTTTATTCGTCCTTCTGTGTGTACTTTTCTGGTTATTCTGTCAAATGTTCTTAATTAAATTAATATTTCAGCTCTTAGACCAGAACTCAGTTCCTAATTATATTTTTGGCTATGATTTCAGTTCTTGAAGTTGGTGATGGTGTTTTTGAGGTGCTGTCGACTTCAGGCGATACTCACCTAGGTGGTGATGACTTTGATAAGGTTAGTTTGTTTTTTCCCGAGATTTCAAGAGGCTTTATCTGCTTGAATATATAAAATTAAGGTGATAATATTATTATTGTGTTGATATGGGTTCAAGTATTCAACTGTACACCTGCAAATGTGAAGAATTGATTTAGGGTGGGGTTCATTCCACACAATTCCTTGATTAGTTGCTAGTCTTTAGTTCTAGTTCTAGGTGACTATATAGTGATAAGTGGACAGTAGATTCAATACTATGTGTACATATGGTATGTTTTTCCGTTAAGTTCCTGTTCCTAGTCATACACTTGGGAACTGTTAAAAATTGATTTAGGGTGAGGTGTATTCCACACAAATCCTTGATTGGTTGTGAGTCTTTAGTTCTGGGTGATTAAGGCATGATAACCGGTCAGTAGATTCAGTACTTCGTATACATATCCTATGCTTTTTCTTGAAGTATACTATGCTTTTTCTTGAAGTTCTTGTTTCTAGTCAATCTGGGAACAATGAAGAAATAATAAATCCCTCTTTATGTTGTTGGATGCACTGAATTATTAGAATTGTCATTAAACATGTACTTCTAATTAATCTTTTGGTAACCATATCATTCGCTTAATTTGGAGAGTACTACTTCATGTAGATTTATGATAATTTTCTGTAGCTGCTAGATCTTTAGCATCGTTTGCTACTGTCATGCAAGATCTACATGCTCACAAGTCATTGTCATTGGCAGAGAGTTGTTGATTGGCTAGCAGGAAACTTCAAGAATGACGAGGGTATTGACCTACTAAAAGACAAGCAGGCCTTGCAGCGTCTTACGGAAGCAGCTGAGAAGGCAAAGATGGAGCTATCATCCTTGACCCAAACAAATATTAGGTTAGCTTGCTTGACCTTCCTGATTTGCTGGCAGCATTGTGCTGTTCGACTGTTAAAATCATTGATTCCTTGAGTTGATTCTAACCTGTTTATGCTTCTTCCAGCTTACCCTTCATTACAGCTACCGCTGATGGGCCCAAGCATATTGAGACAACTCTTACCAGGGCTAAATTTGAGGAGTTATGTTCAGATCTTCTTGACAGGTACATGATCATGCCTTGTTAATTAATGCTCATATGAACCATGGACATGCATGTATTTCTTCTATATGCACCTGACAACTACTTGAAGATGTGTGATAAATCTATTCTGATTAGATAAATCAAAAATCAAAAACCAAATGCTGCTAATGTTTTATTAACTGTCATGTAGGTTGAGGACCCCTGTGGACAATGCCCTCAGAGACGCGAAGTTGTCGTTTAAAGATATAGATGAGGTGATCCTTGTGGGTGGTTCCACCAGAATTCCAGCCGTGCAGGATCTTGTGAAGAAAATGACTGGAAAGGACCCCAATGTGACTGTCAACCCTGATGAGGTTGTTGCACTTGGAGCAGCCGTTCAGGTGAGTTGATGAGAACCCATGCTTACTGCTGCCTAAATGAGAGTAACATGCTATTTTTATATGCCCATGCTAGCATATCATGCCATGCATTGCAATGGATCTTAAATAAATATGCTATTAATTCTATACTTAACCATGGAAAAATTGCAAACATTGTTCACATTAGTGATATGAGCATCTGCAGAGAGTGCTACCATATACAAATGATCCTAAAAAAGAACCTTTTGAAGATGCGAAGGGAGACCCTGTCATCACAACCAACTCCATTTGTCAGATTGTGGAGATAGTGGTTGGAAAAAATGTTTCATAAAATTGAAGTTCAATATGTTGCTCTAGATAAATAATTGAAAATGGCAAGACTCAAAGACACATTTTAGAACATCATATGCATGGTAATTGAATTTTTTGCTTTAGGAAGCCATCAGTGTGTCTACTGGTGTTCTAGGATTGATTAGATTCTAGAGTAGAGGATGAATGTACTCTATTGAACTGCAGAATATCTGACTGGAAAAATTTTGACAACAGGCAGGAGTGTTATCTGGTGATGTGAGCGACATTGTTCTTCTTGATGTAACACCACTTTCTCTGGGTTTGGAGACTCTGGGTGGTGTCATGACCAAGATTATCCCAAGGAACACAACATTGCCCACCTCCAAGTCGGAGGTCTTCTCAACTGCTGCTGATGGCCAGACTAGCGTGGAGATCAATGTCCTCCAAGGAGAAAGAGAGTTTGTCAGAGACAACAAAACTCTCGGTAGCTTCCGGCTTGATGGAATTCCTCCTGCTCCACGTGGTGTTCCACAAATCGAAGTTAAGTTCGATATCGATGCCAATGGTATCCTGTCTGTCAGCGCTGTGGACAAGGGTACTGGAAAGAAGCAGGACATTACAATAACTGGGGCCAGCACACTGCCAAAGGATGAGGTATATCTCAAGCAAACTCAATCATGCACCCATGCATTGAGCATATATTGCACCACACGTTTGCTGTCTATGTAGTTTCTAGCCTGCCTCATTTTTTTAGTCTGTTTGAATCTAATTCACTAATATCTGTCAAAAACTGTTCAGGTGGAGAAGATGGTTGAAGAAGCAGAAAAGTTTGCCAAGGAGGACAAAGAGAAGAGAGACGCTATCGACACTAAGAACCAGGCAGAGTCGGTCATCTACCAGACCGAGAAACAATTGAAGGAGCTCGGTGACAAGGTCCCAGGCGATGTGAAGGGTAAGGTTGAGGCGAAGCTGACGGAGCTCAAGGATGCTGTTGCAGGTGGCTCAACACAGACCATGAAGGATGCTCTCGCTGCTCTGAACCAGGAAGTGATGCAGCTGGGGCAGGCCCTTTACAGCCAGCAGGGTGCCCCGGGAGCAGGACCTACCCCAGGAGCTGATGCTGCTGCTGGCTCTGCTGGCCCATCTGAGAAGCCAGGAGGCGAGGAAGGTGATGTCATCGATGCTGATTTTACAGACAGCCAATGAGCAGAGTAGTAGTTAGGTCCGATATTTGAAGGAACGTCTCGCGACGAGTTTGAAATTTGTTCCACAAGATTGTAGGATCTGGGGTGTATCTTCTTGTTAGATGGGCACCTTGCTTCCTATGTGTGAAGTTTTGGGGGGCGGAGTGTTTTGAGTTCTGGAAATTTCACTTCCAAATGGATGATGCATATTGCATAGGCTTTCGTTGCTCATACATTCGTAAGATCTGTAGATTCGGTTTGGCAAATGGCAACGACACAAGAAAGAATTATTATTAATCGTAACTGTCAAATCAATAACAAACACCTTTACGATTGTGCCGCACAGTCCGCAATCGTTGTTTATGATGCTTTTGGTGTTGGGACGTTTGATCAATACCAGATATTCCGGCCGTTTGCTGTAGATATTTACCGTTTAGTGTAGTACCATAGTGTTCGTCCGCTCTAATAGTCCAGCATATCCTGACAAATTCTGGGTTGCGCAACACCTTGATGTCTTTTTTACTGAATGGCTAAATGATTGGTTTAATTTTATTTAAAGGTACACGAATAAATTAACTATTATTAAATTAAAAAATTTAAAATAGTATCGTAATAAATTCATATATTGAAATTACTTAAGTATTTAAGTTCAAGTCTCGGAAAGCGTGCTGCTGGAATGATTATATTCCTTAAAACAACACCCGAGTAACATAACCAAACGCTCTATTTTTGTTTCACCTGTTCTGATTATCAAGACTACTCAACTTTAATGACTGATAATGTGAGAGAGATTGTGATCAATGAGTTCTTTATGGATGATGTGAATGCGTGCTGTCATCATTGCTAGCACAACATTCATGGCACTTTTAACAAAAAGACTACATGGCTTTCTATCTTTTGGTGCTTTAAAAATGATGTGACAATATGTGAAGAAAGTATTCCACTTCTACCGTTTTTAATATAACATAACGTGATACTTCATATGGTTTGAAAGTGACCTCACACTAACAATAGAGCATGTATATGTCCGCTTGTATCAATGCATGCTAGCCAACTCGACTCACATGACTTGCTTTACTTCGCACTTTATAAGCGCGTTATGCCACTCTACCAACTTTCTGAGAAAAGGATCATATCTTCTCAACCTCTAGGAAATAGTGATGACGACTAGTCTTCTGATTGGAGAACTAACCTGATGTTATGCTCAACATGGAGGGAGCATCCGTTATGCTGGTGCCAAGACCGTTGCAAGGTTGCGACCCCATATGAAGAAGAAACTTTGGAAAGGAGATTTTCATGTGTCCAAATATAGAAGATGATTTTGACATATGAAGGTTATTCAATTTACCAATCCACAAATTAAAACTAATTGTTTATAGCACAGATGGAGAGGGGCAGATCCAAGTTGAGTTTGGAGAGGAGGGGGGCTTATTATCTTCTCCCTCTAGCCCCCCTCTTCTTCTTCCTCCCCCTCTCCTCTCTCCTTGCTCTCCATGGGGATCCAACGGGTGGGGGGCTGGAGCCCTCATGCTGGATCCACCCTGTAGATGGATACACCGTTGTGTGACTTTCACAAATGGATCGATATGGTCAATACATGCTTCCATGATGGACGCCTTAGAGAAGTGGAAACAAGAGTTGAATACAAGCGCATGAAATCAAAGGCAAATAAAACGGTAGAGGAGACACGAAGAACGTGAAAGAACGCACAAACATGATCACCACACCGATGGAAGAGTGTAGGTTGCACTTTCCGTCGGATACACCGTGTCCTTGAGGTTGTCATCCTAAAGGGGGCCGTGAACAGGCAATACTATAGGACTAGTGACGGCATTGTGTTCCTTTACTTTATTTAGACTAAGCGAATTAAGTGTATGTCATGTTACCTATTGTATCATAGTAGTATTCAAGCAACATTTGTTAACATGCTTCAAATAAGTACCATTGTCTCACTATTAGTTGGAAGTATTACAATTCGCCATACTTTTAACACGACATGACAACACAGGTGGCTCTCTGTTTGATAAGACTAAACACTTGCTAACTTGACCGCACACTCGAACACCACGTGACCCTTTACTCGACATGACGGGATGATTCTCGACATGTGCACACTTTGCAAGAATGCGTCTGTTAGGTAAGAAGTGCACACCTAACACAACCAGGTTTGTGAACCTAATCAATGCACACATCCGGTCTCTCTATTTAAGTTTAAAGATGAAGAGGATGCTCAACGAGAATATACTTCCCTATCATCATCCTTCAAGCATACCATAGTTCTTGCAGGTTTTTTTTTCTATATGAAGCAATCATGTCTTCCTCTAGACCGGATTTCCCATCAAAGAAGATGATGCCGTGTACTCTGCCCGAAGGTGTGAAAACCCACATGTGCTATGTTATGTTCTTTGTAGGCTAGTGAAGTCTACAGAATACTCGTACACCTATAGTAAGAGGGTGTTCATCTACATCAACTATGAGTATGACAGTCCAATGAATTTTGTTTGGTACAATATGCCGGTATAGCAGCACAAGATCTTCTTATTTTTGCCCATACATGTTTTCTGAACTATCATTGCCCTAACATTACTAGAATAGTCCCCCCACATTTGTGTGATTACTTCCGGTGATTGGACACCGAGCAATCAAACAAGGACCATGAATACATCATAAATGAGATGCGTATGAACAATGAGCGATTCTTACTAGAGGAAGAGCAAGAGGACAAGTGCAATTGTTTCCAAGAGGAACAACACAAGATGAAGTAGGAGAAGGAATGTCAGGCTGTAGAGGCTC
Source organism: Oryza meyeriana var. granulata (assembly GCA_003991445.1). Classification (NCBI taxonomy): domain Eukaryota; kingdom Viridiplantae; phylum Streptophyta; class Magnoliopsida; order Poales; family Poaceae; genus Oryza; species Oryza meyeriana. The sequence goes on along the minus strand of RYFJ01000625.1, from coordinate 266,915 downwards.
ATGAGGCTGATGTAGAGAGGAAGTGCGGAGGGCACATCGTGCTAAGAAAGCTAGACCAGTAGGTTGTAATAATGCACAGCCCGGTGAATTGCCTAAGGCATGTTAGGCTTACCTCTGATGCACATGTACCTTACGTATGGCATAAGCCATATAACATGTGTTTTTTTAGTTAATGACTCACGACATCGGTGTCTAATCCATTTTGCCTACTGTACTGTAGTACTACTCAGTTAACAACGCTATGTGTTTTTGTTAACACATTCGATGTATCCACCTCTTCGTTTAGTTCATAGTATTGCATGTGTCAATGTAATGCTGGCGGTTTCTATGAGTGATTTATCTTCTGACAGCACTGTAACTCCGTGTGGATAATAAAATTCTAGACTATATAACACTACATGTATAAATTCAATTGAACTCATACGCACAACAAAATTAACAAAATTCCATGTGTTATTGTGAAGGAATGGCTTGAAAAACTACGTAACACACTAATTACTTGAAGCAAGAAAATGATTTACCTATTACCTAAAGTTGGTTTAGTATATCAGATTTTGGACTTTAAATTCATCACAATTACACCACAAAAATAATTTTGATCGCCAAAATAAAAAAAAATAGAAATCTATCGACTTTTGAGAAGATAGAATCCTGCTGACTTTTGGTACATCAATAGAACCCTACTGACCTATCAGAAGTAGATAAGACTTTCTAACTTATGGTAGGTGGGCAAGAGTGGAACCCCTCCTCTATTCGTCAGCTTCCTCTTGCCGACCTTTCAAAAGATAATAGGGGTATAGATTTATAATTTTTTATCTGATGGTATATTTCTGTAAAAAGGATTAAAAATTATATTTCTAAAGAAAAGCTTAAAACTGCGATGAACTACAAAATTGAAGGCGAGGCTCGACATGTGCAGCTGCAGCCTCATGGGTCATGGCAGCCGTGTTCTATTAGATGGATCACATGTAAACATGAATAAAGCGATGAACTGAAATCGTATGTCTCCCAAGCATCTTAATACTGTTTCAACAAAACTTGATAATTTCATAGTTTAAAATTATTTTTAGAAATGTATTATAACAAACGAGACTAATAACCGAAATGACCCATTTTCATTACTAGATGTACTTCCAGATTACATGTGTTTTCTAAAAAAAAAAGTCCATTTTACAGCCTTAACTTATCACGAAAATCTAAAATTTATCCATAAACTTCAAAACCAGATATTATTCACCACTAGTTTTATACCTTTTACTTTTTCATCTTGGGTGTTGCATTTGTGCCCATATCCCTGTGCAAGGTTTTGGTGGGCCCATTATTTAGAGCTAAGTTAAGAGGACGCCCTCCCCCCTTATCGAGTCTTTTTTTTTTTCAGTTTTCACTTGTATTTTTGTGTGCACCGAGAACGATTTTTTCTAGCCTCCTTGCGTTGGACATGCAATAATAATTTCACCATACATGGTGATCATACAAGTGGCATTGACCAACATGTGTGTGTTGGGATTAGGGGTGGATAACGAGACAACATGGCTTGTTAAGGCTTAGCTTGTTTTGGCTTATTATCTTAATAAGCCATCTCGACTCGGTTCATTAAATTTAATGAGCTAAAATTTTAAATTGGTTCAGCTCGCGAGCTAGCTCGATATGCTCGTTAGGCTCTCATTAACATGCTTTATTTATTTATATCACCTCTATAATTTTAAATCTATCAATTTATTTTATGTTAATATAATAATAAATTCTAACAAGTAAAAAACTTACTAGATATAAATAGTTCGGAAGTAATTAAAGCACTAAGTATTAGTTAAGAAGTAAAACATATGATGTCCTTCTATACTCATGAGCAAAAAGCTCAGCTCATCTCAACTCGTTATGACAACGAGTTTGAGCCAATCTAAACCACGAGCTTCGAGCTTTTTTCTACCCGTAGTTGGGATGGGTCTGGAGGCATAGTAGTTAAGCGAAGTGAGTGAGCCCATGCGGTTCTACCAGTTTGCGAGAAGGGGAGTATGCATACGGCATCAATGGCTCCTTGAATAACATTCATACTCGTGATGTATGCAACCACATGTAATCCTAGTTGCTTTCTTCGTGAATCGTTTTTTAGAACAAACACAATGTAGTAGAAAAGTAGGTCAAGAAACAATATTTACTATCTACCAACAAGCATCGTGGAAACTGGCAATAGCAACAAGCAACCAAATTACATTATCTCTACAGAGTTTTTGTCACGAGTGCAGCATGGGACGTTGGGGATCGATCATTTTTTCTCCTTTTGCGGACCCCACCATCACTGTTCACATGCACACATTGTGGAGTATTGTTAATTGCAACCGGCTATTTTGGGCCCATGCTATTATCGACTTTGGCAATAAGCATTGCTGCTGAATGTGAATATAATGTTCATGAGTGAATGGCATGGCAAATGGGATTGCTGACAACATCTAGTCTTGTTTTTGTTTGTCTGGTAGATTTGTTAGTCAGGATTCAGGACTGAGTGTTGGAAGTAGGTGAACAGTTTTTTCCGCGAGGGATGGAAACGGGAACAACACATGCACGAGCCAAATAAATTAATCAATGCAATAAGAAACTGTTGGATTATATCAGACAAAACGAAGCATCACGTCTCAATTGAGTTGTCGTGTCTTGCAATACGTCACAGTTTTCATCAAAAGATCTATATTTCAAGTACTATATCCAAAGTTTGTTGATTCTTGATGATGTGGCCTACTGAGATGGCTTGTTTGTAGTCGATGATTAGGAGATAGATTTGTACGTTGAATATAGGGATATTACTTACAACTTAACTGTAGTGATTTAGTTGATAAAACTTAGGTTGAGTTCGGAAGTGAGGGAACAGGAAAATTTTTCTTTGTTTTTTGTGAGCATGCTTTCCGAACTGCTAAATAATGCGTTTTTTAAAATTTTCTATATAAAAGTTTACTTTAAAAATCATATTAATTAATTTTTAAAATTTAAAATAATTAATACTTAATTAATTATATACTAATGATATCTCGTTTTATGTGATTCTCTCCTTTCCTCTTTCTTATTTTCGAACTCTCCCTTAGGCTGCCTTGTGAATGTCTAGCCAGTGATTTCCTGATTTGATAGAAAATACATAGATGTGCTACATGTCTTTTGTATAATTGAAGGTTTTAAGTCTGAGTGGAAAGTAACGAAGTAGCATTCTATGCTCGTGGATGGGTTGTGGTGTTACGCATGGAGATAAAGGATAAGAAATAACTGACTAAAAACTACTCTCCCTAATAGCATGAGCAATCTACATTTCCATGCTCCTAGACATCCCACACTCCCAAGGACAATTAAGCACTTGGCACTATTCTACAATTTGCTACCTGATTACCTTTCACTCACTCAAACCACCACCACCTTGTTTTCGTTCCTTCTTTGTACATATCCTGATTATTTTTTTTATAAAATTATTTGCTAGGTTCTCCTAGCAGTAGTTTAAGTAAAAAAAACAACAATCACCTAGTTACCTTGTATGATAATTAATCTTCATTCCATAATTTTCCTGAAAACAATACAACAGGAACTTATAGCTCCAATCAGCCTTATCATCCCAACGCCAAAAATGAACTTTTATCCTCTCAAATAGAAATATATTGTTCTTAAAAAAAAGTTAGTACCATCGTCAAACTTGATATCAATTATCGAAGAACTATTGGCAGTGAAGGGTGTTGAGTGCCTAAGGTTGAGTTCGAACATACCAGTTGAGGGGAAAAATATCTCGTTTTCAGTAAGCACGCGCTTCACAAAATGCTAAATAGTTTTGCAAAAAAAATTTATATAAAAGTTGTTTTAAAAAATCATATTAATCTATTAAAATTTAAAATAATTAATACTCAATTAATCATGTGCTAATAAATCACCTTATTTTACGTGATCTTTTTCCTCCTCTCTTGCCTTACCTTTAAACTATCCTTAAAGGTGCCTGATAAAATAGTAGGTAGTACGTTGGAACAAAGACTGAATGGCTGTTATTTAGCTCTTTGTTAGATATCATATAACAAGACATATATAGGTGCATAAATTTTCAATAGAGGATGTGAAGATTGCTTATGAAAAATTACTGCCAGCTGCCAGGCAGTCCTATGACCTCTTACAAACATAATGCGATCAAGAGGTGAAATATTATAGGATCACAAGATTACATATATGAAACTTTGGCTACATCATACTATTGGATGTAAGAAAAATGTTCTCAGAGAATTCTGACGGTAATAGATCCTAGATATATCTAGGTACGTAAATCCAGATTCGACATAGAAACTATTTAAAATAATTTGATATAGCCTAGTCATAGGATCACCCTCCAAATTGTTCATTGATGGCGCTCCCAAAGGCACCACCGCCCTGGACACTAGAAAGCATGTAATTGGCATCAATCTCATCAATCAGGCCATAGTTGGATCCAGGAAGATCAGCATTCATGGGTGTGACAGCCTTCCCTTCAAAGAGGAACTGTGATGGCCATGCCATTCCATATGTGGCTGGCAACAGCATTGCAGTTTTCCTTGCATCTTGCAGTATCTGGTAGAACTTCGCATTGATAGTGTAAGGTAGTGCTGAGAGTTTGTTGTGCAGCTCCTCCAATTCATCCAGCCCCAGGAGATGAGCTTGCGAATTCAGCCATTGCATAAGATGTCCTCCCATCTCCTTCTCCATTGCCTCCTGCACCCTCTTCTTTCTCTTTTCCTCGGTTTCCAACGACTTTTGCAGCTCCACATATTGAAGCTTCATCTGTTGCACTGTGTCTGTCACCTTGTTGCTATCATGGCTCCCATCACCCAGGGAAGGGCTGTTGGGATGCCCATGTCATGGAGGCTAAGCGGTCAGCAATAGCAATTAACAGAGGATGGCCAAAGAGAAGCCCTTACACAGCGAGAAGACACGACGGTAGCTATATTTGCATCACAAAGCAAGGAAAGCTCACCAGCTTTATTAAATAGACCTTGGCGACATTTCGAGAAGCGAACGTCACGTGCATCCTGTTTTTCGATGCGCTTGATCTCAATCTCTTTCCTGCCGATCCTTGCCTTTCCCTGCACCATCACCTATTTGGATAAGGTGTGGTTCCTTGACTGTATTTTTCTTAAATGATGGTTGTAATATACTGTGGTGGAACAGCTGTTTATATAGAGATATTTGTAAAGATATAACAAGAAGCATGGATTTACATTGATGCATACATTTTTATATGTGTCAAAGGTTATTAGGTGGCATTCAATGCATTTTAAAAAATGCCAAAAAAGTTTATACAATACATGGCCCAAATGTCAATCTGTTAGCAAATGAGTGGAAGGAATACATTAGGAGATATTTTTGCATTGTATATATCATAGGAGTAGCACAATTATAAATTTGATAAAATATAACAGTTATATAAATTAATTAGCAACTGTGTATATATCGAGAGACTTATCTATTGTGATGTAACCAAATATACACTCAATGAAAATTAAAACTGGAATATGAATAATGCATACCAAATATTCCCCATCATAGAGATAAGATGTGATACAAAAGGAAAATGAAAAGAGAAAGCAAGAAGGCCAAAACTTCTATAAAGATAAAATCGAATAAAAGTGTATCATCTCAAGTAAAACCATATTGTTTGTGTTACTTAGGTAAATGACTTATACTTTTGTGTCCTACACTTTTAAATAAATTTAAAATTATCTCTTCATTCACTAAAATAGAGAGCTGTGCTAGCGCAGTTGGCAGGGGCAGCCGTCATGCACCCATCCTGCCAGCGTTCGACTTCGGATGTGCTTTCTTAATTAATTAACACCTAGCTCCTCTTTGGTTGTCCTAAATAATTACTTGATTTAGCAAAGATACATATCGAACATTTATGGACTTCGACAAAAGAACCCTAGCAGGATGGAGACACTGCAGCAAAACCTGGAAATTTTAACTAGTTTCTACACATGGAGCCCCTAGCTCCAAATATTTGTAGTATTGTGCTAGTTCTATTTTTGTTCATTCTTTTATTTCTCTCTGTTGGTTGATCTAAATGGCCACCGAGCCATTGTGAGGCGTGTGGGCTTGGCCCACCCACTCCCACACGTCGCTAACGATCGTGGAGCGTATTCCACGCACGCGCGCATCGATCGGTAGCGCCGTTTTTCCGCTAACGGAATTGCCCCCGATCTCCTCCAGCGCAATATTAAAAGGGGCTACGGCAACGTGAATGGGTGACGATCTATCTCACGCTGTGCAAACCCCGAAAACCCTAGCCGATCCTAAGCACGCTGGAAGGAGACCGAAGGTCGATCTCCTCCTCAATCGCTGGTCAGTGCAGGTGGGGAAGGGCGACGCCATCCACACCTTGGGCGGTTTTCTACTGCATCGGCGTCTATTCCGCATAAGCTCTAAAGGTGATCATGTATGTGCTAGGCTAAGAACATCTGTAAGACCTAATATTGTGGTATCAGAGCCATCCTCAGCCACATACATGCATCCATCATTCCGGTTGTTGAACCCTAAGGCCGTGGCATACGGCATTAGCTAGTCGGATTCGGTTTGGGTAGCATTTAGAAGGAGGGAAATTAAGAAACCCCCAAAATCCCCTTCGGCCGAAACTCCCAAAACCCTAAGAAATTCCGAATCAGAAATCCCCATTATTTTTCCTTTCGGTCAAAACCCTAAGTTTTTCCCCAAAATTAAGAAGGCAAATCACAGAGGAACGGGACTAAGTTCTTACCCGATTTCATTGCCGAATAGCCGCGCACGGCCTCAGCTCCGCCGTACCCGATGCGCGGCATCAGCGCCGCCGCGCATCTCCACCACGCCGACGCTCCCGATGCGCGGCATCAGCGCATCGTCGCCCACCGCCCGGACCGGTCCCGCGCCTGCCTGTTGGCCGCGCGAGACCGAGGCTCGCCTCGGCTGTCGCTTTCGCCGCGCCGAGGAGGAGAACCGGGCGGGAGGGCTGCCACTGTCCACGGCCGCACGCGCCATGGCTGCCGCCATCGTCGCTTCGCTTGGCGCCGGCGTCGCCGTGCTTTTCGCGCGTGGAGATCGGGAATGGGGAGAGGACCGAAAGGGATTAGGGTTTTCCGCTTGCCGCCGGCGATTTTACCGCGACCCCGTGCGATCTTGGCCGTTGATTACGATCCAATGGCAACGGCGCATGGGCCTGCGGGAGCTTTTGGGCCGCTGCTTTCGCGCGCCGCGGCACAGTGACAGGCCGGGGGAGAGTTAATGGGCTGCAAGGCCGAACTGTTTTAATTAGTTTTCTTTTGTTATTTCCTTACTAAATTGGCATGAATCAATTTAATTCTGTAAAATTTTCCTTACATTTATGTACTGAGATTTAATTTCTTTAAGCCATATTTATTAATTTATGATTCATACATTAAGTTTTAATTCCTTTTGAGCCATTTCTTAATGCTATAAATTTAAGTAAAATTCATTTTCTGCGTTAGAATTAATTTCCAACTAAATGGAACCAACGGGAAATTTAGTTGGAATATTTTATTTATTTCCTTTGTCATTTTGACCCAACAGAGTTATGACTTGGGATATTATTATTGACGACAGATTTAGTTTTGCTTCATTTTGCCCAACGGAATTATGGAGTAAAATAATTTTCTTGTGCATGATTAACCAGACCAACGTAGGGTTAATTATGTATATTTTTCGCTTTTTACTAATGTTTTGTCGTTAATTTCATCTGTTAATGATGTTGTTACTCAAATAAACAGCATTGAGCAACTAAATGGCACCAACTTCCAGGAATAGAAGGAGAGGGTGACAATTACTCTTGGGCTACTTGATTACGATATTGCCTTACGCAAGGATACACCCATTCCCCTTCCCGCTAGTGCCACTAATGCAACTAAGAAGGCATATGAGGAGAAGTCGGAGAAATAGGAAAAGGCTAATCGCAGGAGTTTACTGGTCATTAAGAACAGTATATCCCCTGGCATTAGAGGCGGCATTTCTGATGCTGACAACGCCAGGAAGTATATGACTAATGTTGAGCAAAACTTTAAAGGCTCATCTAAGACTTATGCCAGTGTTCTCATAATGAGGATGCTCACCTCTCGTTACGACGGGAAGAGGAGTGTATGAGAGCACATAATGTCTATGATCAACATGGCAGCACAATTGAAGAGCATGGACATGGCTATCTCTGATGGCTTTCTAGTTCACTTCATCATGAGTTCCTTGCCATCAAACTATGGTCCATTTAAGATTAACTATAATACTCGGAAAGACAAATGGTCCATTGCCGAACTCATTTCTCACTCCGTTGAGGAGGAGGAGCGACAAAAGGCAGAAAGGCAAAAGGAATAGGCTTTCCTCGCTGAGTTTGATAAGGGAAAGAGGAAAGTGAATGAAGTTTATGTTGGCGAATCCAGCAAAAGACCTAAGACTGGCAAGCCTAAGCCTAAACCTAAGGGGAAGTTTAAGCCACCCCAAGGTGCTCCATCTGGATCTGGTGGTGCTCCATCTGGATCTGGTGCGTCTGCAGTAAATGACATAATGTGCAAGTTTTGCAAAAAGACTGGGCACATACAGAAACAGTGCAATTGCTTTAAGAAGTAGCTCGCTAAGCATGGTAACGTTATTATTGACATTATTCTTATGTTGATGATGCACTTTATGTGAATTATGCCTCTGGTTCTTGGTGGATTGACTCAGGTGCAACTATGCATGTCACTGATTTATTTCAGGAATTGCGTTTTGTGAGGACTATCACAAAGGGGTAGCGAATCTTAAAGTGGCAGATGGCAATGAACTTCATGTTGAGGCCATTGGAGATCTTCCATTAGTTCTAGGAGGAGACTTCAAACTATTATTGCATAATGTTCTTTATGTTCCATCTGTTAAAAGAAACCTTATTTCCGTTACTTGTTTAACGGAATATGGATTTAGAGTTGATTTTGGAGATATTAAATGTTTCATTAAGTTTAATAATGAAGTTGTGGGCCTTGCTTTTAAGCAAGGCAAACTTTATTTGCTCTCTCTTGATGAATCTGCAATGATTTTGTGTGATGTTGCTAATCATGTTAAGATAAATGGGACCTCATCGAAACTATGGCACTGTCGTTTAGGCCATATTTTGAAGGGGAGGATGGAGCGTCTCATTAAAGACGAGATACTTCAACCATTAGATTTTACTGAGGAAAATCCCTGCTTAGACTATATCAAAGGCAAATTCACTAAAACAATTAAGAAAAGGGCCACTAGGAGTACGGGAATACTTGAGTTAATCCACACGGATATTTGTGGACCCTTCCCAGTGACATCAGTAAACGGTTTTGATTCCTTCATTACGTTTACTGATGACTTTTTCCGTTATGGCTACATTTTCCCCATTAATGACCGGTCTGAAGCACTAGAAAAGTTCAAGATTTTTAAGGCTGAGGTAGAAAATCAGCATAATGTTAAGATTAAAGTAGTGCGCTCAGACCAAGGAGGAGAATATTATAGGAAAAGTGCTCTATACAGGCAAATTCCGGGGCCATTTGCCAAATTCCTAAAGGAAAATAGCATAGTTGCCCAATATTCTATGCCCGGTGAACCACAACAGAATGGAGTTGCTGAGCGTCGTAATCGCACACTAATGGATATGGTGTGTAGCATGCTTAGTCACTCTAGTATGTCTGTGAAATTGTGGATGGAGGCATTAAAGACAGCCGCTCATATACTAAATCGGGTGCCTACTAAGTCTGTACCTAAGACACCTTATGAATTATGGACTGGTAGAAAGCCGAGTATAAATTATTTAAGAGTATGGGAATGCGTTGCTGAAGCCAGACCTTTTAATCCACATCTAAAGAAATTAGACCCTAAGACTGTGAGCTGTTACTCATTGGTACCCAGAAAGATCTAAGGGTATCGTTTTATTGTCCAGATCGTGTCAATAAATTCATGGAAACTAGACACGCCGTCTTCTTAGAGAATGATTAAATCTGTGAGAGCTCACAGAACAGACAGCTGGACCTTGAGGAAATCCGTGTCACCATGCCGGTTATCCAACAAGAAAATCTGCCTATGTCTCAGCAAGTGCCACAGGTATCTTTTTCTGTGGATTTCTACAGTGAGGTACTAATAAACCTGTAGCACAAAATGATGTACATACTGATGTGCAAATTCCTCAGCCCGCTGGAGTTCAGGATGAACAATTAAGAAGATCACAGCGGGAGAGGAGATCTGCTATTCCTAGTGATTATGAGATTTTTATTGGAGAAGACATTGGGAAAGCAGATGATCCCACTTCATTCAAGGAAGCCATCATTAGTGAGAATTCATCCAAGTGGCTTGACGCCATGGAAGATGAACTAAAGTCTATGGGTGCTAACGATGTCTGAGATTTAGTAGAAATTCCCGAAGGAGTTAAAACAGTAGGCTGTAAGTGGGTCTACAAAACTAAGTATGACTCTAAGGAAAATGCCGAACGATTCAAGGCAAGGCTCATAGCTAAGGGTTTTTTGCAGAGAGAGGGAATAGACTATAATGAAACCTTTTCCCCGGTCTCTAAGAAGGACTCATTTAGAGTTGTTATGGCGCTGGTAGCTCATTATGATCTAAAGTTACATCAGATGCATGCCAAGACTACATTTCTTAATGGTGACTTGCATGAGCACGTTTTCATGGCACAACCGGAAGATTTTGTCATGAAAGGCAAGGAGCATATGGATGCAGGCTAAAGAAATCCATTTATGTCTTAAGCAAGCGTCTAGGACAATGTACCTTAAATTCGATGATATAATTAAGAACTTCGGATTTAAGGAGAATGAAGTGGATAATTGTGTCTATATGAAGTATAAGGGGGTAAGTTTATAATCTATACTCTATGTGGACGATTTCTATTAGCAAGCAGCGATAAACAGTTGTCTGCATGAGACTAAGACATTCTTGTCCTCTAAGTTCACATGAAAGATCTTGGTTGAAGCCTCTTATGTTTTGGACATTGAAGATACACCGAGATAGGTCTAGAGGGAGTATTAGGGCTATCTCAAGTCATACATTGACAAAGTACTTGAAAGATACAACATGAGTAAGTGCCTCTGTCACGCCTGCTCCAATTGTTAAGGGCCGATTAAGTTTGGTTTATTCCAAAGCCCACGGAATCAATTAGAGAAAGATCAGATGAGGTTGATTCCGTATGCTTCAGCTGTCGGAAGCTTAATGTATGCACAAGTCTGTACGCGATCGGACTTAGCTTTTGTGGCCGGAATGCTTGGCAGGTACCAGTCTAACCCAGGTCTAGACCACTGGAAGGCTGTTAAGAAAGTATTGCGTTACTTGCAAGGCACTAAGCATTACATGCTAACTTATAGAAAGTCTGATAACCTTGAAGTTATTGGTTATTCAGATGCTGATTTTGCAGGGTGTGTTGACACTAAGAAATCTACATCAGGATATGTCTTCACCCTTGCAGGAGGAGCCATTTCATGGAAAAGCTCCAAACAATCTCTCACTGCAGCGTCGATGATGCAGTCTGAGTTTATAGCATATTATGAGGCAACCAGGCAGGCTGTATGGCTTAAAGGTTTTATTCCGGGACTAAGAGTGGTAGACAGCATTTCTAAACCACTCACTATATACTGCGACAATAAAAGCCGCAGTGTTCTATTCAAGTAACAACAATCAAGTTGGTGCTGCCAAACACATTGACATAAAGTATTTCGTCGTGAAAGATATAATCCAGGATCAAACAATTAAAGTTGAGCACATAAGCACTAAGTTAATGCTCGTGGATCCGCTCACTAAAGGTCTACCACCCAATTTATTTAATGAGCATGTTACCAGCATGGGATTAGTAGGTTGCCTATAAGTGTGATTCTGGAATAGGGGCATAAGAATCAATCAACACCCTATAAGAGTAAGTTGTTTCCTGTCAAGGTAATTTGGTGACTATAGATACTGTTGTCGTAGTGGTATTTCATTGACCGCTGCGACACATTATTTTGGTTCGCTATATTACTTAGACTGGACTCGTTATCCTTAAGATCAAGTGGGAGAATGTTGGTTGATCTAAATGGCCACTAAGCCATTGTGAGGCGTGTGGGCTTGGCCCACCCACTCCCACACGTCGCTAATGATCGTGGAGCGTATTCTACGCATGCGCACATCGATCGGTAGCGCCGTTTTTCCGCTAACGGAATTGCCCCCGATCTCCTCCAGCGCAATATTAAAAGGGCTACGCAACGTGAATGTGGTGACGATCATCTCACGCTATGCAAACCCCGAAAACCCTAAGCCGATCCTAAGCACGCTGGAAGGAGACCGAAGTCGATCTCCTGCTCAATCGCTGGTCAATGCAAGTGGCGGCCGGAAGGGTGACGCCATCTACACCTTGGACGGTTTTCTATTGCATCGGCGTCAACTTCAACTATGGCAAAACCTGAGCGATGGGCATCTGGCCGATCTGGCTTTTCAGGGACTCTTGGCGCCAATCAAAGAGAGGTTTCATCTCAAGAGTTCAAATCCTTTCGCACCTGATACAGAAGGTATCGCTCATGAAAGCCGATTTCAAAGAGGCGAAAAAAGGACAAATACCAGAGGAGGTTGCTCAGTTCAGGCTATTCATCAGCTCAGATAATGAGAATCCGATGCTGAGGTGATGGCGGATGGGCCAGAACAAGAAGTCGTATCGTGCCCGTGGTCAAAGATATCGGCAAAGAGAACTGTATGATTTCGATGTAAGCAAAGCCGATAAGATCTTGACTTGTTGTTACAGGAAAAGCAAATACAATTGCCGCCAACCACGTGATTCCATCAGCCGAAGAAACTTAAAGAAGAAGAAATATGCAAGTGGCACAATCGATTATCGCACCATACTAACGAGTGCAAGGTTTTCGGCAACAAATTCAGTTGGCTGTTGAGCAAGACGAATCAAGTTTGAAGACAAAAAGCCAAATGAAGATAGATGGGCACCGTTCCCCGTAAACATGGGCTATGCGGGTCATCATTAAGGGATCAAGCCGATGGAGCAAGACATCAAAGGTACAAGTCAAGGATTACTTCATCGGGACATGATAGAAAAATACTCAAGATATGAAGAACAGAAGGTGAACCAGAACGATATAATCCGCATTGGATTGCCCGTTTTTCGTTTCTGCTGGGATCAAGGAATGAGGCTGCCATCGGCTAGAATTGCCCCGAGGCGTGTAGCCCGTGCAATGGATCGCCATGACAGCAGCAAAGCGTTTCACAAGATCGGCCGTTTGGGAAAAAGAAGCATCAGTTCATAGCCGACTAGGCCGGTCCGTGAAGAGTTTTTTTGAAGAGATGAAGAAGAAGCACATGAGAAACAGGTCCAGAATCCTCAGTGGATGTCCGAGCGGCATATTCACGAAGAATCAGAAAGAAGGGCACAACGGTTACGACACCGAGAGCAAAAAGAAGAACAGTGCCAAGATCAAGAGGAAGCCGATCATCGTCCTCAAGAGGACCAAAACAAGTCTGGCAAGTAAAGAGGAAGACGGATTGAAGACGAATCGGCTCCAGTGAACATGTTTTCTTTCTGCCCAGAGAATAACAGAGCGTTCTCCTCAACGAGGAGCGGGGAGAGGAAGTTTTCGCTCAGCTGACACTGCGGCCTGACCAAGCTACATTTGATAAACCCGAGGAGTCAGAGCATCGGCACCTGAAGCATATACATCAAGGCTACGTAAACGGGAAGCCGATGACAAAGATGCTGGTGGTGATGGAAGCAGCGGTAATCTTATGCCTCAAGCCACATTCCGAAAATTGGGAAGACTGCTGAAGATTTGATCAGACAAATAGGTTAAAAGACTTCGGTGGGAATTCAGCAGAAAGCGAAAGGCGTAAAACGTGGAGCTGACATTAGGAATAAGACATTACCCACCACGTTTTTTGTCATTGACGGAAAGGGTCAGATAGTTTATCCTCGGCAGGGACTGGATTCACGCGAACTGTTGCGTTGCCTTCACAATGCCATCAATGTCTAATACAGTGGCAGGAGATCAAGCAAGGTGGTGCTAGTAGATCGGTCGACCAATATTGCCATGACCGATCTACCAGTCTGCGGAACCGATGGTGTTGACTGCCTATCCGGAGAATTTGGAAGGAGATACCTCAAGGTTACTAGCCAGGGATACAGCCGATCTAGCAAGTCGGCCGAAGTTACTCTGATGGATCTATTGAAGACTTCGAAGGGAAACTGGGCGAGGATTTACGTCGGCTAATGATTTGAAGAGATCGATTTATTGACCAGGAGATAGGCCAAGGCCGACGTACATAAGCAAAAATTAGGTCCTGAGCTACGAGAGAATGATAGTACTGCTGAGGAACATTGGGATTGTTTTGCCTGGGAGTACCATGAGATGCCAGATTGAGCCGAACGATTTGAACATCGGCTGCCTATTAAACCAGGGTATCGCCATTCAAGCAGGCCCAAGAAGGTTCAAGGGCAGAATTATATGAGCCGATCAAGGCGGAGATCACAAGGTTATATGATGCCAAATTCATAAGACCATGCCGATACGCTGAGTGGGTTTCTAATATCGTCCCGGGGAGAAAGAAAAATGGGAAATTGAGAATATGTATTGATTTCCGGGATCTAAATAAAGCTACCCCTAAGGATGAATACCCAATGCCGATTAGCGATCTGCTGGTGGATGCAGCCTCAGGTCATAAGAATTATCAGCTTCATGGACGGCAATGCAGGATACAACAGATTTTTATGGCCGAAAGGATATACACAAGACTGCGTTTCGATGTCCTGGAGCTATCGGCTTGATGAGTGGGTAGTAATGACGTTTGGGTTAAGAAGTGCCGGTGCGACTTATCAGAGAGCGATGAATTATATATTTCATGATCTCATCGTTTGTTGGTGGAAATCTTACATTGATGATGTGGTGGTTTAAGTCTAAAAGTGGGGAAAGCCATATAGCCGATTACGAAGAGTGCTGGAGAGGGCCAAGAGCATACGGACTGAGAATGAATCCCAATAAGTGCGCTTTTGTGTATCGGCTGGGCAATTTGGTTTTATGGTTCATGACGAGGGATTGAAGTTAGTCAGCGAAGATCAGAGCCATTAAGATTACAGAGCCACCAAGCAATAAAGACAGAGTTGCAATCGTTGATCGGCAAGATTAATTTTGTGAGAAGAGTTATATCAAATTTATCAGGAAGATTGAGTCTTTCACACCGTTATTAAAGTTTGAGGCCGATCAAGAATTTGTGTGGGGCGGCAGCGCAGCAGAAGGCGTTCGACGAGATCAAGAATTATCTTAGTTCCCCACCTGTTTTGGATTCCACCGCAGAAAGAGTGCCGTTCAGGTTATACTGTCTGGCCGATGAGAAGTCCATCGCTCTGTTTTGATCCAAGAATTTGAAGCCAAAAGAGCGAGTGTGTTCTATCTAAGTAGGAACTTCTGGATGCTGAGACGAATATCCTGCGGTGGAGAAGTTATGCTTGTGTTTATATTTCTCGTGTACAAATAAGGCATTACATCCTATCGGCTGAGTGTACAGTAGTTGCCAGGCCGATGTGGTCAAATATATGTGTCGGCTCCAGTCTTTGAAAGGCAGTTGGGCAAGTGGATTTTGCCTTGACAGAGTTGACTTGAGGATGAATCGGCTTAGGCGATTTTTAAGACACAGCAGTGCCGATTTTATTGTACAGCACAGAGGTCTCACGAAGATTATGCGAGCCAATCCCATGGACTTTATTTTTTTGACGGATCGGTTTGCAAGCACGGATCTGGTATCGGTTTATTATGTATCGCCTCGGGGCAAGTTTTGAGTTTGCTTTT
This sequence comes from Oryza meyeriana var. granulata, assembly GCA_003991445.1. NCBI lineage: Eukaryota > Viridiplantae > Streptophyta > Magnoliopsida > Poales > Poaceae > Oryza > Oryza meyeriana. Next base: position 251,142 of record RYFJ01000625.1, on the reverse strand, counting down.
ACGATTAAGCCTTATCGGACTAATAATCAAGCAAAGTACGAGGCGGTTGCTGAAAGGACTTCGACTCTTGAGGAAATAGGAGCCGATATTGTAGAGGTATTGGTGATTCTTGTTAGTGATCAAGCAGTTATCTGGAGAATATGAGTGCAAAGATGATGTTTGACGCATATTATGAAGAATGTATGGATTTATTGAAAGATTTCAAGATGTGTCAATAGTCATATTCCCAGGAGCAGAATTTAGAAGCCACTTATCTTGCACAAATTGCTTCAAATATCGGCTGGAATAGGCAAGTTGAGGTGAGATAAGCCCATATTGACGTCCAGAACAAGGCCGATGACTGGAGACGAGTTACGTTGATTATTTACAGAATCCATCACAATCAATTTCCAGAAAAGTTCGGGTATAAAGCGACTAAGTATGTGCACTACTTGATGGGAGTGTATTATCGAACGTTTGAGGGGAGTTCTGCCTTAGATGCCTGGATTTGAAGAAGCCAAATTGGTATGTGCTGAAGTGCATGAAGGCATCTGTGGGAGCTCATCAACCTCGAATAAAGATGAAAGTGGCTGTTAGAGAAGAGTTAGGGATTTTTGGCCGACAATGCTGGAAGATGCTTAGGTATTATAAAGAGGTCAAGATTGGAGAAGTTTGGAATAGACAGCGCACCAGCATCGGCATGAATCCATTATCAAACCGTGCCGTTCAAGGTGGGAATGATATGATCGGCCATTGTTCCTCCAAATCAAGTAGACATAAGTTATATTCGGCGACAATATTTTACCAAAGGGGTGGAAGCGATTCCTTTTAGAAAGTTACTCCAAGGACGGTCGAGTTTGTAAAGGAGCTATTATTATCGTTTGGGATTCCTCAGACGGATAACTACTACTCGATCAGGCGTCCATCTTGTGTCTGATGAGTTTCAAACAATTTGCTGCCAGTATGGATCAACTATTAAAATCGTCGCCTAATTACGCTCAGGCCAAGACAAGCAGAAGCTCTAACAAAGCAGGATCAATAATTAAGCGGAAAATGGGACAGCCCCACGCGATGCAACTACATAGTGATTCACATGCCTATCGGATGCATACACGAATCTACTCGGGTGCCGCCGTATCAGTGGTGTATGGACATGAATCGCGAGTTTACCATGAGACTAACATCGCTCCTAGGAGAATTTCTTGGCAGAATCAGTTGATAGCGCGATGATTATAAATTTGATGACAGATGGAACTGAGATTGCTCAGAATCGGTTAAGAGCGTTGAAGGACAAGGAAAATAAGGCGTAGGCAGCTGCGGCATATACACAAAAAGTGGTGAATAATCGTTTTGCCGAGGAGATCTTGTGGCAAGTTGATTGCCGATCGGGTCCAGAGAAATAAGTCGGGAAGTGGCGCCTACATGAGGACCCATAATCGATTAATCTTGTTGCCTGGTAAGCTATATAGAAAGATCTCAATGGATAGAATTTCAAACCTAACGGAAATACCTCAAGGATACTACCCATCGTGGATTGGTTTAAATCGGTTAAGTATGACGCATTTCTAAGTGATCGGAAACCAGTGTTCTTTTACAATCCCTAAATACAGCCGATATCAGTGATATCACCTAGATTCAAACAAGCAAAATATTACCAAGGTTGAAAGAGATAAGAGCAGAGCCGATCAATAGTGACCAGCAGAAAGAATGTCGGCATGTCCAAAGTCGTCATAAAAGTAAGATTACAAGAATTTTGGATCACTTCAATGCGCGCACGGCATCTGATCCAATCTCATTGATAGCCGCGACTCGAGCTCATCGAGGCCCGGGATGCCTTCAGGTTCTTGCGCCGATGATGACTTGACTACTTATCGCCTGCAACCTGCCTCTGGTCCGGACAGCTCGGTAGCCGATTATGGGTTCTGTTGCTTGAGTTTAAACTTTATCAAGTGTCTGCCAGCAAATCGGGCCTCCTTTTCTTCAGCTGTCTAAACTAGCGTGAGCTCATTCGGACAGCGGCCCATATCATCAAGCTTTCGTTCTCTGCTTGGCAAATGCCGATCGGCTTGAGGCTTCGGTGGTCTTCTGTTTGGCAGCCGATCGGTATCGCTGTCTGAGTTGATGATTTGAATCTGGATTCCAAGATATGCGCAGGTCAATGCATCAAACAAGTCTTCGGGCAGTTGTTCAAATCTGCAATCTTGCCCGGATGGCCCACAGTCTTCTACCATGCGTGTCGATCGATTTTCCGCCGGCTATGACTGCTCTTAAGTACCGCGACGTCGCTGGAAACGGTTTGGAGGCCCACTCTTGGTCGTTATCTTCTCTACCTCCAGATATTGACAGTCAAAAGGGAAACAGTCGGCCAAGATTGCAAGGTTGACATCGGTGAACGTATCAATAAAAGATTAGAAGCAAAATTTGAGCATAAAAAGGTACCTGAGAAGACATCACGCAGCTTGAGGACATCGCTTCGGGAGGAGGAATGGGCTGTCTTCAGGGCCATCAGCCGATAATAGGCAGATCATAGCAACCAGAGGACTAGCTGCTGAAGCGGAGCAGCGGAGAATCATCGCTCACTGAGGGACGGCAGAGGGATGTGAGTTCTGAGCCGCTGATTCCAAGCTGAAAAAGATTGGTCAGATAAAATAAGAATGGAATGATAAAAATAATAATTGGCGCAACCTGAGGAGAAGAGCCGATTGTTGGGAGAAGATGTATCTTGCACACATCGGCATCGTCTGCTATTTTTTAGAGGACATGCGCTAACTTCACTTTGGCCCACGCGAGGCCCTGAGAAACCGATAGAGGAGTATCACGCCCTATTTGCGTGCCATGTAGTTGATACTGGATCACCAACCGGGTTGCTTGTCTTCGGTCGATGCTGGCGGCCTGCAAATTAGAGTGAGAGTGGTGAAGAAGCATTAAGAACTGCAGTGTTACCTCGTTTCGGATTCAACATAGCCGTTCCAGACGGACCGTAACAGCGGGCCTAAGCCAGAACGTGTCTTCCATTCACCACCATCGCGAACCCAAGCTTTTTTCAGTTGCAATGAACACCTCGGTGCGCGCAGCCAGAGGTCTGGCAAAAACCGCAGCCATCATAGTTTCCAGGGCGCTGCTACCTGGCCCCGGACTATGGTGTGTCGATGAGAATAGCCATCGGGAGCATACCAGGCCAAATGCGAGCCACTATGATGATAAACTCATACGATGCTGAGTCGGCCAGAGAAAAAGCCGGCAGCAACAAGGACTGGTAGCCGAATAGGAATAGGCTTAGACTTATCAATCATCAGAGCTTGATGGATTCAAAGTAGAGCATCTCGAATGATGATGGTCATTACGCCCAAACCAAAAAGAGTGGCCATCCCTGTAAGCCGTAAAAACCCCTTGAACCACTGACTAAACTTCAACGGGTATCTTTGCCGCCGACAAGGGCCGATGCCAGCTTCGCCCATAGAGATGCAGCCGTAAACAGGGTCTTATTATCTTCTGGGTGATCGGCGGGAAGGATTGCTTGAGGAGAGAGGTTTCTGGGGATAGCCTAGAGGTATAAATATTGGCCAGAGCTGAACAAACCACCGAGGACCCCGAATGTGGCCGACGGGCTGGCCAAGCCGATAGCTTAGTTGCCAACCTAGTGAAGGTAGCTAGTACGGTGGCGCCAGGGAGATAGTGCCCCAACGGAATTTGTTTCCTAAATCGGCCAACACTTCTGCCAGCATGTCGATATTGGTTTCGTCGGGCGAGGGTGTGCACCAACCAAAGAACGAATCGTTTCCAACCACAAGTTCAGAAAAAAGCGACACTGCTCCCATCATCCAACCGGTCTAGTTCCTTTGTGTGGAGAGATATATACCTGACCACTGCCGATGTTTTTTGTTTGAAGCCGTGAGCAGGCTTGAACCGGAGTTGAAGGGGATTTGATGTAGCGTGTCGTATCTAGCAGGTGAGTCATGCGTCACGTCCAGCAAAGTGGGGGGTCATCGGCCCATGCCCGAACATGAAAGCATTGAGAGCATCAGACCATAGTATAAGGCCGATGCAAGTTATGGACCGATTCCTTTCCATATAGCCAGGGAGGAGATTGATGCAGGGCCGATGTGAGATTCTTCCCAATAGGCCTCTTTGCAGCCGATACCCTGATACCAATCTCTCCACCCGGACAGCTTACCATCGCCATTTATCTGAAGCTGTTGGTCCAGTTCACTGACAACATAGCGAGTCTTTGAAGAACACGTTGGGTTTCGCCACCGATGAAATCGGTGGGATCTTCGCTGCCCAGGTGGGGGCCATGATAGAAAAAGCTGGTAATCAGTGGCCGGAATTCAAATCTGGGCTCTAAGATGCTACAGTAAACAAGAACATGACGAAGAAGCAGATGAAAAACGGAAGCAATCGGGTCGAATAGTTGCAGATTGGGGGAAATAATCGGAGTGAGGAAGATTACCTCAGGACTGCATGATGCCGATGCCATCGCGATAGGAGAAGTTTGCAGGGATCGGACGGCGCGAGCCAAAAGGTTGAATGAATCGTCTGGCCTCCGCTAGAGCTTTGGGGATTTGAAGATGAAGTGGTGTGCTCGGTGATGTGGTGAAAGCAAAAAAAGGCGAGGAGACGAAGCGTTTATAGAAGCTGTGACACTGAGCGGGAATCGAGGCCTTATGCACTGTTTCAAACATTTTTGGCAAAGAGCTATCTGGGCCGCCGTCGGTATATTGGGAGGAATCTGGAGCCCAGAATAGAAGAATTTCGAAGCCCTATTGTAGAACCTGAAATTGGGGGGCTGTGTTAACGCCAAAAGTTTGGTAAGGCCCTGTATTAGATTCGGTCAAATAAAAATGCAAGTCACGACTGACGGAGAAGAGACTGGATAATTCGGAATGGAGCATGAGACCGTTATTGGCAATTATTACTACATTAATTAGGCAGTTATTATCGTTATCGTCTGACCTCGTGTCGGGGTCAGGATTAGTTAGTCGTTTCTATTATAGATAGGAAACTTGTATACCGTGTCCTATAAGGATCATGTAACTCGGGTATATATACGATGCCCGGGGACCTTGTAAACATCAACCACACGAATCATGACAAAATTCGGCGCATCGCCACCCTTGGCGACGGGATCTGCTTCTCGAGCCGGGCGGCACGTTTAGGTCCGAACTCCTGCGAGAGGTAAGTCTCGTCACCCCGGTCTACCATGGGTGCTAGGACTTCCTCGGTAGTCCGATATTCTAGTCGGTTTAGTGTAGTCGGCTACCACAATATTTACTTTATCTATGCTCATCAGTTCAAGTTGACCGTGATAGATTGATTAGTATATCACATACGCGTGCTATAGAATCGTATTCGGCTTATCGGGAGCGATTTATATCGGTTCGTGCCTTTGCATCTGCGTTGGGTACCGACTATGAACCGCTAGTAATAAGTTGATCCTGCTTTAGCCGATGCGTTGTGTGCAGGCGTTTTTATGTGGATGTTATAGCCGGTAAGTTATTTTCCATCAACGGCGTCGCATCATATTCTATCGGCCTATTGAGGGCATCGTTATCATTGTTGTCTGTCTGCAACGGTTGGTGTCCGATTACGTAGAACCACGATAAATAAAGCTTTACTTTTGATGAGAGCCGGATGGTGTTCTTGTCGATGTCTTATCGGATGCCTTAGCCGATAATTATCTGTTTAAAGCGGACGTAACATTTAATCATTGTCTTTATTCTATACGTCGCTCTGTTCAGTACCGGCTAGCTTATCAATTATTTATCATTTATGTTATTGGCATACTTTATTAGTATGTGATTCTTGCCTGTTATTATTGTTACATCGGCTAAGGACTAGCGATGGGTTTATTCTACCGATCCAAGTACAAGTACAAGCAGTTCCCGGGCACGACCCCAGGTGAGGGCCCGGGCATGAGCTTGGTAAGACCGTGAAGTGTATGGGCCCGGACAGTGGACGAAGATCACCGGGAGCCGATATAAGCCAAGGCCCGGGCACAGGCATATCTACATGCAACACCTAGTAACACTAGACTATGATCGGCTAGGATTTATTTGATTTATTTATGCATTATACTGCTTATTTTATCAAGTTTATAGCCGGTTTTTGAGTATCCCTTCGATGATCGGCTTAGCACGATATTTGTTTATTATTACTTATTACTCTGCCGTCATCGGCCTTAAGCGCATGTATAAGTGCTACAGTGCGCATCGGCCATCGGCTGATGAAACGAGTCTAGATCGGCTTCAGCCGATGGCTCATTGATCTAACATTTCCTCCTTGTCAATTACAGGGTTAAATTGACTGGCACGCCTACGAACCTCAAGACTTTAGGACCTGCACTGGAGTGAAGCAAATCTCCCAGGCCTTCGCGTGTCACCCAGACGCCGGACGGCCCCCAGCGGGTTTTCGGCGTCAACACATACTGGCAGCAAACTGTTGAAACTCATCGGACACGAAAATAGATCCCTGATCGGTAGTTATCGTTTGAGGAATTCCAAACCGATAAATTATGTGTTCCTTTACAAACTCGATCACTTCTTTGGACGTAACTTTCTTCAGAGGAATCGCTTCTACCCACTTTGTAAAATAATCTGTCACTGCCAATATGAATTTATGTCCCTTACTCGATGGTGGATAAACTTGGCCGATCATGTCAATTCCCCATCCTCTGAATGGCCACGGTTTGATGATAGGATTCATAGCTGACTCGTTGTATATTTCCAAATTTCGTGAAAATCTTGGCACCCTTTATAATACTTGAAGCAATCCTCCAACATTGTCGCCCAAAAATACCCTACTCTTCTTAATATCCACTTCATCTTATGAGCCGATTGATGAGTTCGACAAACGCCTTCATGCACCTCGCACATCACCACTTTGGCTTCTTCCAAATTTAGGCACCTCAGCAGAACTCCCTCAAAAGTCCGATAATATAATTCCCCATCAAGCAGCACATATTTAGTAGCTTTATACCGAAGTTTCCTAGAAACCGATTGCGACGGATTTTGCAGATAACCAATTATTTCCTATCTCCAATCATCGGCTTTATCCTGAATATCATTATCGGCTACTTCAACTTCAACCTGTTTATTCAACCGATAACCCGAAGCAACTTGCGCAAGATCATTGGCTTCTAAATTTCTGTTCTCTAGGATATGATCCATTGATACCATCTTGAAATCCTTCAATAAATCTATACACTCCTCATAATACGACCTCAAAACATCATCCCTGCACTCATATTCCCCAGACAAAACTGGCTTGATCACCAACAAAGAATCGCACCAACAATCTCTATGATATCGGCTCCGATCTCCTTTAAAAGTTGAAGTCCTTTTAATACCGCCTCGTATTCCGCTTGATTAGTAGTCTGATAAGGTTTAATGTAAAAGCAAACTCAAAACTGCCCCCGAGGTGATACAATGACTAAGCGATACCAGATCCATGCTTTGCACACTGATCCATCAAAAAACAAAGTCATGGGATCGGCTCCACATTAATTCTCACAATCCCCTCTGTGCTACACAATGAAATCAGCCACCGCTGTCCCTGATCGCTTTAGCCATTCATATCTCAAGTCAAACTCAGTCAAGGCAAAGATCCATTTACCAACTCGTCCTTTTAAAACTGGAGCCGGACAACATGTATTTTACCACATCGGGCCTTGCAAAACCACCGTGCACTCAGCCGATAGGATATAATGCCTTAACTTTGTGCATGAGAAATATAGACAAAGGCATAATTTCTCCGCCGCAGGATATCTAGTTTCAGCATCCAAAAGTCTTTTGCTTAAATAGAACACGACTCGCTCCTTTCCTTCAAACTCGTGAATTAAAACAGACTCGATGGATTTCTCATCGGCCGATAAGTATAACTTGAATGGCGCTCCTTTCTGTGGCGGAATTAGAACAGGTGAGGAACTCAAATAACTCTTAATTCCATCAAATGCCTTCTGCTAATCTAGCCCCCACACAAACTCTTTGATCGGCTTTCAATTTTAACAACGGGGTAAAAGATTCAATTCTCCCGGACAAATTTGATATGAATCTCCTTACAAAATTAATCTTGCCGATCAATGACTGTAACTCTGTCTGTTGCTTGTGGCTTTGTGGTCTTGATGGCTCTGATGCTCCATTGACTAACTTCAATTCCTCGCTCATTGAACCATAAACTAAAACTGCCCAGCCGATACACCAAAGCGCATTTATTGGGATTCATCCTTAGTCTGTATCTCTTGGCCCTTTCCAGCACTTTCCGCAAATCGGCTATATGGCTTTCATCACTCTTGGATTTAACCACCACATCGTCGATGTAAATTTCCACTAGCAAGCCGATTGAGATCATGAAATATATAATTCATCGCCCTCTGATAAGTGCACCGGCACTTTTTAACCCAAACGTCATTACTACCCACTCATATAAGCCGATAGCTCCAGGACATCGAAACGTAGTCTTATGTATATCTTCTTCAGCCATAAAAATCTGATTGTATCCTGCATTGCTGTCCATGAAGCTAATAATCTTGTGACCTGATGCTGCATCCACCAACAAATCTGCTATCGGCATCGAGTACTCATCCTTGGGGGTAGCCTTATTCAAATCCCGGAAATCAATACATATCCTCAATTTTCCATTCTTCTTTTCCACCGGGACGATATTAGAAACCCACTCAGCATATCGGCACGGCCTTATAAACTTTGCATCATATAACCTTGTAATCTCTGCTTTGATTAGCTCATATAATTCTACCTTAATTCTCCTTGGAGCCTGTTTGAACGGCCGATATCCTGGTTTAGGGTAGCCGATGTTCAACAATTGATCGGCTTAATCCTGGCATTCATGGATACTCCCAAGCAAAACAATCCCGATACTCCTTTAAAAGTGTTATCAACTCTTCTCGAAGTTCAGGGCATAACCTTTTGCTTATGTACATCGGCCTTGGCTTATCTCCTGGTCCTATGTCGATCTCCTCTAAGTCATCGGCCGACGTAAACCCTTGTCCCAGTTTACCCTCGAAATCTTCAAAGGAGCCCATCAGAGTAACAACTCGGAAGAGCCGACCGGGGCTTGCTGAATCGGCTGTATCCCTTGGCTGTAACCTTAAAGATAATCCCCTTCCCATGTTTTTCCGGACAAGCAATCAACACCATCGGCTTCCCAGACCGGCAAATCGGTCATTGCAATGTTGGTTGACCGATCTGCTAGGACTACCTCGACTTGATCTCCTTCCCACTGTATCAAACATTGATGCATCGTCGAAGGCACACAACAGTTCGCGTGAATCCAATCCCTGCCAAGAAGCAGACTATATGACCCTTTTCCATCGATAACGAAAACGTGGTAGGTAATGTCTTGTTTCCCACTGTCAACTCCACGTTTAACACGCCTCTCGCCTCTGATGAATTCCCACCGAAGTCTTTTAACACCATATTCGTCTTGATCAAATCTTCGGCAGTTTTCCCCAATTTTCGAAATGTAGCATGAGGTATTAGATTAACAGCTGCTCCCCCATCAACTAGCATCTTCGTCATCGGCTTCCCATTCACATAGCCCTTGATATATAATGGCTTTAAGTGCCGATGCTCTGATTCCTCAGGTTTATCAAATATAGCCTGATCGGGTTGTAACGTTAGCTGAGTGAAAACTTCTTCATTGCCGTCCTCGTCCGATGAGAGTGCCTTGTATTCTCGAGGCAAAAAGAAAACCATATTTACTGGAGCCGATGGATCGACTTCATCATCCTTCCTCTTCACACGCCATACTCGTTTAGTTCTCTTGTGACGATGATCGGCTTCTTCCTGATCTTGCCTCTGTTCTTCCTGTTGCTCTCGGTGTCATAACCGTTGTGCCCTTCGCTTCTGATTCTTTGTGAATATTCCGCTAGGACACCACTGAGGATTTTGGACTTGTTTTTCATGTACTTCCTCTTTATTTTCTTCAAAGAATTCTTCGTGGACTGGCCCTAATCGGCTATGTACCGATGCTCGTCTCCTAGGTGGCTGATCCTGCGAAAAACTTTCCTGCCGATCCCGCTGAAACCTCAGATTATCGCACTCAGGGCAATCTTCAATTGATGGCAATCTCATCCCTTGATCCCAGCAGAATCGGAAGAACGGACAATCCCAATATGGATTATATCTTTCCCTGTCTGGCTCAATCTACTGCTCTTCGTACTTTGAATATTTTTCTATCATGCCCGATGAAGTAATCCTTGATTTTCTATGATCCACATGCCTTCCTTCATCGGCTTGAGTCCTTGACGACGATCCCGCATAAACCATATTCATGGGAAACGGGTGTCCATCAATCTTCATCGGCTTCTTGTCTTCAAACTTGATTCTTCCTTGCTCAACAACCGATTGAATTTGTTGCCGAAAAACTTTGCACTCGTTGGTGTGATGTGATATCATATTGTGCCACTTGCAATATCTCTTCTTCTTCAGTTCTTCAGCCGATGGAATTACGTGGTTTGGCGGAAGTTGTATTGTTTCTCTTGTAGCAGCAGGTCAAAGATTTTATCGGCTTTATTGATGTCAAAGTCATATCGCTCCTCTTTGCCGATATCCTTGACCCACAGGCATGATACTGATTTTTTGTTCCTAGCCCACTCCGCCAATCCGACTTCAGCATCGGATCCCTCATCGTCTGAGTTCGATGAATAAACTTGTACCTGAGCAACCCTTCTCTGATATTTATCTTTTTTCACCTCTTGAAATCGGCTTTCATGAGCCGATACCTTCTGTACCAGGTGCGCCAGGGACTCGAACTCCTGTGATGAAAACCTCTCTTTGATTGGCGCCAAGAGACCCTGAAAAGCTAAATCGGCTAGATGTCCGTCACTTAGATTCAAGCTATAACATCGGTTTCTAATGTCCCGAAACCTCTGGATATATTCCGGCACCGTTTCATCTGGTCTCTGCCTAACCGATGTTAGATCTGTCAGTCTCATCTCATGGATTCCAGCAAAGAAGTATTTGTGAAACTATTTTTCTAGATTGGCCCATCCCCGAATTGAATTCGGTGGTAATGAAGAGAACCATGTAAAAGCCGATCCACATAGCGACAAGGGGAAAAACCTAACTCTCAGAGCCTCTTCAGCCGATGCCTCTCCGCACTGTGCCAGGAATCGGCTAATGTGCTCTACTGTAGATGTGTTGTCTTGCCCTAAGAACTTAGAGAAATCCGGGACTCTGTATCGGTGTGGTAATGGGACTCTGTCGAACCACTCGGGATATGGATGCCGATACATAAATGTTTACTCCTTTGGCTTGATCCCAAACTGCTCTCTCACTATCTCTGCAACCCTTGCCGACAAATCTTCTTCCCTTGGATTATCCTGTTGATACTGTATCAGTGGAGTTGGCTGCCGATTCTATCTAGGATATTCTCTCTGGTAACTACCTGGATCGGCCCCACCTCCTGGATAATTTTGTTGATATCCCCCATAATAAGCAGATCGATGGTATCCAGCAGGAATATCCTGTTGCCCCCCAGCCTGGTTCTACGTAAACAGGTTTTCCGATATGTCTCTATATCCCATAAGTCAACCTGATTTGGCTCCGATTTGGATGGGAGATATGACATATCTCTGTCATCGAGATAGCGCGTCATTGAACAATTGATCATCCACTGATCTTCTCTCTCTGAAGGTTATGAAGAGTGTTCACCAGGATCCCGGATTGATTGATGAGCGCGTGATGTACTGCTTCATTCACCATCTCCTGTAAGGGTTTTACTGGTGGACTTTTAGGTGGTGTACAGCTCAATTCTCCAACCAGAACTAGTTTCGGAAATTGAGATTTTTGAATCGGCCCTTGTCACGTCATGCCGAAAGATTCCAAGCAAAGCTTCTGAAATTGGGCCATATTCTGTTCGACTTGCTGTTTTTGTTCTTTAGTTAGATCTTCCATAGTGACTGGAATCATGTTGTTTGTGCTGACCTCGTTTTCGGCCATGTTGAAAATATCAATTGAGACTGTCGAAACTTCGTGTGCCCACCAGGCGTGCCAAAAACGGTGTTGACGATGGCCGAAAACCACCGGGGGCCAATGATCTGGTTCGGCACCTAGAGACACGCGAAGGCCTGGGAGATTTGCCTTCATCCAGTGTAGGTCCTAAAATCTTGAGGGTTCGTAGGCCGTGCCAGTCAATTTGACCTGCAATTGACAAGGAGATAGAAAATATTAGATCAGTCAGATCAGGATGCTTGGGGCTGGAAGCCGATCTGGACTCGTCTCATCGGCCGATGGCCGATATAAACTTAGCACTTATACACCGACTGGAAGCCGATGATGGGATGAACAGTAACTAATAATGATAAGCAAATTCCAAACTAGCCGATCGCCGAAGGAATACTTGAAAATTGGCTATAAACTGATAAAATAAATAAGCAGAATGCGTAAATAAATAGATTGAATAAACTTCAGCCGATTGCAATAGTAATTGCTAGCGCCGGCCCAAAGGTGCTGCCCGCGCCCATGCCCGGGCCCTTGCCTGTGCCCATGCCCAGGTCCTTGCATGCTGTTCGTGTCCATGCCCGGGTCCTCGCCACAGGGAAAAACCGAGATGTGCAATTTCGTGCCGCCTCGACTTGGCAGCGATTTTTTAAACATGTTTATGACAAATCGGCAAGATATAAAGATAACTTATCGGCTAAACACTCTGATAAAACATCGCATAAAACCCGTCAGCTTATTAAGACTAAAGTTATTACCAACAGTCTAGTAGATCGGACCCAACCGTTGCAGCACAGACTGACGATGATAACAGGACCTCGATAGGTTGATAGATCTAATGCGATCGTGATGTAAAATATGATAACTTATCGGCTATACATCCCGATAAGACGGTTTGCGCATAAAAATATCAACCTAGCAGGAATGATTTATACTGGCAGTTTAGTAGGTCGGACCCAACCGATGCAGCACAAACTGATGATAAATCGCTCCCAGTAAGGCCGATAACGCATCTGCGCACGCGTGATGTTGTATACCTAATCGATCTATGAGATCAAACTAAACTGATGCAGCCATAGACAAAATAGATATATCTCGTGCTAAGCGTCACCGGAACTGACTAGAATATCAGACTTAACCGAGGAAGTCCTAGCCGATGCGGTGGCTGGGGTGACGAGACTTACCTCTCGGGCAGAGGCAACTTAACCGATGCAGTCCCCCAGCTTCGAGAAGCAAGAAGCCTGTCGAAGGGGTGGCGATGCGCCGAAATTGTTTTGATCTGATTGATGTCCATCTATTACAAAGCACCCGGGTATACGTATTTATACCTCGAGTTGATACGAGTCCTTACTGGACACAGTACAACGATTCCTAATTATAGAAGAACATTAACAGGACCGATCGGACCGAGATCAGGCTTCCTAAAGATAAAAAATTTACCTTGCCTAATTAATAATCAAGATAATTAACTACTATACTGTGGTCTTCACGGCTCTTTCCTGGACCCGGTTTCTTCTAAATTAACTTCCATTAATTAACCACAATTTCCTTCTTAACCAAATCTCATACAGAGCCATACCAAATTTTGGCGTTAACAGAGGCTTCTCCGCGCGATCGCCCCAAAGAACCCCACCTTGGTGACCCTCATCAGGGAGATGAAGAACTTCAAGAGACTCACCCCAAGCGACATTCTCTCGAGGATCATATCACATGAGCTACTCGAAGAGGAAGCTAAAGAAGTCAAACAACTTGCCAAGAGTGCCGCAATTGTCAAGAACAAGGAAGATGCTTTGAAGGCAAAGAAGGAGCAAGACTCAAGCGACTCTGAGAGTGAAGATGAAGACTTTGCTCTTGTGGTGAGGAAGTTCAAGCACTTCCTTCGTCGAGGCGGTTTCGGCAAGGACAAGAAGGAGGATGACAAAGGAAGGAGGCAATCCAAGCGGGCGTGCTACGAATGCAAGGAGTACGGCCATTTCATTGCCGATTGCCCCAAGCTCAAAAACAAGGGTGGCAAGTCCAAGGCGGTCAAGAAGAAGACCGGGCGTGCTCACATTGGAGAGGAGTGGTTCTCAAATGATGAGGACGACGACAAGGAAGAAAGCGATGAAGGAGGGGTTGCCACAATTGCTATCAAGTCATCGTCGGGCTTCGAGGAGCGTCTCTTTGACAACTTGAGCGACGACGATCACTATGACCCCACTTGCCTCATGGCACAAGGGCGAAAGGTAACCTCAACATCCAAATCTCCTCCAATTGATGATGATGATCTTAGTGATGATGAAAGTGAGGATGATATGGATGAGATGCTTAAGGGTTTTAGCAAACCGGCCATGTTACAATTGGCAAAGCTTATGAAGGCATTAGAGTGAAAAGAGAAGTCCCTCGAAAGGCAAGAGGACTTGCTCATCCTTGAGAAGGAGAGAAACCTTGCCCTAGAGGAGAACTTGGCTAAGGAGAAGGAGAGGGTTAAGGAATTGATCAAAGAGCTCTCTTTGGTCAATAACTCAATGGCTAATCTAGAAAGTGTGAATGAAACACTTCAAGGAAACCTTGTGAAATTGGACCAAAATCACAAGGCTCTTGAAGTACAATTTGATACTCTTTGGAATAGAGCCTCCACCTCCAATGAGGCCACCAAGATCTCCAATGCCTCCACAAGCAACGGTTGTGCAAAATGCTATAATTATGATTTGGATGCATATGCTACTAACCTTGAAGCTTTGGAGACGCTCAAAAAGGAGAATGAGCGGTTGGGTACCTTGGTGAAGTTTGAATGTTTGAAAACATTCCAATCCAAGGATGCCCTCTACAAAATCCTCACTACCCACTCTAACAAGAACGGCTATGGTCTTGGCTTCTCTCCCCATGAAAGTAGACCATCCAGAAGGACCATGGTCAATGGGAAGCAATGCCTCAAGTTTGTGAAAGAAGGAGGTTCGTCGCAAGCCAAGGAGGTAAAAAGTTCCTCGGCCAGTCTGGGGGCCGGAAGCTCCGACCATAGTGGCCGGGGGTTCCGAGCAAGCCTCTCGGCCATGCCGAGAAGGCCGGTCGGAGGTTCCGACCTGCTTTCTCAGGGAGACCGAGAGGTCTGGTAGGAAGCTCCAACCAAAATGGTAGGAGGTTCCGACCAGCCAAACCAGACAGACCGAGAAGACTGGTAGGAGGCTCCGACCCAAATGGTAGGAGGCTCCGACCAGAAAAACTGTACTATGAATCATATGAGATTACCAAGGATCACCGCGGTAAAGTGATTGCTCATTTCGTTGGTGATTACTATGAGGAGTACAGGGCCTATGTGTGGGTGCCCAAGGCGCTTGTAACTAATGTTAAAGGACCCAAACTTAGACAAGTTTGGGTACCTAAATCCCAAGCTTAATCCTTTTTGTAGGCATACTCCTCTGGTGGATCGAGTTGGGTTGTTGATAGCGGATGCACCAACCACATGACGGGAGAGAGGAGTATGTTCTCAACTCTTGACGAGAATGGAGGAGATCATGACAATATTGTCTTTGGAGATGATGGTAAGGGAAAGGTAATGGGACTAGGTAAAATTGCCATCTCCAACAATCTATCTCTCTCTAATGTTCTTCTCGTCAAGTCCTTAAGCTACAATCTATTACCGGTGTCTCAATTGTGCAAATTGGGCTATAATTGCTTGTTTACCGACAAGGATGTTACCGTCTTTAGAAGAGATGATAATTCCGTCGCATTCAAGGGAAGGTTGAAGGGGATCTTTATTTAGTGGACTTTGACCTAGATAAAGTGAACCCGGAGGCTTGCTTGATTGCAAAATCCTCAATGGGGTGGCTTTGGCATCGAAGGCTAGCCCATGCGGGGATGAGGAACTTATCGAATCTTCTAAAGGGGGAACACATCTTTGGGCTATCTAATGTCACATTTGAGAAAGACCGTGTGTGTAGCGCTTGTCAAGCCGGAAAGCAAGTTGGGAGCCCACACCCCGTGAAAAACATCATGACTACCTCAAGGCCATTGGAACTACTTCATATGGATCTCTTCGGTCCCATGGCCTACCTAAGCATTGGAGGTAACAAATATGGGCTCGTAATTGTTGATGATTTTCTCGCTTCACTTGAGTGTTCTTTTTGCAAGACAAGACTGAAACCCAAGGAATTTTCAAGAAATTCGCAAAGCGAGCCCAAAATGAGTTTGAGCTCAAGATAAAGAAAGTTAGGAGCGACAATGGGGGGGAGTTCAAGAATACTCAAGTGGAGGAATTCCTTGATGATGAGGGGATTAAGCACGAGTTCTCCGCTCCATATGATCCACCTCAAAATGGAGTGGTTGAGAGGAAGAACCGGTCTCTTGTCAGATGGCAAGGACTATGCTAGATGAATACAAGACCCCGGACATCTTTTGGGCGGAGGTAGTGAATACCGCATGTCACGCGTTTAATCGCCTCTACCTCCACAAACTTCTCAAAAAGACGGCATATGAACTCCTCACCAGTAACAAACCCAATGTCTCCTACTTTTATGTTTTTGGTTGCAAATGTTTTATATTGAGTAAGAGACCTCGCTCATCCAAGTTTGCTCCTAAAGTGGATGAAGGATTTCTACTCGGATATGAGTCAAATGCTCACGCCTATCGTGTTTTCAACAAAGTCTCCGGAATTGTTGAAACCACGAGAGATGTGACATTTGATGAAACTAACGGCTCCCAAGTGGAGCAAGTTGAGCTTGAGATGCTAGGTGAAGGAGTCACGGGACACGACATCAAGAAAATGGCAATTGGAGAAGTGAGGCCGCTAGAAGAGTCGGAGGAGCAAAGAGGGACTGAACAAGCTCCGTCCACTCAAGCGATGCCTCCAAGCACAAGAGTTGATCAAGAGAGAATCTAGCACAGCAGAGTGGATGGGATCGATGCTAGAGCAGTAGTGAGCCAAGAGACACCGTGCGAGCTCAAGTCCCCTCGGGGCACCATCCAAGAATTCACCACACCGTGCAAAGAGATCATCCCGTCAACAACATTCTTGGTGATATTGAAAAAGGGGTAACCACTCGCTCTCAAGTCGCTAACTTTTGTGAAAATTACTCTTTTGTCTCGTCTTTGGAGCCAATTAGGGTGGAGGACGCACTTGGTGATCCGGATTGGGTGATGGCCATGCAAGAAGAGTTGAACAACTTCACCTGCAATCAACTATGGTCATTAGTGGAGAGACCCAAGCAAAACGTCATCGGCACCAAATAGGTCTTCCGCAACAAGCAAGACGAAAATGGAGTCGTTACTCACAACAAAGCATGGTTAGTGGCTCAAGGGTTCACTCAAGTCGAGGGCCTCGACTTCGGTGAAACCTTTGCGCCGATTGCTCGCCTTGAGTCCATTTGAATTTTGTTAGCTTATGCCGCTAACCTTGATTTCAAGCTTTATCAAATGGACGCTAAGAGTGTGTTTCTCAATGGACCAATCTCCGAGTTGGTATATGTGGAGCAACCGCCCGGGTTTGAAGATCCCAAACATCCAAATTATGTCTACAAACTTCACAAGGCGCTCTACGGGCTCAAGCAAGCCCCTAGAGCTTGGTATGAATGTCTCCACGACTTTCTACAAAAAAATGGCTTTGAAATAGGCAAAGCCGATACTACTCTCTTCACTAAAAAATTCAAGAATGATTTATTTGTGTGCCAAATCTATGTCGATGTCATAATTTTTGGCTCTACTAATCCCTCTTTTAGTGAAGAGTTTAGCAAGATCATGACTAGGAGGTTCGAGATGTCGATGATGGGGGAGCTCACTTTCTTCCTTGGGCTTCAAGTCAAGCAACAAAAGGATGGAACCTTCATCTCGCAATCAAAGTATCTCAAGGATATTCTCAAGAAATTCGAGATGGAGGGAGCCAAGCCCATCAAGACTCCAATGCCAACAAATGGGCATCTCGACCTCGACGACAACGGCAAACCGGTGGATCAAAAGGTATATCGCTCCATAATTGGATCTCTTCTTTACCTTTGTGCATCTAGACCGGATATTATGCTTGTGCGCTCGCTTTCAAGCGGCGCCTAAGGAATGTCATCTTATTGCCGTAAAGAGAATTCTAAGATATTTGGTACACACTCCTAATTTCGGTCTTTGGTACCCTAAGGGTTGTGTTTTTGAGCTAATTGGATATTCCGACTCCGATTATGCCGGGTGTAAGGTTGATCGCAAGAGCACAACGGGGACTTGTCAATTCCTTGGACGGTCTCTAATTTCTTGGGCATCAACGAAGCAAAACTCCATTGCCCTATCCACTGCCGAGGCGGAGTACATAGTCGCCGGCTCATGTTGTGCTCAACTCCTTTGGATGAAACAAACTCTTCAAGACTATGGCTACAAAATGACCAAAATCCCACTCCTTTGTGATAATGAGAGCGCCATCAAAATAGCCAATAATCCCGTCCAACACTCAAGAACCAAACACATTGATATACGCCACCATTTCTTGAGAGACCACGAAGCCAAAGGAGATATCGCCATTACCCATGTGAGAACCGAACACCAACTAGCCGATATCTTCACCAAGCCCTTAGATGAGAAGAGGTTTTGCGAGCTTAGGAGTGAGCTCAATATCTTAGATTCTCGAAACATTGCATGACTAAGTGCTTGACTAATCAATAGTCAAGAATGAGTCAAAAGCATGTCAATCAAAGTGAGCCTCTATGTTTTTGAGGCCTCTTCTTGTGTAGAAAATGGTCTCAACACATGAAACGGAGCTCCAACATTCCACAACTCATTTTCTTAAAATATTGCGAAAATCCTTGTGTGCTAGTTTTTCATTGCGAAAATTTGGTTCTTTTCATTGTTGATCTTCATTTGTGACCAATGTTATGTACTTGTTGATTGCTGCTGGTCACATATGGGTCAACGGTAAATCATGTCCACCTCCTTTCGGCCAAAATACCTTGTTTTCCTTCCTTCCAAAAAAATTTGGTCAGAGGTCCCGGCCCTATGGCCGGAGTCTCTGACCCAACTTTCCAAATATATAAAAAAATCCGGCCGGAAGCTCTGGCTCCTGAGCCCGGAGGTTCCGGCCCACCTTCGGTTTTTACCCTCTGTGGGCGGCTGGGACTCTTCTCTCTCCTCATTTCATCTCCTCCTAGCCCTAACTTGTTCCCATTTCTCTTGTGGGTGATTTTCAACTCCAACCAACAAAAATCTTCAGGCATTCACGTTTCCCTCCTCCTTGGTGGTCGAAAACTCCGTCCCATCGACGTTTTTACGCTTCCTCATCTCAAGGTATTGATTTCGATCTCTTCTCCAAGGTTTTCATATTTTTGACCCGATCTCTCAATATGTGAACCGAGGACTAGTTCCCCTTGGTGGAAAACCTTCCTGCACACCCCTAGAACATCGATCTATAGTTTTGGATAAAATGCATTGGCTAGTTTTGAAGATCAAGTCGTAGCCTTGTGTTGGCCGAAGGTTCCGGTCCTCATGGCTAGAGGTTCGGACCAGCGCTCTCGGCCTAGCCGAGAGGGCTGGCCGGAGACTCCGGCCCCTGGGTCGGACACTCCGACTGACTATTACTGCTGGCCTTTGTAACCTTGGATCTTCCAATATATCCTTGACCTCAGTACATTCTTTGATTCCATGGTTGTATTTCAGTGTCAATGGCTCGAGAGAAGCGTCAAAAGGCAAGACAAGATGTCTCCACATCCGGTACCCAAAGTGATCAAGAGTCACCTCCTAGACGGGCTGACAAGGGAAAGGGACTGGCTCGAGCTAGCAGCAGCAGGAGGGCAGGCGGAGGCAAGCGGCCCGCTACTCAGCCTCCATCTACTAGACAGACTCGCAGCTCTGCCTTGGTTTTTCGGGATTCAGATGCACCACCACCACCGCCACCAAGGCGTGGTGGATCTCGCAGTGGTGGCACTCGCAGCTCTGGTAGTGGGACTGTCAATGACCCAATCCGAGTAATGAAGCACAAAGCTATCAGCACTACTCCATTTGGCCACATTGGCAGACAGCGCTTTGATTATCTACACGATGTGGCAAGAGGCGGCAGAGATAGGAAGCTGAACCCAAATACCCTACCTCAAGAGTTGGCAGATCCTCGCTTTGTCTCCGCCGTCCAGGTTGACTGGTACAACTCAGTCTTCATGAGTCGACCGAAGCCGGTTATGGAGATGAAATACATAGACTGGGAGTACATGCAGCGCCAGAAGGACAGGATCTTCAAGGATGTGATCAAGCTCTGCCTAGACAAGGATATTGGTGGTATCATGGGGTTGCAGTATGACTGGAGTGAGGAGGTAATCAGTCAATTTTATGTGACCGTATTCTTTGAGGAGAGCCCATAACATGAGTATCAGATGAGATGGCGCACTCAGGGTGTGGAGTATACAGTTACTATCTCTCAGTTCGCAGCCATCTCGGGATTGGACCCTGAGGATCTGAACCGGCCTAACATGCACAGTGAGAAGGCATTGCCCGTTCAGAGGACCTCGTTTCTCTATGCCGATAGGGCGCCTAAAAACTGCATGGGCACTACTAAGGGTCTTTTTCCCCCTTATAAGATTCTTCTGAACATGATTAGGGCCACTTTATCTCCCAAGGCTGGCGATGCCACAACTCTTCCCGCTCGCCACTACACATTGCTTGCATGGCTGAGGAGAAATTAGCCACCGGTCAGTGTGATGAAGTACATTTGGTTTGAGATCTTCAATATTGTGGTGGAGCCCAAAAGAGGATGCGCCTATGCTCCATATATTATGAATATGATAGAGGAAGTGTCAGGACTTGTGTTTGAGAAAGAGGTGAAGCACAAGGCTTACCGTCCACCAGCTCCGCCGGAAGTGAAGTTTCCTTCCGCCACTGTCTCTCGGTCCGGCCCCTCTTCTCAGTCTTCCGAGTCGCCTATCAGGAAGGCACTCAAGGCCATCTTCAACATCTGCACTAAGAACGCCATGAAGATCAAGAAGATGGAGCACCGGCAGAAGGAGATGTTGAGGGATGCCGGCAAGACAGTCTCAGATGATTCTTCAGACGAAGTCTTTGAGGATCCTTTTGCCGCCTATGAGACTGCTCAGCACATTGCCAGTGGGGCCGGCCCTTCCAGAAGACCATTTGGAGATTCTGAGTCTGAGGCTGCTTCTGAGGAAGACACAAAGGAGGACTCCTATCATGATGGTAACAATGGGAAGGATGATGAGGAGGATAGAGACAGCAGTGAGAAAACTGGGGATGAGGATGATGAGCCTATCATAGCACCTCCACCAGTACAGCCTGACTTTGTGCCAGATGTTCCTCTCTTCCAGCCTGGCTTTACTCATGACGCTCCCTCTTTCCAGCCAGTCTACGACTTTCCTCCTATTATTGAGAGAGATGATGATGCCACCAGTGGCAATACCGAGATCATTGCCCCTGATGATGAGACCGGCACAGCAAGCAGTATAGCATCTGGCAACACTGAGATCATCCCTTCCGATGATGATTGAGTCCTTTCTTCCCCTGTTTTTTCTCTCTTTTTGGTGCCTTGATGCCAAAGGGGGAGAAAATTCAGAATGAAGGGACTTCCTCTCACTTTTTGTTGGCTGCTGTGCAGTGTGGCCGAAACCTCCGACCCTGAGGCCGGAGGTTCCGACCCCCTCCTGTCTTTAGTTTCCTAGACTTCTTTTCGGCCTTTGGACATGTATTGACCATATTTTGTGATGTCATGAATGCTTAATTATGGCTTTAGTTCAATTTCAGCATTTAATCTATTCTTGTGATGCCATGCAATATGATGTGATGTTTATTTCTCATGTGTTGTGTGTTTGCCATGTCATATGCATTATCATGTCACACTTTGCACCCCATGGATGAAAATAGATGAATGAGGCTTTCCATATTTCTCAAATACTCAATATGCATATATACTTCACTCTCACTAATATATGCATATTTCTAGGGAGAGCCAAATTCATCTTCTTTCATTGAAAATCAAGTTTATATATTCATTCTGTTGTAAGCTTTAACCGTATTGTCATCAATCACCAAAAAGGAGGAGATTGAAAGTACATCTAACCCCTAAGTGGGTTTTGGTGGATTAATGACAAAGCAGTTAAGGGACTAATGAGTTCATTGAGAATTGTGCAGAGAATTAGTCCCAGGTTGCTTGGTGTGGTACATGGAGACCCCCACAAAGACATGACGCAAAACGGCGAAGCGACTCGGAGTTTATTTTAAATTCTTTTGAGTTTTCTTTTGAGTTGAGGAAAAACCGTACTATCAAGAGGGGTTGCAAGCAGTGTTACAAGACCACTCAAGTGCTTAAGATCCAAATAGCTGAGAGTCCATCACTTTGGCACAACACATACACTTGGGATGGGCTCATTTCAGTGTCAGGGTCGGAGGTTCCAACCCTTAGGGTCGGAGGCTCTGACCAACCAACTCGGCCAGAGATTAAGTGTTGGCCAGAGGTTCCTACCCATGGGGTCGGAACCTCCTGGCCAAAATCTGTGAGTAACGGCTAAGTGACGTAAGCCATGTCCTATAAAACCCAAACTTGGATTCTAGCCATTGCTGAGGCATTCCACTTCATTCCAACTGTTCCCTAGCCTCTCTTAAGGTTCTTTGAGCTCTCCCAACTAGTTCTAGTGCAACCTTGGTGATTTTTGTGAAGATCTAGTGGGAAATTGAGTGAATTTTGTTGAGAGAAGGCTAGGAGGATCTTGTGCACTTGTGGAGGTCGCGGATTGGCTGCTTGGGGCTTATTTCTCTTGGAGGGAAACCTCCTAGACGGTTAGGTGTCTCCCGCGAGCTTCCATTTGTTGTGGATTGTCCTGGGAAAGTTTGCGAAGGTTAATCTCGCCTCCGCAAGCAAATGAGGTAAATTCTAGTGGATACCAAGTTTGATCTTTGTTGTCACTTGGTGAGGAAAGGGGTCAATTGAGACCCGGCTCTTTGGAGCACCTCAACTGAGACGTAGGATCTTTGTGATCCGAACTTTGGGAAAAATCTTTGTGTCTCCGTTGTCTTTTCTCGTTATTGCCTCATTTTGTATCTTACCTTGCCAACATTTATTTCTTACTCCATTACTTGCACTATACTTGATCTCTATCAAATTTATCCTTTATTGAAGTATCTTGGTAGAGTCAGAATTCCAGGGTCGGAACCTCCGGCGTTCTAGGCCGGAACCTCCGACCAGCCCTCTCAGCCAGATCGAGAGAGCCGGTCGGAACCTCCTACCATTTTGGTCGGAGGTTCCTACCAGTATTTTACCGCTGCTTTTGGAGAATTTTTCAGGAACGCCTATTCACCCCCCCCCCCTCTAGGCGACATCAACGGGCTTTCATCATGGACCTTGGGAATTGCCACAGCAAGTTGATGAAGATAGCTATAGCGTTGAGTAGGCCGACTGGCGCGAAGCTGGATTGGTTTTTGACCAATCGGGTCGAACCTGAGTTGGTCAGAATGAGGTCGCCAAGTTTCTCAACGACGAAGTTGAGGCTCCCGAAGCTGATTGTTTGCCCAGGGAAGAACTTGATGCCGTCGACTCCAATGATTGGATCCATCATGCTTGTTGAAGATGATCTCAACAAAGCCCCTACCTGGCGCGCCAACTATCGATGTTTTGTATCAGCAATAATAATATGGAGCTACTCGTGAGACCTAAACTTGATGGATTGCAAAGGAACACGAAACAATTTATCCTATTTCAGGCCCTCAAAGTAAGGTAATACCCTACTTCCAGCTATTGTGCCTTTGAGGTTTCTCTGATGAGATTGTGATGTTTTCTCTAATGAGATTGTTTTGCCCCAGGGGGCTCCTTGCCTCTCCTTATATCCTGAGGAGGCAAGGTTACATGGTAGGAATCCTAATTGGACTCGACCAAGGGATTTCCTTCTAAGAATACGACATAACCAGCTAGGACTATTCCCTTTTCCTTGTCATACAAGGTTACATATGTCGGGTTCTATTGTATCCCCAATTATTGGATTAGGCCCATCCTCTATCCGAGTGGCCACAAAGCTTGCCATAAGGTACCCGGAGCCCATGGCCTCCACAATCATGGAGATGTCTGCCATGGCCTATGAGCTTAAGTCCATGGACATGACCATTTCTGATGGTTTCTTAGTCCATTTCATCATGAGTTCACTACCCCTGACTAAGGTCCATTCAAGATTAATTACAACACTCAGAAGGATAAGTGGGCCATAGCAGAGCTGAGTTTTCACTATGTTGAGGAGGAAGAACACCAAAAGGCAAAAAAGTATAAGAGGCAAGAACAGTTAAACCTTCTCAACAATGCTGGTGGTGGGAAAAGTAAGTTCTATAAAGCGGAGAGCAGTGTCGGAGGATGAAACCTCGACGGCGGGAAGTCAGGAGACCCCCCTTTTGAGATTTGGCCAGGGGAGTAGTTCTCAGGCGAAGCCGGCGTCAGGGTGTATCAGCGGTACGATGGATGGATCCGAAGGAAGCAAGCACACAGAGAAGACAGGAGGATTTATACAGGTTCGGGCCGTCGGAGCGTAATACCCTACGTCCTATGTATGGTTTGATATATATGGTGGATGAACTAAGTCGCGGCCGGAGCCGGAGAAGATGAACAACAGCTAGAGAATGAGCTCGGGAGTTAGAGGTGCTCCGTTCCGTCTGTCTCCCCCCCCTCCTCATCGGCTTGGATCCTCCTTTATAGAACTAGGGGAGTCCACAGTGCCGGTACGCGGAGGGAGATATCTTCCGGTGAGTTCTCCTGTGCGCCCCTCCACCTGCGGTGCCCATGCCGGAGTTGGAGGAACGTCCCGTCGCCCCTGTTCGCCTGCAACGCCCACGCCAGAGCAGGTGCTGCTGCTGCACGTTGTCGTGAGAGGATGGAGCGGAGAGATGTGACGGCGCACGCCTCTGCCGCCTGGTCGTGGAAAAAGGGGCCTGCATAGTCAAAAGCTTCTGACTACACAGTGAACGAAGCCTCCATAGTCAAAAGTCTTCTGACTGCACGGTCGGAGGTCCACGGGGGGCCATCGGGAGACGCCCACACGTGGGCAGAGTAGTTGGCAAGTTGGTCCGCGGAGTCCTTCCAGTGAATCGGCATCGGCATCGGCAGTCGGCAGTCAGCATCGGTAGTCGGTCATCGCCCCGGGCCTAGGCGTCGGCACCCAGGATCAGAAGACCGGCGCTCGGGCACCGGAAGGATCGGCACCGGGGCATCCGGGCGATCAGCACCCGGCCGTCGGGCCCGGGCATCGGCGCCCCCGGCTGTCGGACCCCGGCATCGGCGCCCGGGGCCGAGGAGATGGCGCCCGGGCGCCCAACGGGACATTGACCATAGCCGGTCTTCTCTTCTGCAGAAAGTGGGCCGGAGGGGCTGACGTGGCCGGAGATCCACGCGTCCCGCAGAACGTGGGACCCAGTCCCACTTCGCCGACAGTGGCCCCTGGCCCTGTTGCTCGCCGGGATTAGCCCCGGGCAGGAACAGGGCCACGTCTTGAAGAAAAAGAGGGACGCGGGGTCCGCCTGGTTCGCCATGGACTTGACGTAGCTTGGCAATTTGTTGATTTTAGATGCAAATACGTGCCCGGGACAGACGGCGTCGCCACTGAGTTTTTCGTGGCAGCCCGCCGGCCGGAGATCGCGGCAGCAGAGAGGTGCGTCGGCCAAATGAAGGGTGCCGCCGAATCTGCCGCCGACGAGGCCCTCGCGCCCTGGTCCGAGATGGAGGCGCGGGAGAAGGGAACACTCTCCCGAGAGGAAAGCGTCCGGGCCGGAGAAGTCGGGCTCGCGTCTCGCGGGTGTGAGTTCGCCGCGCACGAGAAAGTCGCGGAGATTCGCGAGGAGGCGCGGGAGGCCGTGGTCGAGTCCCGCTGCCCACCCGGAGGCAGGGTTCCTCCGACCGCAGCGAACATCTCGTAGAGCCGAAGCCTGACGAAGAGGATATCTACTACCCTCGATGGAAGAGTGCCGGTACCCCCTTTTGACACCGTCTGCGGTCGCCGTCGGGCACGGCCGGGCGACCCCTCCATGCTCCCCGGGTGCTCCCCTTCCGACGATCGCATCTTCGGCGCCGCTTCGGGTCCGGTTAGAAGCACAGCGGTGACCGCGCCCCGTGTGATCCGGGACTCGTTCGTGCTTGCGCACCGAATCTGCCTGTCTTGTACAAGAGAGACATTTGTATATGTATATGATCATGTTTATATTTTCGTACCTTGGTTTGCTGTGTTGCCCGGAGGTTTTGCTGGGTTCGCGCCTATTTAGCCTCGTGTCCGGGAACGCCGAGGCCGGGTCGTCGTCCGACAACGAGATTCCAGCAGCTGCGAGTAGCCGTCGGGCCTGGGCCCTGTCCGGGCCTGGCAGCCCGCCTGCCCCGCCTGCCCGGAACTCGGTCCTCGGGATACCATGGCAGCGAGCGCGACGGTCGCCCGCCCCGGACCCGGTTCCCGGGGCGCGATTCTGTGGAGCGGGCAAGGCCCGCAGGTTCGGCCCCCTGTCCGTCTTCCCGGCGTTCGGGACGTTCTCCGGGGGTCCTTCGTGCCGGGCACCATTGGCAGGATGTGTTTCACGGTAGTTTATCTTTTTTATTATTGTATTTGTGATGATGTTCCAGGCTTACCGAGGCCCGGTTGGGAATGTTCCCGAATACCGGGAGGGGCCTTCCCAGGGGGGAAGATTTCATTCCGACCCGTAAAAGAATACGGCGGAGATTTGAAACCCTAAACCAGAAGCGATCGCTTCGTCGGGCGCAAAGCTGACGCCAAGGAGATAGCGCTTGAGGCCTAGCTGGTAGCGAGTGACGCGGAGCGGAGCGCGCCAGCTTCGTCCCTCGAGGAGGTCGAGGTTGTCGAGCTGCCTATTGTCGTGGTTCGTATTTGTCGATGTAGGGCTGTGCCCGAGAGCCGAAGAAGATCTGGCGACGATTAAGAATGGCTTCAGCCCAAGGTACACGACCATGGAAAAACTATGTCTCCCCTGGCGTGGCCCGGACTTTGGCTGGTGATATGAATCGTCCCCCCGGACGCCGGGGAAAGACCTACTCTACAACATGGTGAACTGTGAGAGCATCCGGTTCGTTCCCTTGTCCATCCCATGCTACGCAACACATGGAAAACGCACGAAGGGAACGAGACCGGGAGGACATCTTAAAATATTGCTTATAAGGCGTAAAGCGCGTATATACTTGGGGCCCCGGCTAGCGCTGAGTTTTTCCGGAGAAGTCCAGCGCTGGCCCGGGTTTACCCAACTTACCAGTCAAATGTTTTATACAGACGGGATGTTGAGAAGATATTTTGATGTGCTTACTAGGAGATGGACCTCGGACTCGCTTCCCTCGTGAGCCCGAGACTAGGAGAAGCATGCGCGGGATCCCGGGGCCCGGCCCAGGCGCTGAAGGCATGTGTCCGGGACCCCGGGGGGCCCCGGACCTGGAATACGTTTTTTTGATATAAGCCGGGTTCCGGGGGCCCGGGCTTGATATGGGGATGTGAGACGACCTTCCGGACGCATTCTGCCGGGCGGTGTTGTCCGGGCTTCGCGCCTATTCCCGGGTGTCGCGTTCCTAGGCCTTGCACTCGCCTTTGGCGATGCCGCCCTGGTTCGGCTCCTCGGCGTCGGACCCGGGGCACGGATTCGGGAATCCGTGCCTCGGCTCAAATATGTGCCCGGGACCCAGGGAGCCCCGGACTGAAATGTGACTTGATATGTATTGTTGCCATGTGCCCGGGCACGGAGGCCTGGGTAAGGACATGGACCGCGTCGGGACGACTTCCCCGGACCCGCCCTTGCCGAGGCGATGCTGTCCGGATACTCGCGCCCTATGTTGGTCATTCCGGGTGCCACGTTCCTAGGCGCGCACTCGCCTTGGCGATGCCGCCCCGGGTCGAGCTCCTCAGAGTCGTGCCCGGGAGGTAAGTCCCAGGCCGTACGTTTGCCGGCGAGGGGCGCTCTGCGACGCACGCCACGATTGCTGCCTGCGGAATATGATTGGTACGTGCCCAACCGTCAACTCGCGTGTCATGACCTGAGGCCATGGCGCGAGGAGCGGGCACGAGCCCCGCTACCGAGGGCAGCGAGGATGCTCTTTGGTTCTGGCCTGTTAGGGGCCGTGTTCGGGCTCAGCTTCCCTTGCGAGGGTGCGAGCTCTTGACACCGGGAGAAGATCCTCCACCGGGAGCGGCCTGCCCGGACCTGCGCTCGACATGGCGGCGTGGTCCGGACTATCACATCGGGACCCGGAGGCCCCAGACTGGGTCGGGACGAACCGCCCGGGCTCGCCATCGCGTCCGATGGAGTCCGGGTAGTTGTACCCTATGCGCGTCCGGGCCCGGAGGCCCCGGACTGAGTCGGGACGAACCGCCCGGACTCGCCATCGCGTCCGATGGAGTCCGGGTAGTTGTACCCTATGCACGTCCGGGCCCGGAGGCCCCGGACTGAGTCGGGACGAACCGCCCGGACTCGCCATCGCGTCCGATGGAGTCCGGGTAGTTGTACCCTATGCGCGTCCGGGCCCGGAGGCCCCGGACTGAGTCGGTTCCTCTAATAAAGGAGGAGAGCAGAGATTTTAAACCAAAAGCCAAACAAAGAACCAGGACCGGTACAGTCGACGCTT
Source organism: Oryza meyeriana var. granulata (assembly GCA_003991445.1). Classification (NCBI taxonomy): domain Eukaryota; kingdom Viridiplantae; phylum Streptophyta; class Magnoliopsida; order Poales; family Poaceae; genus Oryza; species Oryza meyeriana. Next base: position 222,687 of record RYFJ01000625.1, on the reverse strand, counting down.
CCGGGAGCCAAGCTCCGACCGGGCTAGATACGCACCCGGGAGCCAAGGGCTTCGACCGGGCTTAATATGCGCGCTCGGGAGCCAAGGCTTCGACCGGGCTCGGCCTACTGCCGCTCCTCGAGGCGTTTGGCCAAGCGTTCGACGGCGCGGCACTCCGTCAGGTCGTGCCGGTCCGTCTGGTGGAAGCGCACCATCCCCGGGCCATTTCCGGCGGCGGCGGCGCACGTGCGGCCCTTTGCGCTTACCGCCGCCGTCGTCGTCCTCGGTGGGCGATGTCGCCCCGGGGGCTGGCCGCAGCGGCCAAGGCGGAGCTCTCAGCGGCCGCCTTGGCTTTCTGGCGCTTCCTCCTGTCCGGCGCGAGGCGGAACGCGAGGACTCGCCGGCTCCTGCATGATTGCCGGCGGTGATCAGGCGATGGGCCGTACCTACGAGGTCGGCGACTTCACGAGCCCACCGCCTTTCCCGGCCGTTTGCCCCCGGTGGAAGCCAGGGGGTGGCGCAGGAGAGCCTTCGCCGCCAGGAGGGCTTCCTGCGGCGTCGCCGGCTGGATGTCTTGATGGTGGCGCGCCGTGGAGCGGCGCGCCTGTTCGCGCCTCACGAATGAGGCCGTGGCGGACCCAGCCGGGCACTTACCGGCTCCCTTCGCGGAGGGAGGTGCCGAGGCCGCTCGGCCGGGCCGCCACTGGGTGAAGTCGGCCCGTGCAGCGTGCACCGCGCGCCCCCAGGAAGACGTGGGGGAACGCGGTGAGCTAGCCAGAGGGCTAGCATTGTCCGGCGGGGTGAAGCCGCCGGACCCGTCGTCGGAATCCTGCTGATGATGATGGCCGGTCGCCATGGAGCGCGCCGGTGCTGCCGGCGTACCACCTGAAAAGGAAACTCCCCCTACCTGGCGCGCCAGCTGTCGGAGGATGAAACCTCGACGGCAGGAAGTCAGGAGACCCCCCTTTTGAGATTCGGCCAGGGGAGTAGTTCTCAGGCGAAGCCGGCGTCAGGGTGTATCAGCGGTACGATGGATGGATCCGAAGGAAGCAAGCACACAGAGAAGACAGGAGGATTTATACAGGTTCGGGCCGCCGGAGCGTAATACCCTACGTCCTGTGTATGGTTTGATATATATGGTGGATGAACTAAGTCGCGGCCGGAGCCGGAGAAGATGAACAACAGCTAGAGAATGAGCTCGGGAGTTAGAGGTGCTCCGTTCCGTCTGTCTCCCCCCCTCCTCATCGGCTTGGATCCTCCTTTATAGAACTAGGGGAGTCCACAGCGCCGGTACGCGGAGGGAGATATCTTCCGGTGAGTTCTCCTGTGCGCCCCTCCACCTGCGGTGCCATGGCCGGAGTTGGAGGAACGTCCCGTCGCCCCTGTTCGCCTGCAACGCCCACGCCAGAGCAGGTGCTGCTGCTGCACGTCGTCGTGAGAGGATGGAGCGGAGAGATGTGACGGCGCACGCCTCTGCCGCCTGGTCGTGGAAAAAGGGGCCTGCATAGTCAAAAGCTTCTGACTACACAGTGAACGAAGCCTCCATAGTCAAAAGTCTTCTGACTGCACGGTCGGAGGTCCACGGGGGGCCATCGGGAGACGCCCACACGTGGCAGAGTAGTTGGCAAGTTGGTCCGCGGAGTCCTTCCAGTGAATCGGCATCGGCATCGGCAGTCGGCAGTCAGCATCGGTAGTCGGTCAATCGGCCCCGGGCCTAGGCGTCGGCACCCAGGATCAGAAGGACCGGCGCCCGGGCACCGGAAGGATCGGCACCGGGGCACCCGGGCGATCAGCACCCGGCCGTCGGGCCCGGGCATCGGCGCCCGGCTGTCGGACCCCGGCATCGGCGCCCGGGGCCGATGGAGATGGCGCCCCGGGCGCCCAACGGGACATTGACCATAGCCGGTCTTCTCTTCTGCAGAAAGTGGGCCCGGAGGGGCTGACGTGGCCGGAGATCCACGCGTCCCCGCAGAACGTGGGACCCCCAGTCCCACTTCGCCGACAAGCAGCAACTCCCAGAGGAACAATAACAACAATAAGAAGAAGAAGCCCAATCCAACTCCCACTCAGGCAAATCAGGGCCCTTAGGCTGCCCAGAAGGGCGAGGCACAAGCTCCAGCTGTACCATTCCTGTGCAAATTTTGCAAGGAGGAGGGCCATGCATAGAGGGACTGTCCAGGCTTAAAAGCTTGGCTTATTAAACATGGTAATAGTTTTGTTGATTTTACCCATGATACATGGTGGGTTGACTCAGGTGCCACCGTGCACGTTGCTAATTCATTACAGGGATTCCGTATCGTGAGGGCCCTAAAAAGAGGGACAAAATCCTAAGAGTGGTGGATGGAGCTCAGATTGAAGTTTCCGTTCGAGAACTTCATCTTTGACTTCCTAGCGGCTTTAGTCTTTTACTTTATGATGTTTTATATGCTCCCTCTATTAAGAGGAAACTCATTTCTGTAATGGTTTTAACTGAGACTGGTTATGTGTGTAATTTCGCTAAGAACAAATGCATTATTAAGTATAATGATAATGATATTGGTCTTGCCATCGTGCAAGACAAGCTCTATTTACTCTCTTTGGATGATAAAATAATGAATGCTATGAATGTTTGTAATGAAAATGAGACGTCTTCAAAATTGTGGCACTGTCGTTTAGGCCACATTTCTAAGGGGAGAATGGAGTGTCTTATTAAAGAAAAGATAATTCACCCCTTAGATTTTTTGAATGCGGATCATTGCTTAGATTTTATCAAGGGTAAATTCACTAAGACAATTAAGAAATGAGTTATTAGGAGTACGAGTCCATTAGAAATAATTCATACTGATATATGTGGACTGTTCTCTGTTACATCTATTGATGGTTATGACTTGTTTATAACCTTCACAGATGACTACGCCCATTATGGATATATTTTCACCATTAAGGAAAGATCTGAATCACTCGATAAGTTTAAAATCTTCAAAGTTGAAGTAGAAAATCAGCATAATGCAAAGATAAAAGTAGTGAGATCAGATCGAGGAGGACAATATTATGGGAGACATACCACTTGGGCAAAGTCCTGGGCCTTTTGCACAATACCTTCAAGAGCATGGAATAGTTGATCAATATTCTATGCCTGGAGAACCATAACAGAATGGAGTGGCAGAACGTCGTAACCGTACACTTATGGATATGGTAGCAGTATGCTCAATCATTCTACTCTGCCTGTGAATTTATGGATGGAAATACTTAAGACAACTGCACACATACTTAACAGAGTCCCAAGTAAGTCGGTTCCTAAAACACCTTATGAATTGTGGATTGGGAAAAAGCCGACACTTAAATATTTACGTGTGTGGGGCTGCACTGCAGAGGCCAAAATATTCAACCCACAACAAAAGAAATTAGATCCTAAGAATGTGAGTTGCCATTTTATTGGATACCCAGAAAGGTCTAAGCAGTACCGATTCTATTGCCCATACCGTGTGACTAAATTTTTAGAAACTAGGCACACAGTATTCTTAGAAAATAACGAAGTTTGGGGGAGCTCATAGGAAAGGAAGATCAATCTTGAGGAAATTTGGACTAATATTATACCAGATATCCAAGAGAATAATATCCAAATTAATCATATTGTACCTCAGATTATAGCACCAACACCTCAAATTGAGGCCATTCTGCCACAAAGCATAGTACCTCAAAATGAAGTAACAACAGATGTGAATTCTGATGATACACCTTTTGTTGAGAACACTAATGTTGAGAACACTAATGATTTAAATATCAATGCTCAACAAACTTCTGAGGCACATAATGAAGAACATAAAGAAGAAATTCCACATGAATCTCCTCAACAAACAATGACCAATAATGAATCACTTAGAAGGTCACAACGAGAGAGGAGGTTTGCTATCCCAAATTATTATGAGGTTTATTTAGGTGAAGATATTGGGAAGGCAAATGATCCCATCTCATTCAAAGAAGCGATGATGAGTGATCATTCATCCAAGTGGCTTGAGGCTATGGAAGATAAATTAAGATCCATGAGTCATAATGGAGTCTAGGACATAGTAGAAATTTCCCAAGGAGCAAAAATAGTAGGCTGTAAATGGGTCTACAAAACTAAGCTTGACTCTAAAGGGAATATCAAAACGTTCAAGGCAAGGCTTGTGGCTAAGGGTTTTTCACTGAGAGAGAATAGATTATAATGAAACATTTTCTCCTGTCTCTAAGAAAGACTCGTTTAGAATTGTCATGGCACTTGTTGCTCATTTTAACTTAGAACTCCATCAAATGGATGTTAAAACTACATTCCTTAACGTTAACTTGCATGAAGATGTATACATGGCACAACCCAAGGGTTTTGCTTTGGAAGGCAAGGAACATCTGGCTTGTAGACTTAAGAAATCTATCTATGGACTTAAACAAGCGTCTAGACAATGGTATCTTAAATTCGATGAAATAATTAAGAAGTTCTAATTTAAGGAGAATGAGGTGGATAATTGTAATTATCTTAAGACTAAGGGTGGAAATTTTACAATACTAATATTGTGGATAACATCCTAGCAAGTAGCGATAGTAATATGCTGCATGGGACAAAGGGATTCTTATCATCCAATTTTGATATGAAGGATCTCGGCGAGGCATCTTACGTATTAGGCATTGAAATACACTGAGACAGGTCTAATGGAGTATTAGGATTGTCTCAGAAAGCTTACATTAGCTAAGTATTTGATAGGTATAATATGAGTAAATGCTCTGCAACACCTGCCCCAATAGTTAAAGGGGATAAATTTGGATTATTCCAAAGCCTGAGAAATAAGTTAGAATCAGATCAGATGAAACTAGTACCATATACTTCAGCTGTCACAAGTTTAATGTATGTTCAGGTCTGTACATGTCCAAACTTAGCATTTGTTACAGGGATGCTTGGCAGATTTTAGTCAAATCCAGGTTTAGACCACTGGAAGGCTGTAAAGAAAGTCCTGCACTATTTGTAAGGCACTACGCATTACATGCTCACATACAGGAAGTCTGATAAGCTTGCAGTCCTAGGCTACTCAGACGCTGATTTTTGCCAAGGTGTGTAGACACTCGAAGTCAACATCAGGTTATGTTCGACCCTTTGCAGGAATGAGCCAATCTCAATGGAAAAGCTCCAAAACAAACACTGATTGCATCGTCGACAATGCAAGCAAATTTGTGGCATGTTATTGGAAGCTACGGGGGTAGGCCCCGTATGGCTTTAAGAACTTTCATCTCTAGACTGAGAGTGGTTGACAACATTGAAAACCACTCAGTATACTACAACAAATAAAGCCGCGATATTCTATGTTCGAGTAACAACAAGTCAAGTGGTTGCTGCCAAACACATCAACATTAAGTATCATGTTGTGAAAAGATAGATCCAGGATCAAACCATTAATATTGAGCATATTAGTACTAAGTCAATGCTTGCGGATCCGCTAACCAAAGGCTTACCTCTCAACTTATTTAAAGATCATGTAGCCGGCATGGGAATAATTGAATGCCTTTGAATCAATGATTTTGGACATAGGGGCCTTAGTCTCAATGGACTCTCATTAAGAATCAGATTGAGTTCTTTTAAAGTCCTATAGTGAACTATAGGTACTGGAGTCTTGGTAGTGTATGACTTACTACCCTAACGCGTTGCTTTTGGGAACTATTCTACCCTTGAAAGAATTCATCAGCCTCAAGATCAGGGGGAGAATGTTGGGAAAATTGACTCTCTTGGCTTTGGAAACCGGGAGGTGATCAAGGCATGGCAAGTTCCACCCTTGCGCATGAATGATCACAGCGATTTTATTGCCTTCCATTTAGACTACGCGTGATGATCGGAAGTGCACTAAAACCTTCCTTTTGGAGCAGCCCCCGATTCCCTCAGTGCAAAATTAAAAGGGGAGGCCAGCCTGTGAGAGTGGTGACGATCTCTCACACGGTTCCTCTCTCCTTGAAAACCCTAAAAACCCTAGCCAATCCTCAGAGCGCTGGAAGGGAAGAGAAGGGCCATCCCTAGGCAGTGTAGATGGCGACCGGAGAGACTCCACTACCTCACCCGTACCGCTACTACATCTACGACGAACGCCAGTGCGGTTCGAGGAGCCTTGTCCTCTACATCCACACCGTACTTCGCCAAGGAACTCGAGCAAATCGTGATGGCTTCATCACATGCCAGTCAGTAACCCTAACTTTCGCATTAGGTGATCAAAATATAGGATAAACATTTAAATTTTAGTAGATTGCATAATCTACATGTGGGTGCCATGGGCCCCAGGTACCGCATGACAAGCATATGGGCCACTCGGATAGAGAATGGACCGAGTCTTGTAATTAGAGATAGGATAGTATCCGGCAGACTTTGCCTTGTACAGTAAGGAACATACAGTCCTAGTCGGATAAGCTTTATCTCTAAGGGGAGATCCCTTGGCCGCATCTGGCTGGGACTCCTACCTTGTACCCCTGTCCCCTAGTATATAAGGGGAGGCAGGGCGCCCCTTGAGGGCAAGAGCACACATAAGCTCGAAGGTTGAGTTGGTTCACCAGAATCACCACCGCAAATCCTCAAAGGAATAACACCACAACTGGACATAGGGTATTACCTCACATCGAGGGCCTGAACCAGTATAAAATCTCTCTGTGTTCCTTTGCAATCCACCGAGTTTTCATCCGCCGAGTAGCCCCATATATTTATTGCCAGTGTAAAACATCGACAGTTGGCGTGCCAGGTAGGGGCTTCGGCGCGATCTACATCTACAAGCTCGATGGATCCAGCAACCGGAGTCGATGGCGGCAAACTCTCCCCCGAAGATACAATTGCATTCGGAAGCCTCGACTTCGTCACCGACCAGATCGGCAATCTCACCTTGGCTGACTCGGACTAGATCTGATCTGCCAAGGAACCGGCCGACTCCGCGCCAGTCGGTCCACACGACGCTGCAGCAACCCTCATCGACTTGCTGCGGCAATCTCCAATACGCCCAAGTCCAGGGACAACTCTTTCTTTCGATGTTCGACTCGGACTCGGTTTTGACCCGGCCGAGATCGGGCCAAAAAAGGAAGAGATCGTCAACTTCCCGTTCGGACTCGGCGATGCCGCAGATATGTACAATCTACATCCGATGCGGCAAACCCGATCCCCTGGAGTTCGACTCAGATACGGTCCAGAGCCGGTCGAGATCGGATCTAGGGAGGTCGGAGTTATAATCACCCCCATCAACTATTCCAACTACGACTCTCAGTCGGATTCCGACTCTAAGTCGGACAGCAGTTTTGCAAGCTTCTCCCCGTCACGAGAAATCTTCATGGCATCCAAAGGCTCTACTCCTACTCAGGAATCACGCCGACTACACAAGCAACAAGAGGAGGAAGCCTGCCGACTGCGAGAACAACAGGAGGAAGAAGCAAGACTCCAGCACGCCCGCAACGACGGCCTACGCAGGGCTGGGCGAACCGCTCAGCAACAAACCCTCCAAACAAAAGTCGGCGACCACGACGTCTTCGTCACGCCACAACAGAACCTCGTGGCCGCCGCAACCCTATTGGACACAATCCAGCTTGGGCCTGATCACCAGGCCACCCCGACCATGGCAAGGATAAAAGCCATGCTTACCGCTGCTGCATGTCAGCAGCACCAACAGTCGGATGATACCCTCATACCGACCAACTGGTCGACATCCCCAACGGCAGTCTCATCTACCTCAAAGCGACGCTGAGCGGCTGGCTCCAGTCAGCCGCATACGGAGGCACGTCAGGCGTCACTCGGCAACCCTAACGACAACCGGCGACGTCAAAGCAACCGTCGGGACGATCAGGACCTCCGAGACCGACTACGGCGCGACCTTCGGCAAGACATCATCGCTCGGCGCCGTGAACAAGAAGAAGACGAGCAACGCCAACTGGAAGACAAGAACAAGCGTTTCGGCCTCCACCACGAGCGGTTTCACCGCCATATTCGGAGTCGGAGCCCTCATAAAGACGAAGGCATACCGGCCTTCACCCAGGAGCTACAACAGGTCGACTGGCCGTCGAGTTTCAAGCCTACAGGCATCGACAAATACGACGGCAAGACCAATCCCGAGTCCTGGCTCACGGTCTACACTCTGACGATCCGAGCAGCTAGGGGAAATCACAAAGTCATGGCTAACTACCTCCCAGTCGCTTTAGCCGACTCAGCAAGGACATGGCTAACAGGACTTCCCAAGCAATCAATCGACTCTTGGGGAGAACTCCGGGAACGCTTCATCGCCAACTTCCAGGGAACATACGAGAGGCCATCTTCCGAGTACGACTTATATCAGTTGCATCAAAGGAAGAACGAGTCTCTTCGTGACTTCATCAAGAGGTTCTCTGAGAAGAAAAATTCAATCCCGAATATAAAGGACGAGGTCGTCATCACCGCCTTTCGAAAAGGAGTCAAAGACACCTCGTTCATCGACAAATTCACTCGGAAGCCTCCCAACTCTATCAAGGCTCTATTCGACATGGCGAACAAATACGCCGACTCAGCCCACGCTGTTGCTGAGGCCCTTGAAGATAAAAAGGCATCCTGACAGAAGAAGCGGGAGGGCACCAACGACGCAGTCCCGACTAAAGCCGGGAATCGCAAACGCAAGTCAAACGGCTTCATTGTGGCAGTCGGTCACAATCGTCTTCGACTTTCAACAACTGAAGATTATCAGAACAACAAGTGACATACTCGGGGGCTCACAAGCTCAAACGCAAGGATGGCACCCCCACTCCAAAATACCGAACAGCTAAGTCGCTTCCTGATAAATATTTCTTCACTCAGCCTTGCCAATTCCGCTTACACCTAATAGGTGCACAAGCTACACACTCTTCTCTGTTTTTACTCTTAAATGATTGCAAAAGTACTCGAGTAGCATAAATCCTGATCCGTGAAACTTTGCTCCATGAAAGACGAACTCAAGTCACCCAAAATGCGTGTCTGGGAAAGAGCCATGAGCCAACTCCCGACGCTAGAGGGCTATGACTAGTCGGGCATAGTGCTTAAACGTAAGGGGTCAACTACTCGGGGAAATTAATATCAATAAGAGGAAGAACATGTATTTACATATATTGTAAAATACATTTTATTCGGATGATTGTTTTCATCATCAGATGCTACTCATCCGATATCTTTATATTGCAGGCCTAGCTCCGGATACGCGTGACAGGAACTCAGGGCTGCGAGCCTATCTCCTACTCTCGGGGGCTGGACAAGTCTGCCAAAATACACTCGGGATGCTCCATGAGGGCTACTTACCGAGTACTTGCGCCAGTCGGGACGTCATCTTCCCTAGCTACGCTCCATGTGAGCTGACAACTGACTTCCGGCACTAGTCGGGGGTCGTATATCACTCGGCTGGGTGAGGTACGCCCCATGAGGATCGCTAGCCGAATCCTATGCTAATGCTAGGTTCGGGTACCTTATTTGGTCACAACTCTGTCAGGTTAGGTACGCCCCATGAGGGTCGCTAGCCGAATCCTATGCTAATGCAAGGTTCGGGTACCTCGCTTGGATATAACTCTGTTGGGTAGGGTATGCGCCATGAGGGTCGCTAGCCGAATCCTATACTAATGCAAGGTTCGGGTACCCTGCTCGACTCTCCTGAAGTTAGAGAAGACTTACATCGTCAAAGCGCATCCGGAGTTCTCATGCACTACGTCACACCTGAGGAGGGCAAGCAGATCCTGCAACATACCTGCTCGGGCACCTGTGGCAACCAGGCTGCATCCAGAACATAAGTCAGAAAGGCTTGCGAATAAGGATTTCTCTGGCTGATTGCGGTTACCGACACCAAAAAACTCATCCTGACATGCGATGGATGAGACTTCTATAGAGCTATACCGGATAGGTCGGCTCAGGCCGGCTTATTTGGTAGCAGCCACCAAGATATGAGTTCCTACTGTAGCATGCTCCATGTGGACCGCCCACAGGCTGAGTTGAAATTATAGCGCTGGTGCTACCAACAGGAGCCGATGAGGTAAACAGATATGCTTCATGAGAGCCTTATTGCTAAACATATATGTTTGGGTATCTGTTTTATCCACCAGGTCTCGAGGATATATCCTTACAAGGATCACAAGCTGGTCTTCATTAAAATTGGGGATGCAGGTATCTTTCTCGGGTACACCTGACCACGCCGTGGATTTATTTTCATAAAGTGGTACTCGGCCTACATGCGTGGCCATCGGTTGCCATTTTACCCGCTGACATGATGCGGAAAAGTCTAACTTTCGAGTAGTGCACTACTCGGGAGAGACTATAAATATCTTTTCCCGCTGACATGATGCAGAGGAGTCTAACTTCTGAGTGGGACGCCACTCGGAAAAGACTATAAACCCCTTTTTTCCAGCTGACATGACGCTGAAGAGTCCCATACACGAGTAGCATCCTACTCAGCAAGACTATAAACACATATTCCGACTGACATGAGGTCGAAGAGTCCTATATACGAGTAGTCTCCTACTCGGCAAGACTATAAAGTTTATTCCGGTTGACATGATACCGAAGAGTCGCAAATACCAGTAGTAATCTACTCGGGAAAGACTTCCAGGTTAAAGATCTTTGACTTTATGTTTAATTGTCCTCACAATTAAGCACAAGGTCGGGGGCTACACCTAATAGGTGCACCTATTCGGTGCACACTATTCATACATCTACATGAAGCCCTTCGTAGCCTCGTTGCCAGCTAACATGAAGCAGGACTCGGACAAAGAGTACTTGGGAGCAATACACTCGGGAAGACTTTACCGTGGAGGATGAGCACTCGGCATCAGCTATGACTCAACTATCAAGGTCTCGGGGGCTACTGTGGGTGCCATGGGCCCCGGGTACCTCATGACAAGCATATGGGCCACTCGGATAGAGGATGGACCGAGTCTTGTAATTAGAGATAGGATAGTATCCGGCAGACTTTGCCTTGTACAGTAAGGAACATACAGTCCTAGTCGGATAAGCTTTATCTCTAAGGGGAGATCCCTTGGCCGCATCTGGCTGGGACTCCTACCTTGTACCCCTGTCCCCCAGTATATAAGGGGAGGCAGGGCGCCCCTTGAGGGCAAGAGCACACATAAGCTCGAAGGTTGAGTTGGTTCACCAGAATCACCACCGCAAATCCTCAAAGGAATAACACCACAACTGGACGTAGGGTATTACCTCACATCGAGGGCCTGAACCAGTATAAAATCTCTCTGTGTTCCTTTGCAATCCACCGAGTTTCCATCCGCCGAGTAGCCCCATATATTTATTGCCGGTGTAAAACATCGACACTACACGCTCGGGCTAATGGTCAATCCGAGTCGAGTAATAAGGTTTTGTTAAAACTAGTTAAGTAAAAGATTGAAGAACACTCTAGGAGGTGCCATGAGGTGCTTTCTGAGGTATTGTGGGCTCATAGGATATCTAAACATGGTGCCACCAAGGTGACTCCTTTTGAACTAGTTTATGGGCAAGAAGCCATTTTACCGGTTGAGGTAAATCTTGGTTCTCTAAGATTAGTCAAACAAGATGATTTAACAGTTGATGACTACAAAACCTTGATGATGGATAATCTTGATGAAGTGACTGATAAACGTTTGAAGGCTTTGGAGGCAATTGAGAGAGATAAAAGAAGAGTAGCCAAAGCTTATAATAAGAGGGTTAGAGCAAAATCGTTTCAAATCGGAGACTTAGTGTGGAAGACGATTTGCCATTGGGTACTAAAAGCCAAGAATTCGGTAAATGGTCACCTAGTTGGGAAGGTCCTTACCGGATAGTTGGAATCCTTCATGGGAATGCGTATTTTGTTGAGACATTGCAAGAAGAACGATTTCAAATAGCAATTAATGAAAAATATCTCAAGAAGTACTTCCTGAGTGTTTGACAAGATGCTTAGGAAGCTTATATGGCCGATGATGGTTTATCGCCCTAAGACCCGTGTTTTCGTTCTTTTTGCCTCTCAAGTTTGCCAAAAAGGCAGGGGGCATGTGTTAACAACTGAATTTGGCACTATGGAAAAGATATAGTGATTGGAAGCCAAATTTGGAAAAGTCCCGAGCCTTCCACAAGAGGCCGGTCAGACAGCCCTTATGGAGCCAGTTAGACCGGTGGAGTGCCTGCGGTCAGACCGGCATAGGCCCGATGGTCAGACCGACAACCCGAGTCCGATTGAAACAATGGCAGTTTTCATGTTTCCTTCAGTGTACATGGTATTTAATGAGTTCTACTTGGTCTCTAACCTGAATAGGACATGGAGAAGCTTAGGGAATGCAAGTCCAACCCCTTTACAAGGTTAAGGCCGGTTCAATTGGGGATCTCTCTCGATCAACCAAACACAAAACATCCAATTAGCCAATTGATCGTTCTTTCAGCTTTCAATCTACTTTTTGCCTAGTTTTAGCTTAGTTTGTCTATCTTTGTTGATTTGCGCTGTAAATCGTCCGTCTTCACTACGAGATTGCGAGTTATCCCTTTGTAGGTTTGTCCCGTAAACCTTTCATTTCGCCCACGAGACGGGTAATTATCCCAATCTATGCCACTAGTCGGATTCTACTTCAAAACCCACCTTGATCTAGGTTGAGGCGGTTGGCTACACCACAAAGCTTTAGGTGATTCTCGTCATTTGACCACAAATAAGCGTCAACAATAAGCTTCTAGTCTTCTCGCCACATTGCATCCTGTTTGTAGGTGGTCTCCATGCATCACCCTAAGCAACCTGGGACTAATTGCTACACATAGATCAATGAAATCATTACTCTCTTAACCGTTTTGTCATTAATCAACCAAAACCACTTAGGGGGCTAGATGCACTTTCAATCTTCCCCTTTTTGGTGATTGATGACAACTCGGTTAAAGCTTACAGGAGAATGAAAATAAGTTGATTTTGAATGAAAAGAGGTGGATGAAACTCCCCTTAAAGTATGCATATAGGTATGAGAGTGAAATTCATATGCATAATTTGAAGGGATAAGTGAGGATAATTTCGCCCAACTCTTCACATTCGTCGGGTGCAATGTGTTTCGATCACAAGGAGAATGCTGGCTATGAAGATAATGAGGACCCAGTTGACCCGTTAGAGTGGGACGATTATAGCTTCGGGGTCACTCTACGCTCAGGTTGTTCCTATGATAGAGTTTAGCAGTTTCCCTATTTGTGAGAATAAGGCTTGATAGGCCCTATGTATAATAGTCTGTGTTTTTGCTGCGTTGTAAACCCTATAGCTTGAATAATTTATATACGAAGTTTGTGCTTTATATCATTTGATGCGTAACTGAACTTCCTGGACAGTTATGTGGGATACGTCGCCCATTCTGGGTGACCCCACAGGAGTGGTATCAGAGCACAGGCTTGATCGTAGGTGACCTAGGATGGATCAATAGTTATTTCAAAATTTAATTTTTAAAACTACAAAATTATTTGTAAAATACGTCATCTCTTTAGGATTTTATTCCTTAACCTTAATTTTTCTTCATTTTATTTGGAAAAATGGTTTTGTTTTCCTTAAATAAATGATAAGGACGCGGTAGATTATAGCTTAGTCAGTGGTTATTTTTGTCTAGATTTGACGTTAGCATGTCTAAACCCAGTTAATTTGTGATGAGGACATTAACACCATCGATACGCCACACCTACGCATGGAGAAGGTCAACAGGAAAGGAAGGAGATCAACAAGGAAAGGATTTGCGCAGGCTGGAATCGGGACTATACGACAGCGCAACTTGTGACGGCCGCCACGACTTCATACGAACTCCAATTTGGGAGTTCTAGTACTTCACAGAAAGCTTATCAAGTCTACTTTCCAACAGATCTAGATTCATGCTCATATCTGCTCGGAATTGTTCACAATAATCCCTTTAGTGATAAGAGGTTTCCTGTTTAAGGTGCTGTGTCACCGTTTTTGGGCCAAAGGACCATGTATCAAGTTGGGTCCATTAGGGGTATCGCGCTCCTAGGGTTGGAGAACGACCCCAACACCCCTGTGGTCATGCCTCCCATCCTATTAATACCCTTGGAGCCACCATTAAATTAGATTGGGTTTTTTTAGATTAAATTTTAGCGGTCGCTATCTTTACCGTGTACCATCCCGTGGATCGGTTGAGTAGATCGCCGGTTTGCTCGGTCTCGGACCCACCATTTTTTCTCTTGGTTAAACCGTCATCAGTTATTTCGCAAATTGAGTTGCTGTTGTCATGTTGTTCTTGCTAGTTCTCGAGTGCTGTACAGGAAACACATTACCTTCGTGGTTGGGCTGATCGTGCATCGCGTCGAAATTGGCGAACAGCCTCGTAGAGTTGGGGGGGGTGGGGTGTTGTGAACGATTGCTAAGACGCAACGTCCCTGGATGGGTTGTAGTCGGATATCACGCAACGTCGCTCCAGTCCAATCGACCTACCCTCTCATCAAAAATCGGGACATCCACGGGTTCGACATCAGGTGGGTATCAGAGCTTCACGGTTTGCTCGTGAGAGATTTTTTTTGTTTCGTAAATTTTTATTACCTACAGTCCAGAAAGCCGAAAAAAAAATAGTAGATTAGACTACCGAGTCCAAGACAATTCGAGCCTTTTACTAGTTCTGCATAGTTTAGGTGTTTGGTTGAGTATCTGTTTGCATCGTTGTGGTCGGAGTTGCTGGTCTTAGCGTCTAGTCGTTTAGAGTTTCATGGTTCTGTGCACGTCACGTAGCGTTGGTGTTGGTGTTAAAAAAGAAAAAAAGAGGGGAAAAATAGTGTGTAACTTTGCGTAACGACCTGGGCGAATTGGCGTTTTCTTTTGACCCGTTGGAAGGAATGGGAAAATAGGGTGGAAAAGAAAGAAGTAAACCCAAAAATCTGGGGTTTTCAGATCCGCGTGAACCTCTAGGCAGAAATCTGGGGTTTTGTTTTCAAATCCGCGTGAATCTCCAGGCACGTGACGCGCGTAGGCAACCTTGAGGGGGGGGGACCCCCAAAAAACGTCGTTTAGGCCCTCAAAACGGGTGGGAGCTCGCAAAGCCGAGGAAAAATCAAGTTTTTTTAGAATCTGCTCGAAATTGACAGGAGCCTTTCACAAGTGATTCTAAGTATTTTTGTTCCCCGTGGCAAGGAGGGGACGGGGTGGGGTGTTGCGGGCATCCTTTTTCAAGTCCCTCGTGAACTCAGTGTACAACATCATCTAGATTGACGTTCTGCACGGGTGGGTAGTACGCGTTTGTGTTCTAGGCTCGTGTTCTCTAGTACGGTCTAGCCTAGGACCACCATGGGTGCCAACTTTGAACGATTTATTCAACGTTGCTTTGACGTAACGTGGTTCTAGTATCCTTGGTTCACTTTCAGCCCTCCTAGTAGCTCTACCGGGTCGGACGATCACTTTGACGAGTGGATTCAGCGAACCAAGTTGTCATTTACAGCTTCTTCTCCGCCCTTTCTCCAGGAAGTTGCTCCAGTGCTGACGGTGCCATCATGCGCCCTCCTGTTTAGCTTAGTAAGAATTGATAAGAGCTTGTTTGAACAGGTTGTAGAGTGAGGGAGTTACATCAGACGACGAGCTAACATCCTAGTAGTGTCGAGGAACCTCCTTGTGTATTTTGTCCTTGTTTTCCATTTTTCTTTTCCTAATCAGCGGCAAGGATTGACAGACCGAACGAGGGGGGCGTCACATTCCACTCCCGAACCAGGGTTGGAATCATACACTTTTTCCTACCCAAGTGAGGGTGCGGCACCAGAAGGTCTTGAGGAAGATATTGCGTATCACCAAATGAGCGGGCCTTAGCCTTCATGTGGAGGCTAACACAAATCACGACCAACACCAAGCTCATGGCCCTAAGAAAGCTTCCTGGCAACAGTGAAACACGCGCCCTTGCCTATATTATGAGGCGTCCCTTGTGAGATTCGGCCCAAGCACCCCGGGTGCCACTCCAGTGGTGCCCATGTTGCTGCTGGCGAAATATGGCAGTCCATGGGCAGTGACAGGTAAAAGACGAACAATGACTAATATTGTCCTTACTCTGAGGATGATTCCGGACCGGTGACGTCCTTAGATTCAACCGCAGCCGGCACTGGTGCCAACGGCCCATGCCGTGATGTACGTGGCAAATGATGATTTCGTTTGTTTAAGAATAAAATTCCACTATGCCTCCCTTTTGAATGGTAAATATGGACCCTGATGCTTTCTTTCGTGGGAGTTAGCAGTAGACCAAAAAGTTTGCTTGCCATGATTATTCCAGAAAAATAAGAGGGTTTAGGGCTGCTACTAGTGAGTTTACTGATTTATGCTTCTATTTGGTGGCAGTTGAGTACTGTCGTACACATATGGAATGCTATGCACCTAATTGATGGTTTGAAACGGATTATATGTGTGCTAGATTTGTTACCTTCATATTATGCACGTTGATTTGTTAAATAAGCTGCAACAATTGAAATAGGATAATAAAAATGTGGAAGAATATTACCAAGAATTGCAAAATCAGGCAATGTTGCGTTGTGTTTAGTAGAGGATGAGGAGGCTGCTATGGCTAGATTTTTGGGTGGTTTTTAGACAGAGAAATTTCTGCTATTCTTAGCCCCTTTTACAAAGAGTACAATAATATGACCGATTATTTTCATTATGCTTGCAAAGCTGAAAGTAGAAGTGGCAGGACGAACGTACATGCACAAGAGCTAACGTGTCTGCAGGGAGCGTCGCTGCCCCACAAGCCATACAGCTACACCCGTTGCCCTCCAAACAGCAAACCGTGGCCACCACTTTCTACCACAGCACCACGTGTTTCAGAGGGCAACCAAAGGTGTTTGTACAAACACCTACCAAAGAGTGCTTTATTCGGTTGCTTCACAGACGAAACACAGGATGTCATGCCATCAATGCAAAGGGTTTTGACATTAACGAGACTCCTAGCAACGCGTATCTGATTATTAAGGAGAATGGTGAAGTATTCGCCCGCTAGGGATTGGATGAGGGACACTGCATGCGTGCAGCTAATAGATGCAGGAAGTGACATGTGAACATTTGGTGTTGAAGACGCTGAAGCACTATGAGAGTCTTCTTATGCAGGCATGTGTTGAGTGCACAAATGACAAACGGAGCATAACCAGTGGCATAACTTTTTTGAACCGAAGTGAAACGTCGTCACACCAAGGATCCTGTCGCACCATTATACAGGAATTGCCAGAAACTGTAATACTAAGATTAGGTAACTAAGCTTGGTCACTCTAACCTCACCAGCATCCATTATTAACATTCAGTGGCCTCAACACACACGGCCCAGAGGTAAGGGACACAATTAGTTCGGTTGATTTTCGCGATTCGGTTCTTTATTGTGATTTTGTTGAAATTGCGAATGTCGTACCTATGCATCTTAGCTCGTTAGCGTTGTAACTTGGCAATATGATAAAGACACGTGCATCATGTACAAATCAATACTCTTTTATTGCGCTAATGAAAAGAAAATTGTGTTACATCCTATGAATATACCCTTCTCTTTTCCTCCTGCAGTCCACTAACCTTTTGCAGAGTAGAGGATGTTTTCCAAAAGAGTACCACCGGAGCTGCCACCAATGCGTGGGATTGAGCATCAAATCGATCTGATTCCCGGAGCTTCCCTACCCAACCGTGCGCCATACAAAGCTAATGGACCTTTTGTAGTGATAGAGAACAATGAGCTTGAGTCGAGGACGACTCAAATGCAAGTTTGGGGGATGATGAGAACATCAACACCATCGATACATCCACACCTATGCATGGAGAAGGTCAACAAGGAAAGGAAGGAGATCAACAAGGAAAAGGATTCGCGCAGGCGGGAATCGAATTATACGACAGCGCCAACTTGTGACAGCCGCCACGACTTCATACAAATTCCGATTTGAGAGTTCTAGTACTTCACAGAGAGCTTATCAAGTCTACTTTCCAACGGATCTAGATTCATACTCATATCTACTTGAAATCGTCCACAATCATCATTTTGGTGATAAAAGGTTTCCTGTTTAAGATGCTGCGTCACCATTATCAGGTACGTGTTTCAGTCAAGTCTTTGTCATATTCGTTTTTACGCCCACGACTCTTATACCAAGATATTTACCTTAACAGACCGAGGGAAGATATTGCGGCTTCATCGAGTGGATTGACAACGGCAACCCGGAATATGACTACCTCCCGTTAGACGAAAGCATGGCGCAATACATGGCCAGGAGGGCGGAGCACGAACAACGTCTAGAGCTAGAAGGGGCAGACCGGAGAAATCGACTTCTCGGACTACCGCGATGGGAGGACCGTCCAACGTGCGCTTGTGGTGATCGTTGCCAGGTCGTCAGGTCGAGAAGGCCAGGAACTCTGCGATGCAGAAGTTTTGTTTGTCCGAACATTCTTGACAACGATATCGATGTAAGTTCAAGCCGCACCTTACTTCCTGCAGATAGTTTACCTTCACCAAACGTGACGAATTTACTAATCAAACTCGTCCCACAGGATCCTCCAAGGAGGTGTCAATTCAGACAATGGATTGACAATTTCATGCTGTCATATCTATCACGGCACTGGACCATGCAACCAGAATCACCAGCTGACTACAGCCTGTCTAGATCGTACCATGAACGAATCGCCCGCTTTTCTAGGAACCGGTGACTAGAACGAGCGGATACATTGTACTGCTAACAATGTAGTATCCCTTGTTGTATTTCGTACTATGGGTGTCGCATTCATCATGCCGCAATGCGAACGGCTCGCATCTAGCTAATATCACTATGCTATTGTACGTGCACTGCGTAAGTATCGACTGAGTGGATGACGAATAATATAATATATCGTCTTCCAATGTAGAATTAAAAATCATTCAGTACGTACATTTTTGGGGTTAAAAATTAGCAACAAAATTTTCAAATTTGGTACTTTGCAAATGGCTCCAGGGGGCCGAGGCCTGGGCTGGGCAATGGTCCGATCGGGAGGGGGCAACGGTCCGATCGGGGGTATTCGGACGGTCCGGTCCCTAGACAGACGGTCCGATCTGGGGCAACGGTCAGTCCGATCAACTGTCTGATCGTGTGCATTCCGATGGCCCGATCCCTGGGCAGATGGTCTGATCTTAGGCAATGGTCAGTTCGACCAATGGTCCGATTCAAGGGGCAACGGTCCGATCGGACGATTCGGACGGTCCGATACCTAAGCGGACGGTCTGCACAGGGATCGGACCGTCCGAATCGCCGGACGGTACGCTAACATTCGCCGCCCTGGGGGACGGCGGCGAATGCCTCCAGGGGGGGGGGCGAATGCAAAAATGCATTCGCCGCCGTCCCCGAGGGCGGCAACGCCACGTGGCCCCTCCGGCTAACGGCGGGGGGACGCCGTTAGCCGCGCCTGACGGGGAGGCCATTCGCCGCCCTGGGCCACGGCGGTTTTTAAATACCGCCGTGGCCCACGGTGGCAAGAGGCTATTTCTGCAAATTAACCAAATCAAAAATTAGTTTTGTAAATTAAAAAAAATTAAATTAGTAACAGTAAAAAACCATCAGGAGCCACTTCTTCCGAGGGATCTATCATGGGCTCTAAGTGGGCTGATTTTCAGAAGACCAAACTACCAACATATTCTACTTCAACAGAGCCTCTTGAAGCAGATGATTGGCTACTTGATGTTGAAAGGAAGCTGGATATTGTTCAGTGTACTGATAGAGAAAAGGTCCTTTATGCATCACATGAACTTACAGGGCCTGCAGCAGTATGGTGGGTCAATTATCAGGCAATGCATCCAGACAAAAGTGCTATCACATGGAAGGAACTCTCTGAACAATTCAGGAAGGTGCATATTCTTGAATGTTTAATTGCTGTGAAAATGAAGGAATTCAGGAACCTCAAGCAGAATGGGAAGTCCACAATCGATTACCTGAATGAATTTCAACGTCTTGCTCGCTACTCCCTAGATGATGTGAACACTAAAAGTAAGATGGGATGGTTTGTCGAGGGACTCGATGAACTAATTAAATATAAACTTGCTGGATTGGATTACTCCAACATGGCCTCCCTCACTGATAAGGTACTTTTAATTGAGCAAAGGAGGAAAGAATTGGAAGAAAGCAGGAAATGAAAGGCTCCACAGCAAATGAGGCCTACTTTTAACACTCCAAGAGGGTGAATGGCAATACCAGCAGAACCACTTCGCCATTTCCCACCACTGGTACCACAAAGGCAAAATACTAGAGGAAATCAGTATCCCAGAAATAATTCCTCCGTAATATGTTATCCCTGCCAACAACCTAATCATATTCGCACAAACTGTCCATGGAAGAGACTTCCCAGTGATGTTGCAGTTGTGCAAGCTTGAGGGCAACAAAATGTACCACGTGCCTTGCCGCCACATTAGAACAGTGTTGGACGTGGAGCTATAGTCCCATTGTTGGCGCTTTTTCTGGCCAACACAGAGTCACCTAAATATTTGCGGTGTTTTGGAGTGATCAACCACCATGATCATGAGAAGCTCCTAACCAAGATGGGTTTCAAAATCCTAAACCGGCTAGGAGAGCCGATTTAGAGATCAAAACCAAGCCTCTTGGCCGATTTAGATTGATATGGGGGTAAACACCCATCTCGTGGG
This sequence comes from Oryza meyeriana var. granulata, assembly GCA_003991445.1. Taxonomy (NCBI): domain Eukaryota; kingdom Viridiplantae; phylum Streptophyta; class Magnoliopsida; order Poales; family Poaceae; genus Oryza; species Oryza meyeriana. Next base: position 202,176 of record RYFJ01000625.1, on the reverse strand, counting down.
CGAATTGGAAGGTTTACGGGACAAACCTACAAAGGATATTGCACTCTCGCAGCGAAGGCGGACGATTTATGGTGAAATCAACAAAGATGGACGAATTAGATACTAGGTAAAAGGTAAAGTAGAAAACATGGCTAAAAAAGTAGAAAGATAGAATGATTCGATTGATCAATTGTTGATTGTCGGGCAGAGAGATCAATTGAATTGGCCATAGCCCTTATAAAGGGGTTGGTCTTGTCTCCACAAAGCCTTCTCCATATTCTATTAGGCTTAGAGATCAATTAGGACCCAAGAAACCCCGTGCATCCCTAAAGAAACACGAGAACTGCCTAAATCAAACTTAGACTCGGGGCTGCCGGTCCGACCATCGGGTCAACGTTGATCCGACCGCCGTTACGCCGCTGGTCCAACTAGCCTCTTACAGAAGGCTCGGGTATTTTCCAAATCTGGCCAAAACTTGCAATAAATTTGTCCTGATGCTAAATTTGGTTGTTAACACATGCCCCCTTGCCTTTTTGGCAAACTTGTGAGCCAAAAAGCATAGAACACGTGGCCTTAGGGCAATATCATCTATCAGCCATATAAACTTTCTAAGCATCTTGCAAATAGTTCTCTTTGTATTGTCTCAACAAAGTAAGAATTTTCTAGAACGATTCACACAACTTGGTATGGATCTTCTCTATTCATCTTTTCAACTGCTTCCATAACCTTCAAATGTTTATCTATCATCCTACCATCATTAATGCATCATAGTCATTGACTGATAAATCACTAGGAGAACCACCGGCAAAATAAATTATCCCCCAAACTGATTGATAAATTCCATAAATATCTTCAAGCACACTATCCATAGAGATTTTGGATTGATTGGCACCTAAATATTTTAAAGCACTCTTTCTATGATTCAGTGATGTAACTTTTTATCAAGTGTATTCAAACGCTTACCGTTGAACTCTTCGATCAACCCTCTTGCTTGGATCTCTCAATTACTCAACTAGTGGAACCCTCCAATTGCTAACTTGAATCCCTGAATCCTTAACCGAATTTTTCACAATCAATTCGGCTATTTGATCACCTTTTGAGCTCATGCCCCCTAGCTATGTACTACGGGCAACAATCCCCTAGTTAGACCAGTGTTATAACCTCGGTCAGACTGGCCGTATATCATCGGTCAGACCAGCCTTATAAAAGTGGTCAGACCGGCCTAGTCTGTGATCATTTTGGCAATTTGACTATTTTTACAATCAAGCATCGGCTTTTGTAATACACAAAAATTGCCTCTCCTAACTTTATAGACAGATGTTTATTGTGTCAAACCATGAGCTAATATACTCTCCTTTCTAGACACATAAGAAATTGTAGACGAATTCAAAGAGGCTAACATGTCTATATTCTTAACCAAGTGGCTATTTAAAGAAACAATAAATCATTAAACAATCCAAGCCACTTGATATATGACTAACAATGAATCACCAAAATCATATACCATGCACATGTATCCTAAGAATTGCAAACATAAGCAATCAGCTCAAGCATAGATTCAAAATATCCTAACAAGGCCAATGTTGCAAAAAATAACCATTAAGTGATATTATTTCAAAAACCAATACATTGGCCATCACATAAGCCAAATTACCAAGAAACAAAGGCTCCATGGTGCAATATCAATAAACATATTAATATGGTGATCCAATAAATCATATATAATTTGGCCTTCCATAAACTTTAAACACATATAAGCCAACATATTTAATTAAAGCATATACCAAATTTGCCAATTCTACTACTTTGAATTGGTCTTCGGAACATGTATTCAATAATATTGATTCAACAAGCAAAAAATACATGCGCTAGATAACAAGTAATTTTTAACTTGGCGTAAGCATAATGCAATGATAGATATAACAAACACATACCTCGCCTTAGTATCCAACAAACGGCAGCTCCCAAAGCTATTATGATGTACTCCCCGCCATTCGCTTCTCTTGATACGCTTATTAGCACATTGATGTCTTGCCCCCAAGAAAAATCGGCTTTTCTTAGTGCTCAATTTTGAAGGAAAGATAGACATTGTATTAATATCCATAGCATCGTGTGGACAAGAATCATCTCTAATGACCAGTGACACTTCTTTTGATAAATTGAATTTACTATCACTTAGGGAAATCACCAGTCTTTCAACCTTTACTACCTTAGGTCTCCACACTCGCTTAGATTTTGTTTGAGGCTTTAATTTATTTGTCACTACATCTCTGGCATCTTCGGCCTCTTTCATCTTTTGTTCTTGAGCCCAAAGACGTTGTAACCTCCTCTTTTGACAGCGAGAAAACCCAGAAGGTGCACACTTCGGCTGTGGTTTAGTTTTAGCAGCTAAGTATTCATTTTTATTGTCTTTAACTACGGCCAAAGTCCCTGCACTCCTAGCCTTTTCCTCTTCTATATGGGCATCAGTCACACTAGCCTGGTCCTTTGTCACAGCCTGACTTTTCAGGAATTAATAATAATTAATAATTGATTTACCTAAAATTTATATTAAATTATAAAGCAATTAATTAAGTGAAGTAAAAATGGGAAATAAAACTTATTTAATAAATCATGGTTGAAATTATTTTTAATAAATTATTTGCGTGTAATTATACTCTCTGAAATTTTCTCGGATTTTTCGGAGCTCCAGAATTAATTTTAATATTACAAAGATCAATTTTAGTAATTATTTAAATAATTCCCAATTCTTTCTCTTAGGTCGTTCTCTATCAAATCCCTTTGTGCCTTTCTTGGGTTGTCGTCCCTGAATCCCTAATTCTCTGAAAAGCTCGACCCTGGAAAATTTCCCGAAGTTCCAAACCCGAACGTCTCGAATCTATTCTTTCCCTTTTCCAAATATCCATATTTCCTTTTTGTTTAAATTTCCTTGGTCTCCCCAAATACCCAGGTCCTTTGAAATAAATCCAAATCCTCAAATACTTCAAAGTTTTTCCAATTCCTAGATCCCATAAAATATTTTCAAGATTTCCATTCCCGAAAACAAAACCAAAACATTCAAAATGTTTCCCTAAATTCCAATATTCCCAAAATTCCGAATATTTCTACAATTTTGATTCGGAAATATTCCTCAAATTTATAAATTTCAATTTTCTGAATTTTGCAATTTTTTCCCTGAAAACCCCTCTCCTTTCTTTTCTTTTCCCCATCCTTTCTCTTTTTTTCCTTTTCTTTTTTCTCTGGCTCTCTCTCCCCTGTTTATCTTCTTTGGACCCCTCTCTCTCTCTCACTCGGATGGCCAGCCCGAGCCTGCCTGCGCCACACCGCTCCAGCCCCGGCCTGTTCACCCTCGGCCTACAGCCTGTCGCCACACCCGCGTCGGCCTGCACCCAATCTCAGCCCAGCGCAGCCTCCTACGCCTCCGCCCCGCAACGGCCGCCGCCGAATCTGCCACGCCGCCGCTACCATGCCGCCCCGGACTCTCCTTCCCTTCTCTCTATAAAAACACTGTGTCGTCGCCCGTGCACCGCTAGCCACCGCCTTGCAGCTGTGCACCGTCGCCCCTGCTCCCGTGCGCCATCGCCGCTACCCTTGCATCCTAAGAGCGCTGCACCCCTGCTCCAGAAGCCGTGCCGCCGCCTCATGCCACCCAGCAGACCGAGCTGCATCCTTGCTCCACGCTGCCACCGCCCTCGCGTCAGATCGTTGCCGCCGTCGTTCTATTTCCCGGGCCGTCGCTGGACAACGTCGTCCTCTGCGCCTGCCGCCGCTGTCGCCTGCTGAGCTGACGTCGCCGCTCCAACACCGCTGCTCTGTTCTTGTGCCGATGCTACGAGCTAGCCACCCCCGTCGCCTTGCACTGCCTCGGTGAGCCCCAAAGCCGCCGCACCTCTTTCTCATCTCTCTCCACTCCGGCGCCCCTCAGCATCTGCTGCCGTCTGTCGTCCCGACGCCGATGTGCCGTCCCGATGTCATCGCCTCCGGGTGCTGCCGCCACTGCCGAACACCATCCCCGACGTCCCCGCTGGCAAAGCATCTTGGACACAGACATGTGGGCCCCTTCCATTGGTTCCCCTCCTGTGGATGACAGTGGGCCCCGACTTGCAGACCTCGCTCCTTTACAGCCTTTGAATCTCCGAGATCAAATCAGGACCATCCAATTCCCTTCAAAACCCCGAGTCCATCTCGTCTGTTCGATCTCCCGAAAATAAATCTTAGCCATTAATTCTTTTAATCTAGTGAAAGCCGCATCAACCCTAATTGCCATGGTGGTATCCATCTCATCGCCATCTCGGACTCCTTTGCCCATGTGTCATCCAGGTCACCTGTCCAATAAGGCCCCTCTCCTCTGTCCCATAGACCGAGTCTACGTAAGTCCAGTCTCTGACAGTGGATCCCACGTGTCAGTCTCTTTTTAAAATAATTCTTTTAATCCTAAAATCCAGAGAATATTCCCGAGAATATTCTTTTCCAATTCTTTGTGGATTTATTCCAAAGTCAATATTCCGGAGGCCGTAACTTTTCCGTTTGAACTCCGATTCGACCCGTTCTTCGTTCTAAATTCATCTAAAACCATAATTTACTTGTTTATGTACTTTTTATGTACTATTTATTTGGAGTTTCTTAGGGTTTTTCATCATTTTGCATGTAGTCACGTATAATCGCCGTTTCGGAAGATCGCGAAGTCTACGGAAGAGTTCGGAAGATTTGCAGAAGACGTCTTGTTGCAAGGCAAGTCACACGACAATCTCCTTGAGCATGTCAATCCTATTTGTGAAAATTATTTTATTTTAAAGTTATTGCATGAAATGTTTTGGAATGACATTATATGGGTATTTATTTATTGTTCAATATCCATTGATAATTATGGTCATTTTGATGTTGATATCTATACCTTGATACCCTGGGTGACTAATATTGACTAGCTGGATGTTTAATTATTTATCTGGCTAGACTATTCAGGATTTGCTTAGCCATGCCTAGAAACTGTAGCGTCATTTGATGTGGGATTACTATTCATTGACCACTGATTCTATAATTGTTAAAGGCTATAGTTTCACGACAATGAGTCGTGGTTGGTTAATTAGTTGTGCCAACTAAAACTTGACTGAATGGTGGATTGTGAGCACCAGGGTTGTGAATGTTGCTAGCGGTGCTCATGACAGTTAAGGACCGGTTCACGGACTACTTGTTACGAAGCAACACTCGTGCTAACCATAAGCTAGAATGGGATAGCAGGAGTTTGAAGTGTGTCGAGTTCAATAGGAGGCACCAGTGCGTGTTGTGGCTGATATAAGTCCACACATGGCAGTGACAATAAGACCATGCTTCGGGCGTCGAGCCATCTCGTGGGAAGGTACTTGATCACCCCTACCGGAGACCAGAGGTTCGGCAAGAGGCTCTCCTATTGTGCGAGTTACATGGATAATCCTGTCACAATTCCTTTCCAAGGTACTATGGTGGTATTAAGGCACACAGTGATGTGTTGTGGAGTTGTGTCTTGTGGGTAAATTGGTACACCTCTGGCCAGAGTAAAACTGTTTGAATAGCCCCCACACTGCTTAATGATGATGATAAATGGTGGAAACTTGATGGCTCCTATTTGGAGAGTTATGGTTTTGGGCCTAAACTGCGTTGGAGCGCTGTTCAGAGATTGGTTAAATGCTGATAATAATTAAACTACACTATTTTTAATGGTTTTTTTAAATACAAATGTTTTAAATGTTGTTTTACGTAAATAAGCCATACTATGCCTTTCCTTTGGTATCCTACTGCATTATTTTGCATTTCTTAGTGTGGCTTGTTGAGTACGGTGGGTGGTACTCAGTCTTGCATTATTGCAATTTTTAGAGTGAAGCCTTAGCAAGGAGGAGAAGTTTGGTGTTTGGCTTATACCCTAGTTGAGCTGCCTGTGGCTTGGAGCTAAAGCTACGCTAGTTGCCGTTCCACTGCTATTTCTTCTGTGTGAGGACTAAGTGTCTCTGTTGTAAGTATTTATCGTTATTTCGTTTTGGTTATGTTTATCAAAGTGTCGATTTGTGTACCCCGGTTGATTCCTGGATGAGGATTTATTGCACAAATTAGCTTTGAAAATTCTAGTGAATTTTTGGACATGACATCCTTGGTCTGACCGGTCTTCCTATATTGGTTAGACCAACCGTAGGTGACAGTCAGACTGGTGTTAATGCACCGGTCAGACCGGCTTTGTCCTCCGGTCAAACCGTTAGAAGCGGCATTTGCTTTGTTGACTTTGGTATCTTCGGTTTGGTTGACCTCTGTAGTATATCCAGAAGGTATTGGGACCTCGTTTGACCCTACTTACATTAACTACCTTCGGAGTCTTTGTTTCCTTCTTCACCCATACCTTCTTCTTTTTTTTCATTTTTGGTTCACCAGACCGATTCTTGCATGGAAATGATCTTTGTTTAGAATGGGAGAATTAAATGAACAACTTGGTACTGACCTTGGTGGTTTTGCCCATCCTTGATGAAATGATATATGCGGTGAGTACGGAAATGGCATCCTTAATAGAGGCATCCGCGGCATGTAGTATGGAAAAGGATAACCGGGTGGTGGTATTGGACATGGATACCATGGTGTTACAATCGGAGGTTCACATGGAGTTGGTATTGTTGATGACTCCGATTGCATTGACGTTTGACCAAATCTCTCTCTAGGAGGTGATCTTGGTCTTTTCGAATTATTAGGCCAGCCATTGAATCATTGACCAGCCAATCCCTTCTTATATTTAGCCATAAGCATTTCAGATGTGAGCTTTGGCTTTGTGGTCCTTTTACAACTAGATAGTTCATCTTTTTTAACCTTGCAATCTTCGGCCTTGGCACTCTTGAGCCTAATTTTCTTGGGCCGAGGATCCCCAACAATAACATTTTTCCCTTTTGTGGATTCAGCTTGACTTGGCCGAATCAACACTTTTTTGTTATCGAAATCTATAGGAACAAAGGAAAGACAATCATGGACAATTTCGGTCTCCTTCGTAGGTGTAACCGAAATATCTTTACAAACAACCGATAAATCAATAACCAGTCTTTGCTCTATTAAGCTTGCATCTCCAAAATAATCATGAAACTTGTGCTCCATTTGTGACCACGTGGAAATTGAATTTAGAGCAAGTAAACTAAACCATGTAGATGCAATGCCCGATAAAGAAAGTGGAAACAATTTTAAATTTAATATATCATCACTACTGGCCTCTCCACATCGGCCAATATACACTCAGTTGTAGTTCTACTATCTTCACCTATGAATTTTGTGAACTCAAGCACTTCAAATCCTTCCAGGTAAGAGACCGAATCTACATGTTCAGGATAGGGCCTTTCTTGTGTATGCATGATTATTATGGATTCTATTTTATCATTACCTTGCAAGACATTGTCAATTCCTCTTCAATACCCATATGACCAATCTGTGATTCGGTCTTAGATGACAAAGATACATCTCCGTTATTAATAATGCAATCCGAACTATCATTTGGTTCGGCTATATTCGTTTTTGTATCATCGCTTAAATTAGTATGCGAACTATTATTATCAACTTGGCTTTCATTTAATAGGGCCAAGTAATTCGTCAAAAGCAGTATCGACTAAAAATTTGTCAGTAAGCTCTAAATCAGAACATCGATCTTTAATGTCCAAAAACCTTTTAATGTAATCAGCCATAGATTCATTAGATTGTTGTTCAATCGATGTCAGTTGAGATAGCCAAAGTTCAGTTTTTCTATAAAAACTAATCATGGAATTTTTGTTCTAATTGAGCCCAAGTAGTAATAGAATTTGCCGGTAAAGAAGTAAACCAAGTAAATGCAATACCGGACAAAGATAAAGAAAACATGCGCACTTTTAAAGTATCCATATTGCTCACTTCACCACATTGTGCTAAAAATTGGCCTATGTGCTCCCACGTAGTTCTACTATCTTCTCCATTGAATTTTGTAAACTCAGGCACTCTATAACCACGTGCACATGGGAGAATGTCAAAATAATCAGGATAAGGCTTTTGGCTAGCCTCATTCTTCGGCTCAATTCTAAAGCTTCTCTAACTATGGTATGTATTTGTTCACAAAAATCTTCGGGAGCTTCAGGCGTTAACTGACTATCCTCTTGTACTTGTGGCCTAAAGGGTACGGACGCAACAGGATTTTGAGAGTAAACCTCCTACTGGCCATAATAGACGTCTTGTGCCAATCCATCATATCCATAGTTTGGGATTGGCTCATAGTAACCATCAGTGCCCATATGAAGTGTAGATGGAGCGATAAGACTAATAGTACTAACAGGATGCATATAACTATCAAAACTAGTACCATTAGTTGTACCATAAAAATCTTGAAAAGGAACCATGGCACCGGTCTGACCGGCTATAGGTAGCACGGTCTGACCGGCCTGTTACCCGGTCTGACCGGCCCAAGGTCCAGTCTGATTGGTGGTCAGTGATGAGGTCGGACAGGCCATAGAGGGCACGGTATGACCGTGAGGAAGCACAATCTAACTGGCCATAAGGGGCACGGTCTGACCGGCTATGGGTGCGGTCGGACCGGCTATAGGAAGCCTAGTTGGATAGGCCGTCAAGTTTTCAGGCAAACCGATTCCTGTGTAATCAGCTATGTGGATACCCGTTGATCTATCCATCGTATAATGTGCATGTTGTACATGGACAAGGCTAGATAATTGAAAATTAGCCGTAGTAGAGCCAATTTGCTTAACAATATTACTTAAGCTACTATCAAAAGCATTATGTAAAGCATCATCGAATTTATTTTTATGAGCACTAAAAGATGCGTTTATACAACGGTCGACACATTCTTGAATAGCATGGGATAGATGGGATGGATCGGGGGTTACCTCTTTGGGCATGACAATTGTTGGCGATGCATCCTTCTTGATTACGCCTTGAGAAGTCTTGACATAGCATGCGAGCATTGCTTTCTCCATCGCCATGATCTGCTCCTCCAGCTCTTGCCACTCTTCATCGGTTAAGTCCTCTATGGTAAGCATGATCTCCTTGCTCCCGTTTGTCATGGTCGAAGAAGATATTACTTGATTGATTTCGGTCGAATCTTTTGACCAAATAAATTATTATACGGTCTTAAAATCTCCTCTGGTAAACAGCGTGTGGACGTAGCAAAAATATCCAAATTATTTGATTAGCCGATGCAATGCAACAGCCCTTTTTTTAATACGTGAGCAGTACCTTGATCGATCTTACATATTTAGCACTGTTCCTCTTGGAGACCGTGTCCGTATGTGAGTATGTTAGTGCCGCCAACGCATAGACGTCTCTGCTCCCGGTCTGATTGGATCTGCAACTAGCTAATTATAGAGTGGCTGAATTTTCCTTACTCTGCACAGGATTCAACCTTTCAGCTTGATCAAACCGATCGATTCGATTGGCCGCAAAACAGACAGACACAATGACAGCGGCGCAGTTAGCCCTAATTCCCGTGACGATTAGAAGGCGCCGAACAAATTAATTTGGCAATGAATCAAATGCGACGGCGGCGGGTTATTGCGGTAGATTGATTTTAGCCGGATAACGAGGCTGAAATTTTTGTTTCTCCAGTAGGGTCGCTAATTTGTGTTGGTGCTTTTTTTGTCAACACGGAGTCATCTAAAATTTGCGGTATTTCAGAGTCGCTAACAACCTTAATCATGAGAAGCTCCTAATCGAGATGAGTTTAAAAATCATAAACCGGCTAGCAGAGCGGATTTAGAGATCAAAACCAGCCTCTAGGCCGATTTAAATTGATATGAGGGTAAACACCAGTCTCGTGGGCGAATCGAAAAGTTTACGGGACAAACCTATAAAGGATATCGTACTCTAACAGCGAAGGCGGACGATTTATGACGCAAATCGACAAAGATGGACGAAATAGGTACTAGGTAAAAGATAAAGTAGAAGACATAGCTAAAAAGGTAGAAAGATAGAACGATTCGATTGATCAATTGTTGGTTATTGGGGAGAGAGATCAATTGAATCGGCCATAGCCCTTATAAAGGGGTTGGTCTTGTTTCCATAAGGTCTTCTCCACATCCTATTAGGCTTAGAGATCAATTAGGACTCAAAAAACCCCGTACATAACTAAAGAAACATGAGAACTACCTTAATCAGACTTGGACTCGGGGCGGCCGGTCTGACCATCAGGTCAACGTTGGTCTGACCACCGTTACGCCGCCGGTTCGACAGGCCTCACATGAGTGGTCAAACCGGCCTCTTATAGAAGGCTTGGGTATTTTCCAAATCTGGCCCAAAATTGCTATAAATTTGTTCTAGTGCCAAATTTGGTTGTTCACACCCGTACCGTGGAGGAACTCTACCAAGCCATGGAGGACCCAATGGAGGAGCTGCTATTGGACGAGGATGACCTATCCTTGCTCAGGGAAGGGTCAATCATGTACCAAATCAGGATGCAGATGGAGCTACAGACATCATACTCGGTATGTTCCTAGTTAACTTAGAATCTACATTGGTTTTATTTGATCCAGTTGCTACACATTCTTTTATTTCCTTGGCTTTAGTTAAGAAGCGTAAACTGAAATTAGTTGCACTACATAACCCCCATATTATCCATGCCCCTAGATCGGATTTGAAATCTTAGTTTATATGCCCATAAATGGGTTCAGATCATAAGGAGGATGCTGGTTGTGAAGATAATGAGGACGTAGTTGATCCGTTAGAGTAGGACGATTATGGCTTCTAGGCCGCTCTATGCTCAGTCAGTTTCTGTGTGGAGTTTAGCAGTTTTCCTGTTTGTGAGAATAATGCTTTATAGGCCCTATGTATAATAGTCTGTGCTTCTTCTATGTTGTAAACCCTATAGCTTGAATAATGTATATACAAAGTTTGTGTTTTTATATCATTTCATGCGTAACTGAACTTCCTGTGCAGTTACGTATATGTGGGATACGTCGCCCATTTTGGGTGACCCCACAAGCTGGTTGCACAAGAGGTTGTGGTCGTGCTCGTGTCACGTCTAGAAATTTACCAAAACTTCGAAAGCTAATTTGTACATTAAATTCTCGTCCAAGAATCAGCCAAGGTACACAAATCGACAATTTGATAAACATAACCAAAATAAAATAATGATAAATGCTTACAAAAGAGACACTCAGTCCTCACACAGAGGAAAACCAGCAACGGAACGGCAACTAGCATAGCTTCAGCACCAAGCCACAGGCAGCTCAATTGGGGTATAAGCCAAACACCAAACTTCTCCTCCACGCAAATCTTCACTCTGATGATAGTAATATTGCAAGACTGAGTACCACCCGCCGTACTCAACAAGCCACACACGGAATGCAAATAATGCAACAGGATTCCAAAGGAAAGGCATATTATGGCTTATTTGCATAAATAGCTTTTAAAATATTTTCATTTGAAAACATTGTAAAAAAATAGTTTAATTACTGATCAATATTAAACCAACCACTGAACAGCACTGCAATGCAGTTTAGGCCCAAACCATAACCCTCCAAACTAGAGCTATCAAGCTCCATCATTTATCACCATCATTGAATAAGTAGTGTGTAACAAATCATAGAAAACATTGCTAGGCTCACCCATAACCGCGGGCACGGCTATTCGAGCAGTTTTACTCTGGCCAGAGGTGTACTAATTTACCCACAAGACACAATGTCAACATAATGTCACCCATGCGTCGTGATACTTGAAAGTACCCGAATAGAGATTGTGACAAGACCATCCATGTAACTCACACAATAGGAGAGCCTCCTGCCAAGCCTCCGGTCTCCGGTAGGGACGATCAGGTGCCGACCCGCAAGACGGCTCCACGCCCAAACTTATGGACTTATTGACGACTCCCATGTGTGGACTCATATCAGCCATAAACAAACCCTAGTGCCGCCTATTGAACTAGTCACACTTTAAATCCCGCCATTACCCATTTTAGCTTGTGGTTAGTACGAGTATTGCTTCGCAACAAGTAGTCCGCGAATCGGTCCTTAATTATCATGAGCACTACTGACATCATCAACATTCCATGTGCTCACAACCCACCATTCAGTTAAGTTTTAGTTGACCAAATTAATTAACCAACCACGACCAACGGTCATGAAAATATAGCCATTAATCATTAATTAATCATAAATGAGTCATTAGTTACCCACATAAAATGACGCTAAAGTTTGTAGGCCTTGGCTAAGCAATTTCTAAATAATCTAGCTAGATAATTAATTAAACATCCAGCTAGTCAATATTAGTTACCCAGAGTATCAAGGTAAAGGTATCTTTATCAAATTGTGGTCATAATCAAGGAATATTGGATTTATATTAAATACCCGTAATAGTGACATTCCAAAATATTGCATGCAATAACGTTAAAATAAAATATCTTTCACAAATAGGATCAATATGCTCAAGGGGATTGTCGTGTGACTTGCCTTGCAATCGAAAAAGTCTTCAGTGAGTCTTCCGGACTCTTCTGCAAACTTTGCGATCCTTCGAAACGACAGACTACACATAAAATAAGAAAAAACCCTAAGAAACTCCAAATAAATAGTACATTAAAATACATAAACAGATAGATCATGATTTTAGATGAATTTAGGAAAAAGAATGGGTCGAATCAGAGTTCGGATGGAAAAGTTACGACCTTCGGAAGTTCGAATTCGGAGAAAATCAGAATAAGAGAAAGAATATTCTCTAGATTATTCGTTCAGAAAATAATTAATAAAGAAATTATTCTTGAATAGGAAAAGGGAGGTGGGGCCCACTATCATAGACATGGCTCATGGACTAGGTTCATAGACCATGGAAATAGAGGGGCTGGTGAACTAGTTGAGGTGGTGGCCACATGGCGATGAGGTGGACGGTGACTCAGCGGCTAGGGCTGACATGGCATCAGGATGAATTATGAGGATCCTATGGCCGAGATCCGATCTGAGGAGATCGGGTGGTTTAGATTAGATCGGGGTCTTCAAAGAGAATTGGATGGACCAGATTCCATCTAAATGAATCAGACGGTTGAGGATCTGACTCAGGTTTTTGATAGAGATTGAACGGTTCACATGGAGTCGGATTGATCCAACGGTAGAGATCGGTCAGGGGTACTATTCATGGGGCCCACCGGGCAGCCACAGGACGGGAAGCGCCTGAGGGGCTGACCTATCAGAGGATGGGGAAGGCGAAGGGGACAAGGAGGGCGGCGGTTCGGTAGCCACGCTCACCAGTGGCGGCTAGAGCTGATGATGGCGACAACGACGTCCAAACGGCGACGGCCGCCAGGGCACAGAGGGGCGGCGGCGGCAGGGAGCAGGGCCGCGGCACTAGGGCGTAGGGGCGGTGGCAGCTTAGGGCGCAGAGGACGAGGCAGTGCTGCGGTAGGCCAGGCCAGGCTCGGCCTCTAGCCGAGAGAGAGGAGGGAAGAAGGAGGAAAAAGAAGGAAATAGAAGATGAACAGTAAATAGAGGAGGAAAAAGAAAAGAGAGAGAAAATAAAAGGAAAGTGAGAAAAGGGTAGAGAAGAAAAATAAAGGGATTTTCCAGAGAATTCCAATTTTGGGATATTCACAGAATGTGAGGAATATTTTTCAAATTAGAAATTGTGGGAATATTTGGGGTTTTGGATATTCCGAATGTCGGGATATATATATAAATATATATATTTGGGAATCGGAGAATATTTTGAGGAAGTTAGAAAATGGAATATATTTAGTGGGGTTTGGAAAACGAAGGATATTTTACCGAGGAATATTTAGGGAATAGAGTATCGGAATATTTCTGGAATTGAAAAATTGGTAGGTATTTCGCAGAAGTCGAGAAATTGGAATGTTCGAGGAATAATTGAGCTTCAAAAAATATATGGGTATTTTGGGGATTTGGAGAACGGAATATTTTGTGAAAATTGGAAAAATTGGAATATTAGGGATATTCAGATTATTGGAAATATTCTTTAGCTTGGAAATTGGAGGATATTTACCTAGGTATTGGAAAATTGGAATATTCCGAATATTATAAATATTCGGAGAATAGAGGAGGAGTTGACGGGAATATTTTATAGAGACTGAGATGGGGCAGATCTAGGAATATCTCGGGATTTGGGTTTCGAAATTGATTATACTCAAGAACTCCAGATTTTGAATATCGAGGAGTTTTTAGGGTTTCGGGAACGACACCCAACCCTAAAAGAAGAAGGAAACCAGAGTTCGAGGTGAACGGAAAAACATCAAGGGACTGAAGCAGGAACGACCCGAACAGGGAAAAAGAAAAGGATTTTATTTTTTATTTAATTAATTACTAGAATGGTCTTTATAACAATAAAATTAATTCTGGAGCTCAAAAAAATCCGAGAAAATTTCAGAGAGTTTATTAAATCATGGGGAATTTACTAGAGGCAAAAACCACCATAAAACAATAGGTATATTTATTATTATAAACACTTAAATGCTTAAAATATTCCAACGAAACCCCAGGGAATATAAAAGCATCCAAGCATTTAATTAAAATTTCAACTTGGGATTTTTTAATATTGGAAATTTCAGAATTTTATTCAAACACTTTCACAAACAACTTTTCTAGTGTATTTTTTGTATTTCCATTTACCCAATATAATTTTTAATTATGCCGATTTTCAAGGTGTGACAGCTCCCAACCTTGGGTTGGCAGTGGCGGTGTCCACGACTAGATCTGATGTCCACCTCGCCGATTCTGGCAACGGCCGGCAGCAGCGCTGGTGTGGCAATGGCAAGGTAAGAACGGTTAGAACCACCGTTTCCTTAGTGGGGACATTGGGATCCGGGCAAGTTATGGCTGGCGGCCGATAAGGGTAGCGGCTCAAGGTGTGGATGCGGCAATGTATAGATGTCTGCGGCGGTGTTTGGTGCCCTAGCTTCCCCTTTGTCGTTAGTGGCCGGATGTTTCGGTAGCGCAGTAGGCTGGAGGTGTAAATAAAGTGTTGAACACTTAAACTTTGATGAAATTTGTTACATGCCTACTTTGACGATATTTTGAACTTTGATGAAATTTGTTACATGCCTACTTCGATGATATTTGCTAAGCTTGTGTTGAATTGTTGGTAGCTTGTTAATTGTGTTGCTCTCTATTTAATTATCTATATGTGGAGATATTGCACATGTTATGAAAATCCTGCTTGCCACCCACTAGGTTATCTGTGCTCATCGAGCATGGATATGGGTATTGAATTCTACCCACCAAGATTACTGGGCGTGAGTCAGGCGAGAGATGTTGGGTTTCGGGTTAGGTGTGGGTTTATTCTATCCATGCTTGACCCAACCCATTGGTATCCATATACTGCGTTCCTTGTCTAGTCATGCTTTACTTACATAGTGCATACCTTTATGTTTAGCTTGTGCATGTCTTTATGTTATATTATACCTGTCTAGTTACTCTCTATGACATGTGAATGCGGGTAACCTCACGGGAGACTACAGGCAAGTGACAACTGCTGCGAAATCAACTACGTAGGGGTTACTTAGTAGGTGCACCCCTTTCCTTAACCCCAATGACGCTAGTAGATTGGCCGCCTGCCATTGTGTCTCTACGCAGATGTCACCGTCACAGCTCAATCTGTGACGCTAACCCAACACAGTTGTGAGAGTCCGGTAGGGTCCACGACGATGAACCACCAGGGGAGAGCCTCGACCAAAGTTGAGCCGCTCAGTCCTTGTGTTGCAGCCTAGGGATGACGATGAGGAGTTGACGGGGAACATCGCCAAAATGTGCCCAGCAGCGACTCAAGTCGCGTGAACCAACGGCCCTAACTGGTAGTAACTTGTTTGGTCAAGTTTGCCATGGTTTTGGGGTATTGATTTTTAATTTGGGGATTTCGTGAGCTGATCTAAATTTGTTTATATTGATCTAACGCTACCAAATCGAGTCTAACGCGGGAGACCAGCGATGGAAGAAGCACCAAACCGAGTCTCTGCTGGGAGGGCGTCGTGCGGATGCCACCAAACTGAGTCAGCCATGTTCTGTTAAGCTTATTTACCGATTATTGGATTATTGACTCCACACATTAAATATGTTTTTAGAAAACTTTCTTCTACTAAATTGCTTAAAACACTTATTTTAAGCTATTTGTTAAGTTTATTTATTAAAATATTTAACTTATCCCAATAATCACGTAGATAATCTATATAGTAATAATTCCTCAATAATCTAAAAACAATGGACCTGAGTCTGACGCCAGAGAGGGAACAGATGGAAGCACCAAACCGAGTCGGCGCGGGATAGATGGTGGACATGGTTCTGGCCCCCTTATTAGGCCCAAGACAAAAGACGGGATAAATGCGCCTCTTTTAGTCAGATGTTACATACGATGCCTACTATATTTTCTTCAATGTTGCACATAGCAGAGTCTTGTAATTAGGAATATAATAGGACTTGGCATACATAACCTTGTACGATGAGGAAAGGATATAGTCCTAGTCGGTCACACTGTATTCCTAGAAGAAAATCCCTTGGTCGGAGTCCGACCGGGATTCCTACTCTGTAACCCTATCCCCCGGTATATAAGGGGAGGCAGAGCGCCCCCTGAGGACAGAAGAAGAACAATCTCACTAGAGAAACCTCAAAGGCAATACACCATAACTAGACGTAGGGTATTACCTCATCTCAAGTGCCTGAACCAGTATAAATTGTTTGTGTTCCTTTGTAGTCCATTAAGTTTAGGTCTCACGAGTAGCCCTATATTATTATTACCGATATAAAACATCGACAATTGGCGCGCTAGGTAGGGGCATCGTCGAGATCATCTTCAACAAGCCTGATGGATCCAATCACCGGAGTCGATGGCATCAACTTCTTCCCCGGGCAAACGATTACCTTCGGGAGCCTCGACTTCGTCGCTGACAAGTTCGGCAACCTCACCCTGTCCGACTCAGATCCGACCCGATTGGCCAGGAACCAAGCCGACTCTGTGCCGGTCGGCCCATGCAACACTGCGGCAACCTTCGTCGACATGCTGCGGCAATCTTCAACATGCCCGGGTCTCGGGACAACTCTTTCTTTCGGTGTTCGACTCGGACTCGTCCTCGAGCCAGCCGAGATTGGGCTAAGAAAGGAAGAGATTGTCAATCTCCCGTTCGGACTCGGGGATGCCGCAGATATTCTCAATCAACATCCGATGCGACAAACCCGATCCCCTAGAGTTCAACTCGGATACGGCCCAGAGCCGTTCGAGATTAGATCCAGGGAGGTCGAGTTGTGATTACCCTCATCAACTACACTGATTCTGACACCAAGTCAGAGAGCAGTTCAGACAGCAGCTCAGCAAGCTTCTCCCCGCCCTGTGGAGTCTTCATGGCATCCAAGGCCTCTACTCCCACTCAGGAGGCACGCCGACTACGCGAGCAGCAAGAAGAGGAGGCCCGCCGACTGCGAGAACAACAGAAGGAAGAAGCAAGATGCCTCCACGCCGAGCGTAGCACCCGCAACGATGATCTGCGTAGGGCTAGGCGGACTGCTCAACAACAAATCCTCCAAACCCGAGTCGATGACCACGACGTCTTCGTAACGCCTTAGCAAAACGTCGTTGTCGATGTTTTACACCGGCAATAAATATATGGGGCTACTCGGCGGATGGAAACTTGATGGATTGCAAAGGAACACAAGGAGATTTTATACTGGTTCAGGCCCTCGATGTGAGGTAATACCCTACGTCCAGTTTGTATGTATTCCTTTGAGGATATACGGTGGTAGTTCTGATGAACTTGTGTGCACCTGCCCTCATGGGGCGCCCTGCCTCCCCTTATATACTGGGGGACAGGGTTACAAGGTAGGAGTCCCAACCGGATACGGCCAAGGGATCTCCTCTTAGAGATATAACGCACCCGACTAGGACTGTATATTCCTTTCTATACAAGGCAAAGTCTGCCGAATCTAGCTATATCTCTAATTACAAGGCCAGGCCCATCCTTTATCCGAGTGACCCATATGCTTGTCATGAGGTACCCGGGGCCCATGGCACCCACAGTCGTGGTCGCTACAACTCTACTGGACACGCTCTAGTTTATGCCTGATCACCAGGCCACCCCGACTATAGCAAGGATAAAAGCCATGATCACTGTTGCTGCATGTCAGCAGCACCAACAGTCGGTTGATACCCTCATACCGACCAACTGGTCGGCTTCTCCAATGGTGGTCTCATTCGCCTCGACACGACACCGAGCAGCCGGCTCCAATCAGCCGCACACGGAGTCACGCCAGACATCACTCGGCAAACCCAACAACAATCAGCGGCGTCGACATCAAAACGACCGTCGGGACAACCAGGATCTCCGAGGCCAACTACGACATGATCTCCGGCAAGACATCAACGCACGGTGCCGCGAATGCAAGGAAGATGAGCAACACCGATTGGAAGACGAGAATGAGCGCTTCAGCCTCCACCACGAGCGGTTTCACCACTGTAGTCGGAGTCGGAGTCCTCATGCAGATGAAGGAGTACCGGCCTTTACCCAAAAGCTGCAACAGGTCGACTGGCCATCGGGTTTTAAGCCGATTGGAATCGAGAAGTACAATAGGAAGACCAATCCCGAGTCCTGGCTCACGATCTACACTCTGGTGATCCGAGTAACTGGAGGAGATCACAAGGCCATGGCTAACTATCTCCCAATCGCTCTAGCCGACTCGGTGAGGATATAGCTAACAGGACTCCCAAAGAGGTCAATCGGCTCCTAGAGAGAACTCCGGGAACGCTTTATCACCAATTTCCAGGGAACTTACGAGAGGCCATCTTCTGAGCACGATCTCTATCAGTTGCACCAAAGGAAGAACAAGTCTCTTCGCGAGTTCATCAAGAGGTTTTCCGAGAAGCGGAATTCGATCCCAATGATCAAGGACGAGGTCGTCATCGGTGCCTTCCGCAAGGGAGTCAAAGATGCCCCATTCATTGCCAAGTTCACTCGGAAACCTCCCACTTCTGTCAAGGCTCTTTTTGATATAGCGAACAAGTACGCCGACTCGGCCGACATGGTCGCACAGGCTCTTGACGACAAAAAAGAGCCCCAACAAAAGGACAAGAAAGACAATGACGAGCCAACAAAAAACAAGTCTGGCAACCGCAAGTGGAAGTCGGATAACGTGGTGGCTACTGTAGAGCATACTCGGCCGTGACCCCCGAGGAATAACGAATACCAAAAAGTGATAAACGGGCCATGCTCCTTTCATCCAAAGAGCAAGCACGCGGCTAAGGACTGCTTCATGATGAAGAAGTTTGCTTCCGAGCAGGCTTCAACATCTGGCGCTGATAAAGACAAGGACAAGTTAGATTCGGACACAGCCGGCGATTACCAAGATCCCCAGGCTGAGCTCAACCACATCTTTGGAGGGCCGTCTGCATATGAGTCCAAGAGGAAGCAGAAGCTTACAACACGCGAAGTCAACTTGGTCTCTGCAGCAGACGCCCCCCAATACTTGTGCTGGTCAGAAACACCAATCACGTTTGATCGCGCAGATCATCCTGATCGGGTTGCTTATCCAGGATGCTATCCACTCATCTTGGACCCGGTCATCAGGAGCATCAAACTGAAAAAGGTTCTCATTGATGGAGGCAATGCTCTCAACATTCTGTTCGCCAAGATGCTGGACGAGATGAAGATTCCTCGTTCAGAGCTACGGCCGAGTACAACGCCCTTCCACAGGGTAATCCCCGGCCTGTCTTCTACTCCACTCGGACAGATAACTCTGCCAGTTACTTTTGGCATGCGGGATAACCTCCGCACCGAAAATATCTGTTTCGATGTTGCCGACTTCGAGACCACGTACCACGTGATACTCGGACGACTGCTGCTAGCCAAGTTCATGGCAGTGCCACATTACACCTACATGATGCTCAAGATGCCAGGACCAGCCGGAGTTCTTTCTCTTCACAGCGATTTCAAGCAAGCCTTCACCTGCGACAAGGAGAGCTGCGAGCTGGCTCAATCTCAAGAAGCGGCAGTCGGGCGCAACAGCATTCGGCTAGCCGCTACAACTGCCTGCGAGGACGATCAGATTCCGGCCAAAAAAGCAGCCAAGTCGGGAATTTCAGTGGACTCTGAAACCAAGAAGATCCCCCTGGACCTTTCCGACCCTTCCAAAACTACTCTTGTCGGGACCGAACTCGACTCTAAATAGGAAGACATGCTCATCACCTTCCTCCAGGCGAACAGGGGCATATTTGCTTGGAAACCTTCCTACATGCCAGGTGTACCAAGGGAGGTGATTGATCATTCCCTCAACGTCAAGCCGAACGCCAAGTCAGTCAAACAACAGCTACTGCACTTCGCACAAGACCGCAAAGATGCTATTCGGGAAGAGATAACCAAGCTCCTTGCAACCGGGTTTATCAAAGAGGTCTATCACTCGGATTAGCTGGCAAACCCAGTCTTGGTCCGGAAAAAGAACGGTAAATGGCGCATGTGCGTCAACTACACCGACTTAAACAAGGCGTGCTCCAAAGATCCATTTGGTCTACCCAGAATAGATCAGGTGGTGGACTCAACTGCGTGGTGCGAACTTCTCAGCTTTCTCAACTATTACTCAGGATATCACCAAATCAGCTTGAAGGAGGACTACCTGAAGACTTCTTTCATCACACCGTTTGGAGCATATTGCTATATCACTATGCCATTCAGGTTGAAAAACTCTGGAGTAACGTACCAACGAGCAATTCAGCGGCGTTTACACACTCAACTCAGGCGCAATGTGGAGGCATATGTCGATGACGTGGTGATCAAGACAAAGTCCAAAGAAGACCTCATCGCCGACTTGGAAGAAACTTTCCAAAGCCTTCGGAGATTTAAGATAAAGTTGAATCCAGAAAAGTACGCTTTCAGTGTACCGTCAGGAAAGCTACTCGGCTTCATCGTATCACATCGAGGCATCAAGGCATTGAGGCTAATCTAGAGAAAATCAACGCTATCATGAACATGGCACCCCCAATTAGCCAGAAAGACGTCCAAAAGCTGACAGGCTGCATGGCGACACTCAACCGATTCATCTCCTGACTTGGTGAACGGGGCATGTCAATAAAATACAAGCTTGCTTTATCTAAGTTATGAAGTTTTACAACGATTATGCTACGTTTGCCCTAGTATAGCTTTTAGAAGTGAACGATTTTTCCAGTTCCTATCAATCTACTCGGCGCAGACTATGTAGTCGGGTAAAGTTAATGATGACTGAGAAAAAGCAAGTACTCGGTAGCATCGTACAGATATTTACAAATGTCCTTACAAAAGTTATATACACCGACTACATAATTGTTTGTTCTTACATACCTAGGTCCTTTGCTATGGCCTCCGCAGTCGGCCTCACCTGGCTGATCAACTCCAATGCTTCTTCGGGAGTTGTCTCTTCGGCAAAACCTTCAACGATGGCCTCGATATCTACCCTAGGGTAGATCGATTTGGTCATGGCCAAGGTTTGGGCAACACCGACAGCAACACGCTCATCCAAGTACTTTTTCAAGATGCTCGAGGCTTCGCTTAGTTATGCCTGCACCTGGGAGACAATACTGGAGCTGGTTCCAACATGGTGAAGCTCCATAATGTCAAGGAGCCCTTTCACGGATCCAACGCAGATTTCCCGTGACTCCTTGACAACTTTGATCTCCTTTGCAAAGGCGTTAAACTGGATCTGGGCATTGGCTTTTGAAGCTGCTCAGATGCATCAACAAGTATACTTATTAGCCAAAACATGCAGTTGGAGCAACAAGAAAACAGATTAAGGTTATTGTCAGGCAAGAGACTTACTAGCATAGTCGACCTTCACCTTGGTTTTGGCTTTCTCCAATTCGGCTTTGGCCTTCTCCATCTCCTTTAGCTTATTCTCTTGTTGTTTTTTCTCCTCTGCCTAGGCCTTTAACTCGGCTTCGAGGGCTGCAAATCAGAACAGCCAAGAACTCAAGATTGCAGTCAGAACTCAACAAGGCAGTCGGGAATCAACAAAGCTGGAGAGATATACTCGGGATTTACTCGGGAAGATAACACAAAAGACTTACTTTTGATCTTTTCGGCTAAAGCCCACTTTTCATCCCTGAGCTTGTCAACTGCTCCCCTCAGCCATGTTTCCTTCTCCTGGCTAGTTTGCTCTAGGTCGTCCTTGGCAGCTTGGAGCTGGCTCAGTCGTTGGAGATTGGGGGCGAGCTGGATCAGGACCTTGTTCATTTTCTCTAAACGATCGACAATCTTCTGCTTAGAGCAAAACAGAGTCAAAAGGCAGAGTACCAGGTCAAATGGGAACCGTCCAGAACTCAACGCGGCAAGACTTGCTACATACCTGGACTCCCCTGGATGCGGCAATTGCAGCACGTAGAAGGACTTCGTTCTCCCTCGATGCTGCTTGTTCGTCGTGCTCATATCTCTCCATGACTCCCTTGGGGTGACGCAAAGAAATGTTCTCGGGAAGTTCTACGGAGGGGCTTCAAGCCTGGGGAGGTCCACTTCATCAGAAGACGACGAAGAAATTGTTGGAGATGAGGTCACAACTCCAAACACGGCAGCTGTAGGGGCTTCGGTGGCTTGCTTGGGGACTGGAGCAACGACTTCAAAACTTGCCCCTTGGTCGGTCGGCGCTAGTGGTCCTGCTGCTGGGACTGCTTCAGCTTCTGCAGCTGGGGTAGCCTCTGGCTCAGCAGATGAACTTGTTAGTGTTGGCTTGGCTGGGGTTGGCTCAGTGATAGGAGCAGCTGGCATAGTCCCCTTGGGATCTATGTCAACTTGCTTCCTGCACAATATGACAAATATCAAGGCACTATCACTTCATTCAAGATTCTTGGAACATTGAAGATTGCTTACCTCTTGGAAGTCTTGAACTTCCATGAGAGGGTTCCAGAAGATATCGGCAGTGGAGAGCTGCTGGCAGTCGGGCCAGTCGGCACGGCAGTCGGTGATGGCGATTTATCTCCAGTCGTCTCTATTTCTAGCGTAGCCGATTATGGCGTCGAGGTACTCGGCGGCGCCTCCCTTGGGCTCGATGTTGCTGATCTCGTACTTGGCGGCGCCGGCCTTGGCCTCGATGTTGATGGACTCAATGTTGCTGAGCTTGGCAGTGCTAGCCTTGGGTTCGATGTTGTTGGCCTCGGACTTGGAGAAGATGGTCTCGGGCTTGGCGGCTTGGGGGCTAAACTGGCAGGGTCTTTGATCTTCAGACTCCCCAATGCTGCGCTCATCTTGCTTGCTCTTTTCTTGCCCGGATCTTCAATGGGTTTCTTCCCAGCCCTCTTGAAGCTGGGTTAGGCAGCAGAAGGGCTGGCTGGCCTCTTCTTTGTTTTGGTGGCTGATAGGGTTTGGGAGTCATCATCAAACACCTCACAATCCTACAAATGTTTCAACAACACACATCATACAGTGCAGAGCAATCCAAGACAGATGTCCACAAATATTCATCACAAATGGATAGCAATTCAACATCAGTTTTTTAGGATTACCTATAGCCGAGGCCTTTTCTGGCTATAGGATGTGGTGGCGTGCTTTGCATCTTCTGTCTCCACTATCCCGTTGATAAAAAAACCGAGCAAAATATTGGTCACCTTGTTCTTATAGGTTAAGTCCGGGTATTCTCGGTTGGGATCATTTTTGCCCTAATAATCACAACCGAAGTGGCTTCTCAGTTCAAAGGCCTGGTGTAGCGGTTCAAGAAACATCTCGCTACCTAGGGACAAGTCAACCTCGAGCTCTTCAACACATCTATTTTCTCCACCAACTGGTATACTTGGCCCATCTCTTCATAGCTTGGCACGGAAGACCAGCTAGACAGAACCACCAGTGGAGAACCAGTAAAAGGGGGCAGAGAAGGTTCGAGAATGGAACAGTAGAACTATTCTCTATGCCAGCCCTTGAGGGAGTTTTAAAAGGAACATGAAGATAGATCTTTTTCGTTTCGTTCCCGAGTTAGAGACCGGCCCCCCCAATCACTTAGACTTTATTTTTGGATGGCTGGGACTTGATATGGAACAAATATCGAAAGAGATTAAAATGGGGCTTCACCCCCAAAAAAGCTTCGCACAATGTGACGAAGATAGAGATTTGCAGGATGGAGTTGGGATTCAGATTTACCAACTCTAATTGATAGAAGGACAAAAGTTGACAGAGGAAATCCGAAGAGGGAAGGGCAAGACCACGATGAAAGAAAGAGGTGAAGGCGACGGTCTCACCAGATCGGGGCGTCGACATAGATTCCCCTTCAGCGGTGCGTCAATGGATGACTTCTTGTCGCTACAGCATCAGTTGTTTCTCCAAGTACTTCAGCTTCATCGAACTGCAGTCCGAAATCGGCCAATCTTCCGCGGACATCTCCGGGATCTCGAGCGAAGCTCTCGGCATTGCTAGGAGTGAGAATATTTGGGGGAAATGCTATTGAAGGCTTGGGATGAATGCGGCGGAGCGGAATCACGCGAGTTTCGAGCGGAAGACGCTGGCTATGGCAAACCCTAGCAAGGCAAAGCACAAAATTTCAGCGTGGAAGCTGGAAGACGAAACGATTGGCGGATTAGAGAAGATGAGGGAATCTTTTCTCTTTCTCCTTGCTTTTATAGAGCCTATGCTGATAAGTGGGCTTGGGCCAGCTGATTCAGTACTAGGCCATAAGATATGAGTTTGTAAATGGCATGCTCTATAGAGCCGAGTGCTGGCTGTGTTAAAATCACAGTGCATATGCTATTTACAGAAACCGATGAAATAATCAGATATGCTTCATGAAAGCCTAATTGCTGAACACATGTGTTCAGATATCTGCATTATTTGCCAGGTATTGAGAATACGTCCTTATAAGGATCGAAAGCTGGTCTCCATTAAAATTGGGGATGTAGGTATCTTTCAAGTACACATGACCACACATTGGGTTAAAATCCAAGAAGTGGTACTCGGCTTACATGCTTAGCCACCAATTGCCGTGAGTAAAAATAATTCCAGTTGACATGATACTAAAGAGTCTACATACCGTATAGTGTACTACTCGGAAAAGACTAAAAGGTTAAGGATCTTTGACTTTATGTTTAATTGTTTCACAATTAAGTTCAAAGTTGGGGCTACACCTAATAGGTGCGCCTATTCAGTGCATGCTATTCATATTTTTTACATGAAGCCCTTCATAGCCTCGCTGCCAAATGACATGAAGCAGGATTCAGGAGAAGAAACACTCGGACAAAAAGTACTCGAGAGCAATGCACTCGGGAATTCTTCACTGTGGAGGATGAGCACTCGGCATCAGCTGTGACTCAACTATAAAGGTCTCAGGGGCTACTGTGGAGGCTATGGGCCCGGGTATCTCATGAGAAGCTATTGGGCCACTCGGACAGAGGATAGGCCTAACCTTGTAATTAGGGATACAATAGGACTCAGCATACATAACCTTGTACGACAAGGAAAGGACATAGTCCTAGTGGGGAACGTTGTATTCCTTGAAGAAAATCTCTTAATTGGAATCCGACTGGGATTCCCACTCTATAACCCTGTCCCTCGGTATAAAACGGGAGGCAGAGCGCCCCCTGAGGGCATATCGAAATCTCACCAGAGAAACCTCAAAGGCAATATACCACAACTAGACGTAGGGTATTACCTCATCTCGAGGGCCTGAACCAGTATAAATTGTTCGTGTTCCTTTGCAGTCCATCAAGTTTAGGTCTCACGAGTAGCCCCATATTATTATTGCCGATATAAAACATCGACAAGAGGGAATGGATGGAAGCACAAACGAGTCGGTGCGGGATGGATGGTGGACATGGGCCTGGCCCCCTTATTAGGCCCAAGACAAAAAAGGGGATAAATGTGCCTATTTTAATTGGATGTTACATACAATGCGTATTGTATTTTCTTCAATGTTGCACATAGCAGAGTCTTGTTGTTGCAAAGAGTTTTTTCTAATGTTGCATCTGGTGGCTGAAACATTGTTCACCGAGTGCTGAAACATCTACAATATTTTTTACATATAATGAAACACCATCCAATATTGTTCGATCCTAGTCACGTCCTAATATAAAGGCTTGTTTAGTAGAGCTCCAGATCCACCTTTTCTAAAACTAGAGCCCAACCAAATGGTTTCATCTCACCCAAAATAGAGCGGATGGCTGAAGTGTTTAAAAAATGAACTAGATGGATAGAGCAGGGTTCAAGCCGCTCTACAGCCACCCACGCAATTCTACTATCTTCCTTTTTTTTGGTACTATTCATGACACCTGGTTTTTTCATTTCTAGTACCGCTTCTTTATTTTTATCGTCTTTTTACCGAAGACGTGTGCCCACACATGGGAGTTCTCGTCACATGCCACACGCTAGCCCAAGGTAATTTATATGCAAGCTAGCACATGTTCAGGCTTCCTTTTCTAATTGGACCAATTTAAGCCCAATAGAAAATATATAGAATATTTTTTAATTTATTTTTTGAATTCGTTTCAAATTTATTTGCACAAAGTTTCTACTAATAAACTTTATGAGTATAAAGTTATTATTGACGGCATAATTTTTTATTATAAAGTTTGTTATTTATGCATAAAGTTTAAATGAACACAAAGTTTTTTTTATAAATTTATGAGTAATATTATTATGTATACAGTTTATGAGCACAAAGTTTGTTATCTATAAATAAAGTTTATGAGTAAAAAGTTTAGTAATTGCTGCATAAAATTTCCTAATATTTTTTAATAAAAACAGTTATGCGCAATATAATAACTTAGCTTAGGGTTTGGAAATATACGTGTGGGCCAAAACTATACGGTATGGACGGAAAACAGGTGGGCCGCGTGAAAAAGTGGCGGAAGCAGACGTGCATGGAGATGTCGCGGCGTGTTTGCGCCTGCCGCTGACCTGCGACGGCTTGTAGATTAGGAATCCCCCTCTACAGCTGCACTTCATATTACAAATATGAGGCCGCGCCGTTTTCGCGGCCTCCCGCGGTGGCCACGTCGCTTAGTTTCTTCTACCGCCTCGATATGCAGTGTATCGGTTCGGATGGCTGAACTGGCACGCCCGCGCAGCGCAACGAAGCCACGCAAAGCACTGACCCCATGCCGCGCTGCTAATTTGCTGGAAGCACGCCGGTGCCAACGCAACGGAAGCCATGCAAAGCACTAGCAAGCCCGCTAGGAAGCAAAGCCCTCCTCCATCGGGCATAGCGCTACCGGACGGCCATGGGCGGGAACAGAGGTAACAACGAGGGCTCGAAGAGATCGAGAGAAGAGAGAGAGGCGAGCGGCTGGAGGACGAACAAGACGAGGGGACTGACAGGTGGGTTCGCGCGCAGAAGCACCACGGCTTGTCGGGTGCGACACTGGCGGGGGGCGCGGAGCTGGTATCCGTTGCGGAGGCGCGAGCATCGCCTGCGGGGCGCGGCTCGATCAGGCTGCGGGGTGCGAGCATCGCTGCGGGGTGCCAGCTCGGGATCGGCTGTCCACGTGTGTGATTTGTTTCTACGTCCGATTGAATACACCGGTTTCGATGCAAGCCTGCTGCCTATCCATCTAGCAAGCACCTATCCCTCTAAAATTGACAGCTGTTGCCTATTCATCCAGCAGCGCCTATCCCTCGTACAAACGTACTCCGTATGTGTGGACTGTTGCTTGACATTGACTTAATCACTGCATGCACGGTGGAGACAAGCAAGATGTAGCTCTAAAAAATGTGATGCCTCAGCCAAGTCCCCTCTACAAACCTTTGTCTGATGTGCATGCATGCATCAGGAGGGATGCTATTTGGCTATCTATGCAGCAAGTTCACATGATGCATGCATGATGCGGCGGGTAGCCAGGATTGCCTATTTAAGGGAGCATTGCTTCTTGCTCTGCATACCCACGCAAGTGCAAGTTAAGGTTTGAGCATTCAGTGATAGTTTCATCGATAATGGTTTCACTAGACTATCTATAGCGCTGGAAGGGAAGGTACGGTAATACAAGTGTCTTAGTGTTCTATAATAATTATAGTCTTTAGTTTAGAGTTACAGACGATCTATAAAGGGGCTCCCGTAATATGTGTTGTAGTTGGCTAACTATGAATTAATTAAAGATGCTGCTGTTCACGGTTATGATTGATTTTAACTTATGTTTCGTTAATTGCTAACTATGAAACTGGTAACTGATACTATCGTGTTGTAATTTAATGATATGAAACTGTTATTTATTGTGTACGTACTAATTGTTTGGCTTAAAGGTGGTTTGCCTGATATAACTAACAATCTTTGATCTTAACTTGCTGATAACATGGACTAATTATTTTACTTGCTAGTTTTTATACTATGTCTGAGATTAATTTGCTTGTTCAACTTCAGCAAGATTGTACTAATGGGCTACAGTATAACTTGCGTTGTTAGCTGGTATTAATTAATTGAATGATGCGATTGTTTAACAGGTTCATATGATTTAATTACGTTGTAATCTTGGCTAACTATGACAACTGGTCTTGATAATATCGTGTTGTAATTTTACTGCTAATGAAACTGTTATTGAAGTTCTACTAATTATTTGCTAGAAGGTGGTTGCTGATCTAACTTCTGATCTACGTGCTGGCTAACATTGATAAATTATTTTTACTTGCTCAGTTTTACTCTATGGTATTGAGATTATTATGTGCCTTGTTAGTTCGTTTTCTCAGGTACGATGAGAGCGTTCGGTGTTTTTAATAGTCGCTTTGCAAGTCCGTATTTTCTTTAATAATTCATTATATTTTCATATTGGTTTTGAAGGTAAATTATGTTTCATGGTTAGTACTTCGCTCGAAGAGAAGCACTTATGTGGAAGAGCAAGCTTATTCTTACACAGTACTTTAGTCTTGCTTTTTGGCATGATGTGATTTTTATTTTTTCCTGGTGTGGGGATTTTGGGAGTAGTCGATGGTTCCAGGGTCGGGTGGGCGGCCGAGGTCGGCAGGCGAGTCGGGAGGCGCGACGCGGTGAGGTCGGAGGCGGCATCGGGCGACACTGGCACTGAGTCGGGAGAGGGCTGAGGTCGGGACGCAGTCGGGAGACGGCGACGGGCGGCCGCGGGTCTGAGCCGGAGTTGGGAGGTGGCCGGTTGGGAAGGGTGGCGACGGGGGATGGGGTGGGAGGCGGTGGCGGCGTCTGCCCAGCCAGTGGGAAGCGTGCCCGGGATGGAGACAGTTGGTCGGACGGGGGGACCGGCAGGATGCCAGTAAGAGCATGGGAATTGCGCGGACCCCAAAACTGTTGGCCCGGGACTGTAGGGGAGACCGGGTTCGGGAATGTCCCCGGAGACGGAGTCGAGGTGGATTGCGTGTGGTCTGCGAGCTCTCGGGAAGGTGCCCGGGCAGGATCGGATCCAGCACTTTAGCGGAAAATGGCGTGAGCTCGGCGTCGCTTTGAGAGTGTGGGCCCGGAGGAGCTGACGTGGGTAGATAACGTGTCTGGGGTGTGTGGGCGATATTTTTCGCCGAGGTGGGACGCCAGTTGGGAAGCGACGGGCGACCGGGTCTGCCACGAGGAGGGAGGTGGCGAGTTGGGAGAGGTGGCGACGGGCGGCCGGGGTCGCGGGGCGGGTGGCGGGCCGTCTGCCAGAAGTTGGGAAGCGTGTCGGGACCGGACGTGGGTCCGGGGACGGGGGGCGAGACCCGGGACGGGATGACCCCAGTAAAGGCCGGCAATGCCGCCGGGGCCAAAATGGTTGGCCGGACGGATGCGACCCGGGTGGGCTGGTCCCCGGGCAGAGCCAAGGTAGATGCGTGCGTTCATGCGGCGGGCTCCCGGGGAGGTGTACGCGATATTCATTTTTCTTCGGATCGATGGAAATATCTATAGTTTCATTCTAGGCTATGCTGGTTAGATTTTTAACGATTTAACGATCAAAAAGAAAATCATAGTATATTTGAGATATATGATCTAATTTTGTTATATTAATAACTAATACATTTTTATTGAGTGTGAGTTACATTTTCTGCTGGGGGGGAATACGCGAAAGGCAACAACGTGGGATCTATAAAAGCAGAAGAAAGGTGGGCAGTTTGCGTATGCGGTAAAATAATATATTGTATATTACTATAGCATGAATAACGGTTGCGCTACCTCTATTTAGGTTTAATGTTTGGCTGAATGGGAAAAAGCTACAGTCCAGGCAGAAGTACGGTAGGATTAAATGTATTTAAGAGTCTATACACAGTGTGTTCTTGTAGTTTTTTTATTTTATAGAAGATGTGTTCGTAACATACCAAGAAAGATGGGTTTATTATGGAGGTCTAGCAAGATGTATGTTATACTATTGTACTCATTTTATTTATATGATTAATGATGAAACATTGTTAATTTTGCTGCACACACATATGAATTAAATTTGTGAGCATGCAAGGTAAGTAAATAAATGATTTCACGCATGAATTATTTACTGCTTTAATAGTGAAATTTAGAAATGAACTTCATAGGTTCTAGGATTGCTTTATAATTAGCTTCTAATTAGATTATTTTTTTACAAATGATTTCAAGCCATGAATTTATTTACTTGCTCCTAATTTCCTTAAAATGGCATACATAGGTTCTAGAATTGCTCTTAAATAATTTCAGCTTATAACTAACGGTTTTTTTTGTTTCGTAGCTGTTTTTGGTACGACCACTTATTTACTAGGGCTCTGCGCAGTGTTGATATTGTGAGAGCCAATTTTTGGTATCAAGAGCGTGTGAAGAGGTGTTATTCAAGTAAAGAGGCCATATTCGCTTTCATCTTTGTTGCAGGGGTGGGAAGGTTTGTTTGCCATTTGGAATCTCCTCACCTTTTTGGCTAAATTGCTAGATCCAAAATGGTGATATTTCATCCAAATATTCCTTTAATCTATTAGATCATACAATTCTATGTTTGTTTCACGTCAATGGTGTAAAATTGACTATGGTATAAACAAAGGTCCAGGTTCGTACGTTCAAAATTAATGGCCAGGTTCATCATCGAATTGGATCTTTACTTCCCGAAGAGGGTGAGTCTCCAGGTATGCACAACTTTTACATTATTAATACTAAGAATGAGGTCCACAACCGTATATCAATATTTGATAGAGATAGGGATTGTGATGATGATAACAGAGTCGATAAAAAGATTGTTGAAGGCTTAATAAGCATGTTGACGAATCAAATAATTAGTTCAATCATTCAGAGCTGCTAGGGACTTTCTACAGCAAGGCATAGCCAACCTTTGCGTCTTAGGCTATTGCCAAGATCGCTCCTAGAGCTGCGCCAGTATAGTGCACCGACTGGATCAGAGGTAGCTGCTCTAGTGGGGGTGATTTTCTCGGAAAAAAAGAAGAGTCCTGATGTAATAATTCAAAACAGAGGTGGTGGGTTACAAAGAATTAGTAACCTTCATGCAATTATATGCTTTGCTAATATCCTATTCTTTTTTCCTTATGGTGAGCAAGGGTTTAAACTAAAATTAAATACAACCGATCCGGAGACTTGTCAGTCGGAACGAGGGAGCGAAGTTACGATGCTTGAATATTACACTTTTTCGGCTGCAACAACGCAAATGTTGAGGCAATAACATTGATATCTGGCGATCAGCTGTTCCAGCAATACATAGTTGACGCTTTTGCGTCTGGTAGAGGAAAACAGACTTAGATTTGTCATAAAAAACAAATAAGAATTTAAGGTCAGAGATTTAGGTATAAGGGACTTTCAAGATGCACTGCACAAAGGGTGATGTTGACGGGAATAATGTTGGTAAGACAGTTATTTTACCTGCTAGCTTTACAGGAAGTGAAAAGATACATGGTACAAAATTATCAAGATGCAATTGGCAATTTGTAAGTTCTATGGGCCACCGAACCTCTTCATTACTTTTACTTGCCCTAAGTGGCAAGGAATAGCTGACGCTCTTGCTTTTATTCCAGGGCAAAAACCACAAGCTCGACTGATATAGTAAGTAGAGTTTTCAAGCTCAAGGTGGAGGGACTTGTTTTTGTGTGTAAGAAGGGTAATTATTTTAGGAAAGCACAAGGCATGTATGATTTATTAGTGATTTATGAAAATATTGTTTTAGTTGAAAAGATATATAGGTAAATCCACATTATTATGCAGGTTTTGTGAACATTTGCTACAGATTTAATGTCAATAAACATAATGTTGCCCAAATTATTAACTATGAGATATATTTTGCACGAAAAATATATGGTATGTGATCGTGTGATTAGTATTGTCTACTTTCAATTCATGAGAATTAATGGTTTGTAATCTTTGTTTAGTAAACAGAGAAAATATCTGTCCTTCCCGAACTGTTACATACATCCATTACATCCACTATTTGTGGAGCACCTCTGCATGTAGCAGGATCTATCTCTATTTGCCCTATCTCTAGTTTCACTCTAAAAGTTAGATATAGAAGTTGAGGCCCGAGTGTAGCGCAGGAGCCGGAACGGATGGAAGCACCAAAACCGAGTTGGCGCGGTCGGCGTCGCACGGGAACGGACGGCGGAGATGGTCCTGGGCCTGGGCCCCTATTTATTTAGGCCCAGGACAGAAGACACGATAAATACGCCTCCCATTTCGGCGCAGAGAAGGGCAGTAGGCACGCCGACCTTAGCCGCCACCCAAGTCCAGCAACCGCTGGGCTCCTGGCGGACCTACCCTAGCCCCGTCCGAGGGCGACCACCGCCCGCCGCGCCGCCCTCGCCGTCCGTCGTCTTCAGCAGCCTTCCCCAGTGACCTCCCATCTCCACCCCCGTTCCCTCTTCTCCCCGCCGCCCTTAATAGCCTCCGTCGTTTTCTCAGATCTGTGCTGCGATTTTGTGCTCGCTGTGCCCTCCCTCATCGCTACCTTCCTTTGTTTGCTGTGGGCGAGTGCGCTGTGTGCGCTTTACTTGCTTGCTCTGTATGATCCGCTGTGTGCTCTGCGTCTGCGTTGGCGCTACGTGCTGTGATTGGTTGGTGGCTTGCTGGTTTGTCGCTTTAGATCTGTCCTGTATGCTCTAGGTGACGCTAGATCCGTAGACGTCGAGGTGGGTTTTCCTGTAAATTTTGCGAGTTAATATCATTTTCGTTGGATTTGTTCATCCCCGTAGGGTCGGGACTCCGGAGTCCAAACAAGTAGGAGGACACGGTGGTTTTCTCCAACAAGTTGGATTGTTCTAGTATTACATTTTTTTCCCAACGAATTGGATTCTTTATTTTTTTTCCTCCCACATGTTCGGAATGGATTCTCTCTCTCCCAACGGTTGGATCGCTCAGGTGAAGAGCTCCTACTGCTTTTCTTTTTCTGTATTTATCCATTTCAGCATCTGTGGGAGCTCGTAGTGTAGATTTTTTTCTCCCAGAAGTTGGGCACGGATACTCGAACGTTTTTATTGCTCATGTCTTACTTTTTTTTTTTGGATTAGCTCATCTGCGAGGAGCTCGTCCATTTTCACCTTTTTTTTTGGATTTGGTCTTCTGCGAGGAGCTCGTCCATTTTCACCGTTTCTTCTCTCGTTGTTGTCGCCTTTGCTCTTGTTGTCGATTTTGTTTCTGCTTCCACAGGAGCTGGTTGGAATCTTCCAATTCCCTTGCAATTAGTTCATTCTTTCTTGTCTTTGTCTGAGATTATAATTTTGGTCGAATTTGCTCAGATAGGATCATAGTTTAGGAACTTGCAATTAATTGACTTTCTTGAATTGCTGAGTTATCATGGCTAGTGGCACTGTTTGAACGGGGTGCGTTGGTTATGGCCCTCCCTTTTTGAATTGCCATAGTGCCATGTGGATGGTTCAATGTGTTGGACAAATGATGACATTGGTTTCTGTAGAACTTGTATAGATTCATTGAGTGGTGATTGCATTTCATAAAATGTTGATTTACAATAGCTTGCAGCACTGTTTGAACTGTGTGATGGTTATGACCCACGTCTTTATCTTGGGTAGTTTGTCAACTATTGTTTGTTCATACACCTATGGATGATGCATAGTTCACATGAGTTGGATGAATGATGACATTGGTTTCTGTAGAACTTGTATAGATTCATTGAGTGGTGATTGCATTTCATAAAATGTTGATTTACAATAGCTTGCTGCACTGTTTGAACTGTGCGATGGTTATGACCCACGTCTTTATCTTGGGTAGTTTGTCAACTATTGTTTGTTCATACACCTATGGATGATGCATAGTTCACATGAGTTGGATGAATGGTGCTATCAGGAATGGAAAATATGTTTGCTTTCTGTAAAATCTCATATAGTTCCATTGTTTGATTGGTTACATTTCTTTGTTGTTTTTTACTTCGACTGCGCATGGGAGATGCAGTATTGTTTTATCATTTTGGGTAATGTAGCTATGTATCTGCTGCCTTTTTTATGACAAGACATTGTGCCAGACATGATTCCATGTTTATTTAAACTTTGTATTTACTTTCTCCGTCACCATGTGACATTTTCTTGTAGGATTTGATTTTCATTGTTCATTCAGTTTTTTTTAATTGAGTATTATAGTAATTAACTACATTTGTACATGCTCTAGTTTTAAACATTCTAATGACCACCATAAATAGTTGTAACTCGAGCATTGTTTGTTCATTTGTTTTAAAATATTCTGTGACTTGATAATTTAGGTGTCTCTTTGCAGTTAACTGAAATCCTTTTTTTCAAATTGCATTTCCATAGGTCTATGTTCTGTCATTGTGTCCACATTTTTTTTTGTGCAAGTGATATTCATTTTTCATTCAGAATATTATGTTTGGAATTTTGGATGTATTACAGCAATTATCTACCTTTGTGCATGCTCTAATTTTGAACATCCGACTCATTTATGCTAAATAGTTGTCAGTAGACATTCTCATGTTCTATAACTTGGCAATTTTGTGCATGTCACTTTTCATATCCACTTGCCATCTAATTGAAATCCATGTCCTGAAATTGCTTATTCATAGGTGGCTTTCTGAAGATGGCTGACGAATTGGGCCCTCCCTCTGTGCTCCAGAAGATACATGGGCAGTCCATGCTGTTCAGCAAGATCTCTCCTTATTCTTCAATGAAGAATCCCGCACTCTACAATGCCAATACCAATACTTCTTACAGTGTGCCTCTGCTGTCATACAATGGGATGGACGGAAATATTGGGTTCTCATCTGTCACATCTTTGTCCCCAGTCTTTGCTTTTGCTCCAAAAGAGAAAGGATTTTCTGGATTTATGATTGACTTCATGATGGGTGGAGTTTCAGCCGCTGTCTCCAAGACTGCTGCTGCTCCCATTGAGCGAGTCAAGCTTCTCATTCAAAACCAGGATGAAATGATCAAGAGTGGTAGGCTTTCTCACCCATACAAAGGTATCGGTGACTGCTTTGGCCGCACAATTAAGGATGAAGGTGTGATTGCCCTGTGGAGAGGGAACACTGCCAATGTCATCCGTTACTTTCCAACCCAGGTACTGCATCCTACTGACTGTTTTTTACTTCTTTTCCTCTTGGACATTGACCTATATTTTAAATTTGCTCAGGCCTTGAACTTTGCCTTCAAAGACCACTTCAAGCGCATGTTCAACTTCAAGAAGGACAAGGATGGTTACTGGAAGTGGTTTGCTGGAAACCTGGCTTCTGGAGGAGCTGCTGGTGCTTGCTCTCTCTTCTTTGTGTATTCTCTGGATTATGCTCGTACTCGTCTGGCTAATGATGCCAAGGCTGCAAAGAAGGGGGGTGAGAGGCAATTCAATGGACTTCTTGATGTTTACCGCAAGACCCTTCATACTGATGGTATCCGTGGTCTCTACCGTGGATTCAACATCTCCTGTGTTGGTATCATTGTCTATCGTGGGCTGTACTTTGGAATGTACGATTCTCTCAAGCCAGTCGTTCTTGTTGGCTCCCTTCAGGTTAGTGAACTTAATGCCATCTTTGTATTATCTGGCAATTTTTTATGCCATAATATTGCTCCACTCAAATGTCTTGCCTTCTCTTAGCTTTGTATCTATTCTGATTTGGTTGCATCTACTTATGCTATATACTCCTCCTGGATTGTTTATATTTACTACTGATAATATGTATTTATGCATTTTTCAGGATAACTTCCTTGCCAGTTTCTTACTTGGTTGGGGCATTACCATTGGTGCTGGCCTTGCTTCATACCCAATCGACACTGTTCGTCGTCGGATGATGATGACATCTGGTGAGGCTGTCAAGTACAACAGCTCCTTGGATGCGTTCAAGCAGATTGTTGCGAAAGAGGGCACTAAGTCGCTCTTCAAGGGTGCTGGCGCCAACATCCTTCGTGCTGTTGCTGGTGCTGGTGTGCTTGCTGGATACGACAAGCTGCAGGTGATCGTCTTTGGGAAGAAGTACGGTTCTGGCGGTGGCTAAGACTAGATGATGATGATAAGCAATGGGAACTATGAACATATTAGGTGCTCTTCCCTTTCGGATGCTGTTGCGTTTGAATAAATTTAACGTATGGACACTGTTTACATGTTAGGCCTCAGGTGAGGTTGCTGAGTGGGTTATATCCGTGGCCGATGCTTATGCGAGTCAGTTATCTTTTTTGTTGGTGGATCAAGCAAAACGAGTTTTCCCAGTTGGAAACATTCCACATTATTGAGTTTTCCCAGTTGGAAATATGCCACATTATTGAATGTGTTCTGTTCTGACATCGACGACGTTTCTTGAGATTGTTAGTTTGTTGCTGATGCGGTTGCTAGTCCATTATATAGGTCGTCACTCCTGTTTAGTGTTAATCGCTGCCAAACTTTTAGCTGAAGTGTTCTTAAACGTTCCATCCATAGTAGCAACCACCATCGGAGCAGGACCTGACTTGTTCTTAGGATATTTCTTGTGGATTGCAAGCTGACTTGTTCTGGCAATTTTGGAATTTTGGATTATTCCTTGGGAAGAGAGGAATTTTGGAATTTGGAGAAATTATACCCAAGAAAGTAAGAACTTTAGGACCAACTCACTAAGAGCATCGCTAATTTTACTAATAACTAAGGGTGCGGTTGTATCTGCATGATAAGGTAAAAGTCTCTCATTTTTTTATGAGCATGTTTTTCGAACTGCTAAACAGTATGTTTTTTAAAAAATTTTCTATATAAAAATTGCTTTAAAAATCGTATTAATCTATTTTTAAAGCTTAAAATAATCAATACTCAATTAATCATGTACTAATAGCTTATCTCGTTTTACATTATTCTCTCTCTCCTCCTTACTCACTTCCGAACTATGCATAAGAATTGACACCGCGTGATCCTTCTCACACTAAAATTGGAAGCTAGAACTCTTCTCGACTTACCCACGTGAAAATTGGAGACTTGTAATGTATTTAGCGATATTATTGGAGATTAATTTTTTCTTAGAGACCTAAAATTTTGAGATTGTGATCTGTTTTGGTCGTTGATGGCCATGCTCGAAGGGCTTATTTGCAACACACCAATGATAAAATAGAGGAATAGAAAAAACTCAGGAATTTGGTAGTAATGTGTACGTGATTTGAAAATATAGGAATTTTATAAGAATAGGTGTTTGGATGGTCATGAGAAATATAGGAATAATTTTGGAGGAATGCAACGATTAAATAACCGACAGATGGGCCTAATGCACTACTGGGATCACGTGGTCAGTGAGCAAAGAAAGAAGTTCATCTTAAGCTTTGATCTCGTTCTTTGTGAACAGAAATTTTTACATGCACATGAGTATCCTTTTTCCCTTGGTTTTCCAACGGAATCAGTGTTGAAGGAAAATATTCCTTCATTTATCCCGTGACCATTTCGAGTGATCCGAACGGTAGGAAAGGAAAAGTTCTAACAGTATTCCTTTGCAAATCGCTCAATCGGACTGAGCCCTAACCCGAACGGTAGGAAAGGAAAAGTTCAACAGTATTCCTTTGAAAATCCCTCAATCCGAACAAGCCCTAAGATTTTATGGGAATCTGGTATGATTTGAATCGTATGAAAAATTTTCTTACTGAGAGTTATTTGAACAAATGGCAGAGACTTAAAAGAATTTTATAAAATTCCTTTGGGATGACAAAGAAATGGGTTTTTGGAGGAATTTTAACATGAGGTTTATCTCATCAAATTCCCACTTTTTTCTGTAGTCCATGCAAAATTTTCATGTGCTTTGAAATTCTCTGTTTTGCATGTGCATTCCTATTAAAATTGGTTCATCGCTTCTGCGTTTCACAGTAGTCCTTACAGAATTGTACCCGTTGTGAAGGAAATTTTACAGAACTTTTACTGGCATTTCACTTTGTACGATCCGACGTAAACCCAAAAAGGCAGATTGGTCAGCTTCAAACATGGCAGACTGATTCATGGCACCTACCATTACCAACAAAGAACTGCATCGACGGCCACATCAATGTGAGAACATTTGTACGTACACGATCCGTCACAATCTAGAACAAGGTGATGAAACATTCCATGACAACTATACTGAATAATGATGGTTGGGTTTTAGATCTCTACTACAAGCACTACAATCCACCAACAGACAAGCATCATCTTTGCCTACAAGGCTAGGCATGCTCCATATAAAACAGTGGCAGAACACTGAAGCCAAAACCTGTCCATCACTTCAGTAAAATGTTGCCCACAATTCCAGCAAGCAAGAATACAAGACCAAGACCAAGCAGGCATAAATAATGTATATTTAACAGACAAAGTCGCAGCAACGGGCAGCTGTAGCAGCACATGCAGCTGTAGTAAATATTTTCAGGTATTTGTATGGTAGGTCAACTTATTCTAGACCAAGTTGATTGAATTTATACAGATGGGCAATAGTTTGGAATCTTGGCTCATAAGGATGGTTTACCATCTTGCCACAACCAGAAGAACACTGATTTTGCATGCTAACCATCATGTACAGGAAACTAAGCGAATTGAAGCATTATGAAGAAATTCGCCATTGGCGTGTGTGATTGAATCCAAGTAAAAAAATTAAATCATGACCAAATTGTGACACACAACATGGTGAACCATTTTTTGGTAATCAAGTAAATTATGTAGCAGTACAAGTATTTTTATCTAAATGCTAAAGGGAACCATCACTCCAATGAACTCACCATCAAGGAGTGAGTGTGTTCTTAGCTGAATGATCAACAAGTAAAATTCAAATGCGACAGAATGCGCATTGGACTATTCACTAATTAATTAGACTTGACATTTCTGACCTGAATGAAAGAATTAATATATGTCATATAGAGAACAGCATTCCCCACAAATGCCATCCAAAATATTCATCATCGTCATCTGAATCATCTGATCATTGGCATATTTTTGATAGATTATCCTACAGCATAGTTGGCTGATGGTACAATGGATACACCTATGTGCTTTTCTTTGCCATGCTCTGCTTCCGTTCTCTGAAGAGCTCCTTCCAGAGGTTCCAAATCCACAGGTTGCTCACCGTGATTGCGGTGCCGACGACGATGATCCAAGAAATGCGCACCCACCACGGGATGACGTCGACGGCCTGGCCGGACAGGTAGAAGAGGCTCATCTTGAGGAAGAAGAGCGGCCCCGCGACGCCCCTGACGATGGTGTAGAGGAAGTAGAAGGGCGGCGACAGGGCGCTGTACACCCTCGCCGCGGCGGGCTTCTCGGCGCGCCAGATCCCGGCGAGCGTCCAGGCGTTCTGGAGGAGGCTGGTGACCTCGGCGAGGACGAGCAGGACGAGGAGCGCGTAGGCGCCGTGGCGGACGAGGTAGCGGCAGGTGACGAACACGAAGAGCGTTGCGAGGTGGTGGGCGATGAATAGGGTGTCCCCGGGGAGGAAGGCGAGGTAGTGGAGCAGGTCCATGGTGAAGTAGGCCACGCTGTAGTCGAGGACGTGGTCCTGGAGGCGGGAGTTGGGCGCCGCGAACCCGCGCGCCGCCGCCGGCTGCGCGAGGATGGCACCCGCCGCCGCGAGCGCGGCGGGCGTGCCGTGCGCGAGGGAGATGAGGCAACTGGCGCCGTCCAGCCGGAGCGGCCGCGCCCACCGCCGGAACAGGGCGAGGTGGCCGGCGCAGTAGATGGCGGCGTACATGGCCAGGAACGCCGGGTACAGCCACCGCTCCTCGGCGGCCAAAGAATCTAAGACTCCCACCACCATGGCCGCCGAGATTCGCGCCGGGCGAGGGATCCGCCGCTCCTGGCCGGGCTACCTCCGAATCGGGCCGAACCAGGCGGGCGGGCGAGGCAGAGGCGAGGGGATTCGATCGGCGGCAGTAGGGTTTGGGCGGCGCGGCGGCTGCGGCGGATGGATGGCTCTGGAGCAGTGCGAGGGGTGCACGGCCGCGTGGAGGGTGGGGAATGAAAGGAAGGGGATTTTAAAGCGATGAGGGTTTTGGTTTGTCCTTTTAATTTAGTTTTTAATCTGGGTTTTGGTTTGGTTTTCCCAAATTATTTTCAATTAATTTGGGTTGAGTGATTTGGTAGTGGGTTAGTGAGGGTTTCCGTGTTTAATTGGGTTAGGGTTAGGGTCTTCCGTAAACACGGTATTGCTTAAATTGAAAATTGCGATGAAATTTCCCTCCATTCGCGTTCCTACCATTTAAAATCTATCCATAGATATAATAAATTTTAAAATACCATTAACCATAATATCAGTTTAAAATTCTAGAAATACTTATATTTATAGACCGATAGACTATATTTTATTATTTTTATAAATTCAAAGAAAAATTGCTGTGGACCTGAGACTGTCAACATACAGCACGCCAGCATAGGTAAAATTT
This sequence comes from Oryza meyeriana var. granulata, assembly GCA_003991445.1. Classification (NCBI taxonomy): domain Eukaryota; kingdom Viridiplantae; phylum Streptophyta; class Magnoliopsida; order Poales; family Poaceae; genus Oryza; species Oryza meyeriana. The sequence continues at coordinate 161,642 of RYFJ01000625.1, read as the reverse complement.
TGTCAGTGAAAGAAGAGACAATGATGGCAGCCAGTCGGCGAATAAATTTAGGTGGCTTTCAAGACAGCCGTATGCAATACGTGATTAATTAAGTATTAATTATTAAAAATTTTAAAAATAGATTTATTTAATTTTTTAAAATACTTTTATATAATTTTTTTATAAAACACGCTGTTTAGTAGTTTGGAAAGAGAAAAAGAGATATCAAACAAAACTTATAAGCAAAACCGAACACTGCTAGTGGACCGTCTTATTATATATTTAGTCATATTTTTTTCTCATTACATTAGAAGACACACATACCTAATGGCATTCTCTTCACACGCTTAAAAGACATACATATACGATACTCTTTACACATGCTTAACAAAATGGATATTAGGATACGGAACTAAACCTTGTAAAACGTTAATTAGGTATGTAAGTGCACGGGGTTTAAAACGCAAGATTTTCCCTTACAATAGTCGAATTGTTTCATGCGAAACATTCTAAATATTCCTATATATGCACTGTCTAAAAGAGAATCATATGTGCTGGTGTTGGGTTAGATTTGAGTCCGTTCCTTAACTAGAACAAACACGGAAGCAGCAGGCTTTGGTCATGTATGTGTAAGCGTGTCGATTTCCTTTTTCTGGAGGGAATCATCATGTGACAGATCATGGTATTGGCGAATATTCTACGCAAAATTAACAACATACTAGATGTCTATATCGCGTTTCATGACAATATATTGGATAAGTTTTGGGCCATGTGATGAGGAAAAGAACCCATTCATAATATATGTTTAAGAGTTTGGATTGGAAACAACGATCATGTAAATATTTATGAATTTAGGATAAAGATTTAATAATAGGATTGTTTTTTAAATAAGATGAATCTCATGTTGGGTTGGTGTGGTTTAAGTTTGGTTTCAAGTTATTTTTGTGTAATTTAGTATTTGGTTCTATCATAAACTTTTTAATATATGGTTGTTGCTTCTATTAAATAAAGACTGTATAATCTATCTTTAAAAAACAAAACTTGTAGACCGCGTCGGTGTGCGTGTGTCAAGAATGCGATTGTTGTGGCACACTCCTAGCTCTACATGCATTTCTATAGACTTGTTGCTCTTGGCTTTTTCTAACTGACAGTGCTATAAATGTATACCGTCGCCAAAAGTTAAAGGTAATAAATATGTGTTGGCATAACGATGGACGATCGTGGCACGGAACATAAGACTGGATTAGGATGAAGTTAATGAAATTTGATCAAGACTAATCCGTGGCTAATAGGTTATTGCACGTACGTATGATTTTCCTCCGGCAATTGTATTTGATTTTTCCCCGCCGAACCTACATATTCTGTATCTTCTACTTTATAGAACTGCACCTTTTTTTTTTTGCGAAGTTTAGCTTTCTAAACTAATTGCAAGTAGGAGTGTTGTTTTGTGAAACCATCTTTTAAGTATTGTTCGATTCTTTGATATATGTGTCAAATTCAATTTACTCTCTGCAAAATATGTTCGCTGTAATCGTTTCAACTATGGCTCATAAACCATGGAAAAATTAACGAGACAACAAAAATAATTTATAGAAAAGATCTTTACATCCGCGTTGTTTCGGTCAAAAGCCAATGTCAAAAATAGACTATAATAATATAGTGACTCATTTGTGCCTTTTAAAGCCAATGTCGAAAAATAGACTATGATATGATAATATAGTGACTCATTTGTGCCCTTTAAAATGTTCATTTTGATGGAGAGATGTGTGCGAAATAATGGATTATTAGAGGGATTGTAAAGTCCTCTTTGAAAGATGGCAATTCTTGTTCAACGTGGAAAGATATCTAGTCTGACCCCCTCCTCGGCATTACGAATACTCAAGCCACTCTTTTTCCATCAATGTTTGTTAGAATCTTTGTTTGAAATGATCTTCAAGACAACTTTCAATTACCTCTGTCTCAGCAAGCTTAAGAAGAATTTATGCAATTGAGTGATGTGGTCGGTGAGCTGGATTTGGAACGAGATCATGATCAATGGACATATATATGGGGGAAATGTATATTGGAGCTAATTCTTATGACATAAACTTAGGCTATGCATAATCACCTAATTTTGCTTATGTGAAATTAAGGTGGATACTGACCGGTTGAAGATGAAGCCATAGATGCCGATCGAAGAACCCTAGTTGGCGAAGCTCGTCCTTCGGTCCCCTTCTGTGCACGTTAGGATCGGCGTCCTTAGGGTTTGGGATAGCTAGTCCGTACTTAGGTCATCACCAAGTACGGGATTGATGTCCCCTTTATATAGGCACAAAGGAGACCGGGGGCGAGTTCACAGGGGTGAACAGCGCGTCCGATCATCGTGCAAAGGAGAGAATCGAGCGCACGAGCCTAAAGGCTTGGCGTCATCATTAAGAGGATGTGGGCTTGGGGTGGACCAAGCCCGACGCACCTCTCTCTGGCTCGTTGGGCCAGGAGATCACCCAACATTCTTCCACTTGAACGTAAGGCTAACGAGTCCAATCTTAGTAGAATAGTGAACCAAAGTAATGTGTCACAATAGTTCAGAACACCACTATAACAAACAGTATTTATAGCCACCATAATACCTTGACATGAAACAACTTACTCTTTATTGGGTGTTGATTGATTCTTATGCCCCTATACCCAGGATCTCATTCAAAGACATATTACTTACACTTGTGCTGGCCAGCAACATAATTCCTACTTTAAACTAAGTCATAAGCCTTTGATTTTGGATCCACGAGCAGTAACTTAATACTAATATACTCAGATAACTTGATCCTGGGACCTATCTTTCACAACATAATGCCGTTATGTTTGGCAGAAACACATGACGTTGTTACTCGAATAGGAAACTGCAATCTTAGTATTGCGCAATTCATTATTGCAATGGATGAGTGATTTTAAAATGATGTCTACCACTCTTAGTACCGAAAATATTCATTGGTCATACGTCTGCTCAAATATCTTATCATGTCATAATCTTAGTTTGTATCGTCGACTATGCAATAGAATAATATTTGGAGCCATTTACCATGGTGTTGCTCCTAATGTAAGAATGAGAGCATAACGTAACGTGGATATCATCCACACATCCTTGAAAATTAATATCTGAATAACTTAACTTATCAGACTTCTTAAATGTGAATGTGTTATCATAGGTGTTCTACAAATGATGCAAGACGTTTTAATGAGCTTACAGTGATTCTAATTTTAAACTTAAATCTGCCAAAAGTTTCGATACATAATGCCAAATCTGTACGCATCCAGACTTAGCACTTATAAGGCCTCTGACAGCTGAAGCATAGGGAATCATCTGTATTATCTTACACTAATTGACCCCCTTAACTTAATAGAGTAGATATGACAGAGTAAGTTTAAATATTGGCTTGATTTCCTGTCATATGTATGAATTTAATAATAAGTCCAGTACTTCTTTAGAATAAGATTCCTTCATCTGATGCACTGCATACTTATGTGCCAGCTAATGGGTCATTAGGCATGTAGAGTACTAGCTAAGTCAATTTCCACCCCTATTTAATCATCCACCTCATTCACCTTGTACCCGAATAACTTAATCGGATTTAGGGTACCATTATGATTAAAGATTGTTTAGATGCTTGATTAAATCCACAGACGAATTTCATAAGTTTGCAGTCTTCATGTACCTTACCTTTCACAACCAATACCTCAAACTGTGTTGTGCACATAACTTATGCAAGTGAACATTTAGTATTGCAAATTAAGTATTCATATATTAGACTAACTAGTGTCATGACAACCTAAAATAAACTGATCCAAACAAGTGAGTCTCTCTTACAGGAAAGGGAAAAATTGTCACACTTAGTTCCCTTTTTCTTATGAAAAACTCTTCTGCAAGTACAGTTCCAAATATCTTAATATTCCATCTAGAATCTTGCTTATTCATGTAGACACATTTATATGCTCTTATGACTCCTTTAGGAATTTCTAATTAATTCTGGACATCACTAATGCTCACAGATAAATATTTTATGTTATTATAGACCACTTAAATGAGGCGAGATAACAATTCATAATGGAGCTCTTATCATTAAGCACCCATAGATTTCGTCATTCTCTAAAAACATATCTAATTTATTTGACTGGGTAATTGCAACATCTCCATATAGAATAGGAATTTAGCATAAGACTCAGAAAAGTTATCGATAGAGAACATAATAAAATTAGTAAATATATGTCCCCTAATATCCTCCTCCCTTAACTGAATGCACCATTTAACACTGATTTTCTCTCTAGTGCTTCACATCGGTCACTAATGAGAGAAACATAAAACATAATGGAAGAAAACATTAGAGGCTTTAGAGTTAGTGGGAACTTAAATAAGGCGAAGTAACATATTATTTCTTATATTTCTCAGTGAATTTAAAGTATGGAATGAAATGTCTCTAGCTTAATGAGGCAAAACATTCTCCCCTTCAAAATGTGGCTTTAGCAATGATGTCACAATTTCGATGAGGTCTTATTATAATTTAATACACATCATCATGGCATTCAACACAGAAACATAAATAGAGAGCAAACAAATTATATCTTGCTCGAAGACAAGACTCACAACTTTATTATTGAATTCAATACATTATCCCTTATTAACAAATCCAATATTGTAGCCATACTTATGGAGGCAAGGTTCCTAAATATAAAGAGCATGACATAATGAAACAATAAATAAGGTTCTTCTTAGACTAAGGGAAGATGAGCGACTGTCTCCTTATTAAGCTCATTCTCTTTTAGCTGACTCTGCTCCCCTTTTGCCATGATCCTTGCGGAAAGCAATTCCTGTATTGAATAAGTGCAGTGCATAATTGCACCTAAGTCAATTCACCAAGAATTAAGAGTATAAGATTACATAAATGCATCATTATTATGAGTAACATTGCAACTAATGCCATTACCCTTCTTAGAAAGCCATTTCTTAAAGCCTTCACACTTCTTCTGCACATGCCCCGGCTTGTGGCAAAACTTGCAGATGACTATGGCGCTAGACTTAGAAATGGATGTAGCAGGTTCTTTCTTCTTCCCCTGAGATCTGATTGAGGAAGTCTCAGGCTTCTCATTGAGCTCATTAGTGTGGTTCTCATCAACCTTTTCAGATTTAGCAAGGCGAACTTGCTCATTCTGCTTTTCGGCCCTTTGGTGCTCTTCCTCCTCAACAGAGTGACTTATGAGCTCAGCAATTGACCACTTATCCTCCTGAGCATTATAGTTTGCTTTGAAGGAATCGTAGTTAGGTGGCAATGAATTCATAATAAGATGGACAAGAAAACCATCGGAAATAATCATGTCCATACCCCTTAGTCGCTCAGCTATGTTGGTCAATGACATTATGTGTGCTCTCACACTGCTTTCATCATCATAGCGGGATGTGAGCAACCTCATGATGAGAACACTTGCTTGAGTGTTAGAGGAGCGCTTAAAGTTTTGCTTCACATTAGTCATATATCCCCTAGCAGTTGCAGCATCAGGAATGCCACCTCTAATGCTAGAAGAGATAGAGTTCTTAATTATCATTAGGCTCATGCAGTTGGCCTTCTCCCATGTTTCCACCCTTTCCTTATAAACCCTTCTAACATCACGGGTTGCATCAATAGGCGGAGCAACAGGAGCATTCTCACACATGGAAACATCATAATTGAGTAGCCTAAGAATGATTTGCACCTTCTCCTTCCATTCCGAGAAGTTAGCGCCATTAAATTGCTCAATGTTGCTTATTTGAGCCATGACATCATTCGGAGCTGAAATTTAATGACAAATAACATTAATAGACAATAATAAATGTGGACAATTAACCTTACGTTGGTCTGGTTAATTATACATATAATAGTTCACTCCATAAAGAAACTTAAATGAAGTAAAATAATACCATCATTATAAGGCAAGTGCATTAATTGTACACAAAATAAATGATGCTTTCACTCCATAACACCACTCAGGCGTAAATAAAGTGAAAAGTCAAAAAGCTAATGTGCATAAATATGAGGTTTCACTCTATAATGCCGTTGGGCCAAAATAGAGTAAAACAACATGATTAGAATAATATAATTAGTTATGCACATAAAAATAATAATTTAATTCTATAATACCATAAGGTAAAATAGAAGAAAATTTACAAAGTTATTAGGTGACAATTTAATGCGCATTAACACGTGAAATCTCACCATAGGCAAGAAAATAAATCTAAGTGTCAAGATGTCATCAAAAATCATAAAACCATAAAATTTACTTCATAATACCGTTGGGCCAAAATGAAGCAAAATAAATATTATTATCCGAAAGATGAGGGTCCTAAATCGCAACTTCTGTTGGGTCGGAACGATAAAAGAAAATGAAGTAAATATTCTAGCCAAACTTCTTGATGGTTCCATTTAGCTAGGAAAATCTTAAATTAAATAAGTAAAATTTACTGTAATTTTATAGCATAAAAATGGCTTAAAAAATTAAAACTCAGTCTATAAATCATAAACTAATTTGGGCGAAATAATAAAGGAAATTTTAAATCAGCATGGCGGCCCATTACTATGCTTGGGCGCGCGACCCATGCACGGACGGCCCAAATTTTAAATCCCCATGCATGCGACCCGGTGGCATTGGGTGCGCGCACGGCCCATCAGGCACGAGTGGCCCAACTTTGCCCACAGGCCTAGAGACAGCCACCGTCGGATCTTGATCGACGGCACGGATTAATCGCGATTGGCTCAGCGCAGTGCGGGAAGCAACGTCGTTCGTCCAAATCCGATCCAACGACCCAAAATCATCGCCCCCGAAACAAAAACACTACGAGATCCAAAACCCTAACCCTAACTCATTCCTCGATCCCTATTCACCCGATTTCCTCGGCGTGAGTGGCGGTGGCGGCGGCGCACCGAGCGGAGTGCTGGCTGCGGCGGTGCCCATGGCGCACGGCGGCGGAGGACGGCGGGCAGCCCTCCCACCCGGTTCTCCTCCTCGGCGCCGCGGAAGCCGCAACCGAGGCGAGCCTCGGTCTCGCGCGGCCAACAGGCAGGCGCGGGACCGGTCCGGGTGGTGGATGTCGATACGCGGCGGCGCTGATGCCGCGCATTGGGAGCGTGGCGGCCCCGACTCATGGCGCGCACGACGAGACCTGAGGAGATGAGGCCCAAACTGGTAAGTCCAAATCCAAATCCTTAGGTTTTCTTACTGATTTGGGATTTCTTCTAGTTCGGGATTGCTTGATTTGGGAATTTAGGGCTCTTAATCATTTGGGGATTTCTTAATCACAACCCGATTTGAGTCCCCTCCTTCTCAATGCTACCCAAACCGTGAAATTAAACTTAATTATGGCAACGTGAACATAAATTGAGCCTTAGTTTTCGACAAAATAGAGAAACATGAACCCTAACTTTAATAAACCGACACCAGGACAAATTGATGCGGCTTAGGGCTTCATCCCCGGAGTGATGGGAATATGCAAGTGCCTAAGGTGGCTCTGATACCACAATATTGGAGCTAATTCTAATGACATAAACTTAGGCTATGCATAATCACTTAATTTTGCTTATGCTGAATTAAGGTGGATACTGACCGGTTGAAGATGAAGCCATAGATGCCGATCGAAGAACCCTAGTTGGCGAAACTCGTCCTTCGGCTCCCTTCTGTGCACGTTAGGATTGGCGTTCTTAGGGTTTGGGATAGTTAGTCCGTACTTAGGTCATCACCAAGTACGGGATTGATGTCCCCTTTATATAGGCACAGAGGAGACCGGGGGCGAGTTCACAGGGGTGAACAATGCATCCGATCATCGCGCAAAGGAGAGAATCGAGCGCACGAACCTAAAGGCTCGGCGTCGTCGTTAGGAGAACGTGGGCTTGGGGTGGACCAAGCCCGACGCACCTCTCTCTGGCTCGTTGGGTCACGAGATCAACCAACAATGTAAGGTAGACATCACAAAGGTTCTATGCACACCCCCAGGCCCCCACACATTTCATATGGCTTTGAAAAAGTAAGTACACATCCCGAATGAAAGCTATTTGGCTGGCTACTCCTCATGGACAAATTGAAATAGCAGGTATACGTTGAACCATAATCACCGTGCCCCCACCAAACTGAGATATAACCTTTCTCTGCACGCAAAATGTTGTGGAAACTCTGCTGCACCTCTTTTTTCGGTGCCCATTTTCTGTGTGTCTGGTTAGTCAGCAGTTGGAATAAATAGGACACTATATAAAGTTTATGTATCTCTACTATTATAAAAATAAATAGTATTTATGCCAAACTCATTTGGTCTATCGTCCCCAAAATCCGTGTCGGTGTTCGCGAGTCCGAACATCTCTGCGGTGCACCACCAGATCGGTTCCTGTGATGTAGGCCTAATCATTCTAGGAAATCTTCTGGGCTGAAATCAACGGCCTGTTTGGCGGAACCAAACCAGGACCCATGCCAGCACCGTCCTGACGTTCTGTCCGACGTTGTCGTTTCCTCTTTCCTATTTCCCTGTGCGTATCCGATCCCTGCGTGAGTAGCGTCACGTGCACATGACTTTCCTCCTAGCCTCCCATCGCACACTGAGATAGCTCCTTCCCTTTCCCCGCAAAACTCCTCTGCTCCTCCTCTTCCTCGGGATCAGATGAGTGTAACCGGGGTGGGCCGGGGTTGTTCCAGCCCGAACGACCCGCTGGATCTTGGGACAGATAATTCCCTCTTTCCGTAATTCGTCTTCCAGTCAGAGTCCTTCTCCGTCGACCTTGCCTGCCTCATGAACCGCCTCACCTTGACCTCGCTCACGCGAATGGGCAGCTTAGGGCCCTTGGGCCCAGCCCCACTGAGACGTACTTCGCCAGCATGCACCAATGATACGGGACAACGGAGTTTGGCCCGATCTTCACGGCATAGGATTGAGGGATAACTGGACCTGTATAACCTAATGAATGACACCGCCAACCACCGTCTCCATAACAGCAATCTGCGGCACTTGATTCACCCAACCACATGCTTCGATCCTTTTGTTTACTCTCTCAGTGGAGTAAACGAATTCTTGCAATCACAGAAACAATCACAAGAATGATGGAGCAAGACACTCAAATTTATTCCCGTTTCTATGGGGGGGTGGAGTAGTATCACACACAAACCCTAGAACAAGAATTTTATATTTCAAAGTGTCAAAATCTAGTTTACACGAGATGTGGGCTGCCCTTTATATAGGCTTATAAGGTCAGTTGCTACAGTATGCTAGTGCTATAGTACCATGTCAGTGCTATAGTACATGTCCAAGTGCATTGCATGCTTGAACTTGAAGATAGGTAGTAGCAAAATTCAAGTGCAATTTCACCTCTAAAATATCTAGCCTATGATATATTGTATATTTATGTTGCAAGCTAGCAAAATTCAAGTTGATTATCTCTTCTCCAAATATCAAGCCAGCTTGCTCTTTATTCTCTTCTCTTATTCTTTGAATCTAATAACAAGCAAAATTGGTGCATTAGGTAGTAATCCACTCTCATTAAAATTAGTATCTTTTAGGAAAAGATTTACCTGGTGTTTTAATTCTCTTGCTCTTGCTTGTGTGATTGGTCCTATTGGTGTGGGTGTATTAGTGATGTTCTCATCATTCTCCTCCTCTTGAGGAAAAGTCGTCCTCAACGCTTCATTCTCAGGACCAAAGAAAGGAGATAAGTCTAAAACATTGAAAGTACTACTTACCCCATAATCATCTCCTGGAAGTTCAATCTTGTAGACATTGTCATTAATCTTTTTCAAGTACTTTAAATGGACCATCAGTTCTAGACATGAGCTTGGATTTGCGCTTCTCGGGGAAACGTTCTTTGCGAAGATGCACCCATACTAAATCTCCTGGCTCAAATAATATCTTCTTCTTATGCTTGTTTGCCTTCTTTGCATAATATTGTGCCTTCTTCTCAATTTCTTCCTTAGTCTTGACATGGATTTTCTTCACATACTCAGCTCGTTTTGATGCATCCATATTTATTCTTTCTGTGTAGGCAGTGGAAATAGATCAAGTGGCGTGATTGGTTTGAAACCATACACCACCTCGAAGGGACAAAGTTGAGTAGTAGAATACATCACTCTGTTGTATGCAAACTCCACATGTGGTAAGTAGTCTTCCTACTCCTTTATATTTTTCTTGATCATCGTTCTCATAAGTGTTGAGAGAGTTCGATTCACCACCTCTGTTTGGCCATCGGTTTGTGGGTGACAAGTTGTTGAGAATAATAATTTAGTTCCAAGCTTTGTCCATAAAGTCTTCCAAAAATAACTCATGAACTTCACGTCACGATCAGAAACAATAGTCCTTGGCACTCCATGTAATTTGATTATTTCTCTGAAAAATAAATCAGCCACGTGAAAAGCATCATCGCTCTTATGGCAAGGGATAAAATGTGCCATTTTAGAAAACCTATCAACTATCACAAAAATAGAATCCCTCCCTCTCTTAGTTCTTGGTAATCCTAAAACAAAATCCATACTAATATCTTCCCAAGGAGCATTTGGAACTAAAAGAGGAGTACATAAGCCATGAGGATTTAATTTGGACTTAGCTCTGTTGCAGGTTTCACATCTTTGCACAAATCGCTCGACATCTCTTCTCATTTTTGGCCAATAGAAATGATCTGCAAGCATCTTGTATGTTTTTTCTCAACCAAAGTGTCCCATCAATTCTCTTGCATATGATTCCTGCAACAACAGCAAGCGAACGGACGACTCGGGAACACATAGTTTGTTGCATGAAATAAAAATCCATCATGTATATGATACTGATGAGGATAACACTAGCTCGGATATGACCATAGCTACCTTATATATTCATCAACTAATGGTGCATACTTTCTACGTAAGATTTATGTGTTATATATTTGAACAGTCGTTACTGCACCATGAGTTTTGTGTGTTCTCGTTTGCAGAGATACTTGCTTGGGTGAAGGAAAAGAGATCGAGTGCAAGGAACGCATGGATAATCAAAGAAGTTGATTGGGGACCAAACCAAAACCTTACCCAAGTCTACTCCTACATCACCACGTTACTTTTAGTCCATAGAAGGCAAGAGATGAAGTTCTACACGTTTTGGATTCGGATTCGGACCTCCTGACAGCATCAACTTCAAACGGACCTAGCTAGTGATCCAGAAGGACTTTCGGGGCCCATAAGTACTTTTTGGAAAGCTTATGAAGTCTACTTTCAGATAGTTTTAGTCTCACATCAAAATTCCTCCTGAGATGTCTGAAATCGTCAAAACAAGACATGTACCTCTTTCAGTCCGAGTCTGTTTTGAACCTTGGGCCTTGTATTTGTGTCGTGAGCTAAACCCATGAGGAGTACGCCCCTCATAGGGAAAATCCTAACCCTAGAATGTCCTAACTCATATATATTCAGTAGCCGCCGCTGTTTAGAGGTGGGTTTTGCTTAGATTATTCTGCCATTGCAGTTTCGCCTTCTAGATCGGTTTGTAGAACCCCAATTTCGTGTGCTAAACATTCATGTGCAATTCAGATTGTGTTCTTTCTTGTTCTTGTGAGTTTTTTTCGATTGCTTGCAAGGATAAAACCTTCGTGCTGAGATCGACTACGTAAGAGCGTGGTTGATAACAACTAGACGTGTGGGTATAGCGGTTGCGAGGTGACGATCGCTGATCGGAAGCCTCAAAACATGAACGTCTTCACGTCATCAAATCGAACCTATCGGAAGATCGGGCACCCAGCCGCATCAGATACTTATTCCAACCCTTCTCTTCCTTGCATTTGGAATATGGTTCAAAAAAATCATGATCAGAAGGGTATAATTCTTTTATGCTTTTAGTACCTAGAACTCTCACTTCCATTTGATTTAGCAAAGTACTTCTTCAAGATAAAGCATCGGCAACTATATTTTCCTTTCCTGTCTTATATTTGACAACCTATGAAAAAGTTTCAATGAATTCTATCCATTTACCATGTCGTTGATTAAGTTTAGCCTGGCCTTTCAAATACTTTAATGCTTCATGATCAGAATGAATAACAAATTCTTTGGGCCAAACGTAATGTTGCCAGGTTTCTAGCACACGTACTAATGCAAACAACTCTTTATCATAAACAGAGTAATTCAGTTGTGCTCCTCCTAATTTCTCACTAAAGTATGCTATGGGTTTCCCTTCTTGCATAAGAACACCACCAATACCAACTCCACTAGCATCACATTCTATTTCAAAGGTTTTAGTGAAGTTTGGTAAAACAAGCAATGGTGCTCCAGTTAATCATTTCTTTAATTATTGAAAAGCGCTCTCTTGTGATTTGAAATATAATTCCCATTTTCATTAATTGATTGAGCGGGGCTGCAATTGAACTAAAATCTTTAACAAATCGACGATAAAAACTTGCTAATCCATAAAAGCTTCTAACTTGACTAACATTGATAGGGGTAGGCCAATTTTTAATTGCCTCTACTTTAGATTCATCAACCTCAACACCCTGATGTGATACTACAAAGCCCAAGAATATAACTTTGTTGGTACAGAAGGTGCATTTCTCAAAATTAGCATATAGTCTTTCCTTTCTAAGAACATCTAGGACTTGTCTTATATGCTTAACATGTTCTTCCATGGGCTTACTATATATCAAAATATCATCAAATTATACTACAACAAACTTTCCAATGAATACTCTTAAAACATGATTCATTAACCGCATGAATGTACTAGGAGCATTAGTTAACCCAAATGGCATAACTAACCATTCATACAATCCAAATTTTGTTTTAAAAGCATTTTTCCATTCATTTCCTAGTTTCATTCTTAATTGATGGTACCCACTTCTTAAATCTATTTTGGAGAAAACAGTTGAGTCACTTAGTTCATCTAGCATGTCATCAAGTCTAGGAATAGGATGACGATACCTAACAGTTATATTATTTATGGCACGACAATCCACGCACATTCTCCATGAACCATCTTTCTTTGGGACAAAAATTATAGGTATTAAACAAGGGCTAAGACTTTCACGTACGTACCCTTTGTCAAGAAGTTCTTGCACTTGTCGTTGTATTTCTCTTGCTTCCTTAGGATTGGTGCGGTAAGGTGGATGGTTAGGAAGAGACGCTCCTAGAATAAGATCAATTTGGTGCTCTATGCCTCTTAAAGGAGGTAAACCAACTGGTATTTCTTCTGGAAATACATCTTTGAATACCTGCAACAGCTCTAACATAGCACTAGGAAGGCTGGTGAAATCATTAGTAATATTTAAGTTGTCTTTGTACACAAGTAGCACATGTATCAAATTTGGATTGCTTTTCACTTCTTTTATATCAGATTTTGTAGCAATCATTACCAACTTTCCTCGATTAGAATTGCTGGATTCTAAGTTGCACCTAGGTTTCTGAGATATATTCTTCTTCTCATTTCCAACAGTGACTTCTACTTTCTTTTGCATGTTTTGAGCTAATATCTGATTAGGTGTCATTGGGGTCAGTTTCTTATTTCGATCATCAACCTTAAAGGTGTAGGTATTAGTGCGTCCATCATGTGTCACACTACGATCATTTTGCCATGGTCGTCCTAGTAATAAATGACGTAAATCATAGACACCACATCACAAGTAATTGTATCAATATAATCACCAATTTTAAATGTGACTTGCACCATGTGTTGTATTTTTAACACTACCACAATCACTAAACCATTGCACATGATAAGGATGAGGGTGTCTCAACAGTTTTAAATTAAGTTTATCACACATTTCTTGGCTAGCTAGGTTATGACAACTACCTCCATCAATAATAATTTTGATTACTTTGTCATTTACCTTGGCTTGTGTTTGGAATAGGTTGGATCTTTGTAGATGTTCATCATCTTTAATTTGTACACTAAGGGTTTTAGTGACAACAAGGGCAACTCTAGTCTCAAATGTGCAATCATATTCTTTATTTTCTTCATGAACATCTCTAAATATTTCAGAATCTGCATTAGCATCCTTCTCTTCATCTTCACTAGCTGACTCGTATTGTCCATCATCCGCTATACTCATTGCTTGGTTGTTTGGACATTCCTTGGACATATGCCCATGGCCCAAACATTTAAAACATTGGATTACATTACTTCTACTAGTAGATCCCATCGATGGTGATGATGTAGTAGGCTTTTTCTCACTAGGCGGATGTGCTGATTTTGACATGGATGCAGAACTAATATTTGTTTTAAATGAAGTACTAGGAGAAGATGTACCTCGTCCCAAGCTAAAGCGAGCCTTGGGTGTGCCGGCTTGTGCTCTCAAGCTGAAGGATGGTGTTCTTGTTGTCTTGGCATCTTTAAGTAATTGTCTTTCTACCTTTTCAGCTTGATGGACCAATTCCACCATACTGTTATATGGTTGGTAAACCACAGTGTGTTCAATATCTCTGTTTAACCCAAATAGAAAACGCGATATGGTTTGTTCTTCATCTTCATGTATGCATGCTCGAATCATTGCTTTTCCATCTCCTTGTAGTACTCTTCCACAAGTCGAGTTCTTTGTCTCATGTTTTGCAATTTATCAAAAAGATCGCGTTTATAATGGTTAGGTACAAACCTTGCTCTCATTTCGCGCTTCATTTCAGCCCATGATGCAACAGGTGGTTCATTATGCTCTTCTTGCTACTTTTGGACTTGTTCCCACCAAATGAGTGCATAGTCATCAAACTCTAATGCAACCATGGCAAGCTTCTTTTCCTCCGAATAGTTGTGTATTTGAAAGATTTTATCAACCTTCAATTTCCATGTTAGATAAGCTTCGGGGTTAGAGTTACCTTCAAATTTTGGAATGGTAAATTTGAGTTTGCCAAATTTCTCTTCCTGAGGTTGATCAACTTCGAGACATCCTTGGTGATAAGCGTCATTGCGTTGCAAAGCAGTTGGAGCAGCATGGTCATCTCTATGATGTATTTGACCATTGCTTATGTTGTTTCCCCTACAACTAGGTGGAGGTGGTCACATGGCAGCAGCAACAGCATGGTTTCGCTGTTGTTGGGCACCATGTGCAGCAATTTCTTCATCAACATCCTCATCGGTCTCGTTTAGGGTAGGTTGTTGGATGCTTGCCTCATCACCTTGATTCTTCAAGAGATGTGCCATATCATTAAGTAATTCTTGTTTGAGTTGATCCATGCTATAGTTTACTGTATTGTCAAAATTATCCATAGCCTGTTTCACCTCAACAGCAATCTCCTCTGTCCTTTCTTCTAACCTACTCAATCCATTGTTCATTTCCCTTCTTAGAAAATCCCTTAAGGCGTTATACTGCATTCGAGTGATAGGCTCATCTCCATGGATAGCCTCATCAACGTTGAAATTTTCAGCTCCCTCTAACATTGTTAGGATACAAGAGATATATATATATAACAATAAGTTTTCTTTAAGTAGAATCACTTAGCCTCTCTTCTTGCTTACCGAAGTTCTTAAGATTGCTTCACAAATTATTCCAGTGGAGATAAACAAACACTCGAAGGTGATAGATTAAGTGAATTGAGACCCAAGTGCTATGATGAATAGTGGCTATTTTGTGGAGCTTGAAGGGTTAGTCCTATGCAACTGAAAATTCAAGATTTTGTAATGATAAGTAGTGATCCTAGCTAGGAATCTAATACCTAGTTGCTGATCTTTTATGCAAGGGACATTTATAGTAACTCAACACACAAGGATAATGAAACTTGATGCAACCAATGGAATAAGCTACTTCAGTATGTATTAATGAAACGTAAATAGCTTGTGCTGCACAAGTTATAGAAAGGCAATAGCCTGATTGCAATTGATGAAAAAGAGCTACTGATTTGCACTTTAGATTATTACAGTATGGATCAATCCTATGTAAGAAACTTGATTTTGTAATCTGATGAAGCCAATTTTTTTAAAATTCTTTTCTTGCCTTTTCTTTTTCTTTAAAAAAATTTTCTTTTCTTGCCTTTTTTCTTCTCTTTTTTTTTACTCTTAGATTTTAGATCAAGTGTCCCCTAGGTAACAAACTTTGAATGATATGAAAGTGCAAAGTTCAAGCAATATTCCTAAGGCTACTCTTTGTTAGGATCAAAGATTCACGAAAGATAGATATGGTTCACTAAAACTTTTGCTTCAAAGCTATTGAAACATGTTCTTGAAACCAAACTAGGACAAATATGGATAGATGGAAAGGCTCAAAACACAAAGGTACGCAAAGGAATTTTGATCAACAAGCAAAGGGTCTAAAGGATCAAAACTTAGCAAAACTCATTGAAAATTTTAGTTGAATCTAGGGTAACAACAATTTTTTATGGCTTTTTCTGGATAGGAATAAAAACAGAAATATAAAGTAGCTAGGGCAAAATCCTACCGTGTAAACTTGAGCTCTGATACCAAATGACGCGGGACAGCGGAGTTTGGCCCAATCTTCACAGCGTAGGATTGAGGGGTAACTGGACCCGTGCAACCTGATGAATGACACCGCCAACCACCGTCTCAGTTACGTCAACTTGTGGCACTCGATTCACCCAACCACACGCTTCGATCCTTTTGTTTACTCTCTCACGTGGAGTAAACGGATTCTTGCAATCACAGAAACAATCACAAGAACAATGGAGCAAGACACTCAAATCTATTCCCGTTTCTATGGGGGGTGGAGTAGTATCACACACAAACCGTAGAACAAGAATTCTATATTTCGAAGTGTCAAAATCTAATTTACAAAAGAGGTAGGCTACCCTTTATATAGGCTTATAAGGTCGGTTGCTAGCCGGTGCTACAGTATCATGTCAGCGCTGTAGTACATGTCCAGGTGCATTGCATGCTTGAACTTGAAGCTAGGTACCAGCAAAATTCAAGTGCAATTTCACCTTTAAAATATCTAGCCTATGATATATTGTATACTTATGTTGCAAGCTAGCAAAATTCAAGTTGATTATCTCTTCTCCAAATATCAAGCCAGCTTGCTCTTTATTCCCTTCTCTTATTCTTTGAATCTGATAACAAGCAAAATTGGTGCATTAGGTAGTAATCCACTGTCACACCCTAAAATTATCTATTTAAATAATACACATGGAAATACAATTTTTAGAAATTATTTAAAATCTTAAAAGAAAAGGTTAATAAAAATCTTTAACAAGTTTCAACATAAAAATGGGCTAGATAAAATTTTATCAAATATTTCTTTAACTCTTTTAGTCCCTGGCATTTTCTGGGAATTAATTAAGAAAGGGAAGTATTTTTAGTAATTGAAAAACCATTTCAGTGAATTAATAAAAAGAAAAAAGGTTTTGAAAACCCTCCCCTAGCCATTGGACCGAATTTGGCCCAGCGCCATACCTCTCTTTCTCCTTTCCATGCCGATGCCCAGCTACCGGCCCACTCCTCTCTCTCTCTTTTTCTTTCTTTTCACCCGCCAATAGGTGGACCCCACCTGTTGGGGTCGTCCCCTAGCTCTGGCCGAAGCCGAGCCCGTGCCGCCGCCGCCGCGCCGCGTGCAATTTGGCCTCCCTACTCGATCTCTTCTCAAATTGGGTGAGGGGGGTTTCTTTCCCTTTATCTCCACCACCTTTCCCCTTAAAATCCGGAGCAAATTGACTCGGAATCGGGTTCAAACTCAAGTTCTTCTTGGAAACCCGCCACCGCCCGTTTTTGGCGCCGCCCTAGCCACCATGTCCGCCTCGGACTCACCCTATCTGCAGCCCTATAAGTACCCCCGTCCTCCCCTCTGTGCGCCGCTGCCCTTACCCTAGCCAACCACCTCCTGTGGAGCCCTAATCCTCGATAGATTTCATCACCGCTGCCGCCGTCAACTTCAGCCACACCACGCTGCCGCTTGGGTCGTCGCTGCCCCTCGCCATCGCTTCGGTTGTGATCACCTGGAGAAGCTGCACCTCGTCCGTCGGTCCACAGCCGCTCTCCACCAGCAGAGCGCCGTCGTTGCCAAAGACCCGAAGGCCATCCGCCGCTTTTGCTCGTCGCCGGTGACCATCCATCGCCATTCGTCGCCGTCTGACCGTGGGGTAGGTTCGCCTCATTGAGCTCTTCCTTTTGGTACATCTCGTAGCCGTCGTAGTGCTTGGATCGCCGGTGAGCTCTGCTGCTCGAGCCATCGCCGTCGCCGGTTGTCCACGTCGGCCGCCCCATCAGCCACCCCGTCCCCCATGGCTGCCAGCTAGGCGCCATGTGTTGCCAATCCAGGTACCCAAGATCGAGATCCATCCAGGCCATCCGATCTTATTTTCTTAGATCCTAACCGTCGGTTCCCGTAAATCGTCTTGGTGAACTCGGTCTATGGTGGACCAGACTCCGATGACGCAATAAATCCCTTTTTCTCTTTCAAAATTAATTCATTATTGCGTCATTATGGCTTTAATAATTTCTGTATATGGTTTTAATTTTTTTAAACTTCTAAAAATCATAACTAATTCATACGAACTCGGATTGAGGTCATTCAAGTCTCTAAATTCTTTAAAAATCAAGATTTATCCATTAAAAATATCCACATGTGCTATTACTATGTGCTTATGTACTGTTTTTGTTTATTTTGTTATTTGCCTTTAGTTTTCAATATTCCGGAGGAGTCAGCTTACGTTGAGGAAGGTTCGGAAGACTTTGCAGAGCAGCAAGGCAAGTCACACAGATCCACAACCCTTTGACCATGTTGATCCGGTGATTTAAATTCCTATTTTTATTGAAACATGCATTTATTTTATAATGTCATCGAGAAGGGTAAACCCTGATATTTGTTTACAGCCCGGTTGCCATGATTACCTTTCAGTGTGCCTATGGGATTAATTTGACTAGCTAGCTTGATTTATCGGTTAGCTAGAATAATCTTAGGACTTTGCTTAGCCATACTTAGAAATTATAAAATAACTTAAGGGTTGTTATTCAAATATTGACTCACATGAAATAATGGTCCCATTCATGATAGAAGTCGTGTAAGGTTAATTTTAATGGGCAATTAAAACCTGATTAAATGGTGGGTTGTGAGCACATAGAATGAGGATGATGTTAGTAGTGCTCATGATAATTAAGGACCGGTTCACGAGCTACTGTTGTGAAGCATTTACCGTACTAATCATAAGCTAGTATGAGCAACGTCTGAACTTGTAGTATAGCATGCCCTAGCAGGAGACACCATGGTATGTTTAGTTGATAGGTGGTAGTGTTAATAAATCCACAGTGACAGTGTCAACAAGTCCATATTTGGGAGTCAAGAGTTTCTTTAGCCTGGAGGTTGGACCACCTCTACTAGGACTTAGCCGGTGGTCATTCTGTTGGGCGTGTTATGCAAAGAGTCATGTCACAACTTTGTTCTAAGGTATCGTGATGGTACCAAGGCGTATGGTAACATGTTGTAGGGTTATGTCTTGTGGATAAAGTTATACACCTCTGGCCAAAGTAAAACTATTCAAATAGCCATGTCCGCGGTTATGGACAAGCCTAACGATGTTTTTCGTGATTAGTCTTATCTATCATTTAATGGTTAATAATGTGATATGATGGTTAAACCATCTCCAGGTTTGGGGTGGTTTGGGCCTGTGCAGCCAGGTAGGCTATACAATGTTGGATTAATATTGTTTAATTGTTTAACTGTTTTATTACTCTCTTAAATGCTTATTTAAATGTTATTTGTGCAACTTAGCTCTAAATGTCATCCTTTGTTATCCTGCGCACTTGTATATTTACTATGTAGCTTGTTGAGTATTCTATGTATTTACCTTATAATATCAAGTTATTAGAAGAGAAGTTCTACAATGATGATGGAGATTTAGAGGATTAGGCCGGGTTCGGGTCAAGTTGCCTAGGAAGTTTGGAGTCGTTGTCGTCGCTAGTTATATTTCTACTACTTAGAACTTTATTTGGTTGAGAGGTTCTATCTGTCTCTGTAATAATTATATATTCTTTATTAGTTAAAGATTTATACCTTGCTATCAACTTTGTTATTGTTTGTCTCGGCTAATTCCTGGACGAGAATTAAATACATATGTAAGCGTTTGGAATTTTGGATGAAAATTTTAGACATGACATCCACTCTCATTAAAATTAGTATCCTTTCGGAAAAGATTCGCTTGATGTTTTAATTCTCTTGATGTCCTCAGCAACCAAGCACCCTCCGGCTCCAAAACTGAGAACGACTGATCGGCGCCGTCGGGACCGGACCGCACACATCGCAGCCGGCGCAGTGGAAGCCGTGCGTCGACCGCACAGATGGGTCCATCGGCCATGCCTCCATGTGGAGCTCGTCGAGCTGCAGCAACTGCAACAGCAGAAGCGAGGCCTGAACTTTTTTTTCTCTCTCTTTTTTCCTTTCCTTTTCTTAGTACTCGACGGTGTAAATATTTTAACTGGTTTATATCTAGATTCAGATCATCTGCTTTCCTACCATACTCTTATATTTATCTAGAAACATATCTATTGAACTATGTGAGTTTTCATAAAAAAGAGAGATCTTTTTATGCACCTCTTCTCTATAGAAACTTTTTCCGAGAAAGCCGTACACATGGATATTTTTCTCCATGAATTAATTAAGCAATATGATTGTGGTGATTAGCGTTAACCACCATTGGAGATCACTATAGCACCGTTCGATAGTGCGGTTTAGCCTGAGCTAATGGCAGCACGGAAAACACGAATCATTAGCATATGATCAATTCAATATTAACTATTAGGAACCTAAAAAATAAATTTATTTAATTTTTTAAGAAAACTTCTATATACAAAGCCCTGGCTAAATGGCATACATACCAGCTTTAGGCCATATGCTATTGTCTTCCGTGTATAGCCCATGCATGCATGTTGACCTAGTCAAACAAGACAAGAACATATGTTCAATGCCTACATGCAAAATTTTATTGGACTTTACGGAGCGTTCTTATAATATTTGTCGAAAAGATGGCTTTTAAATCAATTGGCTATCGAGTGTTCGTCTAATCTCTGTCGAAAAGATGCCTTTCAGGTATAAAAAAAAGGTTTTCAGATATTGGTAAAGATAAAAAGAAAGTGATCTCAATATTAATGTCAATTGATGCAAAATTTTTAATTTAATTGTCTTAAAAAAGCTTTAAGAAATAATATTTTAGTTTTATCCGTTGCAACATACGGACACAATACTAGTGATGATAATAACAACAAAGCAACAATACCAAGGAGACTGTTTCATGGAAAAGTTTTTGCTGGTGGCTTGGAATAATTGGAAGCAGAGGAATGGGTTGATCTTTGTTCACAACACTCCTTTTGCTTCTTGGAGGCGCCTTTCCGATAGAGATAGGATGTTACTTCTTTTTGCACTAAATGATAGAGAAAAAAACATAGTGAAAGATCGGATTCTATCTTTGTAATTTTGTACATACTCTAATGATTTTAATAAAGTTATAACAGCGGGGGTCTCCCTTGCTGTGGTTTTGATAAAAAAAGACTACGATAAAAAAAACTCTAAATAAAAATTTAAATTTTGATGGTGGCTGATATGTTAACGAGCATACGATGAGAGGCGTTGTGTTGCAGGCAGAGTGTTAGACAGTGCTAGTTGATCTCGTAAATGAGAATACCTGCCTAGTTGAATAGCATGCACACGTACTGCAGACCTTGCGTGCATGTATGCTAGGAAGCACATTCATGTATGATTGCCTTCACTCGTCGTAGAATAAAACTTAATCTTGTTCTGCTCACCGCAAAAATAATCAATCTCTAGGATGGTTGGATGTTTGATCCACTCTGGCTTGACTCTGCAGCCAATTGTAATCCTTCTTTGCAAGCCATAGCTTCAACCTCCTCAGCGACAACACATTGACGTGCATGTTGCTGGCTCTTATGCTAAACAGAAGTTAATCTGCAAGTGCACAGATATCGCTGTAACTTTCACTCAGAAGTATTCTAAAATATCAAGTCCACGAGAAATGGATTTAGTATCTTGTCCGAGTTGACTATTTAGTTTTAAAAATATCAACAAAGTTGAAGGTAAGGTAAGAAGGGAATCAAAGATGAGTTTTCCGATCTGGGCTACCACGTGGCTGTCTTTCCTTTCTGGTACAATCCAATTCAACCCATACTTCTATTGGCTTTGGGCACGATAACATACGCTCTTCCCGCAGGGGTTGAGAGATGGTCTCGCAATTACACGCCGACGTACTAAGTTTAATGTGTCCGATGACTACAAATAACGAACGGGGCTGTCAACATCCACTCGCATATGGCCGTCTGTTCCCTTAGCTATCCTTAATAGATAAAACTATGCTCAAACATCACGTCTGTACACATAGTTACTACTTCACTTAAGAGCGACTTGGATAAAGCAACCTAACATGCAAGTAGATAACTACTTCATGAAATAGGACAAGGAACTACTAACATCTAAACAATCGATGAACTGAAATTAGATACTCGGAAAAGTAAGGAGGTCTACATGTAACTTGACCGAGGAGAATTCGACGCGATCACTCCCGAAGGAGTGCCATCCCCAGGAAAACCTCCTAACAAGAAGACGACATCCTTGACTTTTCTCCCGAAAATCTCCCTCAACTCACTCACTAGTCTAGACTACTATTTTTGTAGTCGGCTGCTTCTTCTCCAACTCCTTTAGCTTCTTGCGGCTTCTCCTTACTTCTTCTCTACAAATGACTGAAGTGAGGGGGTATTTATACCCCTCCAAGGTCGGTGGTGGCCAGCCGGTGCCCGAAGGTGCCGGCCGGGCCACGTTGGGCCAGCCGGCCTGCTCCCTCGGCCGGACTACGTGGCGCCGGTCAGTGCTGTTAGCTAGGTCGTTTGCCCCATCCTTCGATCCACAATCCTGCGTCAAGTCGGTTTTTGTCCTTGGATGGTTCCACGTGCGTGGCTGAAGGAGTGAAGGCAGCCATTGGATGCGTTTGGATGGTGCATAATGGGCCACCGCACGTCCTCCGCATCCGCCTCCCCGCCGCCCGCCTTGGTTCGCTAGTGTCTACGATGGGGGGCTTCCACACTCACCTTCCTCAGGGCCTTCCGCACCGTTCCCGTTACATCCATATCTATGGTCTTGGCTAGCGTGTCCCTCTCGGATCGGAGGTGGCGGCGCATGGGATCCGACACGCTCTTTGCTAACGCTGACCACAAGCCCACCACCGCATTCCTCTTCCCCGGTCAGGTAAAGACCAAAAGGGGCAGCTTCTCTTAGCACCTACTGTAAAGCTCATGTGGATTGGCTCAAGGCAAAGGAATAGAATAGACACCAGTCATTCAAAGTTTGATGCGAGTCTTGAGCTCCGTGATAATTGCCATCCAGAGGGTACATATAAGCTAGGAGGAAGGGAGAATTTGAAGGAACCTGATGTACTCGGAAGTGTTTAGTTATAGTTTCAGCAATCGTAACTGGGTTTGTATGAAATTGTAAACTCAGGTTTGGATGTGAAAGGAGGTTATCTGATTTAGAGAGAGTTAGATGCTTCAGTTCTTGTGCTATTTTCATGCTGCCATGTGCATACTTTTAGGCGAAGTACAGTTGCATTGCATCTACTGCATTACTTTACTTCAATTCTAAGTGTTAATTATTTCTTTCTTCACTTTTCACAGTGCTCAGACTGTTGCAATGGGTGCAGAAGCACTGAATGTTCCACAATCTGACAAACTATTTGATAATTAAGACAAATGATATACTTGGGTATGTCCCAACCTTTTATTCTACCTATATGTTTGCACCGGTGTACTCTTCTCCAAAGGTGAAAGAAAAAGAATGCTCATGCTAATGTTGTTTTAACAAATATAGGTATGACTTGTTGGATCTTTGCACCAATGGGCCAAAAGAAAAGCTTGATTCAACAGTAACCAGTCAGGTTTCTGCATGAATCTAGTAACCAACTCTATCTATTTTCTTAGTCCTATCATATAGCTTTTCCACCCATACGTATAAGTGATAAGTCATGAATCTAGTTAACTAATTCTAGGTATTTCCATCTTATAGTTTATGCTAGAAGTCTAGTCCACAAAATTGTTCCGCGTTTCCTTTTAGCCCAGCTAAGCTTATGTAGCATGTAGAATTGTTTTGATGCCAAGGATGACATGTTTCAGATATAGTTCCAGTTCTTGTCAATTAAGAAATAAATTCTGATAACTGAACGATACTTTGTTTGCAGCCAGCTATATATGTTACCAGTCTTGCAGCTTTAGGCTGAGTTCGCAAGTGAAGGAAGAGGGAAAAATTTCCCTCGTTTTTCATGAGTAGGCTCTCTGAACTGCCAAACGGCATATTTTTTGCAAAAATTTTCTATATAAAAGTTACTTTAAAAAATCATATTAATCCTTATTCAAGTTTAAAATAATTAATACTCAATTAATCATACGCTAATGGCTCACCTTATTTTACATGAGCCTCTTTCTCTTCCTTTTTCCCTCACTTCCGAACTCTCCCTTAGAGGTACTATGTGTATGTGATGGAGGCCAAATTGTAATTGACTCTGTAGATGTCACATGTGGTCTCAGCTTAGGAAAATACACTGCACTTATATTTGCTGGTGCTTTCAGGTACTTCCTTTGTTCTCTTCATAAAATCATGCATGTGTTATTTTGAAACATAAGCACATACTCCCTCTATACCAAAATATAAGAATTTCTAGGTTGTTTAGCAGAGATTAAGGTTAAAAAAAAAGACTTTGGTGCCCCTCAATAAATATAGAATGAATGGAGGTGAAAAGGTAGGTAAGGGTAAGAAAGGAATAAATTTGAATGAGAAGTGATTAATGGGACACGTAGTATTGTAATAATGCTGAAAATCCTTATATTATGAAAGAAGATTTGAATGCTAGAAATCCTTATATTTTGAAACGGAGAGAGTAGTTTCCTTGCCTATCGCATTCAATATAGCTTTGATTTGATCTTTTGTTGAACATTACTTAAATCTATAATGCCTGTATGGTGGATTTCAAAATTGAAGCATCATGCTGTTGCATTATGCTA
This sequence comes from Oryza meyeriana var. granulata, assembly GCA_003991445.1. Classification (NCBI taxonomy): domain Eukaryota; kingdom Viridiplantae; phylum Streptophyta; class Magnoliopsida; order Poales; family Poaceae; genus Oryza; species Oryza meyeriana. The sequence goes on along the minus strand of RYFJ01000625.1, from coordinate 136,759 downwards.
TGTGTCATGTCTGTATATTTACACATAGTTCTCAACATGCAGCTTTGACTAAAAATTTCACTGTTTGACCCTTTTTTAAACTATTTTCGAAAATAGACCGTGCCCAAAATTTAGTCCAAAAATGAACTGGAACCTTAGCGTCAGTTCCGAAGGCGCTGAGGTCCTACAGCTCAGCGCCCTGGCGCTGATATCCGTCCACCGTGGCTCATCCGTTGATGTGAGGGGGCCGACATGGCAACCCTCAGCGCCAAAGGGCCTAGTGCTGAATTCCCAAGCTTAGCACTAGTCCCTTTGGCGCTGAGTTAGGGGACTTAATCCCCACCCGAGGCTGTGGGCGCCTGTTCTCTCTTTCTCTTCCTGCTCTTTCTTCTTCCTCGCTCCAGCTCACGGTGACTCTCTCCTCCCCTCCCCAAATCTCTTCGAATCAGCACAAAATCGACAGTTTTTCGTGGGGATTTGAAGTGGACGATGAGGAGCAAGGTATCCTCCACCGATTCACCCTTTTCCCCTTTATTTTGGCATAGATTTTGTGATTTTTGGCCAAACCCTAAGTTCCAATTTTTAGGGTGGAAAAATTGAAATGTAGTTGGCTAGGGGACAACATTTGGAGTGCATTAGTAGTTGCTAGCATAGCATTGTACTGCCACATTACTTAGCCTTTACACTGATGACTCATTGCCTTTGGACATTGGAGAGAGATAGCACAGGAGACCAAAATGTGGGCAAAATATTGGCCATTGTTGAATGTTTAGTATTTTTTAAAAAAAACCTTATGAAGGAAAATGGGCATTTTGTAGTATCAATTTTGTAATTTTGAGTAATATTTCATTTTCGTTGGTGAATGTTATAATTGTTTTATTGTTTTCATATCGTGTAGATGGATAGAGTGGTCCATGTGCATTGTGTGCATTATGGTGGTAGTGTGACCGAGCTTAGTAACGGTGGTAGCCATTTTGAGGGGATGACAGTTAAGGTCGTAGTGTTTCGTCAGAAGCCTAGTTTGAGGAGGTTATGTCACGTATAAAGGATATGCTGGGGTGGAAACATGAGTCATTACTTCTTGAAGGTAGATACGATGTTGGAGCCAGGTCTATGTCATATAAGCACATGTTAGAATTGAATAGGGAGATGGAATGGTAAGTGTACGTTGACATAGTGATGGAGTCATAATTGAAGTTGCTTGAGGTGGTCGCCTCGAAAAAAGAAGGGATGGATGACGAGAAATCTTGCTTAGGCCTTAATCGATCTCCTCGTGTACTTTCTCCTCTGTTATACCATGAAGCGGTCAATGAAGTGGCGAACAATGAAAATGAGATAAAGAGTGACTTGATTAGACAGATGGCAAATGAAGCATTGGTCTAGGATGGGCAATCAATGGGTGTTGGTAAATCAAATGCAGGAGGGGAGGAAAAGGAGGAGTTAGCATACAATCAAGTGGGGGATGACAACGAGGTGTTCCCCTATGACCATGTAGGGGAGGAGTTTGAATTTGATGGCGAGCAACAACCTAGGATAGATAGTAGATGGCATACGGTTCATGCTGCGAGAGGGTATTTGTACGCGGAGTGAATGTGGGTAGGCTATGGTCAATCATGGACTAAACCCCGATTTGCTAGACGAATCGATGGAGTATGAATCATAGTATGATGATAAATATGCCTCAAACTCAAATGATGATCGTCCAGTTGGGAAGATGTCACCGGAAGAACGACGTGTTTGAGAAGATTGTTGCGCACAATCCTGCAATTCTTCAATTTGAGGATCTTACCAGTGCGGATAAAGCAATTGCCGACGGTGAGCCACAGTACGACGGAGCTACATTAAATGTTTAACAACATAACATGATCACGTAGAGTTCAACGTGAAATGTTTCTAAGTTATTCACCGATACAAGCCTTAGGGAATTGACAGTTTCTAAATTGCACTGAAGCGTACCCTATTGGGTGTAGCGGGGGTACTTCCCCTTTCTCGCAGCCTCCGGTTTGGCTTCCTTCGCACATTGTGCCCTCTACTGCTTCCTCTCCCTCTTGGCCTCATGCTCTTCTTTCTCCTTGTGTTCTTTCTCCTCCCTCCTCTTCTGTGCTTCCTCAGCCCTGCATTCAGCTTCATAGCTGTAACACGTGGAAAAAAAGAAAAGAAACAAAAAAGAAGGGAGCATTCTGGGCCGGCCATGGACAGGTTCGGCTCATTCAACCAGCCCACACCCCTCTCTCAAGTGCTCCTCCACCAATGCTCTTTTGCCTCTTCCTTTCACGTTCCCTGCCTCTCCCTCTCACGTTCTTGCCTCTCCCTCTCTCTTACATGGCTATCAAGCCCTCAATCCCCTCCCTACAGCACCAAATCCTTGGGGGGAAACTAGCAAAACGGATCGAGCTCAATGAGAGGAGCAAGAAAAGGTGCATCTTCGGTGTAAATCCGTCCTTCCCCGTCTCTTGGTGCTGCCCTAGGGTTTGAGGGTAACCAAGGTGAGCTAGGTTTAATCTTCCCCAGCACAACTTGGATGAATACAATGGAGTTTTACCTTGGGAATGAATGGATTAGTGGGGAGTAAGGCTATTTGGGAGTTTCCCCTTGTTTTTCAGGTTAGCATTTTCTGCAGTTTTGCTTGGGGGAGCGTTTTGGATGACTTAGAGGCTGAACTAAATGTTTTGGTGAACTACAAAGTTGCAGAGGACCTTCAGATCTATGTGTCTGTGAAATTTCTTGATTTTAGCTCAGGCGGTTTGAGAGTTATGATTTTCTTATTTTGGCTGTCTTGTTCTGATGAAGTTCTGGATAGAACTGGATCTAAGAGGATTTCGAGACTCTTATCAGTGTTTTTAGCCTTTCCATGTATGAGAGCCTTGTAGTACTTTCCATTATATTTCCAGATTGATAAATATCATGATTTTTGGGTAAAGGGAACTCCAGTTATGGAATTTTATTGTCAGCTGTACTGTTTCCTTTGCAGGTTTTTGAGTTAAGGTTTCAGCATGCTTTAGGCCATCTAAATAACTCTTTCTGCAAGGGTGCATAATACCAAAGTTGTATATTATGGAATTCTCTATTCTCTGGTTAAATTTGATGATTTTTGGACATAAGGATCTAGAGTTATAAAAATGTGAAGCTTGCCGACTTAATTCTTGAGCAGATTCTGTTGTCTGTTTTAATGGCAGTTTAGGCCATCTTAGAGACATGATTAAAATAAAAGCTCTACAGCAAAGTTGTAGAACTTGTTGTGTAGATTCTAAAAGTGTTTTTGTTTGCCATCATACCCTGTATTGTTTGAAAGATGCAAGGAAATGAAGCAGCACTGCTGCAATTGTTTTGCTCGGATGTCGGGTTGGGGAGTAGGAGCGCTTTAATTTCTGTAGCTACTTGTTAGCATGAGTTTTTTTTTTCTTATCATGTATTGTTAAAGCAGGTGGTATTGCTCCAGATCGCAGCTAGAGCGGTCAACCCTTCATTGGAGGCAAGTAAACGTGGCGATGGTTTGCTACAAGCTTTAACTTATTATTTATTTTACCTCTACCTTAAAATTTCAGAAATATGTTTGCTATAATGTGGCCGCTCAAGCCACTTTATAATCATTTTGACATATGCTCTATGTTTTTCAATGGTGATATTTGTGCTCATATGTTTATGGTTTGATGATGCTCCGGTCGGTATGGTGGAATGAGTCATATTGGTTATATTGAGAGGTGTTCATGATGTTATATGCAGTTATCCTTCTTTTATAAGGCATTTGCATTGCATCTCAGTCATTCATGGGCATATGGAGTTATATCGCCGCTTGTAGCCACGATCATACCGGTATAGCATCGTTTATTGGGCATAACGATGCGGCTTCATACTTGTTGGGTATGGAGGCAAGAGACATGGCATTTGCATTATATATGCATTTTAAATTTCTAGACCATGACATACATGCCTTGGTTTAAGGTTTGGGGAGAGTTTGTGGGAGGCTATGCCTCTCCTTAGTTTCGGTGGTGACCAATCCTTATCTTATATGCGGTTGTTTTGCTTGTTGGAGGTATCTCATTGCTTGATGTTTGGTTAGCATGTAATTGAAGATTAAATCGATGCTTACTAATCTTGCAGTTTCAATAGCTTGATAAAGTAGTTTACTTGCTGAGATTTTATATCTCACCCCCCTTTTCTATCTCCCCAGGTACTCAAGTGGCTTTTGTTTGAAGGGTGGAAAAGTAGCAGCACACACTACTCATTCACGTCATCTATTAATGCGAATCTTGTGTAATAATAATAATAGTACCAAAACTTGGAGCCTCTGTTCTTCAGATAACCTTAACTTAACCTTCTAGTTGTTGTTAGGTTGTTCTTGTCAGACTTTGTTTAATGCTGAGCTGCTTATTAGGATGCTTTATTTTGTTGTGGTACTTAGTTTTATCTCTCCTTATGTCGTTGCTTCCGCATTGCTCCGTTATAGAGGTCATGCTGCCGAATTTTTTTTATGTTGGATAGCCTCCTCGCCATCCTTTTTGGTTGCTTTTTAGGAAGTTTTTTTGTGGGGTGTTACAGTTGGTATCAGAGCTTAGGTTTTGATTCTAGGAAAGGAAGTTAAGGCTTAATTTGACACACTTGCATAGGTAGGTGGGGGGGGGGGGGTTGCGGGTGTATATGTTTGTTTCTATTCTTGTTTTATTTAAAGTTTGCCCTCTTCTTTAGAATGTTGGGATTAATTGGTTTGTTCTTTGTCTTTTGTGGTGGCTACAGTTATGCCACCTAAGAAGCGCAGTCGGCCAGAGCCGAGAGGCAATGCCCAGGGAGAGAGCAATAGTCAGGCGGAGCTGCTAGCCAGAATGCAGGAAATGGAAAATGAGTTGAGGGCACTCAGACAGGCTAGTCGTGAAGGTGCTAGACGAGCTACACCTAGTTCTAGTGCAGCCGTTGCTATGGGTTAGGATGAGCCTACTACAGGGGGTCCCAAGTGTGGGGTCTCACTAAAAGAGTGGGTGGGCATGAAGCTGGATAATTTTGATGGTAGTTACACTCCAGTCCAAGCTGCTGATTGGCTATCATATGTTGAGGACAAGATGGAGGTTTTTAAGGTATTGGCTCAGGACCGTGTTTGCTATGGCACACAGTTACTAAAGGGCAAGGCACAAATCTGGTGGAAGGGTGTGCAGTCTGCTCGCACTGCTACACATGGTCCTTTGTTTTGGGTAGAGTTTGTTAGGCAGTTTGAGCGGAGGTTCTACCCAGCGACTTTCCTGGACAAGATGAAGGTTGATCTAAATAATTATGTTCAGGATAAGAAGACAGTGGCCGAGTATGAGATTGGCTTCAACCAAATTGTTCGCTTTGTTCCACATGTGGCCCACGATGAGGTAGAGAAGGCCAGGCAGTTCCGTTAGGGCCTTAAGCCTGCAATTCGCCATGTGCTTGGCGCCTTTTCTATCACAGACTTTTGCTCTATGGTGGAGCAAGCTTTAGGAGTTGAGATGCAGCTTATGTACACCACTGACCTTTACAAGTCCTCTGGTGGTGAGCAGTCTCGAAGTCAGGGAGATAGAAAGGGCCATTCTGGTGGTTCGAGTCATAAGAAGGGGAAGTCTCAACGTCACCATGCTTATCGTGGTAGCTCCACTCAGTCTCGCACTTCAGGAGGGACTACTCCTCAGTATCACGTCATTCCCAAACCTGGTTTGGGGATGGTGTGCTTTAGGTGTGGTGATCCGCACCGTTTCAAGGAGTGTCGATGGTCTGGCAAGTGCTCTATTTGTGGACAGGACCACAAAAATGTGGTTTGCAGGAAGAATCCCGATGCCAAGCTTCGTTGGGAGCCAGTGTCTTCTTCTTCAGCTTCTAGTGGTACAGTTCAGATGATGATAGCGCCTCCTTCTTTTCTCGTGCCTGTGCCGCCTACACATCAATACCTGCTGCCACCTTCAGATATTCCACCGGTCCCTATACCTCAATCTGGGGCCTTCTGGTTGCCCCGCGCCACTACTCCTTTAACACCCGTGGTTCCTTGGGTTCCTGCACCGGCTGCTCCTACTATGGGAGCCTCTTCTTCGATTAGTGTCCCAGGGGTATATGCTATGCTGTCAGCTGACAACAGAGATCGTGGCGATGTGGTGATAGGTATCATTTCAGTTTATTCTTTTGTTTCATGTGCTCTTTTCGATTCTAGAGCTAGTTTCTCATTTGTCTCGGAGGTTTTTGTTGGTCATACAGGATTGGCTATGCAAAGTATTGGAGAAGCTATTGTGGTTAGTTCCGCTAGGGGGCCTATTTCTAGTTCTTTTGTCTGTCCTGGTTGTGTTGTTTCTCTTGCGGATGAGGATTTTGTTGCTAACTTAGTAGTCATTCCGTTGGAGGGGTTTGATGTGATTCTTGGCATGGATTGGCTTTCTCAATATAAGGCTGTTATCTCTTGTTTCTAGAAGACAATCTCTCTACAAGCACTATCAGGGAAAGAGGCCATTTTCTAGGGGAGTGGTTTGAAGTACACCCTCTCTTTGCTTTGTCACTTGCTACCAGACCGTAGGACACGAAAGTCTGGCATCCTTTTTGCTATGGTTGATGATTGTGGGGCTTCTTTGCGTGTGGAGGACATTCTAGTGGTGTGTCGTTATCCTGATGTTTTCCCTGATGAACTTCCTAGTTTGCCTCCCGAAAGAGAGCTAGTTTTTCAGATCAAGTTGATTCTTGGTACACAACCTATTTATAAGGCACCATACAAGATGGCTCCTATTGAGCAAGTGGAGTTAAAGAGGCAGCTGGATGACCTACTTGCTGAGGGTTTTATTCGCCCAAGCGCATCGCCTTGGGCTTCACCTATTTTGTTTGTGGAGAAGAAGGATGGCACAAAAAGGCTCTGTGTGGACTATAGGGCACTTAATCAAGTAACGATCAAAAACAAGTATCCTTTACCTCATATTGATGCCCTTTTTGATCAGTTGAGAGGTGCTAAGGTGTTTTCCAAGATTGATCTGCAATCTGGCTATCATCAACTTCGAATTAAAGATGAGGATATTGAGAAGACAGCTTTCAATACAAGGTATAGACACTATGAGTACGTTGTCATGTCCTTTGGACTAACAAATGCTCCTGCTGTCTTTATGGAGGCCATGAACAGGATGTTGCATGAGTACTTGGATATTTTTGTGGTGGTTTTTATTAATGATATCTTGGTCTACTCTAAGTCCAAAGAGAAACATAAGGTTCATCTCAGTCTTGTCCTGGATGCTCTTAGGAAAAACAAGTTCTATGCAAAGTTGAAGAAGTGTGCCTTTTGGCTTTCTGAAGTGAGCTTGTTGGGACATGTGATCAATCAAGATGGTATTATGGTTGATCCAAAGAATGTTGCCTTAGTGGTAGGATGGCAAAGGCCAACCAACATGACAGAGGTTCAGAGTTTTCTTGGACTCGCTGGTTATTATAGGCGGTTTGTGAAGGGTTTCTCAATCATTGCAAAACCAATGACTAGGCTGACTAAGAAGGGTGCTCCATTTATATGGATTAGTGAATGCGAGGCCAGTTTTCAGACTTTGAAAGGTAAATTGGTGAATGCTCCTATTTTGGCCTTGTCTGAAAGTGGCAAGCGCTTTACTTTGTATACCGATGCCTCCTATATTGGGCTTGGTTGTGTGCTTATGCAAGAAGGCAAAGTAATTGCTTATGCTTCACAACAGTTGAAGAAGCATGAGTAGAATTACCCGACACATGACTTAGAGCTGGCTGCAGTGGTCTTTGCATTGAAGATCTGGAGGCACTATCTTTATGGTGAGTCATGTGACATCTTTACTGATCATCAGAGTCTCAAGTATATTTTTACTCAGAAAGAGTTGAATTTGAGACAACGTTAGTAGCTAGAGTTGATAAAGGATTATGATGTGACTATCCATTACTATCCAAGAAAAGCGAATGTAGTGGCGGATGCACTTAGTAGGACAGGGGTTCCCAAGGCGGCGATGCCTTTAATTTTAGATTTAGACTGTATGGGTATTACTTTTTGTTATATGGGTGTTGCAAACCAGGAGACTCAAATGATTATTCAGTCTTCCCTACTTGAGTGTGTGCATGAGGCTCAGAAGCATGATCGCTTGCTTCAGGATGTTCGAAAAAGGATTTTTGAAGGTAGACCACGAGAGTTCAGCATAGATGAGCGTGGGGTGATATGCTTCAGGGGATGTCTTTGCGTGCCACAGAAATCAAATGTGAAGATGGATATTCTAAGGGAGGCACATAGAACTCTTTATACAGTCCACCTTGGGGAGACCAAGATGTACAAGGACTTGAAACAAAACTTCTAGTGGAAAAGGACGAAGTCTGATATTGCTAAATATGTGGCAGCATGTGGAGTTTGCCAGCAGGTTAAGGCAGAGCACAAAAAGCCTGCAGGTCTATTAAGGCCTTTGGAGATCCCCGAGTGGAAATGGGAACATATTACTATGGACATTGTAGTTGGTTTACCTCGGTCACCACGAGATAGGGAGGCTATATGGGTTGTTGTTGATAGACTCACAAAAACTGCTCATTTCATTCCAATGAAAACAACTAACTCTGCACCAGACTTGGTCCCCTTATATATTAAGGAAGTGGTGAGGCTGCATGGTGTGCCAAAGTCAATTATTTCAGATCGGGACCCCAAATTTGTGTCTAATTTCTGGCAAAGTCTATAAAGTGCTTTGGGTACAAATCACACATTTAGTACTGCTTTCCACCCACAAACAGATGGTCAATCAGAGCATACTATTCAGACCTTAGAGGACATGCTTCGTGCTTGTGTTCTTTCTTGGAAAGGTAGTTGGGAGGATCATTTAGCCTTAGTAGAGTTTGCTTATAATAATAGCTACCAAGCTAGTATCAAGATGGCTCCATACGAGGCTTTGTATGGAAGAAGGTGTATCTCTCCCATATGTTGGGAAACATTGGGTGAGAGGTCTTTGGTTGGTCCAAATTGGGTCCAAGAGACATCTCACAAGGTGCGTGAAATACGACAAAACTTGTTGGCCGCTCAGAGTCAACAGAAGAGTTACACGGATGTAAGGAGGAGAGATTTAGAGTTTGCAGTGGGTGATCAGGTCCTTCTTAGAGTGTCACTGACCAAAGGTATTGTGCGTTTTGGTACTACAGGGAAGCTTAGCCCAAGGTACATTGGTCCGTTTGTGATCATAGCCCGGGTAGGCAGCTTGGCGTATCGGTTGCAGTTGCCAGATTCATTGAGGGGAGTACACAATGTCTTTCATGTTTCTATGTTGAGGAAGTATCTGAGGGACCCTGAGCATAAGATTGATCTAGAGCCAATTAGAGTGGAGCAGGACTTGACAATTGAATGCCAACCAGTGCGCATATTGGACTCTTCAGAGCGAGCATGAGGAGGAGAACTATCAAATATGTTAAGGTTCTCTGGACCAACCAATCAGAGCGAGAAGCAACTTAGGAGCTTGAAGAGGAAATATGCAAGAAGTATCCCGAACTCTTTGAGACTGGTGAGTCATGTTTTCTTAGGTTCTCTTTTGCTTGATCTTTTAGTTTGTCGTTAGATGGTGGAATTCGGGGACGAATTCTTTAAGGAGGGGAGAATGTAACACGTGGAAAAAAAAGAAAAGAAACAAAAAAGAAGGGAGTTTCCTAGGCTGGCCATGGGCAGGTCCGGCTCATCCAACCAGCCCACACCCCTCTCTCAAGTGTTCCTCCTCCACCAATGCTCTTTTGCCTCTCCCTCTCACATTCCCTGCCTCTCCCTCTCACGTTCTTGCCTCTCCCTCTCTCTTCCATGGCTGTCAAGCCCTCAATCCCCTCCCTACAGCACCAAATCCTTGGGGGAAACTAGCAAAACGGATCGAGCTCGACAAGAGGAGCAAGAAAAGGTGCATCTTCGGTGTAAACCCGTCCTTCCCCGTCTCTTGGTGCTGCCCTAGGGTTTGGGGGTAACCAAGGTGAGCCAGGTTTAATCTTCCCCAGCATAACTTGGATGAATACAATGGAGTTTTACCTTGGGAATGAATGGATTAGTGGGGAGTAAGGCTATTTGGAAGTTTCCCCTCATTTTTCAGGTTAGCATTTTCTGCAGTTTTGCTTGGGGGAGCGTTTTGGGTGACTTAGAGGCTGAACTAAATGTTTTGGTGAACTACAAAATTGCAGAGGACCTTCAAATCTATGTGTCTGTGAAATTTCGTGATTTTAGCTCAGGCGGTTTGAGAGTTATGATTTTCTTATTTTGACTGTCTTGTTCTAATGAACTTCTAGACAGAACTAGATCTAGGAGGATTTCAAGACTCCTATCAGTGTTTTTAGCCTTTCCATGTATGAGAGCCTTGTAGTACTTTCCATTATGTTTCCAGATTGGTAAATATCATGATTTTTGGGTGAAGGGAACTCCAGTTATGGAATTTTATTGTCAGCTGTACTGTTTCCTTAGCAGGTTTTCGAGTTAAGGTTTCAGCATGCTTTAGGCCATCTAAATAACTCTTTCTGCAAGGGTGTATAATACCAAAGTTGTATATTATGGAATTCTCTGTTCTCTGGTTAAATTTGATGATTTTTGGACATAAGGATCTGGAGTTATAAAAATGCGAAGCTTGCTGACTCAATTCTTGAGCAGATTATGTTGTTTGTTTTTAATGGCAGTTTAGGCCATCTTAGGACATGATTAAAATAAAAGCTCTACAAGAAAGTTGTAGAACTTGTTATGTAGATTCTAAAAGTGTTTTTGTTTGCCATTATACCCTGTATTGTTTGAAAGATGCAAGGAAGTGAAGCATCGCTGCTATAATTGTTTTGCTCGGATGTCGGGTTGGGGCGTAGGAGCGCTTTAATTTCTGTAGCTACTAGTTGGCATGAGTTTTTTTTTCTTATCATATATTGTTAAAGCAGGTGGTATTGCTCCGGATCGCACCTAGAGCAGTCAACCCTTCATTGGAGACAAGTAAACGTGGCGATGGTTTGCTACAAGCTTTAACTTATTATTTATTTTACCTCTACCTTAAAATTTCAGAAATATATTTGCTATAATGTGGCCACTCAAGCCACGTTATAATCATTTTGACATATGCTCTATGTTTTTCTATGGTGATATTTGTGCTCCTATGTTTATAGTTTGATGATGCTCCGATCGGTATGGTGGAATGAGTCGTGTTGGTTATATTGAGAGGTGTTCATGATGTTATATGCAGTTATCTTTCTTTTATAAGGTATTTGCGTTGCATCTCAGTCATTCATGGACATATGGAGTTATGTCGCCGCTTGTAGCCGCAACCGTACCGGTACAACATCATTTATTAGGCATAACGATGCGGCTTCATACTTGTTGGGTATGGAGACAGGAGACATGGCATTTGTATTACATATGCATTTTAAATTTCTGGACCATGACATACATGCCTTGGTTTAAGGTTTTAGGAGAGTTTGTGGGAGGCTATGCCTCTCCCTAGTTTCGGTGGTAACCAATCCTTATCTTATATGCGGTTGTTTCGCTTATTGGAGGTATCTCATTGCTTGATGTTTGGTTAGCATGTAATTGAAGATTAAATCGATGCTTACTAATCTTACAGTTTCAATAACTTGATAAAGTAGTTTACTTGCTGAGATTTCATATCTCACCCCCCTTTTCTATCTCCCTAGGTACTCAAGTGCCTTTTGCTTGAAGGGTGAGAAAGTAGCAATACACACTACTCATTCACGTCATCTATTAGTGTGAATCTTGTATAATAATAATAATAGTACCAGAACTTGGAGCCTCCGTTCTTCAGATAACCTTAACTTAGACTTTGTGGTTGTTGCTAGGTTGTTCTTATCAGATTTTGTTTAATACTGAGCTGCTCATTAGGATGCTTTATTTTATTGTGGTACTTAGTTTTATCTTTCCTTATGTCGTTGCCTCCGCATTGCTCCGTTATAGAGGTCATGCTGCCGAATTTTTTTTTAATGTTGGATAGCCTCCTCGCCATCCTTTTTGGTTGCTTTTTAGGCAAGTTTTTTTGTGGGGTGTTACAATAGCGTTGTTCAAAATCCTCCCTTGCCCACTGCTAAGACATGCGAATATACCATGTGTCGTCGAAGTGGACTTCCGTATCTATCTACTCCACAAAGTCATATGGAGGAGGTGGTGGCTTCGGTACCTTTGCATATAAGAACATATTAGCAACTATGGATGAAAAGATTAAACATCGGTAGAAAAGAATTTACCTCTACCCGCTTCTTCGACTTTCCTTTCTTTCCTTGAGGCTTTGGCCTTTTCGAGGAGTATACGTAGTTACGGCTCATCCAATACCTTTGACGATATGTGAAAACCCACCTCGCTAATCACGAACTTGCCCTCATCAGCACACCAACACATGGGACGAGGGACGCCTTTTGGAGGTTGATGCCAAGGGATATAACCTTTTGCATCCATCTTACCAAACATATCAAGTATACATAAAAAGTGTTTGATAAATACCCTATTTATAATAATAGGTGCCCCTACCAAAATACCCCTCTTATGTAACAATATTTTATTGCAAAATTTTACCATCAAATCCTATTTTCAATTAGGGTTGTCTACCCTATGGAATCATTCCACACATCTCCAATACAATCAACCCTAATCCTCCAATGTAATAAATAACCTAATCAATAATAACAAATTAATATGGTATGCATCCCACAATCCACACCACAAACATCTATTCAGGAGCTTTGCAAATAAAACGAATTTGGTTTCATTTCTCACCCTAAATTTGCTCTCTACGGTTTGCCCTAAACTCAACAAAAACTAGGTAAAAAGAACAAATGAGTAGAGGAATCGGAGGAGATTACCTTTCACTTCGTGGTCCACGACAAATCCCCAACAAAAAACGTCGATTTGGACGAGATTTAAAGAGATTTAGGGAGGGGACGAGAGAGAGCTCCTCTAGGCAGCTTGTTATCTGCGGGATCTAGAAGAAACAATAGGTGGGAGAGGTGGGGGATGCCGACCGTGCTGGGGGCTCCACCCTCCTCTTGATATTGTTCCTCCGGGAGACGCTGTCCACGCGGGTCGATGTCGACATCAAGCAGCATGACTTCTCCTCTAAGCTTGACAAGCTTTAAACTATCCTCAAAGCTGCCGAAAATTTCACTGTTTGACCCTTTTCTTGAACTATTTTCGAAAATGGACTGTGCCCAAAACTTATTCCAAAAATGAACCGAAACCACGGCGCCGGTGCCAAAGGCGCTGAGGTCCTACAGCTCAGTGCTAGCCTCCTTGGCGCTGATATCCATCCACCGTGGCTCATCCATCGACGTGGAGGGGGCTGACGTGGCAACCCTTAGCGCCAAAGGGCCTGGCGCTGAGTTCCCGCGATCGCCTCGCCGGCTTGATCGCTTGGCCATGTGTGGGACAGCGGTGGAGGAAGAAGGAGAAAATTCTTTTTTCTAATGTCGAGTTTTATTGTGTTGGTGTGGAATGTTAGGGGTTTGAATAATGCAGCAAAGCGCACGAGGGAGTCAGTGGTTGGCTCCAGCGCGGCAGTGGTGTGTTTTCAGGAGTCGAAATTAGATGTTGTCGATCAGTTTGTAATTAATGAACTTTGTGGTCCGGGGTTTGATGGTTTCGCTGTTCTGCCAGCTGTGAACATGAGGGGGGGTGTGATTGTGGCGTGGAAAGGAGACTGCTTCCAGGGGGATGTGGTGCACCAGGGAAGATGGTCTATTTTTGTGAAGATCAGTTGGATTCAGGGGGGGACGGTCCTAGATACTGTTGTCCATCTATGGACCGCAGGCGGATGTGGACAAGCTGCAATTCTTGGAGGAGATGGAGGAAATCCGAATGGCGTGCCAGGGGGAGTGGATGATAGCCGTGGGTTTCAACTTGATCGCGGCAGCCGAGGACAAGAACAACATGAGAATAAACTGTCGCCTGATGAACGCCTTCCACAACAAGATCAATGTGCTAGAACTAAAGGAGATGTACCTATTCGGAAGACGTTACACCTGGAGCAATAAGCAGTAGAATCCGACATTGGTGAAGCTAGATAGAATCTTTGTGTCAACCGAATGGGAAGAGTCCTTCCCGGAAGTGCATGTACAAGTCATGAGCACATCGGGTTCAGATAACTGCCCACTGCTGCTGACATGCGACGAGGCCACGGTCCGGAGAAGGAAGTTCTGCTTCGAGAGTTTCGAGACCAAACTTGATGATTTCTTGACAGTGGTGCAGGAGGAGTGGCAGCAGGGAGTGGACAGCCAGGATCCATATGTTGTGCTCTATGTGAAGATGGCGTGGCTTGCTAGGAAACTAGCCAAATGGGGGCAGCGGAAAATCAGTCACTTTCGGCAACAGATTCAAATCGTGAATGAGATTATCCTCAGTATGGATGCAGCCTAGGACATGAGACCACTGTCGTCCGCTAAACGGCAACTATGAGCTGTCCTGAAGGGCCGCTTGCTGGCTCTAGCGTCGTTGGAACGGATTAGAGTGCGGCAGAGGGCAAGAGTCAACAGCTTAAAGGAGGGAGATGCTAGCACGTCCTTCTTCCACATGAAGGTCAAGGCACGACGACACAAGCTATTCATCCCGATACTGGAGCACAATGGTCAGACTGCCACCACACAGCAAGACTTGCAAGCCATGGTGAAAGATTACTTCGAGACAGTGATGGGCACGGCGGAGGTTAACGACAGAGAAATCCTTTTCGAGCAAATAAACATGCCTTCAAGGGATCTACTGGGGCTGGAGAGTGCTTTCATGGAGGAGGAGGTATGGAAGGTGGTAAAGAGTATGCCAAATGAGAAGGCGCCGAGGCTGGACGGGTTCACCGACATGTTCTATCAGGTCTGTTGGCAAATCATCAAGGGCGACATGATGATCACGCTGGACAAGCTAAGTAGTGGCAACAGTCAGAACCTGGAATACCTCAACACAGCGGTGATCACGTTGTTACCAAAGAAGGAAGCGCCGACGCTACTCAAAGATTATAGACCTATAAGCCTCATCCATAGCTTCGCTAAACTGGCATCAAAGATTTTGGCAACTAGGCTGGCTCCAAGAATGGATGAACTAGTGGCACAAACACAATTAGCGTTCATTAAAGGGCGATCAATACATGAGAACTTCATTTTCGTTAAGGGTTTGGCGCAGCAATTCCACCGGTGGGGCAAAGCAATGATGCTACTCAAACTTGGTGAGCCTTTGACACAATGGCGTGGCTATTCTTGTTAAATATGCTAAGGTTTCGAGGGTTTGGGCCAAAATGGAGAAGCTAGGTAGTGGTGTTACTACTCATAGCGGAAACATGTATAAGGATGAATGGGGTTGATGGCGAAGCATTCAAGCCGGCTAGAGGATTGAGGCAGGGCGACCCCTTGTCACTGCTGTTGTTTGTTTTGGTGATGGACACACTGCATGCCCTACTACAAACAGCCACGGCCCAAGGTCTACTTGCAAAGATGGACAATAGGAAGCCAATCCCAAATGTGTCTATTTATGCCGAGATGCAGTGATCTTTTTTCAGCCAGTTGAATCAGAAGCTAGGGTGGTCAGGGGCATCTTGGACCTCTTTGGTGAGGTGACAGGATTGAAGACAAACTTCAACAAGAGTGCTATCACACCCATAAAGTTTGCTGATGACACAACGCTCATGGTGAAAAATACTCTAGGTTGCAAAGTGGAGCAGATGCCAATTGTTTATCTCAGTCTACCGTTGTCAATGCGCAAGCCAACAAAAGCAGAAATTCAACCGATCCTAGATAGGCTAGCCAAGAAGGTAGCAGGGTGGAAGCCAAAGATGTTGACCCCTGTGGGACGACTGAAGCTAATCAAGACAGTATTGTCAGCGCTGCCAGTACACTTCCTCTCAGTGCACTGAAGTGGGCGATCAAGCAGATAAACAGAAAATGCAGAGGCTTCCTGTGGAAGGGACAATAGGGAGTGAAAGATTTAGACATGTTCGGCCGACCCCTTAGATTGAAATGGATGGTTAGGCGACTTGAACAGAAGGGAAGACCGTGGACGATGTTAGAATGGCGACCTGCGATTTACATACAGGCAATGTTCAAGGCAGCGGCAAAATCCATAGTGGGAGATGGCACTGATACAACATTCTGGATGGCAAATTGGTTGCCAACTAGAAGCATCAAGGTCTCCATGCCCACCCTGTACAATTTCCTGGGCAAACAAAGCTGACAGTGGCGCAAGGACTAGTGAGGCACAGATAGGTTAGGGACCTTAGGGGAAGCCTATCGAACAGAGCCATAGAGGAATATTTTAGACTTTTGGACACCATCCAAGATTTCTAGATATAGCCGGGTGTGTAAGATGAAATTCGATGGACCAGAACAGCGGATGGAAGATTCTCAGTGTCATCAGCGTATGAGATGCTCTTCTTGGCTCAGGCAACCTCGTAGTGTGGGGAGTTGATCTAGAAAACGAAAGCGTCGCCACGAGCCAAATTCTTCATGTGGCTGGCATCTAAGGGCCGATGCCTCACGACTGATAATTTACAGAAACGTGGCTGGCCGAACCAATCGGGCTGCCAACTATGCCTTACGGCGCAAGAAGATTGCAACCATTTGTTGCTGGGATGCCCGTACACTAATCGTGTGTGGAGGATGTTCAAGGGATGGATGAACACCTAATTCATGCTACCAGGAGAGAGTAATTTGCCACTGGATGACTAGTGGATAAGTGCAAGACGAGGTTTTTAGACAAGCTACAGGAAGGCATTCGACACGATTTTCATCCTAATCTGCTGGTTGGTGTGGAAGGAGAGGAATGCAAGGATTTTCGATCACAAATCACGGATGGCAGGACAACTTTTCGAGGCTGTTAGGGAGGAGATAGTCATGTGGAAGGAGACAGGTTTCTTTAGAGATTACGATCAGTAACGTTAGCCCTACGGGGTGAACTGAGGGTTTCCCTGGGTTCTAGGCATCAACATGTTTAGTGTCGATTTGTAATAGTTCACTCTGTAAATCCACCCTGTAAATTCTCCTTTCTTAATACAATTAGGCTGGCCAATCTTTGGCCGGCCCGGCAAAAAAATGTTAAAAAATGTATGTGATACGTCTAGCTTGAGTTTTTTTTATTTTACTAATCGATTGTTAGTTTTCGTTATCTGTATCGGATGCTTCAGATGCTGCCAGCAGTGCTATGGTTAATATGATTGGTCTACATTCAGAAAAGGCGCAACAATTATGCGATGCTGCTAATGAGGAAGTAGATAAAAAGGAAAGAGTTCTAACAGCAATCTTTCTGTGTACCATAAGTGTTTGATGTGTACATTGGGTCATTTTATTGCTGGGGAATTATGCAGTTTCTGGTGGTGTGAAGGGGATTGAAGGTCGAAGCCAAAGCAAAGTATTTTAAGGCCAGAATGCGGTTAGTGTCCCCACGCATCTATATTTGATATATTCTGACTATCATAATTTGTTGTGCTTAGGAAATATGGTCAAGTTAATATATTCAATAGTGGCCCCTCTGTTCAAAAGCATAGGCCATTTTGAATGTTGACATGTATTAATGTCTTAGCAAAAAATTTGTGAGTATATTATATTGCATAAATAAATCTGTGTCAAATCTAATTTTAGAACTCTCAGATTGTCAATCTAAATATTATCAGTTCGTGGTGAAAGCTATGAAATTTTTACTGTACACATTCTAAAAATTTTTGGTAGAGGTTTTTTTTTCTGTGCAAACACAAAACAGATAGATGTGATGGCGTGTCTTATGTATGTTGATCATTTTCTTACCAGGTTCGCCTAGCTGTTGCTGGTGCTTTCTGTATGCGCTTCATGCTACCTGCTGTTTCAAGATTGGAATCTGCATTAGCTGAGAAAGAGATTAAAACACCAAGAATCCCAGTTATCTCCAGTGTGGATGCATCACCCCACTCAGATCCGGACAGACACGATCAAGAATATTTGGCATGGCAGGTCTGAGCTCTATGCACTACGCTAAATCTGAATTATATTCTAGCTCTCTAGGTCCCAATGTCTTGTGTAGTTCGACATGCCTGACCAATTAGAGTAACAGGTAACTTCTCCTGTACAATGGGAGAAGACCGTGAAGGCTCTTACGGGTAAAGGACTTGAGAAAAGCTATGGGCTTGATCCTGGAAAGGTAACAGAATTATCCATAATTAGAGTAACAGGTAACTTCAGCTGAAGATTTATCGATAGCTTCACAGTGCACAGACTCATTGTTCGTAATGTTCTTGTATTGTTGCTTGTCTGGAATTACCAGGTTATAGCAGGAATCCTTAAAAGGATTACAGAGATGCAAGCATTGAGAACATTGGTGCGTGAGATCTGAAGTATGCTGATGTATTGAATGTTGAGAACAGGGCTTCTGCGGCAAACTGGCAATTGCCTTGTGAGGAACCGGTTGTTTGCTGTAGAAGTTTTGGTGACCATAATTTGGAGATTTTTTTTTGACGAAAAATTTGGAGATTTTTCTGGTTTCATGTTTATTTACATCCTGTGGTTCTGTTTTGAGCTCAATGTTTGAATGTGTGATATTCATGTTTAGCCACTATGAATTTATTAGCATGTGCAACGGGATACAAACAGGACCGTACTGCTATATTTTATACGGAAATCCTTAATGCTGCTCTTATGCTGAGAATGATGAAAATTATATTTGTTTTGGAGTATAAATTATCATTTCATAAAATTATACTCCTCGTCATAAATATTGTTGTTTTGGATATCAAACTTTTGAAACTTTCATTATCGATGACTTTTAAAATACGTAAGTCTGAAAATATAAAAAAAATATTATGTGTATGTTTGTCTTAAAAATTACTTTTAGCACTTCATAAACTTATTAGTTCTATAAATTTATTCAAATATAAAATTTGTGGTCAAAATCGCATCTCAAACTCAATGAAAGAAAGTCAAACGTCAAAGTCTTTAGCGACTGAACGGAGTACTTAATAGGAAAACTATTAAAGAACTGCAACTGGTGGAGAAGCGGTACACAGTTTCAGAAAGCTAACACCTTCTGTTGCAATGTGTGGTATTCTCAGTCGGTTTATAACTGGCGTAAGGAAGAAGCATTCTGGGTGAAGGTGTCATGGAGAAGTGAGCTCGGTCGAGATAGAGAAAGAACATTGATTATTGATGTGCTGAAATTTGAAGAAACAGGTAGGCCATTGGATATTGATCTACAGTAACAGACAAAAAAGTGTTTGAGATTTGTTTGTTTTCCAGCAAGAACAATTCCATTCAGCGGCATGCTTACAAAACGATACGAGTTTTAGAAAACTTTATATATATGAATTTTTTAAAATATGATTTAAATTTATTTTTCAACTTTACAATAATTAATTCACTCATTTATAGTCTGATAGTTATCATAAACCATTCGTCTATTTAGCGATCTATTCCATTCAGCACCGGCGAAAATCGGATGATTCTCTTGTTGAACAGCTCAACCGTCTGTCTAATATAAGCAGGGGCCTATGCCTGGCTCGCTCCAGCGCCTCTACCTTTCTCTCTCTTTTTTGAGTGCTCTCTCTCTCTCTCTCTCTCTCTCGATATAGTAATATACAAGGTTGTCGGTTAAGTGCTTGCTTTTCTTCCTATATAGCCATTTTTGGCTCGCCTGCTAGGTATTGGGCTACTACTTTCTATCAAGGATGTTGGATTTTGATTTTTAGCCACCGAGCCAAAGGGGATGCAGGGCACGGCCCACACATGGCCCATGCACTCCCTAACGAAGTCGCGCTAGTCCAAGGACTAGCGCCCACGTTGTCGAAGCTCATGCAATGATCAGATCGTGCAACAAATTCTAACGGAACGCCCCCGACTCCTCGACGCTATAAGAGAATGAGGCCTTCTGTGAAGTGATACCCTTTTATCTATCTCGCTCTCACGTTTTCCTCATTCTCACAAACTCTAAAACCACCGATCATAAAGACTAGCGTCGCAAGGAGATCGAAGGTCGACTTCCAACCACACCGTGACCATCACCGACGTTGAATTGCAGGGACTCAACCTCACCTGTGATCGGCGCCGGCCTCTTCCTCACCAGCGATTATCTACCGCGTTGAAGTATCTCATCTGCGTCGACAAAATCGATCTATGGCGTCATCTAAAGCTTCAATGAATCCCAGTCAGTATAATCACCTCTTCCGCATAAAGCTTTTAGGTGATCATGTATAGACCAAGTTAAATCTAAGATCAATTTAATGATTAGCAAATAAATTTACTAACATTTGGTATCAGAGCCGTCTTGGCCCTATACATGTTCCCATCACTCCGGGGATTGAAGCCTCTAATGCCACATTATTCCTCCTAGCATCGGCTTGTGTTGGTCTCAGGGCTTATTGTCTTTGTTCATTTTCAATTAAATGATGTTTTAAAGTTTTCATATTCTGTTGATCGCAATTAGGGATCAATTTATGTTCAAGTTATTTGTTGCTCAATTTCATGGCTTAGGTAGCATTGAGAAGGAGGGGAATCAAATCGGGGTTTAAGGTTAAGAAATCCCCAAAATCCGAAACCCTAAATTCCCAAAATTTCCCCAATTTCCCCAACATCAAGAACCCTAGATCCCAAATTAGTGAATCCCGACCGGCAAAACACCCCAAATTAATGAAAATCATGAGTCACGGGACTAACTTACCGGATCGGGACTCCGCTCATCGAAGTTGGCCGCGCGCGGCATGAATCCCGCCATGCGCGCATCATCGCCGCTTCGCCGCATTGACGGTGTCAGCTCGCAAGACGATCGCCCGTGTGCCGCCATCTTCGTGGCTCCCGCTGGCTTCGCCATCTGCCTCCACCGTCTTGGGCCGGTCTCGCGCGCGCATCAGTCGCCGCGCGAGACTAAGGCTCGCCTCGACGTAACTCCTCGCTGCACCGTGGAGGAGAACCGAGGTGGAGGAGCCATCGGACGGCATTAGTTTGCCGCACGACGTGGCCGCCGTCGTCGCTGCTCTGTCGGATCGGCATCGCTGTCGCCGCTCGCCCTCACCTTAGCCAGAGAAATCGGGAAAGGGATCGAGGAATACAGCTACGGTTAGGGTTTGAGGCCGCTAGAAAATTTATCCCGGGTCGATGCAATCTACACCGTCCGATCACTATCCAACGGACACCGTTCACTCCGCGCCGATATAGGCCTCCTCGACTCAATCTAGACTATCGATCAGATCCAGAATTTTTTTGATTTTTATATTTATTTATTAAAAGATTTGCAAAAATAGATTTTTGTTTGAAAAAATTGCAAAAATAGACTCCCGCCGCCCTCTGGGAAAATCGCCCTCCCAGAGGGCGATTTTATGACGTGGCTGACGGCCGTTGGCCCCCGCCGACGGCCGTCAGCCATTTTGCAGGCGGGCCCCCGGCCTCCTAAAAACCGCCCTCTCAGAGGGCGGCAAGGGGGCCGCCTGCAAAATGCGCCCGGGGCCGGCCATTTTACAGGCGGCCCCCTTACCGCCCTCTGGGTGGGCGGTTTTTGGCTTGCCGCCCAACTAGAGGGCGGTATTTAGCGTTAATGTCCGGACCGTCCAGACCCTATCTAGACAGTCCGGACCAACATGCCGAAAAAAAAAGAAAAAAATTGATTTAGAAAAATTAATTTTCGAAATCAATTTTTATGTGAGTACCGGCTGCCGTCACTATTTCCTAGGCGCATACTGTCGCCGCTTCCTGGCCGCGCCGTCCTCACACAGTAGTTGCATCGCTAATTGGATATCAATAGGTTTGTATGATAGTTAATGTGTGTTCGGTTGTTACCGCTCGGAATGTACTTTGGTCATGAAGTTGACACTCAAAAATTCATATTTTTGATCAGATTCGTCAGAAACGTAGATCGTGAGAAATACGTCGTTTGATCGATGAGCGTAAACGAAGTAAAGTGGTTTCATCAGGAAACGTAGAATTAATAAAACATTATATACAACAGACAAACTATTACAGACACAAAGTACTACGGGCCCGGACCGTAACCTCTAGGTCTCTTCGACTTCCTACCCTGCGCTCGCACCTGTCCCTGGGAGTACGTCAACCGGTCTGGTGGTACGGAAGGTTGACGTGAAGGCCGTGGACGGAAGGTGCCTAGCTGGGCACCCTCGACGGCTGACAGGTAAGACCGGTGAGACTGGTCGAGACCCCGGTCGAGCAGCTCTGGTGTAGGGTACGCCATACCTGCATACAAATAGAGAGTTAGCGTAAATTAGTTTTAATGTTTATAGCATTGTTACATGACAATAAAAAACAACAGTACGATACATGTCATTCTACAACAAAGATCAAGTATAGACTTACACTACACCCCAGCACCACCAATTGTTCGAGAACGTCTAAGACGGGGTCGTCTTGAAGTTGTGCCTTCACCTGTAGGACGACTACCATCAGCGGCTGAACCCGACGGTCCAGCTTCTGCCGCACTTGGACCGGCTGCATCCTTTGGACATTTCTTATAGGTATGACCTGTTTGGTCACACTTTGAGCAACGTTTAAGTCTTCCACCGGCTTCTGACTCATCCATGTCATTACGGATGCGTCTTGTCTTGCGGCGACCTTTTTTAGTCCTCAATTTTGTTAGGTCAGGAATGTAGATAGCTTGAGGATTCTCCGTAGTAAATGTCCCCGCTATACCGAAACCGTATATCTCTCCACTCCAGGTATTATAGATTGCTTCTTTTCTGAAATAAGGTGAGACAAAATAACGTACTTCGATTCCACACTCACCGCTCGTGGCAATCACATGGAAACATGGCTTGTGGAGCAGAGTAGGTTTTTGGCACGAGCACTTGCAGGTCCCGTCTTCTTTGAGCACACACTCCTGCACAACTCTTTTGCGGTAGATTCCGCGCATGCCCTTGTCGACACACAATATTTCAAATCTGTGTTCTTGTGTGCCTTGAGGTAGAGCACGATGTCTTCGGGCCTTATTACTTTTATCTTGCAGGTACTTAGTGAGCAGCGTTCCAAAGAAAAGAACCATCCTTGTCATACAACAATGCCCATTTCTCCTTTGGCTCATTCTCAATCCAATCTGAAAATTTTCTAACTGAGGATGCAGACCTTCTTCTCATATGAAGTCCGTCAGTTGATAGAAGTCCGTACAACTGCTGTCTTAACCCTTTCTAGGAACCAATACCAGCTATCAGTGTTCTCACTCTCAACAAAAGCGAAAGCTACCGATAGAACTTGGTTGTTTCCATCAACTCCAATTGCTGTTAATAGCTGTCCTCTATATTTTCCAGTCAGAAATGTCCCATCGATGCAGAGGATAGGACGACAATGGATAAATGCCTGAATGCAAGCACCTAGTGTAAAAAATACACGTTGCAACACACTTTTATTACCATGGTCAATTGATGGAAAGGCTTTCAGATCATAGCACGTCTCCGGATTCCTCTGAAGAATACAGCCTAATAGACGAGGCAAATTATCATAAGATGCTTCAAATGTGCCAAACCTCATCTCTAGAACCTTCTGTTTTGCCCTCCAAGCCTTATTATAGCTAATTGTATATTTGAATTTCTCTTTAATATGCCTAACGATTGACCTTGGTTCGTACCCCAGATTATTGACAATATGAGAGTACATCTCTGTTGCAACAAATGCAGATGTCATGTTTCTATGATATTTTTCAACACCTGTCAAGTAACATGAATGTTCCGTCACGATTAAAACTTGCCAATAATCTTTCCATTTACCTTTGAATGCGTGCACCCGCTATGGACACCCATCCTTCATGCACTTCACTTCATACACTAATTTGTTTGACTTCACGACCGAGAACTCCCTCTGAAGTGACACCGCCTATTGTTTGACTGCCTCCTTTAAATCTTCTACATATGCGTACTTAGCCCCCTGAATGACCTCATTCTGCTTGTACTCCCACGGCACATGATGCCGCTCGGAGATAGTAAGCGCAGAGAAGTCCTCGTTGCTCCATTCTGCAGGCATCACGTTGTCCTCATCAGACGAGTCATCATACTCTGCATGCTCATTTTCAGAATCTTCTCTAGCCATTTCTTGGACGATCGTGTCGATATGTTCTCCCTCATCTGCCACACCTGTTGCCTGTCTATCTTCTTCATTCCCTCCTTCATTTTCTTCTATTGTTTTACTATCACCTCCCGCCGTACTTGGACCCTCATCATCTTGTACGGGCATTGCAGCAGCGTTGTTATCTTTCTCATATATGGACACAAGTATGCCCAATGGCCAGCCACGTTGAAATGCATTCTCCACATACCATCTCCAAGTGGCAGTGCAATCCACTGGCATCAGTTCCCAAAAAACACCTTCAACTACACGACTGACTACTACATACAAGGTTATTCCGCTGAGCTGAGGGTCCAGTCGAAACCCTCGCATCAGCCAGTTGTATACTGATCCAAAACTTCTCTCAGCTGGCCTATCAATACCCTTAGCCGTTGAACTAAACTCCGACAGATCTACACCGTCTGGACCATATCTCACATTCCCTTGCCCGTGAAATAACTGAAATATCACCTTATTTGACATATCTGTTCATGAAAAATACTGTTAAACTAGGTACCACCATCCTCCTAACATCTAAAACCGTGTATTCCAGATTTTATAAGTACCATCTGTACAAAAAATAAGTCATCTAACAGATTAACTAAAAACTACAGATCTATATAGTACTATACACATAACTAGTACATTACTACATCAATTCTTACATACAAATAGAAATTGCAAAGGAACAATGGATTTTACCTGCAGGCAAATCAGCAAACGGGCAGAGCTTCGCTGCTTTCGCCCTCTCAGCTCTCTCCTGTTTTTTTTCTAATTTGAGTGAATTTTATGACATTTTTTGAGTCTGGGAGGGGGGTTTTATAGCCGGGGGCTAAAAACCGCCCTCCCAGAGGGCGGCAAGGGGGCTGCCTGCAAAAAACCGCCCTGGAAATGGGCGACTTTGCAGGCGGCCCCCCGGGAACCAAAAACCGCCCTTTCAGAGGGCGGTTTTTGGGCATATTTTGCAGGCGGTCCCCTTGCCGCCCTCTGAGAGGGCGGTTTTTGGGAGTCCAGGGGGCCGCCTGCAAAAAGGCTGACGGCCGTCGGCGGGGGGGCCAACGGCCGTCAGCCACGTCATAAAATCGCCCTCTGGGAGGGCGATTTTTAAAAATCGCCCTCCCAGAGGGCGGCGGGAGTCTATTTTTGCAATTTTTTCAAACAAAAATCTAATTTTGCAAATCTTTTAATAAATAAATATAAAAATCAAAAAATTCTCAGATCCAACGGTCGCAACTAATGGGCCTACGGGCGATATGGGCCACACGCGCCTCCTCAATAATAGGCCGTGCGTGACTTCTGGGCCACACCATGCTGACGGGCTGCGCGAGCGCCCGGGGGCAATAATGGGTGGGCCGCAGCGATCAGTGGGCCAAAATCATTTTACTTATCTCTTCAACCGAAAATCACCTTTTCATTTACAGAGCTAATTTTATCAGTTTTGAGCTATTATTTTATGCCATTAAATTGCAATATATTTTTGTATGTGAATTTTAATTTATGTCTAACTAAATGGAACCAACGGGAAATTTAGTTAGAATGTTTAATTAATTCCTTTATTGTTTCGACCCAACAGAGTTTCGATTTTGGAATATTTTAATTGCAATTTAATTTGTTTCTAACTAAGTGGAACCAACGAGAAACTTAGTTAGAAAACTTGACCTTTTCCTTTATCATTATGTCATGATTTAGAAATATATTTTAATTGCAATTCTTTATTTTGCTTCATTTTTGCCCAACGGTAATTTAAGGTAAAACCTTATAATTTTATGCACATTAAATTATCATGTAATATTTTGTTTTGCACCATTTCTACCTAGAGGTGTTATGGTGCAAAGCTCTTATTTATTTATGTGTATAAATTATGACATTATGAAATTTTGCTTTATTTTGGCCCAATGGTATAATAAAGTAAAATATTATTCTTAATGTGGATGATTAACTATACCAACGTACGGTTAATTATACACATTTTATTGTTTTTAGTGATGATTTCTGCCATTAAAATTTTAGCTATGAATGATGTGTTGCTCACATCAATAGCATCAAGTAACTTGATGGCACTAACTTCCAAAAATGGAAGGAATAGGTGGACAATATGCTTGGGTTTCTTGGCTATGACGTTGTTTTGCATGAGGATGCACCCATCTCCCCTGCCACTAATGATGCTCATGAAGTACTGGAGGTATATAAAGAAAAGGCAGAGCAGTGGAATGAGTCCGACCGCATGAGCAAAATGATAATTAAGAACTGCATATCTCCCATCATTAGGGATGGCATCCCTGATGTAGGAAGTGCCAGTGTATTCATGAATAATATAGAGTCCCTAATGACATTAGACTCAGCTGCTTTTACTCTCGTCATGAAGTTGCTCATCACCCGTTACGACAGGAAAAGGGGTATGAAGGAAAATTGGTCAATCGATAAGCTCATAAGTTACTCCATTATAGAGGAGGAGTGACAGAATGATGAGGTATTTTTCAATGCCAATGAATCCACTAATAAGCCCAAGACCTCCCCTGTCATATATAAGAGGAAGGGAAGGGCAGCTGTTTCATCTGGTGCTATCATCTGCAAGTTTTGTCACAAGCATGGGCACGTGTAGAAAAAGTGTTATGGCTTCAGGAGATGGCTCTCAAAGAAGGGTAATCTTAATATTATTACTCGTATTAATTATTCACTTTATGTGATTTTATGCCCTTATATTCTAGTGAATTTACTTAGGTGCAATTCTGTACTTCACTAATTCAATATAGGAATCGCTTTCTGCAAGGATTAAAGCAAAAGGGGGAGCAAAGCCAGCTAAATGGAAGTAAATTTCACATGGAGGAAGCCGTTCATCTTCCCTTAGTGTTAGGAAGATGTTTTTCATGTGTTGCTTCATTATTTCCTCTATGTTGGAAACTTTATTTTCATCATATGTGTATGGTCATAATATTGGATTTGGTAATAAGGATATTTTTTGAATTCAATAATAATGTTATGAGTCTCGTTGTCAAGCGAGATACATTTTAATTTTTTATATGCTCTCTGTTTATGATTCTATGTTGAATGCCTGTGAAGTTGCTGTTGACGCCGAAAACCGCCGAGGGCCGTTCGGCGCCGAGAGACACGCGAAGGCCTAGGAGATTTGCTTCACTCTAGTGCAGGTCCTAAAATCTTGAGGTTCGTAGGCGTGCCAGTCAATTTGACCCTGCAATTGACAAGGAAAGAAAATATTAGATTTGTGAGCCAATCGGCTGGAAGCCGATCTGGACTCGTCTCATCAGCCGATGGCCGATATGCACTGTAGCACTTATACACCGGCTGGAAGCCGATGATGGCATGAAGCAATAGCATAATAACAAACAAATATTAAACTAGCCAATCATTGAAGGAATGCTCAAAAATCGGCTGTAAGTTGATGAAATAAGTAAGCAGGATGCACAAATAAATAGATTAAATAAACTCCAGCCGATTATGGTTAAAGTTACCAGTGTCGCCACGAAGATATTGCCCACACCCATGCCCGGGCCCTTGCTCGTGCCCGCGCCCGGATCTTCATTCGCTGTCCGTGCCCGTGCCCGAGCCCTTACCTGTGCTCGTGCCCGGGTCCTTACCTGAGGTCGTGCCCATGCACGGGTCCTTGCTTGTACCCGTGCCTGGGT
The DNA here is from genome assembly GCA_003991445.1 of Oryza meyeriana var. granulata. NCBI lineage: Eukaryota > Viridiplantae > Streptophyta > Magnoliopsida > Poales > Poaceae > Oryza > Oryza meyeriana. The sequence continues at coordinate 109,202 of RYFJ01000625.1, read as the reverse complement.
CCTTGCACACTGATCATGCCCGGGAACTTACCTGAGCTCGCGCTCGGATCAACAGAGTAAACTAATTGGCGAGCCCTTAGCCGATCGTAATAGTAATGCAGGCAAGAATGTATAATAAAACAAGCAGTATAATCGGTTGTATTTAAAAGATAACTTATCGGCTAAGCACTCCGATAAAAACACTGCATAAAACCCATCGGCTTATTAAGAATAAAGTTATTATCGTCAGTCTAGTAGATCGGACCCAACCGTTGCAGCATAGACTGATGATGATAACAAGACCTCGATAGGCCGATAGATCTAATGTGATTGTGATGTAAAATATGATAACTTATCGGCTATACACCCCGATAAGACGCTTGCGCACAAAATATCAACCTAGCAGGAACGATTTATCACTGACAGTTTAGTAGGTCGGACCCAACTGATGCAGCACAAACTGTGGATAAACCGCTCCCAGTAAGCCGATACGATCCACGCACGCGTGATGTGATATACCTAATCAATCTATGAGATCAAACTAAACTGATGCAGCCATAGACAAAATAAATATATCGGGGTAAGCCGACTACCATAAACCGACTAGAATATCGGACCTAACTGAGGAAGTCCTAGCCGATAGGTAGCCGGGGTGACGAGACTTACCCTCTCGCAGGAGGTCAAACTTAACCGATGCAGCCCAGCTCGAGAAGCAAGAACCCGTCGAAAGGGTGGCGATGCGCCGAATTTGTATTGATCGGGAGATGATTTTTACGCAGCACCCGGGCATACGTATTTATACCCCGAGTTGACATGAGTCCTTATTGGACACGGTACATGATTTCCTAATTATAATAGAAAACACTAATAAGACCCGATCGGACACGAGGTCAGGTTTCCTAAAGATAAGCACTTGCCCAATTAATAGATACAGTAATTAACCGCCATACTACGGTCTTCACGGCTCCTTCCCGGATTCGGTCTCTTCTGGATCAATCTCCGTTAGTTGACTGCAATGTTCTCCTTGACCGAATCTGATACAGGGCCTTACCAAAATTTGGCGTTAACAGTTGCAAATAGTGAGACAACGTCAAAACAGTGGCACTACTGTTTAAGCCACATTTCGAAGGGGAGAATGATCTGTCTCATTATATTAGGGATATTTCATTCAATCCATACTCATACTTTTACGAAATACCTCATAACATCAGAGATATTTCATTCACTTCACACTTTACTAACTCTAAACTCTCTCTAAAGTTGGTAGGGCTAAATTTAATGCTAAAGATTATTCAATTTTACAATCACTGAGGAATATAAAGCTTGTTATCTCTAATGTTCTACCTTTAATTTATTTAATTTATTCTAAGGTTCCTAAAATTTCACTAAATTTTCCTCACTATTATTATTTAATTTTTCCCCATTAATGCCTGTTCTAAAGCACTATAAGATCAACTAGTAATATACCCATGCTAACGTTATGACGATATTTCTTTCGGCAAATCAAAATGTCTAAGACATGATCTACACCCTACTGCAATAGTGCATACATCAAAAAGGGCCAGATTAGCCAGATCTCTGGTACATAAACTTCAGTATGATAAAAACCAAGAAATATGAACAAAAACCAGAGGGCCTAATATGGGGGGCAGCTCCACCGTACAACTGAACACTATTAGATGTAAACGAAACATTCTTCCAATATATATCCCTCAATCTTACTTTACATCTCAACCAGGAAAAAACCACAAGGTTGCCAAAACCTAAACTCTTGTAGAAACCCAAAAACCACAATCTCGAATCTTACATAAAATACAATTACGCTTAAAAGGTCTTATGAGTGTATATATATATACATATATGTATATATATACACATACACACAGACGCGCTAAAGTGCGTGCTTTAGCTAAACAGCGCATCTCACATACGACGATCAACTCAAGCACACAAAAAGGATCCCTGATTTGCGATAGTAAATGGATTACTGTGGACGATCACCCGAAGCGCACAAAAAAGATCCCTGATCTACGATAGTAAATTCATTACTGCAGAGGATCACCCAAAGCGCACAAAAAAGATACCTTTTTGACAATAGTAAATGGATTAGTCCTGTAGTTCTCGAGCGTGGTATGTAATACCGCACCTTTATGTGTGTTCATATGGAGTAATTCATTTACTAATACTGATTGGAACCATCTACATACCTTTCTCCCTTGTGGTTGAAGTTCAAATTTTACTTTGTACTTGTAAGGTACGTAACCAACCCAATCTGGGTGTTTTGCTGTGGTAAATGATTTCCTACTAGAATTCTGGGTGTTCTTACCATATCAAACAAGCCACTATAAATAACCAATTACGGGTCCAGAACACTCATGATAATAGAGTAGGATGTTAGTACGTTTGTAGTAATTCACTTACTACTACTTAGACATCTAGTAATTTATTTACTATTAAATGAAATAAATACACATAGGATCCATTCTATGGAAGTGGTTACAGTATTGCAGCTAATATCGCAAGTACGTAGTTTAATTGCATGGGCATGATTCGGTTATGTCGCCCATTCGAAATCGTTCTCCACCCCGCTATTTTCTTCCTCGCCATGACCAGTTCCTCCAGCATACTAGCATAGTGGTGGTTGTGATTTCTTGGCAATGGATTACCAAAATTGTTCCCCGGAAATTGCCAACGTTGGGTGCTTGGCTCCATAGCTGACACCTCTATCGCCGGTGATTGGATCATGCGGTGCGAATGGATCGGTAGCTAGGGTGACCAAGCGACGATGTCGACCTGTTCGCTTGAGGGAGTGTGCAGAATGAGAACACCGCCGCTGTGTGTGCGCGAGACGGAGATGCATACCCTTGCCAGGGAAATTTATACACAGACATGTAAGCTGAGTTTCCTCCAAAGTCCTCATTTGTATTTTCTCTCTATTCATACTGCCGTTAATTTTTCACGATTCTCTGTGTTCCTTCATCATGATTTTTGTATACAATGTTATAAAACTTGTCAGCCTAACACTACCAGAAAACTGAGATTTCATGATGGTGTTGAATTTTCGTGAGAGGATTAGATACACTCTCATGAAAATCACAATTTTCATAAAGGTGCAGCAAAGCCCGCCACGAAAACATATTTTCGTGACGGTGCTTGACACATCGCCATGAAAAGTAGTTATTTTCGTGAAGGTATTTTTTAGACCACCACGAAAATGATTTTTCCCTCACGAAATAATGTACAGTACCATCGTCCCTCTACTTGGACAAGAAAAAACTAAACCCACCGGCGACATAAGCATTTCAGATGCGATTATATCAGCACCAAAGCACCGGATCCTATCAAAACTCTGAAGTTAAGCGTGCTTAGGCGAGAGGATGGGTGACCTCCTGGGAAGTCCTCTAATTTTCATGACGGTGAGCACCCACCGTCACGAAATACAGACCGGGTGGCCTCGTAATTTTTGTGGAGGTGAGGACCGCCACGAAAATAATTCGTGACGGTTAACCGTCTCAAAAATGACATTTTTCTGGCTTCTGATTCGTGAGGGGTTTTCCATGAGGGTGGACCGTCACGAAAAAATTTTCGTGGCAGTATTCTGATTTTTGTGACGGTATTTTAACCCTCATGAAATCTTGGTTTTCTGGTAGTGTAATCCATAGAATTTTGCAATTACGATCCAGGTGCATTTTGCTATGATTTATGTGCGAGAAGTCAATGATTTACTAGATGTTTATAGTTAACCAATTACTAATTTGAGTATCCTGTATTGTGTTTGATGCATTCGGATGTGTTTTATGTCTATAATTAATGGGGTTGACATGTGTGTATCGGTGAGCATGTCTAAAAAATAATTTGTAACTCTGTAAATGGCCTTGTATGTGTTTCATAGGGTGCACAAGTTCCTGAAGAAATGATACCTAAGACGGGCATGGTTTTCGATACGTAAGATATGGCATACAATTTCTACGAGAGATATGCGTACCATGCAGGGTTTGATGTGAGAAAAAGCAGGACAAAGCCGACGTTGCGAGAGATATGCTATGGGAAGGAAGGAAGGAAGGAACACATACAAGGGTGACGAGTCACAACGTGAAAGGAACTGTCGATCTGGGAAGACGAGATGCAAAGCGTATGTGAAGGTGAAAAATGTTGTTAGGGATGGAGAGGTATGCTCGATTGTATTGAACAATGTGATACTAGAGCACAATCACCCTCTGACACCATTGCCATCAGCAATTAAGCATATGCAATCCCACAAACATAGGGACAGGACACTTATGGAATTTGTGGACACGATGCAACAGAGCCGTGCTCCGCATGGTAGCATCTGGTATTTTGTCGAACATGCATGGTGGTCAAGAGAGCATACCATTCACTACTTGGGACCTTGAGAACAGGTGGGTGCTCCTAATTACTGAATTATTTTATCCGCAAAAAGATTGTATTCAATTATGTAGTTAATGTGGATTTGCTATATGATGCATGAAAGCATCGAACGTAAGATCAGAAAATGCCGACGATATCAACAAGCTGCTGATGTTTTTTAGTGAGTGCAAGAAAGACAACCCGAAGTTTTACTTGGACATTAAGCTCAACGAGGAAGGAGTGGTTAAAAATATATTTTGGAGTCATGCTAGTATGCAGCCGACTATGTGGATTTTGGTGATGCCGTGACATTTGACACAACCTACAAGACCAACATTTATGAGATGCCTTTGGCAATGTTTTTGGGAGCAAACCATCACCTGCAAACAACAATATTCGGCTGTGCGCTACTTAGGGATGAACGCGCTGATATGTTCGAGTGGCTCTTCAACTCCTTTAAGACGTGCATGGGAGACTGTCCCACACCGCGGTGTGTTCTTACAGGTTTGTCTACCTACCCCATACATATTTATTGTCTCGCTCATCTTGCATACATGGGGTGTACGTATAAATCCACTTGTGTTTTCTTTTATTGCTTTTGCAAACCAAGACCCCGCTATGGCTGCCGCATTGCCTTGTGTGTTTCTAAGCACCTTCCATAGACTTTGCAGGTGGCACATTCTGGATAAACATTCTGATGCGTTGAACATAATATTTGCTAGGGACAAAGATATTGAGGGTGTGATGATGTTGTGCATGAACCAGACATACACCCCTATTGAGTTTGAGTCCGCCTGGGCGCAGTTCATTGAAAGGTTTGACCTTCATGGCTGCACGACGCTGCAACATCTATATGACTTAAGACACCAGTAGGTCCCCGCATATTTCAAGAAAGATTACTGCAGAGGATGACGTCAACTCACAGAAGCAAGAGCATGAATAGGATGGTGAAGAGAAAGTTTGTCGTCCACCAAACAGCACTGCACCATTTTGCAAGGAGGATGCTGGATGTTGTGATATCAAGAAAGGAGAAAGAAGCCGCCGAGACTTGCTCTTGCTCGGTAAGTACTAAATACAAAAACAAAAACCTTGTGGATAACATTTGTGTAAGAAAAATGTTGTGACGAATTTTTGGTTGCCAACAGGGGAAACCAATCATAAAGACATAGTGGCCATTTGCAGTACAACTGTCTAGGGTTTACACGAGAGCTGTGTTTAAAGTGTTTGAGGAGACATTGGATAACAACACGGATTTTAGGATCGACACGGATGGTTACGATGGGACAAGATGGGTTGTTTCACACACTAAGCGTTCTAGGAAGCACAACTAGTGCTAACGACAATTCAAGGTGGTGGTGAATATGGACATCGGGCAATATGAGTGCGAGTGCAAGCAGTGATACAGGTTAGTTGCTGCACCCTTAATCATGGAAGATAAGAATTGGCTGAATTAATAAGAATACCGCTGTGGTTGGCTTATAGGACTATTCTACACACATTTGTTGCGTGCGTTCATCCATGTGCAGGTCGAGAAAATACCACACATGTATGTTCTTCAGCGCTATACAAATATTGTTAAGGGTGTAATGGACTTCAATTGTTGAGATAGGCCAACGTCTGGTCCGGACGGAGTTTAGGAGTTTTACCGAACTAAAATCCTTTCCATTAAAGCAATGGCGGTCATGTGATTAGGGTGCAAATCAATGGTTGCATATTGTAGAGCATTGTCAGTGCTTAAGTTCTTAGTAAGCTGCTTGAAGGGATCCCTACAGACATCGGTGTTGCTCTGATTGGAGCTGAGAGTAGCGGAGATGGGAATTCGGTAGACGATCATGCAGTCAGATCGGGCACGTCGGTTGCTACTGATGTTGATGCTGATGCTGCCATTAGCTGTCTCCCCCTCCCCCCCCCCCCCCCCCGGAATTGAAGACCAAAGGGCGAATAAGGGACGCTAATGAGCCAATCGTGCTGGGCGCAAGGGGTGAGAAGAAGTGAACTAAGGAATGCGGATGGTTCATTTGAAAGATGGTCACTATGTGTCAACGTGTCCTCAAAATCTAGCTAACTTCAAATGTTTTGTAGTTGCTGCAAACAGGGGGAGGGGGAGACGGGGGTGACCACATGGCACCGAAAGGGGGCATGGGAAAGATCGATCGGTCGTGCGTCAGAGTCTCGATGACGAATAGGAGGAGCAATGTATGGATAAAGATACATCCAAGGACAGTGAGGGTCAATCGGATGATGAGTCCGAGTGACGGGTTTGTGTATATCTGAAATGATATGTGCAAAATGTTCGATTCACTTTGCAGTTTACTTCAATGAATGAGTTGAATTACGAACCGTGGAACATATGCAAACTCTTGTTTATTTTTTGATGTTTGGTGCGCGGTGTACGTGATTCAGTTATTTGTTTACTTACAGTTATGCCGTCTCCTATCTAAACTGGTAGTAAATAATTTACTGAATAATATCGTAACTTTACCCATAGGCAACTTGTGGTGGGCGGTGTGCGTGTTTCAGTTATTTGTATACTTATAGATATATCGTCACCTATCTGATCTGGTAGTAAATAGATTACTGGTCAACATCAAACCTTCACCCACAGGCAACTAGTGGTGCTCGTTGTGCGTGTTTTAGTTATTTGTTTACTTATAGATATATCATCACCTATCTGATCTAGTAGTAAAAAGATTACTGATCAACATCAAACCTTCACCCATAGGCAACTATTGGTGCTCGTTGTGCGTGTTTCAGTTATTTGTTTACTTGCATGTTTGTTGTGACCTCCCTTAACTGGTAGTAAATTGATCACTGGTCAACATCATGATTCGCGAGACAATCACGGTTGGTTATAGGCCTGTGAATGCTTGGTCAAATGGCGAAATTGTGCCTGAATGATCGGGCTATACACTGGCAATCTGATAATGTTACCAACCAACTATAGCGGTAGTTCGGTTTTAAAAAGTTGCAGAATCTGTTGCCACCGTGATCCACAAACAGTGCATTTCATCCCAATCCTATTGACATGTTGTCAAACAAAGAAACGACCGCTGATGCGGTGATGATGGGTTTGCCGGCGCATCCTTCCCCCAAGGACAACAGTGTCGCCGGTGGTGAAGCACCGGCTATTGACCCGGCTGTGACAGAAAAGAGGGCGGATGAGTTGCTAGATTGGTTGCGTGCAACTTGTACACCAACTCCTAGGTTGGATTGTCCATCTTAGACACCGTCACTAGAGCAGAGGATCTGAGATTTCGATGATACTTATTATGAGTCATCCTCTTGTCCTTCTCCACCGTCTGATCTATCGAACTACACATGGACAATTGAAGAGGCAATCACATGCAGTTTCTGCGACGACAATGGCAATGTTATCCCAAATGATGAGAAAGACGACGTCGACACAGTTAAGCCAGACCATGGTGACGATGACAAACCCAGGTATGACCATGAAGAGAATGAGACTAGCCAAACTTCAAACAGAATCAATAATAAGTGATCATGGAATTGCAATTTACTACCTTGATGGTGTAATAATGGATGCTATATGTCACAGCCCCAAATCTAACTTCAGATAATTAGTGCCATGACCTACTGTCATTAGAATGCACAATTTAAAGTTTGCAAATATTTTCAAGACTCTCAATAGTAAAACCCTATAAGCAAAAATGGATCAACTCCTAACAGTGCAACAAACTTCACAGAAACATATATGGAAAATAATTTATTCAAATACTAGATCATTTACCATGAATCAATATAATTTTTCCAGAATTTACCTCATTAGTTTAGACCTCTTAAAAATTCCAAACAAGTTTCAGCCTGGATCCTTCTCTTTGACATATGCATGTGTACAGTCTAAGGATTTTTCTGAAGATGTTAGGTTGCGCATAAAATCATGGAAAAATCCCTGTGAACACTATCCCACCAAATCAATCCACTGTAAATTTTACATAATTTTATCACTTCAATAAATACTTCAACCAAGTCCCTCAAATCAGCTAAACTAGGAAGCTAGCTGAAATAAGTTGGGTTAATTCTAAAATTCACCAAATAAAAATGAAGATTAATTAGGCAGCACAATTCCTCCAACAGGTGTGACACCATGAACCCTACCACTAGTAATTTTGGCTCAATTTAATTCCCAAAGAAGTCACATGAAATAATAGGAGCAAAGCCCTAGGGACATGAATCAAGCTGCAGAAAAACTGGATCAGTGACCCCACTTTGCAAATTCGCCAAAAATAAACCAGACCACTTCTAGGAACGAAATTTGGTCAGCATGTTAAAAACATCTTCCTCTATCTCCAGTAATTTTCCCATAATTTATCTCCCTTATTTATCTGCTGAAATCACAGATGCAAAACAGCTGTCCATACAGCTCACAACACTTAGTCTCTAGAGATTTCTCCTCTCATCTCTCACTGACCAGTGGGACCCACAACAACCTGGCCCACCTGTAAGCCTCTGCCAGTCTTGGGACAGTGAGTTTCACCCCATTTCTACCCATGCCTCTCTCCTCTCCATAGGAATTAACTCCAAGGACCCACAAGTCATAGAGTGAAGCTAGCCACAAGTGTGTAGAAAAGTATTCTCTGACGTGTGGGACCCACCAAGGACACTGTGGAGATGGAGCAACTCAGCACTGCATGAGCCAAGGTGTCACTGCCTCCTTCTTTCTCCCTCACAGCGCACACAGAGAGACCTAGATGAGCTCAAACCTTGGAGACCTCGACCATTTCGCCTCTAATCTCGCCAGTAGAACCTCCTCCTCATCCTCTTCACGCTCCCACCGGAGAAAACGACAGTATCCACAAAGATCACCGGAGACAGAGCTATTTTCCCTCACTACCGAAGCTGTTCGATCGAGCCCGTGCTTACTCCGGTGAGCTCCATCCTTTCTAAACTTCGGGAACATGATCTATACCTTCTGAACATTCCATTTTTGCACTTGGTTGCCCTAGGATCACCGGTCGAAGCCGCTGTGCTTCGCCCTCTGCTCTACAGCGCCGCCGCCGGGACATCACGGTCGTTCTGGCCGATACAGTACCTCGCTGGCCTCGTCAAACCTCACGGTGAGAACCCAGATACTTGGTAGACGCATATACATGCATTAATATGGCCAGCTTGAGCTCGTAGAACGTTTTTCCCCGTCGACCCGAAAAGACCCGCCGCTGGAGCTCGCCGCCGGTGAGATTCTGGTAACCCAAGGTGTCAAGAAGACCACCCTTAGCTCCACCGTGAACTCCTCTACCCTTTTCTATCTTGGGCCTGACTACAGCCGATGCCGCCATCGCCGTCGCCGCCGCCGAGAAGCCCGAACTGCTTGCACCTCCTCTGTTTCGCCACGCTGGACCATCCACTCCTAGTCCGGACGGTCCGTTCCTTTGTCCCGTTCTATGCCTGCTCTGTTTGTCTCTATGCCGCGCTGACCCCACCTGTAAGAGAGAAAGAGAGGAAAAGAAAAGAAGAGAAATGTTAAACTGAAATATTTTTCCAACAGAAAAATAGCTGAACTTTGAAAATCAATATCTAATTCATTTTAACTCCAAATTTTATGAAACAAAATTTGTGGGGATCACCAAATTATGCACTTTAATTCTGTGGAATAAAATCTGGAGAAACCAAAGCCTAAAATTTCTCAAAAATAATAATTATCATGAAGTATATGAACTTTATATGAATTTAACCATTTTCTGTTTACTTTAAATTAAGGTTTGGTTAAAAACCAGAAATGGTTGACCTTTCATGCAGTAAACTGACATTTAGTTATACTTACATAAATGATACTTTGTCTATATAAATCATACACTAGGATTTAAATGATATAAAAGAGGAAAAGATTAATTAATATATTCCTAGATTTCCAAGGTGCATAAAAGTTTCATTCCTTTTTCAAAAATAACTTGGACTTAGGATCAGTAAGCTCCTCTTATCATGTTTGTCACTTTTGTAAAGTATCTTATAAAACTTTTGTATATGTCTTGTACAAAAAAATGTATTTCTATAACCATTAATATATAGGGACTCCAAAATTCATAATAAAATGTCTATAAATCCAAATTGAGTAAACACAATTTTGTTAAAACCAGTAGGTTATGTTATTTTATATAAAAATACATGCCTTTATGAAATCTTAATAGAAAATGTCAGTTAACTATAATAACTTAAGGTTACAATATGAATATAATACGAAACAGCCATTTTCAGCCTTCCTACCTTTTATTTTTGGTATCTCCCAATCCGGAGATGCAAATGACTTGGTTCTTTCTCCTAAACTCTTGTTAGGTCATGCCCTACCTACTGTATTTATCTCATAATTAATTGATCATGTTGCATAGACATGTTTAATTGCTTCTTATTTGCATATTGCTTCTTATCGATAGATTTTGAGGATACGGAGTACGTGGAAGTTCATCCAGAGCCTGAGTGTGACTTATCGCTGCAGCAAGGCAAGCGTCTAAGTATATTGAACCTATGTTTTCAATAAATTGATTTGTTTGCGAAAACAATATCTATATGCATGCTTCAGTCTATTTAAAATGGGAAAACGGATAGAGTCAATATTACCCAATTGTATGCATTTCCATTCCTTGGTTATTTGATTGCCATGTTATAAATTGTTCACCCCTGGTTAAGGACTCTGGGATACTTTATTTTACCGAATGCTTAGCCATGCTTATTTCTAGCAATTTAGAAAAATCCGATAGATGGAGCTATCGGTTCAAACTAGTTGAATGCGAATAGATGGTTTAAAATCTGACAAGAATAACTTCTGATTAATAACTGAGAATATGTTTTGACTTGACGGGATGGATAGGGCGATGGAGGGATGGTGTTTCCCGAATGCCGTAGCTCCATCTGGGTCGTTAAGGACCAAGCAGGTTGACATCATTCAAGCACCCTACATACTTCCAACACGCCGGTATGGACGGCTTAACTCAGTAGCACGGAGAGGCGTGAACCATCTACGCCCGTCCGTCAGTCGTGATTGAGAGAGTTCCGTTGGAGACCTCGAGCGTGCCTGGCTGTAGGCCGAGGTGCCTCCCACGACGAGTTGAGGCCGCCTTAGTGTAGCCGCCTTCCCGCCCTGGCACCACCTGCAGCATACCAGAGGGCAAGGCGCCGGGTGAAGAGTGGCGTGAACCAAACTCCCACGGAACCGCGATGCCTGTACCAAAAAGTCCCAGGAAACAACTGGTACCCGCGCGTCAACGAGATGTACCAACAGCTAATTAACTAATATGACGAAAGATATATATACTATACCTTTATAAGGTTCCGACTTCGGGCCGAAGCCCTGGCAGCAACCCAGGCAAACAGAACCACAGCAGCGGAACGAACAGCGCAGCGAGAACCCAATCCACAAGCCAACGGCTTGGGACTAGAAAGAAACCCTAATCTCACTTTCAACTTCAATCTTCCTTGAATGAGGGGAGAAAAGGAAGATTGGAAGTTTACTTACGTACTCAGCAAGTCCACAGAAATGAGTTATGCAGGCTATCAAAGAATAGGCTGGGTTTATTTTGCAAACCATTTTAATTTGAAAACACTTTCGAAAACCTAAGTGTGAGTTGTCTCAAAGTGACTAGAAGGAGGCTCTCGCCTCGATCCTGTCCGCGAATTGCTTTTCAACAACTCAAGCGGACGAAGCAAATTTTAATTGATCTCAAGTATCTTATATTTGCTTGTCGGATCACGACAGCGGCTCAGTGGATCTGCCTACAAGCCAGCCTTCCACGGTATCAACATCTATTACTTTATTTTTCAATTCGTCCTCACTAGGACGTAATCTCATCTTTCACTTTAGTCCCATCCGGGACATCATTTCATCTCATCTCATAACTCATATCGATGACTCTCCAAGCCATCCTTAATCTCAACTCAAACTGCTTCCACTCGGGGAGCCTAACTATGATGTCAATCGACATCCCGGGTCACACACAGCCCGTTTCAGACCACTCAGGTCATCCATCAGCCACAAAGGCCAATTCTGGGTAACGATTCCCATACCACAAATCTCTTTTCGCAAACACTTGCAAACAAATCTACGCTAGAGGAATCACCTCACATTGCCCGAACCGTGGGCACGGCTGTTCGAACAGTTCATTGATCTTTGCAAAGATTGTACGCTTTACCCACACGACGCGAGCTTACTCCCACACTGATCAGGTGGGGAGGTTCGCGACAAAAGCCTTTCCAAAGCCTTCCCAGGATAGCACGCTGCCCTATAAATGGGTGCTCACACTCAACCAAGTACCAGGGACTCACTTTCCTGTACTCAGGACGGGGTATATCGCCCTCTTGGCACCCAGCCAGGTCCCACATTTTATTAGCAACCGAACCATCCTGGGAACACTGATTAACTCAGCCAGGGGTGTCCCATACCACCCGTGTGGTCGCACCTATGACATGCTCAGTTGCAATTCCTCAAGGAATCGGTCCTTATATGCGAATACGAAGTGCCACACACAGGCGATCACTTTGCACCGCGAAAAACTTTCGCAAATAGATTTTGTGTTTCGCAAAATCTCGCCGACATTCGCATGTCGGGTTTTTAAACACTTGAAAACCCAAATTTTCCCAAATCGACAAACAATTGTGTTGTGAGTGGAATCATCGGAATCCATGCTCAGAGAGCACGGTCACCGAGGTACCACGGGGTGGAGCGACAAGGAATAGGATATCAAAGACCTACAGGGTTTATGCAACTACCGGGCAGGTTCGTCGGTTCGACACGCAAACCGAGGCCAATCAATTTAACGTGCACACTAGCAATGCAATTTTGTAAACAAAACATTTTTAAATTTAGGAGCAATATGGTCAAGGAGTGACTTGCCTCAGACTTCGTCTTCAGGCTTCACGAAAATCCGACGTCCGACGAATTTCCGAAGCGTCGACTACGCGCAAAACGAGAGAAAAACACATACAAAACCCTAGAAATAATATACTATTATTAATAACTAATAGTGCCATAAGGTAGATCTTATTTTTAGAAAAGTTTAGAGACTTGAACGGAGTCAATTGGAGCTACGGTTAAGAAGATATGAATTTTGGGAGTCTTAGGGATTTTTCTGGAATTAAAAGAAATTATTTGAATTTCTGGAAAAGGAATTATTTTGGAAATAGGGGCTGACAGGTGGGGCCTTGGATCAGTGGCTATGAGAGAGAGGGAAACTGAGGGTGGCCTACTTGTCATTGGCACATAGAGAGGAAGGTGGATGACATGATGGCCCCACATGTCAGGACACAGAGAGAGAGAGAGAGGAGGGGTGCCAGATGGGTAACAGGAGACCGGGCAGAGAGATCGACGGCGGTCGGCGGCCGGGGGTTCGCCGGCGAACGGCGGCGAGGAAGGAGAGGCGGCCAACAGATACGGGATGAGGGGAGCACGGTGAGGATGATGGTAGGCTCGGATTGATGGATGAAGGCTCGAGGGCGGCGGGCGACGGCGACCAGAGGGAGGCGGCGCGGCTATCGTCGCCGGCGACCAGGGAGCGGCGAAGGGCTTGGGGATGGGTGTGGTTTGGATGCGGCCCGGGGAGAGGAGGAAGAGAGGGCTAGGGGCAGAAGCTCACCGGGGAGACTCAAATGGCGGCGGCAGCTTGGTCGATGGGCTCGGGGAATGGTCGGATTGGAGGAGCCGAAGGATTAATGACAGCGGAGAGAGAGAAATCGGTAGAGGGAGCAGCTCTGAGGGGAGGCGACGCGAGGTCCTTGGGCCTATTTATAGGCGGCGAGTGGCGCTAGGAGACAAGGAAGGGAAGCGGTGGAAGAGGATAAGCTCGAGCTCGACCGGCCATCAATGGCGTAGGCTTCTGTAGCCGACGTCACGTAATGGCGCAACTGTGGCTGGCGTCAACACACCTCGTGCTGCCGCGAGAGAGAGGGGAGGGACAGAGGGGTATGGCGACGGGATAGCGACAAGACGAATCGAGGCTTTTGACCGGGAAGATCGAGCAGGAGGGGCGGCGCGATTTGCGCCGGCGGCCGAGGGGCATGTCCTGCGGGGTTGACGAAGGGGGTCGGGCCGGGACAGAGAGGTATGGGCACGGACGGTGTTGGGAAGAGAGAAGAAGGATCGAGAGAAAGAGAGAGAAAGCAGAGAGAGATCGACGTTGGGAAGACGACGACGACCGGCTGTCCGCGGGGGCCCGCGGGCGCGTTCGGCCTCCGTGCCGCTGGCGTGCGGGCCCGGGGTGATGGGCGTGCGCAAGGAGGCGGCCGGCTCAGGGATGGGCGAGAAGGTTCGGGAGATGAGAGAGAAAAGGGAGAGGCGCGAGGTAGGGGACGGGTCCGACGTGCGGGGTCCACATGTCGGCGTTTGGGCACGGAGTGGGGCACGGACTGGAGGGGCACGGGTTGGAGGGGCACGGGCACGGGCTGGAGGGCACGGGCACGGGCTGGAGAGGCACGGGCACGGGCTGCCTCGTGCTCGGCTGTGGTCGACGGGGTCCGGAAAGAGGCACCTGCGCGGCGTGCGCGCGGGGTGCGAGGCCGGGGAGTGGCACGTGGCAGAGCGCGGGCGAGAGCGAGGGCGCGGCTGGCGGCCTGGCTGGTGGGTCCCGGCTTCGGCCGGCTGCGACAGAGGCCGAGCTGGTTCAGGCCAGGGAGAGAGAGACGGCCCAAAGACACAGTGGACTTTGATATTTTCCAAAGGATTGTTTTTAGAGGATATTTGGAGGATCTCAAAAAGGGATTTTAAAAGGAATATTGGAGGACTTCTAATGGGATTAAATCCGAAATTTCTGGAGAGCACTTTTTGAGGTTTTTGTCTGGGTTTGGATATATTTGGAAAAAGAAAGAAGGAGATTCCAAAGGGGACTGGATTTGGATGTAATACTGGAACTTGATTCTCAGGGATACTTTGGGAATTTTGTAATGGAATAGAATTGGAGTACCTTGAGGGAATATTGGAACTTGAATTTAATTCTTGGGATTTGAGGACTTTTGGAAATATATAAATTTGACAAGTTGCGGGAAGGGAGTTCTCGATGAAAATCTGAATTTTTGAGAGGAACAAAATGAAGAGATTTCACTGAAAGGCTGCAAGGATGATTTTCGAAGAGTTTTATCGGAGGGCTTCGAATTGCAAAATTCGAACCCGGGTATTTTTTTGGGAGGAGTGAATAAAGGCTTCTGAAGGAGTTCGAAGGGGGTTTAGATTTTGAATTTTTTCCGAGGGGGTTTTGAGAGAGACAATCGAACTGCAAAATTCGAGTCTCGGAATCGGAAAGAGTTTGGGATCGAGGATTTAGAGTTTCAAAGGGAGCTTGGATCTGAGATTTACGGCACTTAGTCCTTAAGCACACACAAAGAATCCAAGTTTTTGAAATTAGGGTTTTTTTTTACGAAAATAGTTTTTAACGGCCCGGAAACGAGGGCGTTACACTTAGTCATCCTGTGTGTGGGGCTAAGTCGTCGGGGGCCCAGACGTGGTTTAGGTGGTTGGGGCTAAGCATGCAAAAGGTTTTGTTGTGACCTCTAGTCCGCACTCAATGTGTAGAGTGTGGGTACTTGGCCGGTACATATCAAACTAGAGTGTAGCCGTTTGGCTTCTATCACATCGTGTGGGTAAAGATGTACACCTCTGATCAGAGTAAGAACTATTCGAATAGCCGTGTCCACGGTTACGGACGACGCTTGATGTGTTAGTCAATTGTGTTAGCATCCAACTTGGGACATATGTGGTTACCATGACTTAGGATAGTCATGGATGGATGGGTTTATATATAAAGGATCTTTGATGTTAAATGATGAAAAGTTTTATTATTAAATATGACTTGGTTTAGTCATGAAAAGAGGATATGCTTGTGTAGCATAATTATTTGGGCAATGGTGGCCCATGGACGATGATTAGAGCATGGTTTGTGCTCATTTATATGTTATTTTCAGAACTATAAGCTTGCTGTCCTAAAATTTCAGATTGAGTTACTTCTCAAAATGCTTATAGTTTCAAGGTATATTTGCTCAACAAACTTGCCTTTATGCAAAACTAAATCAACATAGCTTTTTTCCTTGATGTAGAGACCAGCATTTCTCCTTTGTACTATGAATATTGTGTAAGTCTTGCGGAGTACCATTCGTACTCATGTTGCATCTTTTCAGGTGAGGACAACGACGATGATGGTGTGATCTACTATTATCCCGCTGAGGGTGGCGAGGACAATGTGTAGTTGAAGTTGAGCTCTATCCCCAGTCGGTTGCCCTATGCATGGGTTTGGCACCACTGGTTCTTGTCTTTTGTGTTTATATTCCGCTGCAAAGCTTTTATGCCACTTTGTGATGAATTAGGGTGTGAACCCTCTATGTAATATTTATAACTCTGCTGCTCGTTTATCCATATTTAGAGTACTTGTGATGTTTATCAATTGCTTGCGATGAAAGTGTGAGGCTAGTCGCTTTCCTGGGGACTAGCTGAACATGAGTATGAGTTGTGTATAATTGAGATAGTTGGGGGATAGCTATTGTGGTTCGAGTCCTCTGGGGTACGTATCGTGTTTGGTCGCCACCATCGAATGGTTTGACTGGCGTATGACAGGGAGGACTGGCAAGCTTTCCTTATGATTACTCTTTTGTACACTTCTTGGCATTTTGGATTTGTATTGTGAGTGAGTAAAGATTATGGCAAGTCTGCGATGAGGATGGATGGTTACCGCATTTATTCGGGTTTTATTCGAGACCCCATCCATCTAGATAGTTCGCGTTGTCGTAATAGTTACTCTTCATAATGTACTTTCGGGGTGCCCACACTATATGATCATTCTTCAATATTTCCTAGATGTCGTGAATTGTAATAAATGATTTACCTGTTGCTATTTTAGAGTGGTACATTGTTATTGTAAGAAATGATTTCCTAATAGTTGAATGGAATCCGTACGGGGATGAATTTACACAATTACTGACATCAAAAATTGGACATTCAGTAAACATTGTTTGTCAGTAAACCGTTTACTGCACATTATACATTCAACATGGAAGTATTGTAGGCTCCGAAACTTCATCTATGCTAGTAAACAACATACAAATCGGCTAATAAAAAGTCGCGATCGTGGTGATATCAAGGGCAAAGGTTCTCAATATGCCATCCTACCGAACCAAAATATCATTACGGAAAATGACTCCATAAACTTGGATAATGTAAAATAAACATTTGATTAGCTCATATAAATAGATTTGTTGATACATGAAAGGTCGCACGTGGAGTAACAGTCAAGACCTGAAATAGATCCAAACATAACGCGATTACTGACATATTTGTACTAGTTGGGCATACAAGTCCGGATGGATGCAAAACAAGATGACCATCATCATCAATAAGTATTGTACTGGTAGAACAAAGGCATCACAATTTGCACAAAAACAACACATCGTTAATATATATACATCACAGAGTCTGACAATTAATGTGGGGGCTTGAACGCCATCATTGGACACATCCAAAAAAAGGCCAAAAAGGATGGCACGTGGTTGGCACGGGTGCTATTAGGACCCAACCAAGTACTACTCGCTATTCTGGGGCCACTTGGCCCTACGGATCTTGTCTACGTCATCGGTGTGGTCCCCATCAGCGATGCCCTTAGACCCAACATTCGTAGAGAATGCCATACCTACGCTTGAGCTGTCATTGTTGTAGCCGTCATCCTTGTTGTCGAAGCTATAGTTGATTCCCGCGGCACTCTGAAAACCCTCGTCTGATGGTGGGCTTCCCTCCATCTTGCACCCTTCTTCCACGCCCTTCGCCTCCTTGTCTCCGTCGTCGTCGTCCTATCCATCTTCGTCGTCCAACTGGTCGAGGATCTCAGAGCACCGGAAACCCTCAAGCTCGGAGTCATCCCAGTCGAAATTTCTCGACAGCCTGTCGGAGGAGTGATCTTCCTCGCTGCCGTCTTCTTCGATGAGCACTTCATCCCCCGTCTCTGGCGAGGATGGCTGCGATGGCGCACGGTACTCCAGGTTTCCGGTTACCGGTGACCCCAACCTTGGTGGCGACTAGTCATCTGACGGGGGCGGCGACACTGGACACGTCGGCAATCTGCTGTCAGAATCATAGCCTGCTGAACCAGACATTGGGGAATTTTTGTTGGATGTAAGCAAGTGTAACAGTGCGGAGTGGTTGTGGGGTGAAAAAAATGGTTTTGGAGAGCATCCCGGCATGTGTATATAATGTGGGACGGCAGTTAGCCTTCCTGTGTAACCGCATCTCTATGATTCCCAACACAACAGTACATACCAACCGTGTGGCACAATACTGATCGCAACCTATTTACTAATAATAATAGTGCGTTGCTCCACCCGTGACTTGTAATTATTTAACTACAAGTTAAAAGTTCCCCATGACAAGTTACTGTATTGCGCATGCCTTCTTTGCCTATGAGTAAACATTTTACTACGCAGTTAGCATAACAAGCTGTGCTCCGAAACTTCATCAGTGATAGTTAAAAAATTACTGAACGGCGAAGCCTGTCGTGCACTAGTTGCTATCTAAGACGAGTAATTGGTTTACTACAAATATAAACTTTGCACAATACTGAACATTTGGGGTGAAAAAATGGTTTTGGAGAGCATCCCGGCATGTGTATATAATGTGGCGAGGGCGGTTTGCATTCCTTTGTAACCACGTCTCTATGACTCCCAACACAATAGTACATACCACCCGTGTGGCACAATATTGACCGCAACCTATTTACTAATAACAATAGTGCGTTGCTCCACCCGTGACTAGTAATTATTTAACTACAAGTTAAAAGTTGCCCATGACGAGTTACTGTATTGCGCATGCCTGATTTGCCTATGAGTAAACATTTTACTATGCAGTTAGTAGAACCAGCTGTGCTCCGAAACTTCATTAGTGATAGTTAAAAAATTACTGAACAGCGAAGCCTGCCATGCACTGGTTGCTATCTAAGATGAGTAATTGGTTTAATACAAAATAAACTTGGCCAACCAAGCATGAGTACAAGGACCTGTGAGTAACTTGTTTGCTATGCAATGCAGCTTCGTTCAGTGGCTGACAAACACTAACATTATGTGACAAAGGGGTAAATGATTATTAGATGGATATACATGTCATATCTGATCTGATTGATAGAATGACCATGTATAATATACATAAGCATCCAGAAAATAGTTTCCTTAGTATGCAACATAGTGACAAATGGCCAAAGAACACATGCATGTGTTCGTCAAAATACACAAAAGTATGTTAAACCAGTGGCAAGACGGACCATTAACAGGCATACATCACATAGATGAACTGTTTTTTGGATAGACTCTGTGATTGTCAGGGGTTGAGGGTTTCACAATAAGGCACAATCATGGATCGGTAGCTTGATGGGTAACACCAGGAGGTCGAAGTTGCAGAATCTCGGGAGGGAGCTATCCAGCGGTGTTGAACTGGTTGAAGACGAGATGGTATAGGATCTGCGACCAAAGCACACTTGTATCGACCTATCAAGGAATCAGTGTTTACATCTATGAGTCTGTATTCAATATATTCTTGGGGAGTAAAAAAACTGTTGTATAGTTTTGAGCAATGTTGAGATACCGGTTTTTGAACGCCGTGTTCATCTTGTCTCAATCCCCATCGTACAGCTCCATGAACTTCATGACATAGAATGTGCAATCATTTGATCCCACCGCCATCTTTGGGCATGGTATAAATGATCGACGAAAGTTCCCAAACCTGCCAAACACTCCCAGGAAGGCACACTGGAAACCATCGCTTAGACACTTTGTCACCGTCCTGAAAAGCTTTCCATGGTGCTTAGTCATGGGAGTGCCGATGGCATTCTAGTCATTTGAATCTAGTATGTCAACGCGTTTGTGCATGAAATTGATGATGTATATAGACTAGTGATCATTGTTCAACACCGGGATGATGATCTGAAACAAAAGGATTTCCATTTGGCAAGAGATGTGTCACAGGATATATGCATTCTCACCAGCTTGGCGCCTTTATCTGAACATTCTGCAGAACATCGCGCAAATGTTCGGCGAGAACTGACAGCACGAATTTTTCATTTCCCCATTGCAAGTGATATTCTCAATGTTGATGAGGCTCTGCAAGCCATCAAATAAGGTTGGCGTGCATTGAGACGTATGGTAAACATTAAAAAAATGACGTTATGGGATGAGGAACACGGAATTAAGAAATAGGTATGGAGGATGTGTATTACTGATACAGTGGTAGGGATGAAAACACATTGTCCATATGATTGGGCCTATATCTCATCTCCTCCTTAAGCAAGTAAGTTGCAAATGTATCTATGAAAATGCCCTCCATCACACACCCGTCATCAAAAGACCCTGCAAATGTCGGCGCCGGTAGCCATGCACCTATTAGCTTCTATGAAAACAACGCTAAACAAAAAAAAGACAGATATTATGGGCAGTATGAACAAAACATATGCGAGCAGAAAAAAATTATATTAAGTAATGTGATATATGTGGTCTAATAACTGGTCTGTCAAACCTTCGGTACCGTTCCTGATCTGATAGCACCAGGGACCTCAGGGCTAATGCATCAATATGTGGTGGTGGGCATGTTCCCCGACTTCAACGGGAGAAACAAACCGAGGAGGCATCCTGGTGATCCTCTTGGGGACAGACCAGGGCATCGAGTTGTTGCCCTGATCTACATGTGCGCTACCCTCAACCTGTTATATTCACAAAACAATGCATGACAAAAATGTTTCCAATTTTTTAACAGTACCTTTGAGGAGGATATGAGATGTGAGGATGAACCATCTGATCAAGCGGTGGTGCCTCCTCTAGCTCACAAATCTCGTCAATCTTCTTGTGAACCTCAGGTTCCATCATCTGCTCATTAGCTTGTAGGGACATCAACGGTGTGACTGGAATTTCCCTGAACCCGTCATGTGTGGTGGCTGCTGTTAGAGAGCACATCGACCCAAAAAACTGTTATTTTTATACCAGGACAAATGTAGTTTGATGTGTACAGAGTAGAACAAATATTTATTTGAAAAGGCACAATGAATGCCAGTAAGTGGAGTAACTCATTCACTACTGGATATGAAAATGGAACCAAAACACATATCAGTAAAAGAATTACTAGGCTGGGTGCATAATGTGGATGTGATGTACTCATAAAAAAGGATTAGTAAAACATTCACTAGCTGGGCATATCGTGAACTTTAACCATGTCAATAGACCAAAATCAGCTGTCTGGGCATATCATGCAGCTTAACCATGCCATGAACCCAATATCAGGGCGTGTAAGCAATATTAGATACTACATGTGAAACATAAATCATATCGAAAAAATAAAATTGGTAAATAATTGAAGAGCAATACCTGACTGTTCTTGTTTTGCTAACGGGATGGATGCTCCTTCGATGTATCCCGGTTGATGTTGGATGAGCGGCGCACCATGATCAGACGCGACGTCAGCATCCATTGGGCCGGTCCGTTGGACGTTCTCTGCGACGTCGAAGCCTGCCTCCACTCTTGGAATTACCTCTGTCTGATCTGGCAGTCCTGATGACCGAGCTTGCATTGGATCCAACGTTACATCCGGTTGATGGTCCAACATGCCAGTGTCCTTGTCTCCAATTGACATGGCAACACTATCAGTGGCATGTGGGGGACCCATGCTTGGTGGGGAGATGCGTTTCGATCTCCTTGACGGCAACGCTGTATGTGCCCGACGGCAAGGGGACCTCAATGTGGCTGAAGGAGCGGATTCGGGTTGGCGGGTCTTCTCTGTGGTGGTCTCTGATTGCATCGAAGCAGATAGGTCATGCGGTGGCTCATCAACAGTTTGAAGAACATCAGTTTGCTGCTGCTGCACATGCTCCTACTACTGCAGACTGGCATTGTCGTTGAGGATCTTGACAATCTTGTCGTAGGCAGCTGCCTGCATTGTCTGTACCAAATGTATCTGCTTTGCAATCTTGTCAGTAGCTACTTTGGCCTAGCGGTCATACACCCCAATGGCATCAATGATCGGTTGCCTCACGTCAGCTAGCAGACAGTAAATGTGTACCCCAACTGCATTGAACATGCTGGGGAACAAAACATGTACTGGCGTGATCAGCTCATCTGCGTAAGGGGTGCCGGCGTTGCTGCCACGAGGCCCTTGGTCCTTGTCATAATCCGGGTGGCCGTAGCACATCCCCAGTATATCTCGCAGTTAGATAATAGCAACGTAAATATATAAATATATCACATTACTTGTACTACACAGTGAACAGGATGAATTTGATGCATATCTGATAAATGAACAAATGTAATTGAACACCTAAGGACATGGCCTCCGGTTATTGACTTACAGCAAGTTGGCCGAATTCGACAGACTCTCCTTCCTCCCAGTTTGGTTGAGCTGCGAAATCTGCTCCACCATGTCCTTGGTGTATAGCTGAATTTGTGGAGTGTGCATCGGATCAACCCCATTGTCCTGTGGGAGGTGAAGGTCGTCAATGTAGAGCAGCTGCGAAGAAAAAAATGATACCATGAGTGGGGCTGTCGATACTTTGTATCAGCAATTATATGGGGCTACTCGTGAGACCTAAACTTGATGGATTGCAAAGGAACACGAAATGAATTTATCCTGGTTCAGGCCCTCAAGATGAGATAATACCCTACTTCCAGCTGTTGTGTACTGCCTTTGAGATTTCTCTGGTAAGATTTTGTGTATTGTTCTTCTTCTACCCCAAGGGGCTCCTTACCTCCCCTTATATACTGAGGAGGTAAGGTTATATGATAGGAATCCCAGTCGGACTTGAGTAATGGATTTTCTTCTGGAAACACAACGTACCCGGTTAGGATTATATCCTTGTAGGATCGAACACAAGAACAAAGTCTACCAGAGGGGGGTGAATGGTAGGAATACCAAAAACCAAAATTTTTTGCAGACTAAAAGAAACCCTCAAACCTAGACGAAGTGCACCGGTCAGACTGTCTCTGTAGCGCTGGTCTGACCGCCGTATCTTCACCGGTAGAACCGCTGCCTCGCCGCCGCACTCTTGTCGGATGAATCGTCGGAATTTAGAAGGATACACATCGAAGATGCTCTTCAAAGTAGATCAACTTTATTGCATCAAGATGTGTTTACAAAGCGCACACAAAGCACTCCTCTCTCTCAAAACTAAACCCTAGCTTTTCTCTCTTCCAAAAGTTATGACTCCAGAGCCTCAACCCCTCATCTATTTATACCTAAAACCTCCTACACAAAGTAGGAGTGGAACTCCTAATCCTACTAGGACTCAACTCCTAGTCCTATTAGAACTCCACTCCTAATCCAAGTAGGACTCAACTCCTAGTCCAAAATAAACTCCTCTTTTTATACGCACATAATTTCTCTTGTATGCCATATGGAATCTTCACCTCCACGTGTATTGATTTCTAGCCTTTAGTATCCTCTGTGATCTCCCGATCATTCGGACATCAACTTCTCCCAAGTCAACTCCCGATCCATCACCGGCAATACTTCCGAGGCCTTAAGACTCACTTACACATGCAAAAACAAACGAACCATATCTGAGTACAAGTTCTTCCCAACTTGACTCACATTACTTACACACACTCACACCAACATCCACATATATTTTCAAACCAAATTTCATTAAATAAATCATTTGTAAAGCCAATTGTTCATCACAAAATATTAATCATGACAATGATTATATAATCTCCCCCTTGATGAACACATTGGCAACATCTCCAAAATGCAAATTGATGTTTTTAAAAAATAAAACAAAGAAGTGTCAAAACTCTTCCCCTTTTTAAAAGAAAGAATTTCTCCACTATATTTGCAATAAAAGCACAAAATCTATTGTTTTTAAGAATCGATGAACTTGTCAAAACTTTCAAACTTTCAAATTCTCACCTTTTATAAAATAGCTCCCCTTTCTTTAAGCATGCATTTTGTATATTTCTCCCCCTTTGACAATGATTTCATCAAGAATTTCAGAAGAGAGAATATAAACCATGAAAGCACAAATACAATGAATATGAAATATTTATCAATTTTCCTTCTTCTGAAATTTTCTTTTCTAGGAGCTTTGAAGTGTACCTAAAGAAACTCAGGGACATGTGTTGCAAGACAAGGGAGATAGATTGACCAACTAGCAAACAAGCATGGGTTATAGTCCAAACATGAATCAATGATATTACAATCAAGATCAAATCAACACTAAAAATTCATGATTTCAATAATTTGTAATGCAACATAATCACTAGCACATAGATTGAAAGAAAAACACCCACACATAGACAAGTTGAACTAAACATTCTTTCTCAAATTAACTTGCCCTTTAGAAGAGAATTTTCATCAAGTTTTATTTTTGAGCTTCTGCTCAATTTGCCTTTGAATAGCACAAAAGAAAATCTCTCAATTATTTCGGGTACGTCCTTGTCATGAATACTGTTTCCAAGGATTTGGCACCCATTATTTTCTTCACGTCAGATACGTCCTTGTCATGAATACTGTTTCCAAGGATTCGGTATCTATTTTTTTCTCTCATATAAGCTTTTTTTACTTGAGGAATCTCTAGAGCATTTGAGGAATGAAAATTTCAGCAAGCATATATATGAGCATAAGTCATTCAAACAAGCACTAGTGTCAATATTGCATATTTACTTAATTCATGTAAAAGAATTATGTGTTATGCATCATATCCCTCAAAAGTAATAGCAAAGGCTCATATAAAGACTAGAATCCATACAAGCTAAACTAGCAACCAAAAGACCTCATTTATATTACTAGAAAGCACAAGAATATACTAGAGGTATGAAACAAAGCTCAACTTTTCTTTTTTATTTTCAAATTGAGAGCAATGCAATAAATTAAACATGAATGCATCGAAAAACATAAACTCTCCCTCAAAACAACCTCCAAACCCTCCCGATGAAAAAACAAAGCAAATCGAGAAGATATCAAAGGTTTTGAAAAAGACAACCAATTGCCAATGATATAACCAAGGTTCTCATTAATTGACATATATCTACTTGTGTATGAAAAACTACTATCTCCATAACTAGCGAGGAAAAAGCTAATGAAGAAGTAGATATTATATTGACAATTCATAAGTAGATCAATGTTACCTTAAAAGCAATGATGTCTCAATCGTTTAATGCACATGGGAAGTATGCCGCCAAAAGACCTATGCACAAGAAGATGTCGAGGTCTTTGTGTTGGGATTAGAAATAAGAAATTTAGGAATCCAACACTAAGACACACGACCAATAGAACCAGTAGGCAAAGCACATGTATATGCATAAATAGAATCAGTACCAGATTTACCTGAAAACTTACCTTGGGGCTTTACCGAAAACTTATCCGACCAATGCTGAAAAGTTGGTCTAACCACCGTCAGCCGTCGGTCTGATTGCTGACGTGCCTGCGATCTAACTGCCCATGGCCACCGATTGGATCTCCCTGGGGCTTGTGGTCTGACCGGGCCAATTGAAGAAAAGCTTGACCTTTGCCACCTCAACCTTGCAAGTTCACGTTCTCTGTCTTTTTTTTGTTTTCTTGCAAGTCTAAAGTAAAACTGAACCAAATGCGCATCCTTACCACAATGAGAGCTATTGTACTTCACACGTGTTTTTTCCTTAGAAGAAGAAGAAGAAGCAATTGCATAAGTTGTAGAAAGGTTCGACAAAATTCCAACGGATTGGAAAATTGTTTTCTTTGGTTCGGGTTTTGTCAAAATCTCACCGCTTTTAGAAAAATCAAGAATACTCAGTGAATGATTAGTAAAATAAGCATATGCATCAAATCTATTCCTCTATTGTGTATGCTAACTTGTGATTGATCCAAAATCATGTTTAGTTTCTTATTTCCATTGGAAAATCTTTGTAAGGAACTTTTTAAATAAGAAACCTCTTTTGTCAAATTAGCACAATTTTCGCAATCAACCAAAACACATTTTTGTTTGCGATACTTTGAGCAAGAAAGCACCTCATGATCTTTCACAATATCCTCCATGTACTCAACATGACCTAAAGCACTTTTTACTTTTATTTCATTTAAAGAACACATTGAGCAAGTTTTAGATACAGAAACATTTTTTTTGTTGTTTTAGTTTTCTAGCACTCAAAATATTAAACATGGAACTTGCACCAAAAGCAACTTTATATTTACTCAATAGCTTTTTAGTCAAAAGTAATTCATCCAAGATTCTAGTATGCAGCATCGTTCCAAGAGCAAAATAAGATTCTAATTCTTTATTTTTAATGAGAGCATTTTCAAGTCTTAAGCATATAGCAGCAATTACATCTCTTAAAGCAGAAATTTCGGAGAATAAAACTTCACAAGACTTGCAATTATCATCATCAGGAATCAAAGATCATAGTCTAGAAATTTCAGATTTTAGATATTTAACAATAAAATCATTTTTCTTAAATTTTTTTTCGTAACTCTGAATTTTAAGACTAAGAGCAAGTACCATCTCTTGACAAGTTTCAATGGAAGGAGTAAAAGTAGATACCTCATCATTGTCACACTCAGAGTTGTAGTCGTCTGAACTTGATCCTTCACGAGCCATGAGGCAAACCCCTGAGATGTTCTTGCCTTTATGATTGCCTTCATCTTCACTCTCGTAATCAACATCGCTTGCCCTAGCTTGTTCAAAAGCAGCATAGACACTATTAAAGAACTTTTTGAAATCTTCCTTGCTTTGCTTTCCTTTGAACGCTTGCTTCTTCTTTACATTTTTGGGCTTCTCCCCTTTATCTTCCTTTGTAGATCTCCCAAGCTTCGGACATTTAGATCGACTGTGGTTTAACTCGCCACACCCAAAACACCGAATTGGTCCACCTCTTTTTCTGGTTTTAACGTTATTCAAAGCTCGAGAAAACCTGTTAGTTAATAGTGCCAAGTCCTTCTCGGAGAATTGCTTGAGTTGATCATCGGAAAGGGCATTTAATGCATTGAAAGAATTCGATGAAGAGCCATCAAAAGAAAAATCAGATGAAACTATGGCAGTAGTTTTTGAATCTGACTTGCGAGAAAGAACATTCAACTCATGGGTTTTTAGCTTTGTATAAAGAGATTCCAAAGTTAGAGTTGTCATATTAACCGATTCCTAAATCGATATAACTTTCATCTCCCAAACTTTCATATCTATTCCAATCAAAAGATGTCTTGCAATTTCAGATTGAGGATAGTTAACATCAAAAGAATCATCAACAGATCTAAGTTTGCTTAAAACTTTGTTAAAGCGACCAAAATAATCATCAAGAGCTTCTTCAGGTTTCATCTCAAATTTCATATAGTCCTTTTTGAAAACATCCCAGCGAATTTCCTTGATGTTAGAAGATCCTTCATGAAAATCACGTAGAGCCTTCCACATCTCATGCGCAGTTTCAAGATGAGAAATTTGATCAAAATCCGAGCAAGAAACTCCACACAAAATCATGTTGCGCGCTTTACAATTATTTTCAAACTCAATTTTATTTTCTGTAGAAATAACATCAGGGATTTCATAAGGATGAGAAACTTTTTGCCAAATATCATATCCCTGAGACATAATATAAGATTGCATCTTTTTGCACCAAAATTGAAAATCAACTCCATCAAAAACATGCGGCTTGGTTAAAAGTCGGTCAGCCATGCCTAAATCTCAAGATCGGTGAACATCAAAAAGAGAAAACAAGGCTCTGATACCACTTGTAGGATCGAACACAAGAACCAAGCCTACCAGAGGGGGGTGAATGGTAGGAACACCAAAAACCAAAATCTTTTGTGGAATGAAAGAAACCCTCAAACCTAGATGGAGTACACCGGTCAGACCATCTCTGTTGCATCGGTCTGACCGCCGTATGTTCGCTAGTAGAACCGCCGCCTCGCTGCCACGCTCTTGTCGGATGAATTGTTGTAATTCAGAAGGATACACACCGAAGATGCTCTTCAAAGTAGATCAACTTTATTGCATCAAGATGTGTTTACAAAGCGCACACAAAGCACTCCTCTCTCTCAAAACTAAATCCTAGCTTTTGTCTTTTCCAAAAGTTATGACTCGAGGGCCTCAACCCCTCATCTATTTATACCTAAAACCTCCTACACAAAGTAGGAGTAGAACTCCTAATCCTACTAGGACTCAACTCCTAGTCCTACTAGGACTCCACTCCTAATCCAAGTAGGACTCAACTCCTGGTCCAAAATAAACACCTCTTTTCATACGCACACAATTCCTCTTTTATGCCATATGGAATCTTCACCTCCACGTGTATTGATCTCTAGCCTTTAGTATCCCTCGTGATCTCCCGATCATCCGGACATCAACTTCTCCCAAGTCGACTCCCAATCCATCACTGGCAATACTCCCAAGGTCTCAAGACTCACCTACACATGCAAAAACAAAGGAACCATATCCGAGCACAAGTTCTTCCCAACTTGACTCACATTAGTCAAACACACTCACACCAACATCCACATATATTTTCAAACCAAATTTCATTAAATAAATCATTTGTAATGCCAATTGTTCATCACAAAATATTAATCATGACAATGATTTGATAATCCTTTTCTTGTCATACAAGGTAACATATACTGAGTCCTATTATATTCCCAATTACATGATTAGGCCCATAATCTATCCGAGTGGCTGTAATTGCCTTCCTTGAGGTACCCGAGGCCCATGGCCTCCACAATAGCCCCTAAGACCTTCATAGTTGAGTCACAGCTGATGCCAAGTTCTCATTCTCTATGGTGAAGAATTCCCGAGTGCATTGCTCCCGAGTACTCATTGCCCGAGTGCTTCTTCTCCTGAGTCCTGCTTCATGTTAGCTAGCAACGAGGCTATGAAGGGCTCCATGGAAATAGATGAATAGTGTGCACCAAATAGGCACACCTTTTAAGTGTAGTCAAAGATCTTTAACCTTTAAGTCTTTCCCGAGTGATATGTTTCTCTGAAATTGGACTCTTTAGCCAACGATTGACTGAAATTTGCTCATGGTAATTTGGCTAAGCATGTAAGCCGTGCATCACTATGGATCCAAGCCCAATGCGTGATGTGGTGTACTTGAGAGATACCTGCATCCCCAATTTTAATAGAGACCAGCTATTGATCCTTATAAGGATATATCCTCAATACCTTAAAATAATCAAGATACCCGAATGTATACACCCGGCTATAGGCTTAGTATGAAGCGTATCTGATTATTGAATCGGTTCTTGTAAAATAGCACTTGCATCATGATTGTAACGCGACCAGCGGGCGACCCAATAGGGCATGCTATTTAAGAACTCATATCTTTGGCCTACTACCAAATAAGCCGGCCCAAACTGACCTACCTAGAGTAGCCCTATAAAATCCGAAGATTTTGATCATTGCTCAACCTGCCCATTGCTCTAGGGGTGTGCCACCGAAGCGTAGCAGATTTTGATACCGAAATCGTCATATAAATCTTTGAATATGCCGCCCATGAACTGAGTGCGTTGCCCATAATGATGCGATTGGGGACTCCAGATCTGTAGATTATACTCAGTATGAAGTCTTTTGCCCATGCCACAGTTATGGTAGCAACAGGTTGTAATAGCCCACTTTTGTTCATTGGTGCATAAAACCGTTTTTCATCTGCATGCACTGCATGTCATCTTTCATGCATGAAAAATTCCAGCCAACGGGTTAAAGATCGTGCGATCTATATAAACTTTTCCCACCGCCCTCTCTGACCCTTAATTTTTAATCTTCACCAAAAATTCTGGAAAAAGTTCCTAAAAATTCCATACCTTACTACCAGCCTTGCCTCCAAGTTTCATTCAGTTTGAAGCAAGTTGGCCCATCGAACCATCTTCACCAAAAATCTGGGTACTGTTCACCCGAGAAGAGTTCTTTCCCTCTTCCACTCGGTTTCTCCTGTTTTCTCTACCTGTTGACCCAATGTGTCCACTTGGCAAGGTAGGTAACCCCTTTGAACACACCTTTTATGTTGGGCCCCACCTCTATTTTGGCTTCCAGCCTAGCCCAACGGAGGCAACCGCGCCCTCTCCCGTGCCCGCGCCCGCGCCCTCGCCCGC
This sequence comes from Oryza meyeriana var. granulata, assembly GCA_003991445.1. Classification (NCBI taxonomy): domain Eukaryota; kingdom Viridiplantae; phylum Streptophyta; class Magnoliopsida; order Poales; family Poaceae; genus Oryza; species Oryza meyeriana. The sequence continues at coordinate 78,865 of RYFJ01000625.1, read as the reverse complement.
GCCCACGCCCTCTCCCGCGCCCGTGCCCTCGCCTGCGTCCTCTCCCGTGTCCGTGCCCGCGCCCTCGCCCGCGCCCGCGCCCTCTCCCGTGCCCGCGCCCGCGCCCTCACCCGCGCATTCATCCAATGGGTCTCGTGTTTGGATCGTATTGTTGTTGGAGATAGTCCTCAAGTGTGAATCTTTGATACGTGGTACTATTATTTGTGCCCCTGTCCTCCATCATCCAAACGAGATCACGCGAGGATCTCTCTCCGGCCGTGCAGCTCGACCAGGTGGCTTCCCCTGCATGCCCTAGACCACATGAGAGGGAGAGGTAGAGCCGCCTTGGGACCTCGCGAGATGCCCCCGACAGCCTCAGCAGCGCCCTGCCCTGTCCCATCTGTCTGCTGCACGCTTGCCCGCGCACACACCATCCCGAGACCGATGGAGAAGACCAGCGCCCCTCCCCTCTCCCCTCCCTTTCCTGCCTTCCTTCTTAACCAAACCCATATCCTCCTGCCTCCCCAGCTCGCCCTCTTTCTCACGCACCCAAGGACCCAGGGGATTGCCCCTTGGTTCGCCGGGAACGTGAGGTGCCGCCCACGGCGCCGGCGAGCACACGCCTTCCATCTGGGAGCTCCGGTGAGTTTTACCTTGTCTCAGCTGTGTCACCACGTGTTCCTGCCCGACCTAACTCCGTTTTTGCCCTCGGAATGCAGCAGGCATCACCGCAGCCCCATCATGTTTTGCGATGCCGACCGGGTGCCGCCGTGACCTTGCAGCCGCTAGACTCTACCCTGGTAAGTTTAACGTTGTCCTAGCTGTATCACCATCTCCCCTTCACTCATTGAACTCATCGCAGCGCTTGTCTGCAGCCTCCATCACGAGCAACCCTACCGCCGAGCCGACCACCGCCTCAGCGTTGCACCTCACCGCCCGTACTCTTCGGTGAGCTCCTGTTTCTGCATGTGCTTTCTTTTTATTCCTAGGAGGCCACTAGTTCTCCCCACGTCCTTGGCTTGGCCTATCATGCCATTGTTTTGCCATCCACCCAAGCGTCACCACCGTGGCCACATGTGTGGATGAGGCTCAATCAGAGCATGGCCGCATGTATTAGAGCCCTACGACCTTGCATGCAGGACCCCTAGAGCTTCCACGTGCCCTGCATACGCTAGCCATGCACTAGAGCATGAGAGGACAGAGGTAGACAAGCCGTGCATTAGCTTGGCTTTTCACCGAACGCCTTAGGTGCGCTTGTGTTTGAGTGAGTGGCAGCCACCCCATCAGCCCCATGCAAGCTAGGTTGGCCCCACTAGCATTAGAACGGGATAAAACCACGAGTAGAGTAGCTGCTGTTGAATTCCCGATTTTGCCGGTTGTCGTTAACGTGCGAAGATGTGTAGTTTGCGCGTGCGAAGACATCGTTTTTGGACCGAGGTGTTCGCCACTACCGAAGCCTTCCCATAGGTTCCACTTGTACATCTAGTGACCCCTAGGCCCTAGAAATCCTCCACGCCCCCAAATGCCTTAGATTAAAACTTCACGCCCGGTGGATTTCACGTGTTAGGCTGTTTTAGTGACGTGTGAGCGTGTGCGATTAATATCCTAGCGAGTTGGAGTATATCCACTTTTGAGAGTTGTCCTTAGGTTCACAGCAGCACACATGTAGGTTTCGTACCATAAAAATGCCCCTAGAACCGAAAACGTCCCAAATAGACCACCCGTTAAGTCGGTAGAATGTTTTCAGCCGTTTCAGCAGTTCGGTCGAGCGGAAATGCTGTTTCTCAATTATTTTCGATTTTAGGACAGAGCAGACTTCGTTTAGCCGTATCTCCCTCATACGAACTCGGATTCAAGCGATTCTTTTTCCTAAATTCATCTAAAATCATGCACTTGCATATTCTGTAAAAATATTTGTACTTCCTATAGTGTTAAATTTTGCCGTTGTTTTCATTGCATTCGTTTGGTATTCTCGTAGAACACGGCGTTGCTGACCCAGTTGAGGAGGAATCAGAGGAGTACCAGGAAGTCCAGAAGCAAGGCAAGCAACCCCTTGATCAATTGCTCCTATATTTCAAACTTACAAACTATATTGATTGCAAACTATTATGCATGCGATGTTTTACTTAGAAATGTGTGGGATTCTTGGGTAGCAAAATTGTGGCTAAACAAGGCACCCGAACCTCGCATTAGCATAGGATTTAGCTGGTGACCCTCATGGGGCATACCCTACCCAGCAGAGTGATACGCGAGCCCCGACTAGTGCCGGAGGTTGGTTGTTGGCCCACATGGGGCATACCAAGGAGACATCTATGTCCGGACTGGCGCGAGTACTAGGTCAGTAGCCCTCGTGGAGCATTTCGAGTGATTCTTGAAGTGTCACACTCCAAATGTGTCTTGGCAGTCTGGTCTAGCCCCTGAGCGTAGGAGATAGGCTCATAACCATAGGTTCCTGTTACGCGTATCCGAAAGTGGGCCCTGCATTATAAATGTATCATATGAGTAGTATCTGATGAAGAAAACAAACACCCGAAGGAAATTTATGTATTTTACAATAGATGTAAATATGTGTTCCTCCTCTTATTGATAATAATTTCCCTAAGTAGTTGACCCCTTACGTTTAAACACTCTGCCCGACTAGTTATAGCCCCCGAGTGTCGGGAGTCGGCTCATGGCTTTTTCCTAGACACGCATTTTGGGTGACTTGAGTTCGTCTTTCATGTAGGAAAGCTTCATGGATCGGAATTTATGCTACTCGAGTACTTTTGCAATCGTTAAGAGCAAAAACAGAAAAACAGAAAATGCGCAGTATGTACAACTATTAGGTGTAAGCGACTGCGGCATTGGCGAGGCCGAGTGAGGAATTGACGATCTCATCCCCCTAGATTTGATCCCGACTGGCACTAAGCCATATCCAAGCCAAACCATAGGGAAGTGAGTTGCCTCCTGCCCCATTTAGATGAGAATATCATATAAAGGAGAAAATATGTATCAAAAAACGACTTAGCTGTTCGGTATTACACAAGTTGAGAGTGGGGATGCCATCCTTGCATTTGAGCTTTTGAGCCTCGAGCATGTCACTTGTCATTCTGATAATCTTCGCTTCTAGGAGGTTGAGGACGGTTGCGATTGACTGCTGCAATGAGGTCCTCAGATTTTTGCATGCGGTTCCCAGGCTTGGATAGGGCTGCATCGACCTTCTCCCATCGCTCTTTCTATCGGGGCTTGTCGTCGAGTGCCTCGGCTACTGCGTCGGCTAAATCAGCATATTTATTGGCCATCTCGAAGAGAACTTTGACGGAGTTGGGTGGCTTCTGAGTGAACTTGGTGATGAATGGCGTGTCTCTGACTCCCTTGTGGAAGGTGACGATGACCACCTCATCCTTGATCATGGGGATAGAGTTCCCTTTTTAGAAAAGCACTTGATGAAGTCCCAGAGAGACTCATTTCTTCTCTGATGACACTGGTATAAATTGTACTTGGATGCTAGCCTTTGGTATGTTCCTTGGAAATTATCCCCGAAGCGCTCTTGAAGTTGCCCCCAAGAGCCAATAGACCCTCTGGGAAGCCCCATTAACCACATCTGTTCCAAGTCAGATAGGGCAATAGGGAGATAGTTCGCCATGGCTTGATGGTCGCCTCCAGCTGCTCGGATCGCCAAGGTGTACACTGTCAGCCAGGATTTCGGATTGGTCTTGCCATCATACTTTACTATGCCAGTCGGCTTGAAACCTGTGGGCTAGTCAACTTGTTGTAGCTCACGTGAGAAGGCTGGAACACCGTCGTCCGAGTAGGGCTCTAGCTCTGACTGCGGTGGTGAAAATGCTCATGATGGAGGCCAAAGCGTTCGTTTTCGTCTTCTAGTTGGCGACGTTCATCTTCCTCGTGTTCTTGGCATCAAGTGTTGATGTCATGGCTGAGATCTTGTCGTAGTCATTCTCGGACATCACGGTTATCCTGACACCCGTCAAGTTGATACCGCCGTTGATCATCATTGTGGTGACCTTGTGATGTGTGGTTGGACTTCGAGTGGTGTTGATCAGAGCCCACTGCTCGGCGTCACACTACGGTTGATGATGTTGCCATATCTGAAGGTGTCCTTGGAAGGGAAGAACGTATCTCCAGATTGCTGGCGTTGCTGGCAAGCTACTGCTGTTATCATGGCCTTAATCATAGCAATAGTTGGAGTTGCTTGATGATCAGGCCCCAGCTGTAGGGTGTCCAAGAGTGTAGCAGTAGCCACAACGTTCTACTATGGTGTCACAAAGATGTCATGGTCGCCCACCCTGGTATGGAGGATCTCTTGCTGCGCTACTCGGCTGGTTTTGCACAGGTCGTGGTTGCAAGCATCCCGCTCGGCCTGTAGACATCGGTCTTCTTCCTCCTTTAGCTCACACAGTCGGCGAGCCTCCTCCTCTTGTTGTTCGTGTAGTCGGCACACATGTTGCGTATGAGTTGATCCCTTTGACGCCATAAAGACCTCGCGTGGTGGAGAGAAGCTTCCTGAGCTGTTGTCCGACTGAGAGTCAGATTCAGAGTAGTGTGGTGGTGTGGAGGCCATGGGCCCTGGGTACCTCATCACAAGCATATGGGCCACTCGGATAGAGGATGGGCTGAGACTTGTAATTAGAGATATAGTAGCACCCGGTAGACTTTGCCTTATACAAAAAGGAATATATAGTCTTAGTCAGATAAGATGTATCTCTAAGAAGGAAATCCCTTGGCCGTATCCAGCTAGGACTCCTACCTTGTACCCCTGTCCCCCGGTATATAAGGGGAGGCAGGGCGCCCCCTGAGGGAAGAAGATCATTGATCGACAAAAATCCTCAAAGGAATACCACCACAACTGGATGTAGGGTATTACCTCACATTGAGGGCATGAACCAGTATAAACCTCCCTGTGTTCCTTTGCAATCCATCGAGTTTCCATCCGCCAAGTAGCCCCATAATCATATTGCCGGTGTAAAACATCGATAGTTGGCGGCGTCACTAGTACGATCGCCAGCCCAACCAAGACCTCCGAGTTCGTCTACAACGCGACCTCCGACACGACATCAATGCCCGGCGCCGCCAACGCAAAGAAGAAGAGAGCCGCCAACTGGAGGATGAGAACGAGCGTTTCGGTCTTCACCACGAGCGGTTTAACCGCCCTGGTCAGAGCCAGAGCCCTCATGAAGACGAAGGCGTTCTAGCTTTCACCCACGATCTACAAGACGTCGACTGGCCGTCGGGCTTCAAGCCTATGGGGATCGAGAAATACGACGGCAAAACCAACCTCGAGTCCTGGCTCACTGTATACACCCTGCCAATTCGAGTTACCGGAGGTGACCACAAAGCCATGGCTAATTACCTCCCTGTTGCACTAGCCGACTCGGCGAGGACATGACTAACAGGGCTCCCGAGGCGGTCGATCGGTTCCTGGGGAGAACTCAGGGAGCGGTTCATTGCCAACTTTCAAGGGACCTACGAGAGGCCATCTTCTGAGCATGATTTATACCAACTACACCAGAAGAAGAACGAGTCTCTACGCGAATTTATCAAAAGGTTCTCCGAGAAGTGCAACCAGATCCCAATGATCAAGGACGAGGCTGTCATCGCCGCCTTCCGCAAGGGAGTAAAAGATGCCCCGTTCATCGCGAAGTTCACTTGGAAGCCACCATCCTCTGTCCGGGCTCTCTTTGACATAGCAAACAAATATGCCAACTCGGCTAAAGCGGTCGCAGAGGCCCTCGACGAGAAGAAGGAGCCCCGGCAGAAGGACCAGAAGGCGAAAGCCGACAATAAGCCATCACAAAATAGGACCGACAACCGGAAGCAGAAGTCGGACAACGAGGTGGCCAACATGAACGAGCCATGCCCCTTCCACCCCAAAGGCAAGCACACGGCCAAAGACTGCTTCATGCTCAAGAAGTTTGCTTCCGAGCAGGCTTTATCATCTGGCGTCGACAAGAGCAAAAGCAAGCCAGATCAGGACCCGGCCGACAATTTTCAAGATCCCCAGGCCGAGCTCAACCACATCTTTGGAGGGCCATCTGCGTATGAGTCTAAGCGCAAGTAGAAGCTAACAGCACGCGACGTCAATGAAATATCTACAGCAGACACCCCCTAGTATTTGCGTTGGTCAGAGATGCACATCACGTTCACTCGCCCAGATCACCCAGATCAGGTTTCACACCCGGGACGTTACCCATTTGTCCTGGACCCGGTCGTCAAGAACATCAAGTTGAAGAAGGTCCTCATAGACGGAGGCAGTGCGCTCAATATCCTCTTCGCCAAGACTCTGGATGAGATGAAGATTCCTCATTCAGATCTGTGGCCGAGTATGGCGCCCTTCCATGGGATAGTTCCCGGCCTGTCTTCAACACCACTCGGGCAGATCACCTTGCTAGTCACCTTTGGCACGTGGGATAACTTCCTCACGGAAAACATCTGCTTTGAGGTCACCGACTTCGAGACTGCGTACCATGCGATGCTCGGACGATCGGCGCTCGCCAAGTTCATGGCAATACCGCACTATACATACATGGTGCTTAAGATGCCCGGGCCAGCAGGAGTCCTCTTCTCCACAGCGGCGTCAAGCAAGCCTTCACCTGTGACAAGGAGAGCTGCGAGTTGGCTCAATCTCAAGAGGCGGTAGTTGGACACAACAACATTCGGCAAGCCATCACAACTGAAGTCGAGGAAGATCAAGTTCTGGCGAAAAAAGCAGCGAAGTCGGGAATTTCAGCGGACTCTTATACGAAGAAAACCTGTACCGAAGAAGTGCATCCGGTGTCCTCATGCGCTGCGTCACCACAGAGGAGGGCAAGTAGATTCTGCAGTCGATCCACTCAGGCGTATGTGGCAACCATGCCGCATCCAGGACGTTAGTCGAAAAGGCTTACCAGTAGGGATTTTTCTGGCCAACGGCAGTAACAGATGCCAAAGACATTGTTTGCAGATGCGAGGGTTGCCAGTTCTACGCAAGACAAACCAATCTCCTAGCCCAGGAACTCCAAACAATCCCAATCTCTTGGCCCTTTGCAGTATGGGGGCTTGACATGGTCGGGCCTTTCAAGAAAGCGCCAGGAGGGTTCACACACTTGTTCGTCGCAGTGGATAAATTCACCAAATGGATTGAGGCTAAACCTGTTGCTACCATAACAGCGGCACGTGCAAAGGACTTCATCATGAGTATATTATACCGATTCGGTGTCCCTAACCGCATCATCACTGACAACGGTACTCAGTTCACAGGCGGCGTGTTTCAAGATTTCTGTGACGACTTCGTCATCAAGATCTAATATGCATCTATGGCACACCCGCGGAGCAATGGGCAGGTTGAATGCGCCAATAGTATGGTCTTACAAGGTATCAAAGCCAGGATATTCGACCGACTACAACCATACGTGGGCCGGTGGGTTCAAGAGCTCCCATCTGTTCTCTGGTCTCTCAGAACCACAGTTAGTCAAGCAACAGGGCAATCCCCTTTCTTTCTAGTCTACGGTGCTGAGGCTATGCTACCAACCGAGTTAGAGTTCGGCTCTCTGCAAGTTCGGGCTTACTCAGAAGACACATCAAACAACACCCGATTGGTCAAACTAGATCAGTTGGAAGAAGCAAGGGACATCGCAATAATCCAGTTGGCAAGGTATCTTCAAGGCCTGCGTCGCTACCACAATTGCAATGTCCGTGGCCGCGCCTTTTTGGTTGGAGATCTCGTCTTGAGAAAGATACAAACCACTAAAGACAGGCATAAACTATCCCCAATATGGGAAGGGCTGTTCATTATAGCTGAGGTTACTCGGCCAGGCGCCTACCGACTGAAGACCGAAGACTGTGCCCTCATCAGCAACTCATGGAATATAGAACAGCTACGTCCTTTCTATACGTGAGTTTTATACTTTCTCATGTGTACAGTTTTTCTCTGACTCACTACGCCACTTGTTTCAACCGAGTAGTGAGTTGGGGGCTGCATGTATTATATGTGCTCTGTCAATAATATACGAGCCTGTGTTACTTAAGTTATGAAGTTTTACTACGACTTTCCCATGTCTGCCCGAGTACAGCTTTCTGCGGTGAACGTTTTTATTAAGTTCCTATAGATTAACTCGGTGTAGGCTATATGGTCGAGTAAAGCTAATGACAACTGAGTAATAGTCTAAAGCTTGGTGGCATTGCACATATATTTACACATGTCTTTACAAAAATCCACAATACACCGACTGCATGATGTACTGTTTTTACAGACCCAGGTCTCAGGTGATAATCTCTGCAGTCGGCCTTGCCTTGGCTATCAGCTCCAGTGCCTCCTCAGGAGTTGTCTCTTCGGCAAACCCCTCCCCGATGGCTGCAACATCTGCCCTTGGGTAGATGGACTTGGTCATTGCCAGGGTCTGAGCCACGCCGGCAATAACGTGCTCATCCAAGTACCTCTTTAGGGCACTCGGTGCATCTTTAAGGCGCTCCTCCACTCAGAAGATTGTGCTGAAGCTGGTTCCCACAAGGCGAGGGTCCATCAGGTCAAGGAGCCCTTTCACAGACTTGGCAAGGGTTTCCCGTGACTCCTTGACTACCCTGATCTCCTCTGCAAAAGCCTGAAACTTGATCTGGGACTTGGCTCTAGCAGATACCCGGGTTCACCGACAAGTAAAATTGTAAGCAAAGCTGTAGATAGAGTAATTAATGGATTGGCTAAGGTTATTGTCAGAGCGGAGACTTACTTTTGTAGTCGGCCTCCCACTTGGCTATGGCCTTCTCCAATTCAACTTTTTCTTTCTCGAGCTTGGTGTTGGCCTTTTTCAACTCGGCCTTCTCTTGCTCAAGCTCGGTATTGGCCCTCGTCAAGTCGGCCTTGTCCTTTTCAAGCTTGACTTTGGCTCTCTCGGCCTCCTTCAGCTGGTTTTCTCCCTCCGTCCGGGTCTTCAACTCGGCTTCAAGGGCTGCACAACAGAATAGTCAAGAACTCAACGTTGCAGTCAAGACACAACTGGGCAGTCGGGAAACAACACAGCTGGAGAAATATATTAAGTGCTCAGTCAGGAAGACGTATTCAGGAGGTTTACCTCTCATCCTCTTGGCTTGGTCCCAATTCTCGTCCCTGAGCTGGGTGACGACATCCTTCAGCCAAGTCTCCCTCCCCTGGTGGCGCTCCTCCAATACGGCCTTCAAGGCCCGGAGCTGTTCCAATTCTTGGAGCTGGGGGCAACCTAGGTCAAGACCTCGTTCATCTTCTCTGAGCGATCCACATGTTTCTACTCGGGAAGAAACAAGTCAATCGTTAGAACAATCATGCAAGGAAGGTTACCAAGATCCCAATACGGCGAAAATCATACCTAAATCCCCTAGGACGCAGCAATTATGGCGCGAAGTAGGTTTTCGCATTCTTTCTCCGCCACGGCTTTGTCATGCTTATAACTCTTTGCAGTTCCATCGGCGTCTATCCAGTGGAACGTCCTCAGGAACTTGCGGGGAGGGGCCTCGAGTTTAGGGAGATTCGGCCTTTCTGAAGGTGGCGACGACAATGACGACGACGACGACGATGGTGACCAGGATGGCGACGGGGTCCTAGCCCCCAACTCGGCTGCCTCCGGGGCTTCGGGAGTTGGCTCAAGAGCCGCAACGATGGCTTCGACAACAGGCGCCGGCTTAGGGGCTGGAACAGCGGCTTCAACAACCGCCCCTTGGTCGGCCGGGGTCGGCGGCCCTACAGTCAGGGCGGTCTCAGTTTCTGCAACTGGGGCTGCCGCCGGCTCAGCAGGTGTGCTCGCTGGCGTTGGATCGGCTGGGGCAGGCTTGATAGTAGGGGTAGTCGGCGTGGTCTCCTTAAGATCAATGTCGGCCCGCATCCTACGTAACGAGTCAAACATCAAGACGCTACAATGCTGAACATGATTTTTAGAAGACCCAGAACGACCTACCTCTTGGAGAACTTGAGCTTTTTTCTAGGAGATCCAAAGGGCGGCACTAGAGAGCTACTGGCTGTCGGGCCGGAAGGCACGGCAGTTGGTGGCAGCATTCCTATCCTGGTTGGCCCCGTTCACGGTGTGGCCGGCTGGGGCGCTCGGGTACTTGGCGGCGTTGGAGTCGGCCTCGTACTCGGCGGCGCTCGTGTTGGGCTTGATGATGCTGGGCTCGACCACGCCGGTCCCGGTCTAGGACTCGATGGCCTGGGTGCAGTACTGGCGGGGTCTTTTATTTTCAGACTCCCGGCTGTGGCACTCGGCCTCATGACCTCCTTCTTGCCCTGATCTACAATGGGTTTCTTCCCCGCTCTCTTGGAGTTGGGCTGGGCAGCAGAAGGACTTCTCGGCCTCTTCTTTGACTTCGTGGCCAATAGTGGACGGGAGTCATTATCAAACTCCTTGCACCACTGCAAACGATTCAACAATATATATCACACGATGCTGGGCAATTATGCATACATGTCTATAGGCATTCATCATAGAAGAAAAGCAAGGGTTACCTCGGGACAAGGTCGGTTTCAGCTATAAGCCACGACGGAGCACTCTGCGTCCTCGGTTCGACCACCCCACTGGAGAAATAACTGAACAATGTTTCAGTCACTTTTTGCTGGTCAGCCAGTTCTCAGCTTTCTCGATCGGGGTCATTTTTCCCTTGGTAATCCCAGCAGAATTCGCTCCTCAGCTTCAATGGCTGGACGCACCGGGTCAGGAAACGCCTAGCCACCCAGGGGCCGGTCAGACCGACTCTCTTCAATTTATCTAATCTTGCCAACAACTGATGCACTTGGCCCATCTCTTCAAAAGTTAGATCTGATGACCAATTGGGCGAGACCGCTGGAGGCAAGTCGGTGAATGGAGGCAAGGAGGGTTCCAGATCAGAACAGTAGAACCACTCCTTATGCCAACCTTTCAAGGAGGATTTCAAAGGAAGATTATATATAATTTCTTCATTTCACTCCTCAACTGAAGGCCAGCCCCCCCAATCACCTGGACCCTATTCTTGGAGGGCTGGGGCTTGATGTGGAATAAATGTCTAAAGAAATTGAAGTGGGGTTCCACACCCGAGAAGCACTCGCAAAGAGTCACAAATATAGAGATTTGCAAGATTGAGTTGGGATTCAGATTCACCAACTCTAATCCGCAGAAGCTAAGAAGACAGCGGAGGAATTCAGAAGAGGGAAGAAATAAACCCCAGTCAAAAAAAGAGACAAAAATGACAGTCTCGCCGGCTTGGGGATTTGGAACCAATTCACCTTTGGCTGGGCGCCAGCGGATGATGTTATGGCTTTGCAGCCATAGCGACTTCTCCAAATTTTCCAGCTTCGACCGGCCACAATCCGAGGTCGGCCACACCTCATCCGACGCCCCAATGAAATCTGGAGCCCTCGGCATGGTTGGGGGACAAGAAGATTTGGGGGAAATGTGGTCGAGGGCTTGGAATGGACAAACGGAAGCAGAATCGCTCAAGCTTCAATGGGGAGGAGCAACCACTGATGAACCCTAGCGGAGTGGGAGGCGGAATTTCGGCACGGAGCTAGGAAGATGAAACGATTGGTTGCTTGAGGAAGATGAGGAATCTTTTCTCTCTCCACCAGCCTTTATAGAGCCTGTGCCGACTCATGGGCTTGGGCTTACACAGTCGGTACTAGGCCATCAAGATATGAGTTTCTACAGTAGCACGCTCAATATAGGCCGTTCACTGGCTGCGTTAAAATTGCAGTACAGGTGCTACCAACAGAAACCGATGAGGTAAACAGATATGCTTCATGAAGGCCTAATTGCTAAACATATATGTTTGGGTATCTGTCTTATCCACCAGGTATTGAGGATATATCCTTAAAAGGATCACAAGTTGGTCTTCATCAACATTGGGGATGCAGGTATCTCTCAAGTACACCTGACCACGCAATGGATTTATTTTCATAAAGTGGTACTCAGCCTACATGCTTGGCCAACAGTTGCCATGAGCAACATTATTCTAGCCGACATGATGCTGAAGAGTCTAACTTCTGAGTAGTGCACTACTCGAGAGAGACTATAAATATTCTTTCCAGCTGACATGACGCTGAGGAGTCTAACTTCCGAGTGGGACGCCACTCGGGAAAGACTATAAACACCCCTTTCTAGCTAACATGAAGCTGAAGAGTCCTATATACAAGTGGCATGCTACTCAGCAAGACTATAAATCATATTCCGGTTGACATGATATCAAAGAGTCTCATATACCGGTAGTATACTACTCGGGAAGGACTACAGGGTTAAAGATCTTTGACTTTATGTTTAATTGTTTTTACAATTAAGCACAAAGTCGGGGGCTACACCTAATAGGTGCGCCTATTCAGCGCATACTATTCATACATCAACATGAAGCCCTTCATAGCCTCGCTGCTAGCTGACATGAAGCAGGACTCGGGAAGAAGAAGCACTCGGACAAAGAGTACTCCGGAGCAATGCACCCGAGCAATCATCACCGTGGAGGATAAGCACTCGGCATTAGCTGTGACTCAACTATAAAGGTCTCAGGGGCTACTGTGTAGGCCATGGGCCCCGGGTACCTCATCACAAGCATATGGGCCACTCGAATAGAGGATAGGCGGAGACTTGTAATTAGAGATATAGTAGCACCCGGTAGACTTTGCCTTATACAAAAAGGAATATATAGTCCTAGTCGGGAAGAAAATCCCTTGGCCGTATCCAACTGGGACTCCTACCTTGTATCCCTGTCCCCCGGTATATAAGGGGAGGCAGGGCGCCCCCTGAGGGAAGAAGATCATTGATCGACAAAAATCCTCAAAGGAATACCAACACAACTGGACGTAGGGTATTACCTCACATCGAGGGCCTGAACCAGTATAAACCTCCCTGTGTTTCTTTGCAATCTATCGAGTTTCCATCCGTCGAGTAGCCCCATAATCATATTGCCAGTGTAAAACATCGACAGGTGGTGTGACGATGACCCCAACCTCCCTGGACCCAATCCTGAGCGGCTCTGGACCGTATCCGAGTCGAATTCCAGGCGATTGAGTTTGCCGCATCGGATTTGAGTTGAAGATAGCTGCAGTGTTGTCGAATCCGAGTGAGAAATTGACGATCTCGTCTTCCCTAGGTCTGATCCTGACTACCTTTGAGCCAATTCCGAGTCAAACAATAGGAAAGAGAGTTGTCCTAGGACTCGTAGATCTTGGGTATCGCCGTAGTAGGTTGTGGAAAATTGCTGCAGTGTTGTGTAGGCCAACCAGTGCTGAGTTGGCTTGGTTCCTGGCTGATCTTGTTGAACCGAGTCGGATAAGGTGAGATTGCCGAGATTATCGGTGATGAAGTCGAGGCTTCCAAAGCTGATGGCTTGTCTAGGGAAGAACTTGACGCCATCAACTCCAGCGATCAGATCCATCAGGCTTGTTGACGATGATCTTGACGAGGCCCCTACCTGGCGCGACAACTGTCGATGCTTTGTATCGGCCATAATTATATGGGGCTACTCATGAGACCTAAACTTGATGGATTACAAAGGAACATAAAATGAATTTATCCTGGTTCAGGCCCTCAAGGTGAGGTAATACCCTACTTTCAGCTCTTGTGCATTGCCTTTGAGATTTCTCTGGTGAGATTCTGTGTATTGTTCTTCTTGTGCGCCAATGGGCTCCTTACCTCCCCTTATATACCGAGGAGGTAAGGTTACATGATAGGAATTCTAGTCGTACTTGACCAAGGGATTTCCTTCTGGAAACATAACGTACCCGGCTAGGACTATATCATTTCGTTGTCATACAAGGTAACATGTACCGAGTCCTATTATATTCCCAATTACATGATCAGGCCTATCCTCTATCCGAGTGACCGTAATTGCCTTCCTTGAGGTACGTGGGGCCCATGGCCTCCACTGGGCTATGATAGTGAAATTTGCCCACACTTGTGAGCTATACAATACACATGAGTATGGCTGAAAATATACTATGGCTGTGAGGGGTGGGCATATATACCGTACTTACCACCAAGAATGGCGTACAAGCCATGATATAAGTTTGGTGTTTCGACAAATGGTCATTCTCATGCCACACAAATGCGGTGTCGCAGATACTGTCGAACACCGCCTTCGACCAGTCTATCCTGGCCACTCTTGCTAGATCATTTCCAAGGTAGGCGTCCTTCTGCATGATGTAGAAATTGGTAGTTGGAAGTAGGAGCTTGTTTGTCATTACCATGATGAGGAAACGAACAACATTGGGGTCATCCTTCGTCTCCCTTATCTCATGGATGAGCCTTGAGGGAGAAATCTTAGCATTTGGTTAGAGGCCCAGATCTCGGGCAAGCTATTTGGATGCAACTCCCATGACTTCTCCATCGGGTAGACGGAGCTCCTCACCGCCAAATGGGGTCCCCATGACAATACTGATCTTAAGGGAAGTGATCTTGATAGTCTTTGTGGGGGAGATTTCAATGCACATCGTTTTAGGATTGATCTTGTCCGTAAGCCAACGCGTTAGGTCCGGCTGCTCCATACCTTCGAGCGTCATCTCGGCAAGTTTCCCAAACCCAAGCCGAGCCAACGTATCACGATGCTTTGGAGACAAAGCTGCGCAGGCATCGTAAGCAATCTTCGGACTAGCTCTGGTCGGCACAATACCCTTCTTCGTAGTGTGCTGCATGATGGGAAAAAACAGTCAACCGATTGACTCAACAGAAAGGTGATAGATAAAAAAAACTGACTACGGAGAGAGATGTTCTGCCAACAAGCTTCTGTCATCAGATCTGGCCAAAATTAACACGAGTTTATATGGATAGTAGACCAAACCAGCGAGTGCATGTGTAAACTACGGCATAAGACACATGGGCATCAAGAAAGAGACAAAAAATAAACATCCCGGTGTACAATAAAGCCCACTGCCAAAGATGGAACCCACCAAAAGTTTGTGAAAAGGGGCAATCTAATAGTGTTTCAGTAGATATGGGTGGTGGGTTTAAGCGATATACCTCATCGGGCGGGATGTCCCCCGGTTGTGACTCTGCGCGTCACTTGCGGCTGGGCTTGCTGGGTGCGCCTCCGGTCCCAAGCGTAGATGAAGATTGAGGGGGTCAGTCACCGGGATTCACCGACTGCTCTGCTTGGGTCTCCTGAAGGATTATCTCACACTCCGACTGGGACCTGGTGAAAGTGACCTTCTTCACCTTTTCCGGCATCTTGCCCTTGCGCTTCATCTACATTGCGACGACGGAATTACTAGACGAGACAAATATGACGATGGGAGAAGTACCACCAGAGAGCAGTTGTGGATGCGAGAACGGACAAGAGTGCAGAACGGCTGACCTTGGTACCATGAAGTAACGCCTGGTCGGTCGGGGGTGGTCGCCGCCATCGTCCGCCATGTACGGAGTCGCCGCCAAGGAGCACTGGTTGAGCGTAATAAAGGGCATGGATTTGGGGGTGAATAATTGTACAACCGACCAAACCTGGGATAGTGGGGAAAAAAACAATAACCGCCGCAGTCGTTGGGAGACGTGATTAGGAACCCGTGAATCTATAACCAACCATCCCGTGATTGTCTCATGGATAACGATGTCGATCAGTAAACGTTTTACTACCAGTGAAGAGAGGTGACAACATACCTATAAGTAAAGAAATAACTGAAACATGCACACCAAGCACCACTCTTTGCCTACGGGTAAAATTTTCACTATACGTTGTACAAATTTTATGTCTTAATCGATGATGCGTCATTAGTAAATTATTAACTATCATATATCAATCCGATCCAATGTACCCCTAGATCTATCAAATCCATTGTTACGCACTATTAAAATCATCGGTAAAAATTTCACTATTCTAATCAGGTGTTTTTATGCAGGATTGTCACTAGCAATCGGATTACTATGAAATTTCACTAGAGTGACGTGGATCGATCGCGGAGGGGGTCTGTGAGGCGCATGATATAACTAAACTGCGCGATATATATATATATATATATATATATATATATATATATGTAAATAATGTGTGTGGAGGCCATGGGCCCCGGGTACCTCATCACAAGCATATGGGCCACTCGGATAGAGTATGGGCTGAATCATGTAATTAGAGATAAGATAGCACCCGGTAGGCCTTACCTTGAATGATAAGGAATAGCAGTCTTAGTCGGATAAGTTTCTATCTCTAAGAAGGAAATCCTTTGGCCGTATCCGGCTGGGATCCTTATCATGTACCCCTGTCCCCCAGTATATAAGGGGAGGCAGGGCGCCCCTCAAGGGCATGAGATCATTGATCGACAAACATCTCAGAGGAATTACACCATAACTGGATGTAGGGTATTACCTTACCTTGAGGGCCTGAACCAGTATAAATCTTCTTTGTGTTCCTCTGCAATCCACCGAGTTTCCCCTTGCCGAGTAGCCCTATAGTTATATTGCCGGTATAAAACATCGACAGTTGGTGTGCCAGGTAGGGGCTCCGGCGAGTTTCACATCTACAAGCTCAATGGATCCAGCAACCAAGATCGACGGCGACAAGTTCTCTCCTGGAGACATTATTTCATTCGGAAGCCTCGATTTCATCGCCGACCAGATCGGCAACCTCACCTTGGCCGAAGCAGATCTAATCCAGCCGGCCAAGGAATCAGCCGATGTTGCGCCAGTCGGCCCACAGGACACCGCGATCTCCTTCAACAATCTACTGCGGCAGTCCTTTACTTCACCGAGCATCGGGACAACTCTTTCCTTCGGCGTCCGACTTGCGCTAGGCCTTGAGCCAACTCGGGTTGGGCCGAGAAGGAGGGAGATCATCAATTTCCCGCACGGATTCGGCGACGCTGCGGATCTACATCCCGCGCAATAGACCCGATCTCCTACGATTCAGTTTGGACACGGCCAAGTGCCGTTCCAGATTGGATCTAGAGAGGTTGGGGTCGTCCTTACTCTGATAAACTACTCGGAGTCTGACTCCAAGTCGGATAATGGTTCGAACGCTAGTTCGGACTCCAGTCTGGCAAGCTTCCTCCTCCCCCGCGAGATCTTCATGGCTTCAACACCACCACTCGAGGTGCACCGACTAAAAGAGGAGCAACAGGAGGAGGCGCGCCGACTGCAACAACAGGAGAAGGCTGACCGCGAGGCTCACAATGACGAGCTACGCAAGGCTGGGCGAGCAGCTTAGCAGTAGATTCTCCAGACTAAAGTCGGCGATCACAATGTCTTCGTCACGCCACAACAGAATGTTGTGGCCGCCGCAACCTTGCTGGACACGCTTCAGCTCGGGCCTGATCACCAGGCCACCCCAACTATCACCAAGATTAAGGCGATGATCACGACGGCTGCCTGCCAGCAACATCAACAGCAGTCGGGCGACACCGTGATACCGACAAATCGGTCGGGATCTCCAGCAGCGAGCTCATCCACGTCAGCACGGCGTCGGGCGGCTGGCTCAAGTCGGCCACGAGAGGAGTCCAGGCAAATGTCACTCGGCAATGACAGTCGGCGGCGTCACCAGTATGACCGCCGGCCTAACCAAGACCTTCGAGAGCGCCTACAACACCACCTCCGCCACACCATCAACGCCCGGCGCCATGAACAACGAGAAGACGAGCGCCGCCGACTGGAAGATGAAAACGAGCGCTTCGGTCTCCATCACGAGTGGTTTAACCACCGTGGTCGAAGCCCGAGCCCTCATGAAGATGAAGGCATTCCAACTTTCACTCGGGAGCTACAGGACGTCCACTGGCCGACTGGCTTTAAGCCCACAGGAATTGAAAAGTATGACGGCAAAACAAATCCCGAGTCCTGGCTCACCGTATATACCCTAGCAGTCCAAGCTGCTGGGGGCGACAACAAAGCCATGGCTAACTACCTCCCAGTCGCGCTAGCTGACTCGGCGAGGACATGGCTGACAGGGCTCCCGAAGCGGTCGATCGGTTCCTGGGGAGAACTCAGGGAGCGGTTCATCGCCAACTTTCAGGGGACCTACGAGTGGCCGTCTTTAGAGCACGATCTTTATCAGCTGCACCAGAAGAAGAACGAGTCTCTACGAGATTTTATCAAGAGGTTCTCCGAGAAGCGCAACAAGATCCCAACAATCCGAGACGAGGCCGTCATCGCTGCCTTCCACAAAGGAGTAAATGACGCCCCGTTCATCACAAAATTCACTCGGAAGCCACCACCCTCTGTCCGGGCTCTTTTCGACATGGCCAACAAATACGCCAACTCGGCTGAAGCGGTCGCAGAGGCCCTCGACGAGAAGAAGGAGTCCCGACAGAAAGACCAGAAGGCGAAAGCCGACAACCACGCGATACTCGGACGACCGGCACTCGCCAAATTTATGGCGATACCGCACTATACATACATGGTGCTCAAGATGCCTGGGCCAGCAGGAGTCCTCTCCCTCCGTAGCGACGTCAAACAAGCTTTCACCTGCGACAAGGAGAGTTGCAAACTGGCTCAATCGCAAGTGGTGGCAATCGGGCGCATCAGCATCCGGCAAGCCGCAACAACTGAAGTCGAGCAAGATCAAGTTCCGGCAAAAAAGGCGGTGAAGTCGGGAATTTCAGCGGACTCTGACACGAAGAAAATCCCCCTGGACCCTTTCGACCCCTCCAAGACTGCCCTAGTCGGGACCGGACTCGACCCCAAATAGGAAGACGCGCTCGTCATCTTCCTCCAAGCCAATAAAGATATCTTCGCATGGAAACCGTCCGACATGCCGGGAGTGCCAAGGGAGGTGATCGAGCATGCCCTAAATGTGAAGACAGACGCCAAGCCAGTCAAGCAACGGCTGCGGCGCTTCGCTCAAGACCGCAAGGATGCTATCCGGGAGGAGATCACCAAGCTCCTCACAGCCGGGTTCATCAAGGAGGTCTATCACCCGGATTGGCTGGCAAACCCAGTTCTGGTCCGGAAGAAAAAGGTAAATGGCGCATGTGCGTCGACTACACCGATCTCAACAAGGCGTACCCCAAGGACCCATTTGGTCTTCCCATGATAGATCAGGTGGTAGATTCCACGGTAGGGTGTGACCTACTCAGCTTTCTCGACTGCTACTCGGGATACCATCAAATCAGCCTAAGGGAGGAAGACTGCTTAAAGACATCTTTCATCACGCCGTTTGGAGCATACTGCTATATCACAATGCCGTTCGGTTTGAAAAATGCTGGAGCAACCTATCAACGGGCAATTCAGCGTTGTCTGCACACTCAGATCGGGCGCAACGTGCAAGCCTACGTCGACGACGTGGTGATCAAGACCAAGTCCAAAGAAGACCTCATCGCTGACCTAGAAGAAACCTTCCAAAATCTTCGATGATTCAAGATGAAGTTGAACCCAGAAAAATACACCTTCGGAGTGCCATCCGGCAAGTTACTCGGCTTCATCGTCTCGCATCGTGGCATCGAGGCAAACCCGGAGAAAGTCAACGCCATAATGAACATGGCTCCCCCGATTAACCAGAAGGATGTCCAGAAGCTGACAGGCTGCATGGCGGCACTCAGCCGATTTATTTCCCGACTAGGGGAATGGGGTATGCCCTTCTTCATGCTACTCAAAAAGGCGGTCAATTTGCAATGAACTCTGGATGCCCAACAAGCCTTCGAAGACTTCAAACAATTTCTCACATCACCTCCCATGTTGGCGTCACCTATGCCCCAAGAACCGCTAATGCTATATCTGGCGGCAACTACTCAGGTAGTCAGCACGGTGTTGGTGGTCGAGCGATCCGAACAGGGTCATATTCAGAAAATACAACGGCCAGTTTACTTTGTCAGCGAGGTGCTTGCCGACTCGAAGACGAGATATCCACAGGTCCAAAAGCTATTATATGGCCTACTCATCACAGTCCAGAAGCTGGTGCATTATTTCCAAGCACATGAAGTCACGGTGGTCACAGCGTTTCCACTCGGGGACGTCCTTCATAATCGCGAGGCCACCGGCCGAATCGCTAAATGGGCACTCAAGTTGATGGCGTTCGATATCACCTTCCAGCCAAGGACAGCAATTAAATCACAAGCTCTAGCCGACTTCATGGCCGAGTGGACAGAAGTTCAACTGCCTACATCAACAGCAAAGCTAGAGTACTGGACAATGTACTTCAACGGTTCTCTACGGATTGGTGGCGCCGGGGCTGGAGTCATATTGACGTCCCCACCGGTGAAAAACTGAAGTACGTTCTACAAATCCACTTCCCGGCTTCCCACAACGTCGCCGAGTACGAGGCACTTATTCAAGGGCTCCGCATTGCTATATCACTCGGCATACGTCGGCTGGTTGTGTGCGGGGATTCCCAACTCGTGGTAAACCAAGTCATGAAAGACTGGACTTGTCTCGATGATACCATGGCCGCATACTGTCAGGAGGTCCACAAGCTGGAAAACAAGTTCGACGGGCTAGAAATAACACATGTCCTGCGCCAATACAATGACGCGGCAGACGAGCTGGCAAATATGGGATCCAAGCGAGAAGCGGTTCTGCCTGGAATCTTTGTCAAGCAACTCATGGAGCCATCAGTCAAGAAGAAACCAGCACCGGAGCAGTCGAGAGGCGAACCTACCCCGGCTACAGACGAGGTGCTGCACATATGTCAAGACTGGCGGACTCCTGTTGTCAAATTTCTCCTGGACAATGAACTCCCAGAAGATCGCAGTCAAGCCGAGCAGATCAAGCGTCGAAGCAAAAGTTTCCTACTAGTCGGAAAAGACCTGTACCGAAGGAGCGTATCTGGTGTCCTCATGCGTTGCATCACCACCGAGGAGGGCAAGCAGATCCTGCAGTCGATCCACTCGGGCATATGTGGCAACCATGCCGCATCTAGGACGTTAGTCGGAAAGGCTAACCGGCAGGGATTTTTCTGGCCCACAGTAGTAACAGATGCCAAGGACATTGTTCGCAAGTGCGAGGGTTGCCAGTTCTACGCAAGACAAACAAATCTCCCAGCCCAGGAAATCCAAACTATCCCTATTTCTTGGCCATTCGCAGTATAGGGGCTCGACATGGTTGCATCTTTCAAGAAAGCACTAGGAGGGTTCACACATCTATTCATCGCAGTTGACAAGTTCACCAAGTGGATTGAGGTCAAACCCATTGCGACTATAACAGCGGCACGAGCAAAGGACTTCATCATGAGTATACTATACCGATTCGGGGTCCCTAATCGCATCATCACCGACAACGGCACTCAGTTCACGGGCGGCGTATTCCAAGATTTCTATGAAGATTTCGGCATTAAGATCTGCTATGCATCCGTGGCACACCCGCGGAGCAATGGGCAGGTCGAATGAGCCAACGGTATGGTCTTACAAGGCATCAAAGCCAGGATATTTGACTGACTACAACCATACGCGGGCCAGTGGGTACAAGAACTCCCATTTGTTCTTTGGTCTCTCAGAACCACGGTTAGTCGGGCAATAGGCAATCCCCTTTCTTTCTGGTCTATGGTGCTGAGGCTATGCTACCGACAGAGTTACAGTTCAGTTCTTTGTGAGTCCGGGCTGGTCGAGCTAGATCAGTTGGAAGAAGCAAGGGACACCGCAACAATCCGGTCGGCAAGGTATCTTCAAGACCTGCGTCGCTACCACAATCGCAATGTCCATGGCCACGCCTTTTTGGTCGGGGATCTCGTCTTGAGGAAAATACAAACCACCAAAGACAAGCACAAATTATCCCCAATCTAGGAAGGGCCGTTCATCATAGCCCAGGTCACGCGGCCAGGCGCGTACCGACTGAAGATCGAAGACGGTGTTCTCATCAACAACTCATGGAACATAGAACAGCTACGTCCTTTCTATACCTGAGTTTCATACTTTTTCATATGTACAGTTTCTCTGACTCACTACGCCGCTTGTATCAACCGAGTAGTGAGTCGGGGGCTGCATGTATATATGTGTTCTGTCAATAATATACGAGCTTGTCCTACTCAGTTACGAAGCCTTACTACAACTGTCGCGTTTGCCCGAGTACATTTTCCTACATTGAACGATTTTATTAAGTTCTGACAGACTAACTCGGCGCATACTACACGGTCAAGTAAAGCTAATGACGACTAAGTACATAAGCTTGGCGGCATTGCACATATATTCACACATGTTTCCCACAAAAGTTTATACATACCGACTACATGATATGCTGCCTTTACAGGCCCAGGTCTCGGGTAATTATCTCAGCAGTCGGCTTCGCCCGGGCAATCAGCTCCAACGCCTCCTCAGGCGTTGTCTCCTCGACAAACCCCTCCCTGATGGCTTCAATGTCTGCCCTCGGGTAGATAGATTTGGTCATTGCCAGGGTTTGGGCCACGCCGGCAATGACATGCTCATCTGAGTACTTCTTCAAGGCACTCGGTGCATCCTCAAGACGCACCTCTATTTGGGGGATCCTGCTGCAACTGGTTCCCACAGAACTGGGATCTATGAGGTCAAGGAGCCCTTTCACGGACCCGACGAGGGCCTCCCATGACTCCCTGATGACTCTTATCTCCTCTGTGTAAAACCGATACTGGGCCTGGACATTGGCTCTCATGTCTGTCCGGGTCCACCAGCAAGTAAACTTATCAGACTCGGTTGCAGATGAAATGACTAATGGATTGGTCAAGATCACGGTCAGGTTGGGGACTTACTTTCATAGTTGGCCTCCCACTTGGCTACGGTTTTCTCTAGTTCAGCTCTTTCCTCGCCGAGCTTGATGGTGGCCTCTTTTAACTCGGCCTTTTCCCGTTCGAGCTCGGCGTTGGCCTCTGTCAGGTCGGCCTTGACCTTCTCAAGCTCGGCCTTGGCTTCTTTGGCCTCCTTCAGCTGGGCTTCCCCCTCTATTCGGGTCTTTAACTCGGCTTCGAGGGCTGCACTACAGATTAGCCAAAAACTCGACTGTGCAGCCAAGACACAACTGGGCAGTCTGGAATGACTCAGCTGGACAAATACAACAAAGGTCCAGTCAGGCCAGCTTTCTTGAGGTCATCTAATTTCCCCAACAATTGGTGCACTTGGCCCATCTCCTCAAAGGTTGGATCTGCCGACCAGCTTGGTAAAACCACTGGTGGCAAGCCGGTGAATGGATGCAAGGAGGGAGCCAAATCTGTGCAATAGAACCACTCCTTGTGCCAGCCTTTCAAGGAAGATTTCAAGGGGAGATCAAGATATGTTTTCTTCCCATCATTCCTCAGCTGGAGACCAGCCCCTCCAATCACACTAATATTATTCTTGGAGGGCTGGGGTTTGATGGGGAACAGATGCCTAAAGAAATTGAAATGGGGTTCCACACCCAGAAAGCACTCACAGAGAGTAACAAATATGGAGATCTGAAGAATCGAGTTGGGATTCAAATTCACCAACTCCAGCCCGTAGAAGTCAAGGATGCGGCGGAAGAAATAGGAAGAGGGAAGGCACAAGCCCCGATCGAAAAAAGAGGCGAAAACTACTGTTTCGCCAGATTGGGGATTTGGGATCGACTCACCTTTAGCCGGCCGCCAGCGGATCACCTCCTGGCTGGGCAACTTCAGTTGATTCTCCAGCAGCTTCAGCTTCACTGAGCCGCAATCTGAAGTCGGCCAAGCGTTCTCCGGCGCGCCCGCAAGATTCGAAGCTTTCAGCATGATTGGGAGCGAAATGATTTGGGGGAAAAGCAAATCGGGGGCTTGGAACAGATAAAGAGGATTGGAATTGCCCAAGTTCAAGCAGGGAACGGCAGCAACTAACCCTAGCCGGGCGGGAGGTGAAAAGTTAGGCGCGAAGGTGGAAGATGAAGCGATTGGCTGATTTGGGGAAGATGAAGGAATCTTTTTCTCTCTCCCCGCCTTTTATAGAGCCAATGCCAACTAAATAGGCCTGGGCCTACATAGTCAGCACTGGGCCACCAAGATATGAGTTCCTACAGTAGCATGCTCCATGTGGGCCGCCCGCAGGCTGAGTTAAAATTATAGTGCTAGTGCTACTAACAGGAGCCGATGAGGTAAACAGATATGCTTCATGAGAGCCTTATTGCTAAACATATATGTTTGGGTATCTGTCTTATCCACTAGGTCTCGAGGATATATCCTTACATGGATCACAAGCTGGTCCTCATTAAAATTAGGGTGCAGGTATCTTTCTCGAGTACACCTAACCACGCTGTGGATTTATTTTCATAAAGTGGTACTCGGCCTACATGCGTGGCCATCAGTTGCCATGAGCAACATTATTCCAGCCGACACGACACTGAAGAGTCTAACTTTCGAGTAGTGCACTACTCAAGAAAGACTATAAATCTCTCATTCCCGCTGACATGATGCGGAGAAGTCTAACTTCTGGGTGGGACGCCACTCAGGAAAGACTATAAATTCCCTTTCCAACTGACATGAAGCTGAAGAGTCCCATATACGAGTAGCATTCTACTCGGCAAGACTATAAACACACATTCCGACTGATATGAAGTCGAAGAGTCCTATATAAGAGTGGCATGCTACTCGGCAAGACTATAAATTAAATTCCGGTTGACATGATACCAAAGAGTCTCATATACCAGTAATAATCTACTCGGGAAAGACTATCAGGTTAAAGATCTTTGACTTTATGTTTAATTGTTTTCACAATTAAGCACAAAGTCGGGGGCTACACCTAATAGGTGCGCCTATTCGGCGCACTATTCATACATCTACATGAAGCCCTTCATAGCCTCGCTGCTAGCCGACATGAAGCAGGACTCGGGAAGAAGACTTACTCGGGTAAAGAGTACTCGGGAGCATCGCACTTGGGCAAACTTCACTGTGGAGGACGAGCATTCGGCATCAGCTGTGACTCAACTATAAAGGTCTCAGGGGTTACTGTGGAGGCCATGGGCCCCGGGTACCTCATCACCAGCATATGGGCCACTCGGATAGAGTATGGGCCGAATCATGTAATTAGAGATAAGATAGCACCCGGCAGGCCTTACCTTGAACGATAAGGAATAGCAGTCTTAGTCGGATAAGTTTCTATCTCTAAGAAGGAAATCATTTGGCCGTATCCGGCTGGGATCCTTATCATGTACCCCTGTCCCCCAGTATATAAGGGGAGGCAGGGCGCCCCTCAAGGGCACGAGATCATTGATCGATAAACATCTCAGAGGAATTACACCATAACTGGACGTAGGGTATTACCTCACCTCGAGGGCCTGAACCAGTATAAATCTTTTTTGTGTTCCTCTGCAATCCACCGAGTTTCCCCTTGCCGAGTAGCCCTATAGTTATATTGCCGGTGTAAAACATCGACAATGTGAGGTTCAAAATTTACACCTTATGCACCAGCAGGTGATGGGCGTAGAGGACGTCGGGCGATGGGTCGCATCCTTGATCCAACAACGAGAGTGGAGGACATTACACAGCGGTGGCTGCCTAGATCCTGCGGGCAAAGGGTGCAGAGGTTGCTCTAGAGGGTAGGGGTGAAAACGGGACGGGTATTTCCTGCCCACCCACCCGCCCGACCATTTTAATCTGGGACAATTTCGGGTCAGCAATTCGGGTATCTGGGTGCTTACGCGGATATTGGAGTCGAATCCGGGTATTTTATGGCGGATACGAGATCGGGTTTGGGAGGCCACTATCCAGCGGATACGGAGTATCCGGGACATTATGCAGATAGTACCCACTAAACTATCCACGTATGACTTAGATAGCCCAGCCCATAATACAACCAACAGCAAACAAACAAGGCGTCAGGGCCGTCTAGGCACTAAGGCCCACCACGAGTGCACGGTCCACAATGAGGCACCAAGCAAGCCAACCCTAGCCCTAGTCGCACCGCACAAAGTCGCACCGCACTCGTTGACTGCCTAACTCGCAGCGCCGCCGGCACTCGCGCGAGGCCGAGGCACGCCCGTCACACCGCTGCTGGCCACCGTCACGAGAGGCCACGTCACCCGTCGCCTCGCTGCCGTCCCCCGTTGCACTACCACCGTCTACCATCGTGAGCGGCCATGGTGCCCCTCACCCCGCCACCGTCGCCCGACGCACTGCCACCGGCCACCACCGCAGTCCCCCTCACACCTCGCTTCCTCATCTACTCCGATAGTTGAAGCCCAAAGGCCACCATTCGCATCCTCATCTACTCTGGAAGTCTGCAGCTCATCACAGGTTAGCCAAATTTCAATGGGTTATGATCTGTGTACCTATGTCTGATGGTTGATAAATGATTTGCTATTTTGTGTTGGTTCATCGTTGGGCTATGGTCGTGGTAGTAGCAGCTCATCATTTATAACTATGTAGGCAAGAAATCTACCTAATAGATGTGACTTCTCAAGTTTGTGAATTGTGATTAGTATCTGCATTGTAATATTTTGCTAGCGTTATAGTCATTCTAAATTTCTAATTAGCTAAAATGACTAAAGTTATTATTATCACGAAATGGTCTAATTTATAGGCTCTAAAGAGTTAATTTTTCAGGCAATGGTTTGCTCATTTGACTTTTGATGTTTGGTTGTAGGATAAATATGGCTAGTGGTGATGCAAGCATTAGTGCTTGTGCTAGCACAGGTGCATCTCCGGCTGGTACCAGCACAGTTGCTGGTACTGGTCACTCGGCGTCAGTGCCAAAAGGTCGGCATCGGATGCATTGGTACCACATGAGGCAACCACAGCCACTGGAGGTGGAGATGCAAAACCTGTTGTCATTCTGGATGAAGATGATGGGGCATTCACAGGAGAAGTTGAACTGCACTAAAGAGGTAGAAGAAGTGTATCTCGAAGGTTTGGGAATATTTCAGTAAGTACACTGACAATATCAAGAATAAAGTTACTGGTGTGGTAGAGAAGCAACTTAAAGCAAAATGCAAAAAATGTGGTAGAGTGTTTGGTGCAGAGACAGTAAATGGCACAAAGCACTTATGGAATCATTTGAACCGCATTCACTCATTAAAACAAGGTCTGCAGGAACTTGAGTTGAAGGGTGAAGTTCAGACTTTTAGGTATGATCCTGAAGCAAGCTTGGAAAAGTTCTATATAGCTCTTATTATGCATGAATATCCATTTTGTATGGTTAAGCATGAGTTTTTTGTTGAATTCATCAAGTCTCTTCGCCCTATTTTTGCATTCAAGTCTCGCATTATCACTAGGAAAGAGATACTACAGTTGTTTGAAGCTAAAAAGAGAGTGTTGTATGATGAACTAAAATCAGTTTCTAATCAAATTTCTATAACCATGGATATGTAGACATCAAATCAGAATAAAGTTTATATGTGCATCACCGCTCATTGGATTGATGAAAATTGGTTGATCCAAAAGAGAATACTCAAGTTCATTCATATTGATGGGAAGCATACATGAACTAGGCTAGCAAATGCATTTGTCAAGGGAGTAATGTCTATGAATATTGAAAAAAGTTATTTGCTCTCATACTAGACAATGCTTCATCAAATGATAAATATGCTAGGAAAGTTGTGACAGAGCTTAATAAGCTTTATAACATTAGTAAGGTCCCCCATTGATATGTGAAGTTACTTTCTTTTATGTGAGATGTTTGTATCACATATTAAATCTTGTTGCTCAAGAGGGATTAAAAATAGTTGCATATACAGTTGAGAATATTAGGGCTACTATTGGTATTGTGAAGAATTCTACATTGCAATGGGAGGAATTTCAAAAATGTGCAGTAGAATGTGACTTGGATAACAAATCTGGGCTTCCATTTGATGTGCCTACAAGGTGGAAATCAACATATGATATGTTGAAACAAGCTATTTACTACAGGAAGGCTTTTGAAAGGTTTTTATTCTTAGGTGAGGGAAGATATGAAAGGTATGCTCCAAGTGCTGATGAATGGGCTATGGCTGAATCACTTTGCAAGTGTTTGGAGAAATTCAATAACACCACTGTGTTATTTTCTGGTTGTCTATATCCAACAGCAAACTTGTTTTGGTAGAAGTTTTGTGAGATTAAGTTCGCACTTCGAGAATGGTGTGCAAGTGCTAATGCCTCCATTGCTTCTATGGCCACGGCCATGCAAACCAAATTTGATAAGTATTGGGACAAGTCCAATCTAGCACGCGGCTTGTTTTCTTGATCCTAGATATAAGCTAAAGCTAGTGAAATATTGTCTAAACAAGATCTACCCTACGAAGTGTGAAGATGAACTTAAACGTGTCTTGGATGTTATCAACAAATTGTTCTAGGCTTACAAGAGTTGTATTGCAACTAAAACTTCGAATCCTACTACTGCAAGACCAAGTAGAAATTGTCAGCTAAATGGTAAAACTGATTTGGGTCTTGATGACATTGAGGAATTCTTGTATGATGATACAAATGGGACTAAAAAAGTGGATATAAATGAATTGGAGATCTACATGAAAGAGAAGCCAATTCGTTGGGTTGATCCAACAGGTGAAGTTGCACAATGACATACTGTCATGGTGGAAGAGCAAGCAAGTGAATTTTCCTATCTTGTTAACACTTGCTTGTAACATAATGGTTGTTCAAGTCTCTACCGTTACTTTAGAGTTGGCTTTTAGTGCTGGTGCCCGTGTTGTTGATCCTTTTTGCAGTCCTAAGATCATTGAGGCTCTAGTTTGCACCAAGGACTGGATTAGATCATCTAGGAAAGGTAAGTATTTATGTATTTTTATTTTATTATTTATATAATCTCCTATTTTGTTTAGTTTCTTATTTTGTGAGTTTTAATTTTAGGTCAGTTTAAGGACAAGATAGCAACAATTCTCGATGAGTTGGATATAAAGCTAGAGGACAAAGTTTGTGTTAATACAGACATGAATGAGGAGGTTAGTTAAATATTAATGTGTTCTTTGTTGCATAAAAAAATACTATCTTTGAGACCTGCAATCTTTGAATGAATGATCAATTGGTTCCATTTTGGATTTTGAGAGAGCTAAGGAGCAAATAGTATCATAATTACAAATATTGTATTAATCTGTATTTTCTATTGTTTCTAGGATCAGGCAGCGAATAGTGATTGAGGCTTGGAGTTGGTGACGCTTGGAGTTGGTGATTTATTAATATGCTTGGCCGGGTCTTTTGTTTGTGATAACTATTATGGTGATATGTAATGATATATGCCTACTGATCCTACTATTTTTAAACTGTTTGATGCCACTAGTTTGGTACTGATGCTACTAGTTTGGTACTGTGCAAACTGTTATGGTAAGAACTTTGGTCTGTTTATTTGAGAGAGTAAACCTACCTATTTGAGAGAGTAAACCTACTTAGATTCTTATGGTGAATCCTTGTCATGCTGCCCCTAAACATATTTGTCTTTTACCTTAGCAATATGGTACAATATATCTTAACACAGGCAGTGTTGATTTGGTCACAATATATATCATATTGGTAGCAGGTTCGTTTGCCTCCGTCGCTTATATAAAAATATAGAATTGTTGAATGGCTATTGTCTATGTGATATATATAATTGTTGCTTTAACTTGATATCTTTATAAATATTCGTAACCGATAGTGTACGTATCCATTTTGGTACGTATTTGTTCCGTATTTATGCCTAATATTATCCATGCTTATATTCGTATTTGATACTATTCATGTCCGACCCGATTCCGATTGTAAAATATAGGTTAGGATATGGAAAGAACGAGATCCGACCGAATCCGATCCGTTTTCACCCCTACTAGAGGGGCATTCTATGATGGAAGCCGGCGGTGGCATTGGAGCCAACGCCTGGAGAGCAATTGAGGGCGTGCAACGAGCATGAGATGAGGTGGAGAGCGAGATGCGTGAGGGGGAGAGGGTGGAGGCCAATGCCCGCCTCATCTCCGCTGGTGGGTACCGTCTTGTATTGGTACCTACACTTAAGCATGGGTTAAAGAACTATATACAATCATATGGGGTGGTCAGGAGATCGTAGCAAGAACCAACATAAGTTGCATTTTTATTTAACTTGATTTTCATGTGTTTTGATTCCAAGAACAAAAAAGGTCTTATGAGGCTGACTGCCAATTTTGTCCGTTGCTGTAATTGGAGAGAAGATGGTACAGCTACTGCTCCTCCAATTTCCTGAGAGCCAACCATATGAGTCAGGATAGAAAACAAATATTAATAGCATTTTTGAGGAATATATAGAAGTCAAAATCACAAGCAGTTGAAGTAAATCCTCATGCGCGGATGCTATTTCACATTTAAACCTATCTCAAATTTGAATATCACCAAGTTCAAAAGCTGCTTTAAATAAAGGAACATAAGTACAGATATTAAATAAAGTTGCTTTATAAATAACATGTTTATTTTTGCATATATTCACAACCAAGTGCAAAAATATCATATTGTTTGAAAAAAATTCAAGTCTACCAACAGTTATACCTAATCACTTAAATACATATAACATATCTGAGGACAATATATGTCCACACATGGCGAGAAAATAATATGAAGACACATTGCAGGACTAAATCAAGACACTCATTTTTTTAAAAAAACATTACAAGACCAAGTACATAGACATTGGAAGGCCAAATATTGACATGATATAGCCAATCTCATAAGTGTGTATGTATGTATGTATGTATATGTATGTGTGTGTATATCAAAGAACTAATTCAAAAACATTGAGCAGAAAAAATGCAAGGTATGTTAGGACACTTGTTTGCCTTTGTATTTCTAGACATTGGTAGGAACACACGAACTGACACTTGCACAATGCTTTCTTAAGCCAACAGATCTGAATGATATCGAATTCATGTTCCAATGTTCCTACATATTTTATTGTATCTCCGAAATGCAATGCATATGTGTGCCCATCAAACCATAGCAATTTTAGCAAGTACAACAAATATCACCATCAATTCTAGCCAAATATCATACCATAGCAAGATAATAGGAAATTAGGACAATCAAATACAGTTATGTGAAAAAGATACTTATTCCATCCAAATTACCTTTGTTGCGACATGAATGAAAAGAGGCAGAAGGATTCAGACCATCTAAACATCAAAAAGAGACAAATGTTTTATATGTATATTGAGCTCTCAAAAAGCCTGGTAAATAGTAATTTTTGCAAATATTGTTACCCTTGTGAACAAGATCATTTTTATCTAAATGAAAGAATTGATTAATTAATTTTGAATAGGAGGCGGTATGATGAGTTCACAAGGCATATGAAAAACTACATTGTTTATTTATCGTAATTATAAGGTTGGATGTTTGCATATGTAATTTTAAATTTTTAGACAACACCCAAATGATCTGATTTTTTCAAAAAAAATGATATTATCATCTAATGATATTACAAATCTCTTCTACACTGTATAGGAGATGATATATTCGATATCCTAATGCATTATTAGTGTATCTTTATGTCTCTGAAGGTTTAAAGCAGTATGACCTAAGGAATCTGACCTCAGATTTTGTTGAATGCTCTAATTTTTTCCTGCAGTAGCTACCATACTACAACTTAAAGCAGTATGACCTAAGGAGTTCAAACACTAATTTCAGAATCACTGCAAGGTCAAGTTCAGACATTGCAGAGCAAATTTTAATCAAATAGTTTATATACATCGTCTGATTTTAGCACCAAATTTAAATTTTGTAAAGCTAAATTAAATGAAAGCTACTTTACATGAACATCATTTGCATCCCATACAGCATCCTACAAGGACATGTGGTTGAGTGGATCTTCTGCTAACAACCAAAATACACTGTTTGATTCAAAGATCCTTGACTTCACTACATGCAAGAAATGATCAACAAAATGGCCATTGATAATTTATAATAGGGATATGCACACGCACACATAAGAGACATGACACTGGCATTCACATTCACATTCACTGATTTGGTAAATTTGCAATTACTTACCTATACCTTTCCATGAGGAGACAAAGCGCTCCTTTGCATCATGTTTAAGGCCTCCAACAAATTACAGCTAGTAGGATTATAAACACAGAAACACAGTGGACAAAGGATGCAGGTTGCAAGAAACAGTCAAATAAAATGCATAATCTATTATGTTTCATTTGAATCTTAATCCTGAAATAAAAATGGTAGGTTGGATGTAAACTATTTAATTAATTTTCTTGGAAACTAAAAGTCGCTGCCATGGAGCGTTATAAAGTATAAACTAACATAGAAATTTTAATTTTCCTTGCTACTCAAAAGTATACACCATGCATCACTTCTCTGATGGCCAACATTCGCAAGTTTGAGTAAAACATCAACAGTACCCCAGGGGCAAATGCACTTGGATTGATGGAACAACAGAAAATCCTTTCTTTTACTCTCTTAATGAATTAAATAAGTGTGCCAGTGTTTACTCCTGATGAGCATACTAATTACCCCCAAAATGTTTCGATTCAAACTTACTGAGCAAACTCAATCCAGGTATTCTAGGATGACGGCATCAAGTTTGCAACATTTAAAATTGTAGCTTGGATAAAAGAAGGCAGTCACACAGTCTAACCACTTAAAAACTTATATGCATTAAAAGGCTATGCTTGAACTGAATCCAACCTCAGTAGACTAAACAATCAGATGCCATATTCCCCCCATAATCGATGATGTTGCATCCCAATTAATCCCATTTTATATACTCCTCCGTCCCAAGATATAACAACTTCTAGAGAATATAATTAACAATCTAATTTCTTTAGAGAATAGATTAGACCAACCTCAGTAGATTCTTTTTTTTCAACAGGCTTGAAAGTTCCCTTCAGGCCTTCTCTGGAAAAAAATTGATGGCTTCAATCCAAGGCTAATCCTTGCACTGCACTTTAGTATCCTGAAAAATCATCGTAAGTTTCAATAAAAAGGGTCAAAGCATGAGATCAACTTATCAGTCCCGTTGCATTTGATCAATATTAATTTTTGGATAAGTACTCATAAGCAATCAGTTAGTTCTCAATATAGATAAAATGCATCCATCTTAATAATCTTGGAAAAGTACTCATAGGCAATCAGTTAGTTGTCAATTTACTGGTAGCATCTTCACTGGTAGTGGACTGAGAGGATCTGCATGCCAAGGAGACTATAGGGTTGCCATGTAGCAGGATTAATTCTTCATATCATGCAATCATCTTCCCTACAAACTTATTTGATGTGATCCTAAGCATTACTCAGGCATGCATGCTACACTGACTCTAGTTAGAAACCTCAACATTCACCCCTCTCTGTGACAAGAAACTTTAACTTCTAATGACTAACGCTACAGTAATGACTCAACATAATTTTCCTATTTGAACCACCCAAATAGGAAAAACAAAAGAAAATTGATGTAAAAAGGTTAGAATGTCAGAAAATCATACAACCCAATGTTATGAGTGTCATTTTAGCGAAGCCAGCGTTTCGGGTCTCAAAACATCGAAGCCATATGTTGGCAGTGGTGAGTGGGGAGGGTGTCCGGTTTTTTTGGCTGCGTCGGACGCCCAACCGCAAGCATTTACCACCAATTATTGACACACAAGTTTATATATAACTTGCAGTTTATCGGCAGACAAATTCTGTTTGAGGACAACAAAAGATCTCCATGACAACTTCATTGGTAACCTGAACCCGCGATTGATCATCTCAACAGACAACTGAATTCTGCAATGTTATAAGTTAAATTCGGTCACATCTATACAGCTAACAAACAAATGAGGAAGTGAGAGTTCAATGATCAAACAAATAAAAGACTTTAAAAAAACAGACTGGACTCAAAGTTGTTTCCATCAATCAATCCTCAAGTGGTAAGTTGGAAGTGAGAGTTCCATCTCTAATGAACCAGTATAGGTTGTGGTGGATCAGATCGAGCCTCACCGTGATTGACGTTGCCGATCTCAAGGTGGACGCCGTGGACAAATCAACGGCGCCGCTTGTGGCAGCAGGACAAGGTGGCGTGACGGTGGCGCCCTCCTCTCAATCCGACGACGATGGTGGCAAGGCGGCTCGCTCGATCCGACGGTGGTGGCGCTCGATCCGACGACGGCAGGGGAGGAGGCGCGTCGCGAGGGGAAAGGGAGGGGTCGCGGCGCGAGGGGGAGAGAGGGGAGGGTAGAAAATCTGCGGCGGGGACTGATGGCATGGGATCAGCGGCGTTCTCGTTCCGGTGGCAGTGGCGTTTGTGGTTTAGGGGTCCGGGAGGCGGCGAGGAGAATGGATCATGGGGAGGAGGGAGGTGCGGAGTGAGGGGAACAGAGGATGGTGTCGAGCGAGTGTGAGAGAGGGGAGGGGGGATCTGGACCTAGATCGGTGGCACTCTCGTTCCGGCGGTGGCGGCATTCGTGGTTCAGGGCTCCGGGAGGTTGTGAGGAGAATGGATCGGGGGGAGGAGGGAGGCTCGAAGCAAGGGGAACAGAGGAGGGTGGGGGGCGAGCGTGAGAGAGGAGAGGGAATCTGGAGCATTGGATTAACTCAGATGGATATACACCATCGAATTTAAATAATAAAAGATGAAGTATGAGGTATGAATAAAAGTAATTAGTATATTGTAGGATAGATGTTACATTGATAGTGGTGTATTTAAATAGAGGAGAAGAATATTATTATTTTTTTACCATATATCTATGGACAATTCATGAGACCTACACTAAATTTCTATTTAATTATCTATAGGAAATTGGTATAGTTGTCCAGTTAAATGCAATAATACAATGTCTTTAGAGAATTGTGAAATTAGTGGGAGCTTATGAAAATCCGTAGAAGCTTAATTAGTTTCACTAAAATTAATTATTTCATCTCATTTAAGTGATCTATAATGACATAAATTATTTATCTATGAGCATTAGTGACACCAAGAATTTATTAGAAATCTCTGGATGAGTCAAGAGAGTGTGTTGATACGTTTGCACAATAAATATGACACTGAAAGTAATACTGAATTAATTTAAGGGCATGATTATAGTAAATGGTTTTTCATAAGAGAGGGAAATAAAATAATTTTCCTTTCCTCTAAGATAGACTCATTTATTCGGTCGTGGCACTAGTTGCTCCAATGAATGGATGTTTAATTCGCAGTTCTTAATGTTGACTTGCATAAAAGCAAGTCACATAGAGACTGTGGACTTATGAAATTCATCAATTGTTTAACAAAGCGTCTCAATAATAGTTACCTTAATTCCATAATGACATTAATAAATTTGGGATTAAGGTGAACAAGGTAGATAATCACAAGGGTGAAATTAATCTAGTACACTATGTACCTAATATTGCATCGGTAATCACATAGGCATGTGATGCATTAAATGAAGGGATTTTTATCCTCTAAACTCATGGAGTACTAGACTCATTTTAAATTTCATATGTTGACAGAGAATTTAAGAAATTCAATATTATTTTGCTCTATCAAACATGTTCAATTTGTTATAGGGGAGTCAGTTAAATTAGATTAAGTAAAACTGATCCCTTATGCTTCAGCTGTCAGAAGCCTAATAAGCGCTAAGTCTGGATGCGTACAGATTGGTATAATTTTCCAGGAGTTCTGGCAAATTTAATATAGCCTATTTAGAATGTCTTGCATTATTTATGAGATACTTACAAAGTTACATGTTCACATATGAAGGATTCTGGTGACCTTAAAGCTAGGTCAATTAGAAATTAATTCCAGGAGTGTGTGGGTACTCAGAAATCCATACCGAGCTATGCTTGACCCTTTCATAAGGAACATTAACCATGGAAAAGCTCCAATTAAATTTTGATTTGCATAGTCGACAATGCAATCAAATCTTGTGACGTGATGAATTGATTGAGCAGGGTGTACGACTTAAGGATATTTCCTGGAATTAAGAGTGGTAGACAGCATTAACCACTTATCATACTGTGATAATGAAACCGCGCAATTCTAAAACACAGTTCTCTCTTCAAGTAACAAAGTCATATGTGCCTACCAAACACATTGACAGTATATTGTGAAAGAAAAGTCCTAGGATCGAATTACTAAAGTTGAGCAAATTATTATTAAGTCAATGCTCATGGATCCACATATCAAAGGCTCATAACATAAGTTTAATGCTGGCCAGCATAAGTGTAAGGTTAGAGTTCTTGAATAAGATCATGGACAAAGTGTCGATGTTTTACACCGGCAATAAGAATATAGTACTACTCGTCATATCGGAACTCGGTGGACTGCAAAGGAACACGAAGAGTTTATACTGGTTCAGGCCCTCCGGATGAGGTAATACCCTATGTCCAGTTGTGGTGTATTTCCTTTGAGGATGTATGATTTTGTTGAACCTGCCCTCAGGGGGCGCCCTGACTGTAACATCCCCAATCTAACAAAGGTAATTAAGTAAGTTTCCTAGAACCATCAATGTCTTCTAATTAAAGTGTTGAATCATCTTTTCATGTAACTCAAATTTAAATTAAGCCCTAGCCAATCCTTTGCTATGTTCTAGTTTTTTTACTTCCCAAGTTCTGTATATCTAAAAATCCTAGAAAAAATTCCTGAACATGACAGGTGATGTGAGTAAGCCCCTGTAAAAATTCCATGATTTTATCCCTTCTGGAAGCACCTCATTTAAATAGATTAGTACCAGTTTGTTCTAGATGAATAGTAAAACCCTAATCGGCAAAAACAAACCAACTCCTAAAAGTGCATCAAATTGAACAGAAACATATGTGGGAAATAATTTATTAAAATACTAGCCTGTTTATCATGAATCAATATAATTTTTCCAGAATTTATTTCATCAGTCTAGATCTCTTAAAAATTCAAACAAACTTCAGCCTGGAACCTTTCCCTTGACCTATGCCTTTGTACGGTCTAAGGATTTTTCTAAAGATGTTTGGCTGCACATAAAATCATGGAAAAATTCCTGTAAGCACTATATCACCTAATTAATCCACTGTAAATTTTACATAATTTTATCACTTCAATAAATACTTCAACTAAGTCCCTCAAATCAGCAAAACTAGGAAGCTAGCTGAAATAAATTGGTTTACTTCTAAAATTCACCACATAAAAATGAAGACTAATTAGACAGAGCCCTTTTGCCAAAGTTTGTGCCAATAAGAACTCTACCACCAGTAATTTTTGTCCAATTTAATTCCCAAAGAAGTCACATGAAATAATAGGAGTAAAGGCACTGGGAGATAAATCAAACTGCAGAAAAAACTGGATCAGTAACCCCACTTTGCTTTTTCACCAAAGGCAAACCAGACCACTTCTAACCACGAAATTTGGTCAGCAGGTTAAACACATCCTCCTCTACCTCCAGTAATTTTCCTATAATTTATGATCCTCATTAACTTAATGAAACAGTAATGCAAAGACTGCATGTTGGACAGCTCACAAAACTTAGCCTCTAGAGACTTCTCCTCTCATTTCTCACTTACAAGTGGGACCCACAAGACCCTGGCCCACCTTTAAGCCTCTGCCAGTCTTGGGACAATGAGTTTCACCCCATTTCTACCCATGCCTCTCTCCTCTCCATAGGAATTAACTCCAAGGACCCACATGTCATAGGCTAAGCCTAACCACAAATGTGTGAAACAATATTCTCCTACATGTGGGACCCACCAAGAATACTGTAGAAATGGAGCAGCTCAGCAGTGCATGTCACATGTGTCAGAGCCCTGTTCTTCTCCTCCCTCACAGCACACACAGAGAGACCTAGATGAGCTCAAACCTTGGAGACCTCGACCATTTCGCCTCTAATCTCGCCAGCAGAACCTCCTCCTCATCCTCTTCACGCTCCCACCGAGAAAGCTGATGGTATTCCCAAAGATCACCGGAGACAGAGCCATTTTCCCTGCTGCCGAAGGTGTTCGATTGAGCTTGAGCTAGCTCCGGTGAGTTCCATCCTTTCTAAGCCTCGGGAACATGATCTTTACCTTCTGACCATTCCATTTTTGCACTTGGTTGCCCTAGGATCACCACTCGAAGCCACCGTGCTTCGCTTTCTGCTCTACAGCGCCGCGGCCGCGTCATCTCGCCGTTCCGGCCGCCTCGGAGCGAGTCTAACCGAGCCCTTGCGCCAACAACGTCGCCTCGCCTCCAGAAGCCCGCTACCAGAAGGAATCGAGATAATATGCAATGAAGCTCGAGATCGAGGTCATCTTCTCCCTCTCTAGCAAACTACCGCCGCCGCCGATTCCTCCCTCCCGGTGAGAGTTAGACCGATTCATTGCATGTGTAGCTGCCTTAGGACTCATAGGTTGTCGTGCACCTATTTGCCTAGCAGCCTGTTGGCCGGAGGACATCGCCGACGAAGACCCACTAGATTCTGCCGCCGCCGAGCCTTTCTCACCATCGCCGCTGCTGTTCCAGCTTCGCCAGGACCGGCGTGACCCTCGGTGAGCTTTCCAGTACTCCTTAGACGCTTACGCATGTTTTGTTTTGGCCAAAAGCCGCCCGTAGCCGAGTCGGCTTAGCCAACCTGAAACATTCCGCTGCTTGTGCCGCCGCTGTGCCCAGCTCCGGCCACCATCGGCGACAAGACCACCACCCATCGCTTCGCCTCGGTCTTCTCTATCTTTCCTCTGTTGGTCGCAGGCCGAGCTGAGCCACCGTTCGCCGTCGCCGCCACCGAGAAGCTCGCCGCCCCCAGTCTGCCTGCGCCTGCCCTATTCTGTGCCGTTGTCACGTGGGCCCGAGCTGGAGGAAAAGAAGAAAGAAGAAAGAAATAGGAAAATAATTAAAGGATCTAATTTACAACAGAAAAATATGTAAACTTTGTAAATCCATAACTATTTCATGTTAACTCCTTTTTGAGTGAAACCAATTTTGTTAGTTCTGTAATTTTGTGAGCTTTAATGCTGTGAGATAAAATAATACCACTTCTGTACAGAAAATATCCATAAAATAATATGAAGCAAAAATAACTTATTTTGTGCTTAAGAACTTGGAATATTTCTATAAAATCCATTACAACTCCTTTTGAGGTGAACCAAATTTCTATGGATTCATAAAAATGTTCTCTTTAATTTTATAAAATAAAAAGTGAGAACTTCTATGTAGGTTTCTTCTCTAAAAATGGAAATATCTTTTATATACATCTTTATAACCTAGAAGTTTATAAATTTCTAGAAAATTCATCCTAATTGCTAAAAATGTGAAACTACTTTTGTTTAACTCAGAAAATTGTAATCCTTACTGTGGACAATTTATATTTGACAAAACTACCTCCCAAAATAGGCCTAAGTATTTTCTAACCTTTCTTTTTGATAAATTTGTAAAATTCACAACTAAATCATTTTAAATCAAATTTCAGTGAACCAAATTTTGTTGGAACCAGTAGGTTATGCTCTTTTATATAAAAATACATGCCTTTATGAAATCTTAATAGAAAATGTCAGTTAACTATAATAACTTGAGGTTACAATGTAAATAATTATAAAACTGCCATTTTCAGCCTTTTCATCTTGTTATTTTTGTAGCTGATAAACCATAAAAGATTTTGAGGTGATTCTTTCACTAAAATTCACTTTAGAATGTGATCTACCTACTGTATTTATCTCAGCATTTATTGATCATTTTTGCATAGACATGTTTAATCGCTTCTTATTTGCATATTCGCTTTTTATCGGTAGATTCAGACAATTCGGAGTACGTGGAGCAAGAACCAGAGGTTGAGTGTGACCACTCGCTGCAGTAAGGCAAGCATCTAAAGCAAGCATCTAAGTATATTGAACCTATATTTTCAATAAATTGTTTTGTTTGCGAAAGCAATATCTATATGCATGTTTCGGTCTTTTTAAATGGGAAAAATGGGTAGAGTCAATATTACCCAATTGAATGCATTTCCGTTCCTTGATTGTTGATTCCATATTTATACCTTGTCACCCCTGGTTAAGGACTTTGGGATACTTTTATTTTATCGAATGCTTAGCCATGCTTAATTCTAGACTTAGAAAAATCCGATAGATGGAGCTATCGGTTCAAAACTAGTTTAATACGAATGGATGGGTTAAAATCTGACAAGAATAACTTCTCATTAATAATTGAGAAAATGTTTGACTTGGACGGATGATAGGGCGATGACGGCGTGGTGTTTCCCTGATGCAAGTAGCTTCGTCTGGGTCGTTAAGGACCGAACATGTTGACGTCTATTCAAGCACCCTACGTACTTCCACATGCCGGTATGGGACGGCTTAACTGTTAACGCCAAAATTTGGCACGGCTCATATCAGATTCGGTAAAGATAGAAGCTATATCAACCGGAGGAAATTAATCCAGAAGAAACCAGATTTGAGAAGGAATCGTGAAGACCACGTTATGGCAGTTATTTATCTTATCTATTAGATAGTTTTATCTTTTAGGAAACCTGATCTCTTGTCCGATCAGGTCTGTTAGTTTTCCTTTTCTAGTTAGGAAAGTCCTGTTCCGTGTCCTATAAGGACTCATGTAACTCGGGGTATAAATACATACGCCCGGGCACCTTGTAAATCATCCACACAGATCAATCAAATTCGGCGCATCGCCACCCTTTCGACGGGTTCTTGCTTCTCGAGCGGGGCTGCATTGGTTAGGTCCGAACTCCTGCGAGAGGGTAAGACTCGTCACCCCTTACCTAGGTGTATCTGCCCTGTCTACGGCTGCATCGGTTCGGTCCGACCTCTTAGGCCGGTCAGGTATACCACATCACGCGTGCGTAGATCTTATCAGCTTACTGGGGACGATTTATCATCGGTTCGTGCTGCATCGGTTGGGTCCGACCTACTGAGCTGCCAGCGATAAATCGTTCCTGCTAAGTTGATGGTTTTTGCGCAGTGTCTTATCAGAATGTATAGCCAATAAGTTATCTTATTACATCACAGTTGCATTAGGTCTATCGGCTGGTTGAGGTTCCTTTACTATTATTAATCTGTGCTGCATCAGTTAGGTCTGAACTACTAGATTGATAATAATAGATTTATCCTTGTCGAGCCGATCGATGTACATACGACGTTCTATCGGAGTGCTTAGCCGATAGGTTATCTTTTTATAAAGCCGACTGTATTATCTGTACTATTTTGGTCATCTATATTATCATCGGTTTTCTAGCCGATGCATATGTGTTTCCTTGGCAGTCGGCTAGCTTACTATTCTGCCTATCTATTTTATCATCGG
Organism: Oryza meyeriana var. granulata; assembly: GCA_003991445.1. Classification (NCBI taxonomy): domain Eukaryota; kingdom Viridiplantae; phylum Streptophyta; class Magnoliopsida; order Poales; family Poaceae; genus Oryza; species Oryza meyeriana. The sequence continues at coordinate 38,058 of RYFJ01000625.1, read as the reverse complement.
CTTCTAGCCGATGCACATGTTATACTGACAGCTTATCTATTTGCTTATAGCGTTATCGGTTTCCTAGCCGATACACAGGTGCCATCGGCCATTGGCTACAAGGAGCCTACATCAGTCCGTATCGGCCGATAGCTGATGTGCAATTGCTGCTGACCCGGGCACGAGCACAAGCGAGGACCCGGGAGCGAGGACCCGGGCGCGGACAGCTGGGGCCCGGACAAAGTTTTATCATCAGCTTTCAGCCGATGCTCAAGCATTCCTTCGGCAATCAGCTAGCAGGATTCTTATTGGCCGATTGAATCCCTGAGCTAATATTCTCCTTGTCAATTGCGAGGTCAAATTGACTGGCACGCCTGCGAACCTCAAGATTTTAGGACCTGCACTGGAGCTAAGCAGATCTCCCAGGCCTTCGTATGTTCAATCGCATCAAACCAGATCATCAACAAGCTTCTTGGCACACCCGGTGGTTTTTGGTGCGAACATTAACTCAGTAGCACGGGAGGCTATGGCCATCTACGCCCGTCCGTCAGTCGTGAGGGGAGACCTTTGGAGGACCTCATTGTGAGCCTGCACTTGGCCGAAGTTGCCTCCCGCGACGGTGAGCCTGCCTTAGTTGCCACGCACGCACGCGACTAAGTCGTCGAGGGCCCAGACGTGGTTTAGGTGGTTGGGGCTAAGCGTGCAAAAGGTTCTGTTGTGACCTCTAGTCCGCACTCAATGTGTAGAGTGTGGGTACCGACGGGTACAGATCAAACTAGAGCGTAGCCGTTTGGCTTCTATCACATCGTGTGGGTAAAGATATACACCTCTGATCAGAGTAAGAACTATTCGAATAGCCGTGTCCACGGTTACAGGACGACTGCTTGATGTGTTAGCCAGTCTATGTTAGCATCCAACTTGGGATTATTGTGGTGATACCATGACTTAGGATAGTCATGGATGGATGGGTTTATATGAAAGGTTTTGATGTTAAATATGACTTGGTTTAGTCATGAAAAGTGGTATGCTTATGTAGCATATATAATTGGGCAATGGTGGCCCATGGAGGATGATTAGAGCATGGTTTGTGCTCATATTTACTTACATTTCAGAACTATAAGCTTCCTGTCCTAGAATTTCAGATTGCTATATTTTGCAAATGCTTATGTTTTAAATGTAGTACTTGCTCAATAAAATCAGCTTTATGCAAAATCAGATCGACATAGCCATACTCCTTGATGTAGAGACTAGCATTACTCCTTTGAACTATTATTATTGTATAAGTCTAGCTGAGTACTTGTGTACTCACGCTGCATCTTTCAGGTGAGGACAACGACGACATTGATGTGGTCTACTGTTATCCCGCCGAGGGTGGCGAGGCTAATGTGTAGTTGAAGTTAAGTTCTATCCCCAGTCGGTTGCCCTATGGTTTGATAATGGCACCACTGGTCTTATCCTTTATGTTGATATTCCGCTGCTATCTTTTGCGCTACTCTGTGATGTATCAGGGTGTGTAAACCCCCTATGTAATATTTATAACCCTGCTGCTCGTTTATCCATATTTAGAGTACTTGTGATGTTTATCAATTGCTTGCGATGAAAGTGTGAGGCTAGTCGCTTTCCTAGGGACTAGCTGAACATGAGTATGAGTTGTGTAGAACTAAGATGGTTGGGGGATAGCTATTGTGGTTTGAGTCCTCTGGGGTACGTATCGTGTTTGGTCGCCACCATCGAGTGGTTTGATGGGCGTATGACGGGAAGGACTGGCAAGCTATCCTTATGATTATCTCTTTTGTACACTTCTCGGCATTTTGGATTTGTATTATGAACGGGTAAATATTATGGCAAGGCTGCGATGAGGATGGATGGTTATTGCACTTAATTGGTTTTTATTCGAGATCCCATCCATCTAGATATTTCGCATTGTCATAGTAATTACTCTCCATAATGCACTTCCGGGGTGCCCACACTGACTTCCCTTATATACCTTGGGGGACAGAGTTACAAAGTAGGAGTCCCAGTCGGACTACGACCAAGAGATCTCCTTCTAGAGATATAACGTGCCCGACTAGAATTGTACTTTCCCTGTCGTACAGGGTTAAGTTTGCCGAGTTCCATCATATCCCTAATTACAAGGCTAGGCCCATCCTTTGTTCAAGTGGCTCATATGCTTGTCATGAGGTACCCGGGGCCCATAGCCTCCACAGCAGCCCCTGAGACCTTCATAGTTGAGTCACAGCTGATGCCGAGTGCTCATCCTCCACGGTGAAATATTCCTGAGTGCATTGCTCCTGAGTACTCTTTGTCCAAGTGGTTATTCTCCCGAGTCCTGCTTCATATCAGCTGGCAGTGAGGCTATGAAGGGCTTCATGTAGAAATATGAATAGTGTGCGCCGAATAGGCGCACCTATTAGGTGTAGCCCTGACTTTGTGCTTAATTGTGAAACAATTAAATATAAAGTCAAAGATCTTTAACCTTGTAGTCTTTCTCGAGTAGTGTACTACTGGTATATGAGACTCTTCAGCATCATGCCAGCCGGAATATTTTTAAGTCTTTCCCGAGTAGCATATCACTCGGAAGTTAGACTCTTCAGCATCATGTCAGCTGGAATGGTTTTTGCTCATGGCAAATAATGGCTAAGCATGTAAGCCGAGTACCACTTTATGGATTTTTACCTAATATGTGGTCAGGTGTACTTGAGAGATACCTACATCCCCAATTTTAATGGAGACCAGCCGTTGATCCTTATAAGGATATATCCTCAATACCTGGTAAATAATGCAGATACCCGAATGTATACACCGGCTGTAGGCTTAGCATGAAACATATCTGATTATTTGATCGGTTTCTGTGAGTAGCACCAGCACTGTAATTTTAACACAGCCAGCGAGCAGCCCAGATAGAGCATGCTACTATAGAAACTCATATCTTGTGGCCCAATACCGAATTTGTAGGTTCAAGCCCACTTATCAGCACAGTCTCTATATAGGCAGGGGGAGAGAGAAGATTCTATCTTCTTCTCCAATCCACCAATCGCTTCGTCTTCCAACTTCCGCACCGAAATTTCGCACCTTGCCTCACTAGGGTTCACCATTGCTAGCACTCCCTGCTTGAAACTCGGGCGATCCTGCTCCTTCGCATCCATTCCAAGCCTCTAATAGCATTTCCACAAAATCTCCTTGCCCCTAGCCATGCCGAGAGCTTCGAAAATCTTGGAGGTGTTTACTAAGACCTGGCCGACGTCGGATTGTGGTTTGACAAAGTTAAAATATCTGGAGAAATTACAGAGATTGCAATGCCGTGAAGTCATCCATTGGCGTCCGGCTGAAGGGGAATCGATTTTGGCTCCCCAATCCAGTGAGACTGTAGTCTTCGCATCTTTCTTTGACCGGGGTCTTGCTCTTCCTTCTTCGGACTTTCTTCGCCAATTTCTTTCCTTCTATGAGCTAGAGTTGGTGAATCTGAATCCTAACTCCATCTTGCAAATATCCATCTTCGCAACTGATGAGGACATCCCTTCCATGGATACAACTCATTCACAACAAGGACCACTTACTCGAGCTCGTGCTCGTCAACTTAATCACCAGGTGAATTCATTCCTAGGTTTATATATTATTGAGAATAGTTTGCTACCTAATGCGAATGATTTAATTGTGATTAGGAATCTAGGAAAGGATGAAGGAAAGGGACCAAATCAAGCAAGAATTCAAGTTAGACTCGTTCTAGAATCAAGTTCAAACTGCTGCGATGGTACCAAGTTCAAACGGGCATAACTTCCTCATACGGACTCCATTTGGGATCTTCTTGTATTTCATGGAAAGCTTATGAAATCTACTTTCCAACGGATCCAACCTCATCTTCAAATTCCATCCGAGCCGGCTGCAATCATCAAAACAATCCACATTGGTTCCTGAGTCCGAGTCAAACGGGTGCTGTGCCATCCCCACTTGGGCTCATGGGCCTTGTAACCCTAGGCGAGCGTGTGGGACGCCCCCTGGTCATCTCCCTATTTAGGAGCCACCGCCCCCTTGCTAGGACTTGGATTTCGTTGAGTTTAGGTTTAGCCATTGTGCAAACTTTTGTTCTTTAGTTGTGTCGGACGACCACCTATCAAGACACCTTCGGGATTCCAACTTTGTGATTTGCAATACAATTTATCCTTCCTTCATATTCACAATATCAGATTGCCTACGTTTTATTCTTGCTAGTTCTTTGATTGCTCGTAGGGATTGAACTTCGTGTTCAGGTTAATCGTGCCACAACGAGGTCAATAACATCTCGGAGTTGGTTCAGCGATTGCTAAGGCGCAAGCGGCGTCATGCGTTTGTAGTCGGATTGCCAGGGTCATCTCCACCAACAAATCGAAAATTATTAGTCTCATCGAAAGATCGGGCATCTCATCCCTAACAGCAACTCTGTGTGAATGCTTTCTGGGTGTGAAGCCCCATTTCAATCTGTTTAGATATCTGTTCCACATCAAGCCTCAGCCCACCAAAAACAAAGTCCAAGTAATAGGGGGAGCCAGTCTCTAACTTAGGAACGAAATGAAAAAGATTTATCTTCATGTTCCTCTGAAAACTTCCCTTAAGGGCTGGCACAAAGAATGGTTCTATTGCTCTGATCTTGAACCCTCTCTGGCCCTCTTTACTGGCTTGTCTCCGGTGGTCTTGCCTAGCTGGTCGTCTGTGCCAAACTTTGAGGAGATGGGCCAAGTGTATCAGTTGTTGGAGAAAATTGACAAGCTGAAGAGCTCTGGATTGATTAGTCCCTGGGTGGCCAGATGTTTCCTGACCCGGCATATCAGGCCATTGAAGCTAAGAAGCCACTTCGGCTGGGATTACAAGGGAAAAAACGATTCCAGCCGAGAATACCCAGATTTGACTGATAAGCACAAGGTGACTGATATTTTGCTCAGTTATTTCGCCAACGGGGTGGTTGAGATTGAAGATGCAGAGCACGCCACCGTGGCTTACAGCCAGAAAAGGCCTCGTCTAAAGGTAATATTGAAATGCTGATTGTTGAATCACTATCCATCTGTGATGAATGTTTATAGATGTGTATCCTGGATTGCTCTGCAACGTATGATGTATGTTGCTTGAATCACTTGTAGGAATGTGAGGAGTTTGATGATGACTCCCAAACTTTGTTGGCCGCCAAGTCGAAGAAGAGGCCATTGAGTCCTTCTGCTGCCTAGCCCAGTTCCAAGAAAGCCGGGAAGAAACCTGTTGAAGACCCGGGCAAGAAGAGAACTAGCAAGCCAAGTATTGTAGCTAGGAGCCTGAAGATAAAAGATACCACCAGCGTAGCTCCCAGGCCGCCGAGTCCAAGGCCATCTTCTCCAAGCCCGAGACCAACACCACTAGGCTCAGCAATATCGAGCCCAAGGCTAGTGCCGTTGAGTACAAGATCTACAATGTCGAGCCAAATAGCAATGCCACCGAGTGCTTCAGCGCCCCAATCGGCCGTACCAGAGACTGGGCCGACCAAGAGCAAAACGCCACCGCCGACTACCGCACCGACTAGCCCGATAGCCAGCAACCTTCCACCGTCGACATCTGGAGCTCCCTCGTGGAAGTTCAAGTCCTCCAAGAGGTAAACAACCTTGAATCTTCTGAAAATCTTGATCAACGTAGTAGTGTCTTGATATTTGACTCATTGTACATGAGACGAGTACACATAGATCTGAAGAAGACTATGCCGATTGCTCCCATTGCCGAGCCAGCCCTAGCCGAGCCAACACCAACAAGCTCATCTGCTAAGCCGATGACTGCCTCAGTTGTAGAAACTGAAGCTATCCCGACAGCAGGACCGCTAGTGCCGGCTGACCAAGGGGCAAGTACTGAAGCCGTTGCTCCAGCCCCTGAGCAAGTCCCTGAAGCCCCAGTAGCGGCCGAGTCAGGAGCCAGGACCTCGTCGCCATCCATGTCGTCGTCGTCTTCAGAAGTCGATCTCCCCAGACTTGAAGCCCCTCCCTGCAGGTTTCCGAGAACATTCCACTGGGTATCCCCGAGGGAGTTGCGGAAAGCTACTAGCATGATGAGGAGGCAGCGGAGAAGGAGCACGAAGTTCTTCTTCATGCTACACTCGCCGCGTCCCGGGGAGTCCAGGTATGACTCTCACCACACTAAGTTCTTGACAGTCTTCCTTGTATTGGTTCTCTGCCTCTTGACTCTGTTTTGTTCTGTTTTTACTCCAAGCAGAAGATAGTCGACCGCTCAGAGAAAGTGAACAAGGTCTTGATCCAGCTTGCCCCCCATCTCCAACGATTGGGCCAGCTCCAAGCCGCCAAGGCCGACCTAGAGCAGTCTAGTCAGGAGAGGGAGACTTGGCTAAGGGGAGCAGTTGACCAGCTCAGGGATGAGAAGTGGGCTCTAGCCGAAAAGATTAGAAGTAAGTCTCCTGTATTTGTCTTCCTGAATAAATCCCAAGTATATTTCTCCAGCTTTGTTGTTTCCCAACTACCCGGTTGAGTTCTGACTGTAATCTTGAGTTCTTGACTATTCTGATGTATAGCCCTCATAGCCGAGTTGAAGACCCAGACAGAGGAGAAAAAACAACAGGAACTTGAGCTGAAGAAAGTTGAAAAGGCTAAAAATGAACTGGAGAAGGCCAAAGCCAAAGTAGAGGCCAACTATGCAAGTAAGCCTTCCCTCTGACGATAACCTTAACCAATCCTCTTGTTACTCCGACTGCAGTTTTGGCTAACAAGTATACTTGTCAATGAATCTGAGCAGCTTCGAGAGCCAATGCCCAAACCCAATTCCAAGCCTTTGCAGAGGAGATTAAAATCGTCAAGGAGTCACGGGAGATTCTTGCCGAATTTGTGAAAGGGCTCCTTGACATTATGGATCCTCACCACGTTGGGACCAGCTCCAATACAGTCTCCCAGGTGCAGGCACGCCTTAGCCAAGGCCCGAGTATCTTGAAAAAGTACTCGGATGAGCACGTGGCTGTTGGCATGGCCCAGACCCTTGCCATGACCAAGTCGATCTACCCTACGGTAGACCTTGAGGCCATCGGTGAGGGGTTTGCCGAAGAGACAACACCTGAGGAAGCACTAGAGTTGATTACGCAGGTGAGGTCGACTGCGGAGGCGATCACAAAGGACCTAGGAATGTAAGAACAAACCATTATGCAGTCGGTGTATATAAAGCTTTTGTAAAGACATGTGTAAATATATGTACAATGCCGTCGAGTTCTTGGTTTTCCTTAGTTATCATTAGCTTTACCTGACTATATAGTTTGTGCCAAGTTGATCGATAGGAACTTAATAAAAATTGTTCACCTCAAAAAGCTATACTCGGGCAAACATAACATAATCATTATAAAACTTCATAACTTGGATAAAACAAGCTCGTATGTTGTTAACAAAGCACATATAATACATGCAGCCCCCAACTCACTACTCGGTTGAAACAAACGATGTAGTGAGTCAGAGAAAAACTTTATACATATGTATGTGAGAAAGTACAAAACTCAGGTATAGAAAGGTCGTAGTTGTTCTATATTCCATGAGTTGCTGACTAGGGCACCGTCTTGAGTCTTCAGTTGGTAGGCGCCCGGCCAAGTAACCTTAGCGATAATGAACAGCCCTTCCCACAGGGGGGATAGCTTATGCCTATCTTTGGTGGTCTGTACTTTTCTCAAGACAAGATCGCCGACCAAAAAGGTGCGGCCACAGACATTTCGACTGTGATAACGACGCAGGCCTTGAAGATACCATGCCGACTGGATGATTGCGATGTCCCTAGGTTCCTCCAACTGATTGAGTTGAACTAGCCGGTTCTTGTTGGATATGTCTTCTGAGTAGGCCCGAACTCGTGGAGAGCCGAACTCTAACTAGGTTGGTAACAGAGCCTCGGCACCATAGACAGAAAGAAAGGGGATTGCCCTATTGCCCGACTAACCGTGGTTCTCAGAGACTAGAGAACGGATGGGAGTTCTTGTACCCACCGCCCTGCATATGGTTGTAGTCGGTCGAATATCCTGGCCTTAATACCTTGTAAGACCATGCCATTAGCACGCTCAACCTCCCCATTGCTCCGCGGGTGTGCCACATAAGCATAACAGATCTTGATGCCAAAGTCGTCACAGAAATCTTGAAATACACCGCCCGTGAACTGAGTACCGTTGTCCGTTATGATGAGGTTAGGAACCCCAAATCGGTATAGTATACTCATGATGAAGTCCTTTGCTCGTGCCGCTGTTATGGTAGCAACGGGTTTTCCCTCAATTCACTTTGTAAATTTATCCATTGCGACGAACAAGTGTGTGAACCCTCCTAGCGCTTTCTTGAAAGGCCCAACCATGTCAAGCCCCCATATTGCAAAGGGCCAAGAGATTAGGATTGTTTGAAGTTCTTGGGATTAAAGATTCGTTTGTCTTGCATAGAATTGACAACCCTCGCATGTGCGAACTATGTCTTTAGCATCTGTTACTGTTGTTGGCTAGAAAAATCCCTGCCTGTAAGCCTTTCTGACTAACATCCTGGATGCGGCATGGTTGCTACATATGCTCAAGTGGATCGATTGTAGAATCTGCTTGCCCTCCTCGGGTGTGACGCAGCGCATGAGGACTCTGGATGCACTTCTTCGGTATAGGTCTTCTCCGACTACTAGGAAACATTTGGCTCGACGTTTGATTCGTTCGGCTTCGCTGCGATCTTCTGGGAGTTCATCATCCAAGAGGAATTTTGAGAACAGGAGTCTGCCAATCTTGAGATATGATCAGTACTTCATTTGTTGCCGGGGTAGGTTCAGCCCCCGACTGTTCTGGCACTGGAGGAAGGTGATGACCGCGTATTCCTATTTGGGGTCGAGTCCGGTCCCGACTAGAGCAGTCTTGGAGGGGTCGGAAGGGTCTAGGGGGATCTTCTTCATGTCAGAGTCTGCTGAAATTCCCGACTTTGCTGCTTTTTTGGCCGGAACTTGATCGTCCTCGACTTCGGTTGTAGCGGTTTGCCGAATGCTCTTACGTCTGACTGCTGCTTCTTGAGATTGAGCCAACTCGCAGCTCTCCTTGTCGCAGGTGAAGGCTTGCTTGACATCGCTGCGAAGGGAAAGAACTCCAGCTGGCCCAGGCATTTTGAGCATCATGTAGGTGTAGTGCGGCACCGCCATGAATTTGGCTAGTGCTGGCCATCCGAGTATCGCGTGATACGTAGTCTCGAAATCGGCGACCTCGAAGCAGATGTTCTCTGTGCGGAAGTTATCCCGAGTGCCGAAGGTGACCGGCAAAGTTATCTGTCTGAGGGGTGTTGAAGACAGGCTGGGGATTACCCTGTGGAAGGGCGCCATACTCGGCCGCAACTCTGAACAAGAAATTTTTATCTCATCTAGGGTCTTGGCGAACAGAATGTTGAGCACGCTGCCTCCATCTATGAGAACCTTCTTCAGCTTGATGCTCTTGACGACTAGGTCCAGGACGAGTGGATAGCATCCTAGGTGTGTAACCCAATCGGGGTGATCTGCACGGTCAAATGTGATGGGCATCTCTGACCAATGCAAATATTGGGGGGCGTCTGCTGTAGAGATCGAGTTGACATCACGTGTTGTTAGCTTTTGCTTCCCCTTGGACTCGTATGCAAATGGCCCTCCGAAGATATGGTTGAGCTCAGCCTGGGGATCTTAATAATCACCGGCTGCGCCCGAATCTGGCTTGTCTTTGTCCTTGTCGACGCCAGATGTTGAAGCCTGCTCGGAAGCAAACCTCTTGAGCATGAAGCAGTCCTTGGCTGCGTACCTTTCCTTAGGATGAAAGGGGTAGGGCCCATTCATCACTTTCTGGTATTCATTGTTCCTTGGGGGTCACGACCGAGTACACTCCACATTGGCCACCACGTTCTCTGACTTCCGCTTGCGGCTGCCAGATTTGTTCTATGCTGGCTCGTCGTTGGCTTTTTGGTCCTTCTGTTGGGACTCTTTCTTGTCATCAAGGGCCTGGGCAACTACTTTGGCCGAGTCGGCATACGTGTTTGCCATGTCGAAGAGAGCCCTGATAGAGGCAGGAGATTTCCAAGTGAACCTGGCGATGAACGGGGCGTCCTTGACTCCCTTGCGGAAGGCGGCGATGATGACCTCATCCTTGATCATTGGGATCGAGTTGTGCTTCTCGGAAAACCTTTTGATGAACTCACGAAGAGACTCGTTCTTCCTCTAGTGCAGCTGATAGAGATCGTGCTCAGAAGACGGCCTCTCATAAGTCCCCTAGAAATTAGCGATGAAGCATTCCCGGAGTTCTCCCCAAGAGCCGATTGATTGCTTTGGGAGCCCTGTCAGCCATGTCCTCGCCGAGTCGGCCAAGGCGACTGGGAGGTAGTTAGCCATGGCTTTGTGATCGCCTCTAGCTACTTGGATTGCCAGAGTGTAGACCGTGAGCTAGGACTCAGAATTGGTCTTGCTGTCGTATTTTTCGATGCATGTAGGCTTGAAACCCGATGGCCAGTCGACCTGTTGTAGCTCCTCGGTGAAGGCTGGTACGTCTTCATCTGCATGAGGGCTCTGGCTCCGATTACGGCAGTTAAACCGCTCGTGGTGGAGGCCGAAGCGCTCGTTCTCGTCCTCCAGTTGGTGGCGCTTGTCGTCTTCACATTTGCGGCGCCGTGCATTGATATCCTGGCGGAGGTCATGTCGCAGTTGGCTTTGGAGATCTTGGTAGTCATGGCGGTCGTTTTGGGGACGCCACCAATTGTTGTTGTTAGGGTTGCCGAGAGACATCTGGCGTGACTCCGCATGCGGCTGACTGGATCCAGCTGCCTGGCGTCGCGTCGATGCGGATGAGACTGCTGTTGGAGAACCCGACCGGTTGGTCGGTATGAGGGTGTCGCCCGACTGTTGGTGCTGCTGACATGCACCAGCGGTGATCATGGCTTTGATCCTTGCGATAGTCGGGGTGGCCTGGTGATCAGGCCCAAACTGGAGTGTATCCAAGAGAGTCACAGCGGCCACGACGTTTTGTTGAGGCATGACGAAGACGTCATGGTCGCCGACTCGAGTTTGGTGGATTTGTTGCTGGGCGGTTTGCCCAGCCCTACGTAGCTCGTCGTTGCAAGTGTCGCGCTCGGCCTCCTGTTGTTGTCATAGCCGGCGGGCCTCCTCCTCTTGTTGCTCGCGTAGTCGGCGTGCTTCTTGGGTGGCAGTAGAGCCCTTGGACACCATGAAGACTTCGCGGGGTAGAAGAAGCTTGCCAATCTGCAGTCCGAACTGCTGTTCAAACTGCTGTCCGACTTGGAATCGGAATCGGAGCAGTTGATTGGTGTGATCACAACTCCGACCTCCCTAGATCCAATCTTGAGCGGCTCTGGGCCACATCCGAGTTGAACCTTAGGGGATCGGTTCTGCCGTGTCGAATGTAGATTGGAAACATCCATGGTGTTGCCGAGTCTGCATGGGAGATTGATGATCTCCTCCCTTCTTAGCCCAACCTTGGCTGGCTCGAGACCGAGTCCAAGTCGAACGCCGAAGGGAAGAGTTGTCCCAAGACCCGGACATGTAGAAAATTGCCACAACAAATCGACAAGGGTTGCTGCAGCGTCGAGTGGGCCAACCGGCGCAGAGTCGGCTGGTTCCATGGTAGATCAGATCATGTCCGAGTTGGTTAGGATGAGTTTGCCGAACTTGTCTACGACGAAGTTGAGGCTCCCGAATGTGATCGTGTCTCCAGGGGAGAAGTTGATGCCGTCGACTCCGGTTGTCGAATCCATCGAGTTTGTTGAGGTTGATCTCACCAAAGCCCCTACCTGGCGTGCCAATTGTCGATGTTTTACACCGGCAATAAGAATATGGGGCTACTCGTCAGATCGAAACTCGGTGGACTGCAAAGGAACACAAAGAGTTTATACTGGTTCAGGCCCTCGGGATGAGGTAATACCTTGCGTCTAGTTGTGGTGTATTTCCTTTGAGAATGTATGATTCTAATGAACCTGCCCTCAGGGAGCACCCTGCCTTCCCTTATATACTGGGGGACAGGGTTACAAAGTAGGAGTCCCAGTCGGACTACGACCAAGGGGTCTCCTTCTAGAGATATAACGTGTCCGACTAGGACTGTATTTTCCCTATCGTACAGGGTTAAGTTTGTCGAGTTTTATCATATCCCTAATTACAAGGCTAGACCCATCCTCTATCCGAGTGGCCCATATGCTTGTCATAAGGTACCCGGGGCCCATGGCCTTCACACAAAGGGGCATGAGAATCAACCAACACCCAATAAGAATAAATTGATTCCTATCGAGGTATTTTGGTGAACTATAGGTAATATCGTTTCTGTAGGGATTAACAACTACTTTGATGCATTACTTTGGTTTACTATTCTACTAAGACTGGACTCGTTAGCTTTAAAGATCAAGTGGGAGAATGTTGGGTTTAGATCTTTGGCCACCGAGCCAAAGGGGATGTAGGGCACGGCCCACCCATGGCCCATGCACTCCCTAACGAAGTCGTGCTAGTCCAAGGACTAGCGCGCACGTTGTCGAAGCTCGCACAATGATCGGATGGCACAACAAATTCTAACGGAACGCCCCCGACTCCTCGACGTTATAAGAGAACAAGGCCTTCTGCAAAGTGATACACCTTTTATCTATCTCACTCTCACATTTTCCTCATTCTCACAAAATCTAAAACCACCGATCATAAAGACTAGCGTCGTAAGGAGATTGAAGGTCGACTTCCAACCACATGGTGACCTTCACCGACGTTGAATTGCAGGGACTCAACCTCACCCATGATCGGTGCCAGCCTCTTCCTCACCGGTGATTAGCTACCATGTTTAAGTCTCTCATCTGTGCCGACAAATCAATCTATAGCGTCATCTAAGGCTTCAATGAATCCTGGTCAGTATAATCACCTCTTTCGCATAAAGCTTTTAGGTGATCATGTATAGACCAAGTTGAACTAAGATCAATTAAATGATTAGCACATAAATTTACTAACAAAGGATTGATTCACACACGAAAGAATGCGCTGTGCTTTTTACCACCAACAACCAACATATATCTTCACACAAATATATACAGCCTAGCAGCACATCAATGCCTACCTACCGTAGCAAGTGAAGATGAAGGCAACATGTACTACAATTTTCTCTTTTTCAGGCCCTCTTCATGATCTGTTTATCAAGGAAGCTATATATGACCAAACCAAAATCACCTCTCGAAAAACAAGCTACTCCCTCTGGTCATTTATACACATGATATTGGGATTATATCATATCACAAAATATTGAGCCCTAGTCCCTATATATGACGGGTCAATTTGTTACTACTTGCTGCTTGAATTCTCATGGAGTCCAAAATTTTCATGTCCCTAATGGCACTTGTACCACCACCATATTTAGCGTACGTCGTGGGTATCTCTCTCTGATTTTTTTTCAACAATCTCCCTTGACATATTTATGGAATGGCACCGCATCATCTGGGCACAACATAGTCCAAAGTTTTATAGAACCACATCTCGTTTTTTAATGGAAATATATTTCAATCGCTAAGAGAAAAATTCTGAAGTGTTCAAAGGATGCATGTATTTCATGAGATGGAAATATACCCCTAATATCTGATCCAGTTTGGGGCGTTCCCAAAAATCCATATCAACATTCGTGAAAAATAGAAATGACTCCGTACCACCATTTGTACATCGTGGATATCCCAAATTACTAGTATATGCATTTGAAATGAATGCAATCCCCACTTGAAGATCTCGATCCATTTCCACATCTATATATGCTATATAGTTGTCACCAAAAGAAGCACATGCAAGAAGCCACGTCATCAACAATTCTAAGCCATTTGACCATGTTACAAAAAAAATATCAACCGTTAGATGAAGGAGTTGAAAGAAAATGAGATTGGGAGAACGTCGTCGGTGCGACGGCTTGTCGATGTTTTACACCGGCAATATGAATATGGGGCTACCCGGTGGATGGAAACTCGGTGGATTGCAAAGGAACACGGGGAGATTTATACTGGTTCAAGCCCTCAATGTGAGGTAATACCCTACGTCCAGCTGTGATGTTATTCTTTTGAGGATTTGTGTTGATCCATGATCTTCTGCCCTCAGGGGGTGCACTGCCTCCCCTTATATACTGGGGGACAGGGGTACAAGGTAGGAGTTCCAGCCGGATACGGCCATGGGATCTCCTCTTAGAGATACAATTTATCCGACTAGGACTGTATATTCCTTATCGTACAAGGCAAAGTCTGCCGGGTGCTACTATATCTCTAATTACAAGGCTAGGCCCATCCTCTATCCGAGTGGCCCATATGCTTATGATGAGGTACCCGGGGACAATAGCCTCCACAGCAGCCCCTGAGACTTTCATAGTTGAGTCACAGCTGATGCCAAGTGCTCATCCTCCACGGTGAAGATTGCCCGAGTACATTGCTCTCGAGTACTCTTTGTCCAAGTGCGTCTTCTTCCCGAGTCCTGCTTCATGTCAGCTAGTAGCGAGGCTATGAAGGGCTCCATGTAGAAGTATGAATAGTGTGCGCCAAATAGGCGCACCTATTAGGTGTAGCCCCCGACTTTGTGCTTAATTGTGAAAACAATTAAACATAAAGTCAAAAGATCTTTAACTTTGTAGTCTTTCCCGAGTAGTATGCTACTGGTACATGAGACTCTTTGGTATCATGTTAACCAGAATATGATTTATAGTCTTTGCCAAGTAGCATGCCACTCGTATATGGAACTCTTCAGCTTCATGTCCGGTAGAAGAAATATTTATAGTCCTTCTCGAGTAGTGCACAACTCGGAAGCTAAACTCTTTAGCGTCATGTTGGCTGGAATAATATTGCCCATGGCAACTGTTGGCCAAGCATGTAGGCCGAGTACCACTTTATGAAATTAAATCCATTGTGTGGTCAGGTGTACTTGATAGATATCTGTATCCCCAAGTTTGATGAAGACTAGCTAGTGATCCTTATAAAGATATATCCTCAATACCTGGTGGATAAGACAGATACCCAAACACATGTGTTCAGCAATTAGGCCTTCATGAAGCATATCTGTTTACCTCATCGATTCCTGTTAGTAGCACTAGCACTGCGATTTTAACATAGCCAGCGAGCGGCCCATATTGAGCGTGCTACTATAGAAACTCATATCTTGGTGGCCTAGTACCGATTGTGTAATCCCAAGCCCATGAATCAGAAACGGCTCTACAAAAGGAGGGGAGAGAGAGAAAAGATTTCTTCATCTTCTCCAATCTACCAACCGTTTCGTCTTCCAGCTTCCGCGCCGAAATTTTGCCTCCCGCTCCGCTAGGGTTCGCCATTGTTTGCTCTTCCCCACTAGAACTCCGGCGATTCTGCTCCTCCTCGTCTATTCCAAACCTTCCACGAAATTTCCCCCAAATCTCCTCATCCCCAACCATGCCGAGGGCTTCAGATCTTGCGGATGCATCGGATGATGTCTTGCCGACTTCGGATTGCGGGTTGGCTAAGCTGAAGCTCCTGGAGAAGCAGCTGAGATTGCAGAGCCACAATGTCATCAACTGGCGTCCGGCTGAAGGGGAAACGGTTCCGGAGCCCCAGGAGGGTGAGACCGTCATTTTCACCTCTTTTTTCCACCAGGGTCTTTCTCTTCCTTCTTCCAAGTTCTTCCACCAACTTCTTGCTTTTTATGAACTCGAGTTGGTGAATCTGAATCCCAACTCGATTCTGTAAATCTCCATATTCGCAACTCTTTGTGAGTGCTTCCTGGGTGTGGAACCCCATTTAAATTTCTTTAGATATCTGTTCCATATCAAACCCCAACCCTCCAAGAGCAAAATCCAAGTGATTGGGTGGCCGGTATCCGACTCAGGAACGAGATGAAGAGGGTTTATTTGAACATTCCCCTAAAATCTTCTCTCAAAGGTTGGCATAAGGAATGGTTTTATTGTTCCGATCTTGAGCCAAGCCTTCCCCCCTTTATGGGTTTGCCCCAGTGGTTATTGCCAAGTGGTCGTCCTTGCCCACCTCTGAAGAAATGGGGCAGGTTCACAAACTTGCTGGTAGGATTGACAAGCTGAAGAAAGCCGGGTTGACTGGTCCATGGGTGGCCAGACGTTTCTTGACTCGGTGCATCAGGCCGCTGAAGCTGAGGTGTCACTTCGGCTGGGACTACAAGGGCAAAAGCGATCCCAGCCGGGAATATGCCGACCTGATAGACAAGTACAAAGTGACCAACACCCTGCTGGATTTCTTTGCCAGCAGGGTGGTCAAAACTGAAGATGCAGAGCGATCTGTGGTGGCTTATAGCCAGAAGAGGCCATGCCCCAAGGTAACCCTTGCTGATGTTGTCTTGTAGTTCATCTGTGATGAGTACTTGCAGATATATGCCTAGATTGGCTCTAGAATGTATAAAATGTATTGTTGAACTGCTTGCAGTCATGTGAGGAGTTTGATGACGACTCCCGAACGCTGTCGGCCATGAAGTCGAAGAAGAGGCCGAGAAGTCCTTCCGCTGCCCAACTCGACTCCAAGAGAGCGGGAAAGAGACCTGTTGTAGATCAAGGCAAGAAGAAGGTTATGAGGCCGAGTGCCGCAGCCGGGAATTTGAAGATAAAAGACACCGCTGGTACAGCCCCCAGGCTGCCGAGTCCCAGACTGGGACCAGCGCAGTCGAGCTCAGCATCATCGAGCCCAATACGAGTGTCGCCAAGTACAAGGCCAAGTCCAGCGCTGCCAGGCTCAGTAACATCGAGCCCAAGAATGGCGCCGCCAAGCTCCCGAGGACCCCAGCTGGCCACACCGCGAGCGGGGCCGACCAGGATAGAAACACTGCCGCCGACTACCGTGTCCTCAGGCCCGAGAGCCAGCAGCCCTCCAATGCCGACCTCCGGATTCCCCGGACAGAGGCTTAAATTCTCCAAGAGGTAGGTTGCTCTGGGTCTTCTGAAAATCTTGTTCGGCATGGTAGCATATTGATGTTTGACTCGTTATGTAGGAAGCGGGCCGACATTGATCTCAAGGAGACCGCTTCGGCTACCCCCATTGTCGAGCCAGCCCCAGTCGAGCCAGCGCCAGCAAGCACACCTGCTGAGCCGATGATGGTCCTAGTTGTAGAAACTGAGACCGCCCCAATTGCAGGGCCACCGACACCAGCCGACCAAGGGGCGGTTGTCGAAGCTGTCGCTCCAGCCCCTGAGCCAGCCCCCAAGGCCTCGGAGGCTACCGAGGTGAGGGCCAGGAAAGGCCGTCGTCGTCATCATCGTTGTTGTCGTCACCGCCTTCGGAAAGGCCGGATCTCCCCAGGCTCGAAGCCACTCCCCACAAGTTCCCGAGGACATTCCGCAGGACGGCCCCTGACGGAACTGCGAGGAGTTACAAGCATGATGAGTTTGCGGCGGAGAAGGAGCATGAAGACTTGCTTCGTGCCGCAATCACCGCATCCCAAGGGGTTAAGGTATGAATTTTGTTGTATTGGAATCTTGGTAGTCCTCCTTGCACGAGTGTTCTGACGCTTGACTCCGCTTCGCACTGTTTCTCCCCGAGAAGAAAATGGTTGACTGCTCGGAGAGGATGAACGAGGTCCTGACCCGGGTTGCCCCCCAGCTCCAAGAATTGGACTAGCTCTAGGCTTTAAAAGCCGAAGTGGAAGGACGCAGCCAGGAGAGGGAATATTGGCTGAGGGAAGCCATTAATCAGCTCAGGAACGAAAATTATGACCAAGCCAAGAAGATTGGAAGTAATTCTCCCGAACGTCTCCCTGACTGATCCCTTAATATATTTCTCCAGCTGTGTTGTTTTTCGACTGCCCAGTTGTGTCTTGACTGCCATGTTGAGTGCTTGACTATTCTGATGTGCAGCCCTCGAAGCCGAGCTGAAGACCCGAACAGAGGGAGAAGTCCAGTTGAAGGAGGCCGAGAAAGCCAAGGCCGGGCTTGAAAAAGACAAGGCCGACTTGACAAGGGCCAAGGCCGAGCTTGAGAAAGAGAAGGCCGACTTGAAGAAGGCCAACGCCAAGCTCAAGAAGGAAAAGGTTGAACTGGAGAAGGCAAAAGCCAAGTGGGAGGCCGACTACGAAAGTAAGTCTCTGCACTGACAATGATCTTAACCAATCCATTAAGTACTTCGTCTGCAGTTTGCCTGACAAGTTTACTTGTTGGTGAACCCGGGCAGCTGCTAGAGCCAATGCCCAAATCCAATTCTAGGCTTTTGCAGAGGAGATAAAGGTCGTCAAGGAGTCACGGGAGATCCTTGCTGAGTCTATGAAAGGGCTCCTTGACGTGATGGATCCTCGTCATGTGGGAACCAGCTCCAACACTATGTCTCAGGTGCAGGCGTGCCTTAATGAAGCACCGAGTCTTGAGGAGGTACTCGGATGAGCGTACTGTTATTGGCATGGCCCAAACCCTGGCGATGACCAAGTCCATCTACCCCAGGGCAGACATTGAAGCCATCGGAGAGGGATTCGCCGAGGAGAGGACACCTGAGGAGGCACTGGAGCTGATAGCCAAGGCGAGGCCGACTGCAGAGGTGATCACCCGAGACTTGGGTATGTAAAAACAGTCCATCATGCAGTCAGTGTATATGAATTTTTGTAAAGACATGTGTAAATACATGTGCAATGCTGCCAAGCTCTGAGTTATTACTTAGTTGTCATTAGCTTTACCCGACTATATAATCTGCGCCGAGTTGGTCTATAGGAACTTAATAAAATCGTTCACCGCAGAAAGCTGTACTCGGGCAAACATGACAAAGTCGTTGCAAAACTTCATAACTTAAGTAAAACAGGCTCATATATTATTGACAAAGCACATATAATACATGCAGCCCCTGACTAAGTACTCGGTTGGAACAAGTGACGTAGTGAGTCAGAGAAATCTGTACACATGGAAAAGTATAAAACTCAGGTGTAGAAAGGACGTAGCTGTTCAATATTCCATGAGTTGCTGATGAGGGCACCGTCTTTGGTCTTCAGTTGGTAGGTGCCTAGTCGCGTGACCTCAGCTATAATGAACGGCCCTTTCCATATTGGGGATAGTTTATGCCTGTCTTTGGTGGTATGTATTTTTCTCAAGACGAGATCTCTGACCAAAAATGCGCGGCCACGGACATTGCGATTGTGGTAGCGATGTAGACCTTGAAGATACCTTGCCGACTGGATTATTGCGATATCCCTTGCTTCTTCCAACTGATCTAGTTCGACCAATCGGGTATTATTTGAGGTGTCTTCTAAGTAAGCCCGAACTTGTGGAGAGCCGAACTCTAACTCGGTTGGTAGCATAGCCTCAGCACCGTAAACCAGAAAGAAAGGGGATTGCCCTGTTGCCCGACTAACCGTGGTTCTGAGAGACCAGAGAACAGATGGGAGCTCTTGTACCCACTGGCCCGCATATGGTTATAGTCGGTCGAATATCCTGGCCTTGATACCTTGTAAGACCATACCATTGGCGGGTTCAACCTGCCCAGTGCTCCGCGGGTGTGCCACAGACGCATAGCAGATCTTGATGTCGAAGTCGTCACAGAAATCTTGAAACACGCTGCCCGTGAACTGAGTACCGTTGTCTGTGATGATGCGGTTAGGGACCCTGAATTGGTATAATATACTCATGATGAAGTCCTTTGCTCATGCCGCTGTTATGGTAGCAACGGGTTTTGCCTCAATCCACTTCGTGAATTTATCCACTACGACGAACAAGTGTGTGAACTCTCCTGACGCTTTCTTGAAAGGCCCGACCATGTCAAGCCCCCATACTGCAAAGGGCCAAGAGATTGGGATTGTTTGGAGTTCTTGGGCTGGGAGATTGGTTTGTCTTGCATAGAATTGGCAACCCTCGCTTGTGCGAACAATGTCTTTAGCGTCTGTTACTGCTGTTGGCCAGAAAAATCCCTGCCGGTAAGCCTTTCTGACTAACGTCCTAGATGCGACGTGGTTGCCACGTATGCTCGAGTGGATCGATTGCAAAATCTGCTTGCCCTCCTCGGTGGTGACACAGCGCATGAGGACACCGAATGCACTTCTTCGGTACAGGTCTTCTCTGACGACTAAGAAACTCTTGCTTCGACGTTTGATCTGTTCGGCTTGACTGTGATCTTCTGGGAGTTCATCGTCCAGGAGGAATTTGAGAATAGGAGCCCGCCAATCTTGACATATGTTTAGTACTTCGTCTGTTGCCGGGGTAGGTTCGCCTCCCGACTGCTCTGGCACTAGTTTCTTCTTGACTGATGGCTCCATAAGTTGCTCGACAAAGATCCTTGTCAGGACCGCTTCTCGCTTAGATCCCATGTTGGCCAATTCATCTGTAGCATCGTTGTATTGTCGTAGGACATGTGTTATCTCCAGCCCATCAAACTTGTTTTCCAGCTTCCGGACCTCCTGACAGTATGCCACCATTGTGTCGTCGAGGCATGTCCAGTCTTTCATGACTTGGTTGACCACGAGTTGAGAATCTCCTCACACAACCAGTCGGCGGATGCCGAGTGATATAGCAATGCGGAGCCCGTGGATAAGTGCCTCGTACTCGGTGACGTTGTGGGAAGCTGGGAAGTGGATCTGGAGAACGTACTTGAGTTTTTCGCCGGTAGGGGACGTTAGTACGACGCCGGCCCCGGCGCCACCGATCCGTAGAGAACCGTCAAGGTACATTATCCAGTACTCTAGCTTCGCTGTTGATGTAGGCATTTGAACTTCTTTCCACTCGGCCATGAAGTCGGCTAGAGCTTGTGATTTGATAGCTGTCCGTGGCTGAAAGGTGATGTTGAACGCCATCAACTCGAGCACCCATTTAGTGATTTGGCCAGTGGCCTCGCGATTATGCAGGACGTCCCCAAGTGGATACGATGTGACCACCATGACTTGATGTGCTTGGAAATAATGCACCAGCTTCTGAACAGTGATGAGTAGGCCATACAACAGCTTCTGGACTTGCGGATATCTCATCTTCGAGTCGGCAAGGACCTCGCTGATAAAGTAGACTGGCCGTTGAATCTTCTGTATGAGACCCTGTTCAGATCGCTCGACCACTAGCACCGTGCTGACTACCTGAGTAGTTGCCGCCAGATACAGCATTAATGGTTCTTGGGGCATTGGTGACGCCAACACGGGTGGTGATGTGAGAAATTTTTTGAAGTCTTCGAAGGCTTGTTGGGCTTCAGGAGTCCATTGGAAATTGTGTGCTTTCTTCAATAGCTTGAAAAAGGGCATGCCCCGTTCGCCTAGTCGGGAAATAAACTGGCTGAGTGCCGCCATGCAGCCTATCAGCTTCTGGACGTCCTTCTGGCTAGTCGGGGTGCCATGTTCATGATTGTGTGGACTTTCTTCGGGTTGGCCTCGATGCCGCGATGCGAGACGATGAAGCCGAGTAGCTTTCTAGATGGCACACCGAAGGTGCATTTTTCCGTAGCCGTAGCCATTGCTTGACTGGCTTGGCGTCTATCTTGACGTTGAGGGCGTGCTCGATCACCTCCCTTGGTACGCCCGGCATGTCGGACGGTTTCCACGCGAAGATATCCTTGTTGGCTTGGAGGAAGGTGACGAGCGTGTCTTCCTATTTGGGGTCGAGTCCGGTCCCGACTAGAGTAGTCTTGGAGGGGTCGGAAGGGTCCAGGGGGATCTTCTTCGTGTCAGAGTCCGCTGAAATTCCCGACTTCGCTGCTTTTTTGGACGGAACTTGATCATCCTCGACTTCGGTTGTGGCGACTTGCTGAATGCTGTTGCGTCCGACTGCTGCCTCTTGTGATTGAGCCAACTCGCAGCTCTCCTTGTCGCAGGTGAAGGCTTGCTTGACGTCGCTGTGGAGGGAGAGGACTCATGCTGGCCCAGGCATTTTGAGCACCATGTAGGTATAGTGCGGTATCGCCATGAATTTGGCGAGCGCCGGTCGTCCGAGTATCACGTGGTACGCGGTCTCAAAGTCGACGACCTCGAAGCAGATGTTTTATGTGCGGAAGTTATCCCGCGTGCTGAAAGTGACCGGCAAGGTTATCTGCCCGAGGGGTGTTGAAGACAGGCCAGGAATTATCCCGTGGAAGGGCGCAGTACTCGGCCACAGTTCTGAATGAGGGATTTTCATCTCATCCAGGGTCTTGGCGAAGAGGATATTGAGTGCACTGCCTCCGTCTATGAGGGCCTTCTTTAGCTTGATATTCTTGACGACCGGGTCCAGGACGAGTGGGTAGTGCCCCGGGTGTGAGACTCGATCGGGGTGATCTGTGCGGTCGAAGGTGGTGGGTGTTTCTGACCAACGCAAATATTGAGGGCATCTGTTGTAGAGACCGCGTTGACGTCACATGCTGTTAGCTTCTGCTTACGCTTGGACTCGTACACAGATGACCCTCTGAAGATTTGGTTGAGCTCGGCTTGGGGATCCTAAAAATCGTCGGCTGGGCTCGAGTCTGGCTTGTCTTTGTCCTTGTCGGTGCCAGATGATGAAGCCTGCTCGGAAGCAAACTTCTTGAGCATGAAGCAGTCTTTGGCCGTGTGCTTGCCCTTGGGGTGGAAGGGGCAAGGCCCATTCATGACTTTCTTGTAGTCATTGTTCCGTGGGGGCCGCAACCGAGTGCGCTCCACATTGGCCACCTCGTTGTCCGACTTTCGCTTGTGGCTGCCAGACTTGTTCTGTGATGGCTCGTTGTCAGCTTTTGCCTTTTGGTCTTTTTGCCAGGACTCTTTCTTCTTGTTAAGGGCCTCTGCAACTGCCTCGGCCGAGTCAACGTATTTATTTGCCATATCGAAGAGAGCCCTGATAGTAGTTGGTGGCTTCCGAGTGAACTTCGCGATGAATGGGGCGTCCTTGACTCCCTTGCGGAAGGCGGCGATGATGACCTCATCCTTAATCATGGGGATTGAATTGCGCTTCTCAGAGAACCTTTTGATGAACTCATGGAGAGACTCGTTCTTCTTTTGGTGCAGCTGATAAAGATCATGCTCGAAAGACGGCCGCTCGTAAGTCCCCTAGAAGTTGGCTATAAAGCGTTCCCAGAGTTCACCCCAGGAGCCGATTGATCGCCTTGGGAGCCCTGTTAGCCATCTCCTCGCTGAGTCGGCCAGGGCGACCGGAAGGTAGTTAGCCATGGCTTTGTGGTCACCTCCAGTTGCTCGGATTGCCAGAGTATATATGGTGAGCCAAGATTCGGGGTTGGTTTTGCCGTCGTATTTCTCGATTCCTATAGGCTTGAAGCCCGATGGCCAGTCGACGTCCTGTAGCTCGTGGGTGAAAGCTGGAACGCCTTCATCTTCGCGAGGGCTCTGGCTTTGATCACGGTGGTTGAACCGCTTGTGGTGGAGGCCGAAGCGCTTGTTCTCGTCCTCCAGTCGGCGGCGCTCGTCCTCTTCACGTTGATGGCGCCGGGCGTTAATGTCTTGTCGGAGGTCGTGTTGTAGACGAACTTGGAGGTCCTGGTTGAACCGACGATCGTTCTGATGACGCCGCTGATTGTTGTTGTTGGTGTTGCCGAGTGATGTTTGCCGCGACTCCTCGTGTGGCTGACTTGAGCCGGCCGCCTAGCGTCGCGCTGATGAGGACGAAATTACTGCTGGAGAACCTGACTGATTGGTCGGTATAAGTGTTTCACCCGACTGCTGGTACTACTGACATACGACAGCTGTGATCATGGCTTTAATCTTGGCGATAGTCGGGGTGGCCTGGTGATCAGGCCCAAGCTAGAGTGTATCCAACAAGGTTGCAGCGGCCACGATGTTTTGTTGTGGCGTGACGAAGACATCATGGTCGCCAACTCTAGTCTGGAGGATTTGCTGCTGAGCGGTTCGCCTAGCCTTACGTAGCTCATCGTTGCGAGCCTCGCGGTCGGCCTCCTCCTATTGCCGTAGTTGGCGTGCCTCCTCTTGTTGCTCCTCTTGTAGTTGGCATACCTCTGGTGGAGGGGTTGAAGCCATGAAGATCTCGCGGGGCAAAAGGAGACTCGCCAGACTAGTGTCCGAACTGGTGTTCGAGCCGTTGTCCGACTTGGAGTCGGAATCCGAATAGTTGATCGGAGTAAGGATGACTCCGACCTCCCTAGATCCAATCTGGAGCGGCTTTGAGCTACGTCCAAACTAAACCGTGGGGGATCGGGTTTGCCGCGCAAGATGTAGATCCACGGCGTTGCCGAGCCCGTGTGGGAGATTGACGATCTCTCTCCTTCCTAGCCTGACCCGGGCTGGCTCAAGGCCTAGCGCGAGTTGGACGCCGAAGGAGAGAGTTGTCTTGAGGCTCGGCGAAGTGGAAGATTGCCACAGCAGATCGATGGCGGTGACTGCAGTGTCTTGTGGGCCGACTGGCGCGGAGTCGGCTAGTTCCTCGGCCAGTTTGATTGGATCTGCGTCGACCAAGGTGAGATCGTCGAACATGTCGGCGACGAAGTCGAGGGTTCCGAATGAAATCGTGTCTCCAGGGGAGAATTTGTCGCCGTCAACTCCTGATGTTGCTGGATCCATCGAGCTTGTAGATGTAAAACTTGCTGGAGCCCCTACCTGGCGTGCCAACTGTCGATGTTTTACATCGACAATATGAATATGGGGCTACCCGTAGATGGAAACTCGGTGGATTGCAAAGGAACACGGGGAAATTTATATTGGTTCAGGCCCTCAATGTGAGGTAATACCATACGTCCAGTTGTGATGTTATTCCTTTGAGGATTTGTGTTGATCTATGATCTTCTGCCCTCAGGGGGTGCCCTGCCTCCCCTTATATACTGGGGGACAGGGGTACAAGGTAGGAGTCCTAGCCGGATACGGCCAAGGGATCTCCTCTTAGAGATACAATTTATCCGACTAGGACTGTATATTCCTTATCGTACAAGGCAAAGTCTGCCGGGTGCTACTATATCTCTAATTACAAGGCTAGGCCCATCCTCTATCCGAGTGGCCCATATACTTATGATGAGGTACCCGGGGCCCATGGCCTCCACACGGCTTCATGTTGATCAGGCACAAAATCGTGCGGGGATATATACATATATATACTCCTGGTTTGGCAAGTTCTGGCCAAATCCTATTTATGTAAGATAACAGATTTTATCTCTAAACTACTGGCCAAACCTTTCCTAAACAGAGAAGTATGGCTTAGAGATAGATTACATCTTCTCACATTCCCCCTCAAACTAAACTTATTATGTTAAGATCGTTCTTGAAATCTTCAAACGAACACAGCGCAAGCGGTTTAGTAAATCCATCTGCAACTTGATCCTTGGAAGAAATATACTCTATCTCAAGAAGTCTTCGAGCTACTTGTTCTTGAACAAAATGATAATCAACCTCTATATGTTTCACTTGAGCATGGAAAACAGGATTACCTGAGAGATGCTTTGCCCCAATATTATCACACCAAACCTTCGTAGCCTTTGCTACATCTATACCAATTTCTTGAAGAAGCATCTATATCCACATAATTTCAGCTGTGACATTAGCCTATTCTGCTTCAGTGTTGGACCTCGACACTGTAGCCTACTTCCTTGCTCTCCATGAGACAAGATTTGAACCTAAGAATACTGCAAAACCTCCAATGGAGTGTCTGTCATCAATACAACCTGCCCAGTCTGCATTAGAGAAACCACTAACAAGCAAGGAAGGCGATCTACTGATCTTGAGTCCACATTTTATCGAATATTTAAAATATCTCAGAATCCTTTTAAGTGTTGTCCAGTGATCAACAGTTGGAGCATGCAACAATTGACATACCTTGTTAACAGAAAATGAGAGATCTAGTCAAGTTAACATCAAATACTATAGAGCTCCAACTCCACTCCTATACTGCGTTGCATCTTTGGGACCCAATAAAGTTCCACCATGAATTGACAACTTTTCTGAGGTGAGAAAGGGAGTACTCACTGGTTTGCAGTCCTGCATTCCTACTCGACGAAGGATATCACCAGCATATTTTTCTTGAGTTGACAACAGTCCATTCTGTACTTTAGTTACCTCAATACCACGGAAATAATGTAAGTCTCCTAAGTCCTTTAAGGCAAACTCCTTAGTGAGATCCTGTAAGAGAGCTGCAGTTGCACTAGATACTAAGCTGGCAATGATTATATCATCAACATAAATAAGAACAAAGACAATAATACTCCCTTTGCTATAAAAGAACAAGGATATATTTGCCTTGGATGCTTTGAAACCCAGGTCAATTAACTTTGCACTCAACCTGGAGTACCAACCCCTAGGAGCATGCGTTAACCCATATAGTGCCTTATCAAGCTTGCAAATGTAATTTGGGAACTTGGGATCCTCATACCCTAGAGGTTGCTTCATATAAACCTCTTCTTCAAGAATTCCGTGAAGGAAGGCATTCTGCACATCTAGTTGACGACGACTCCATCCTCTAGATACAACAATGGAAAGAATAGTGCGAATAGTAGCAGCCTTAACCATGGGACTGATTGTGTCCTCATAGTCTATTCCATACCTTTGCTAACCATGGGACTGATTGTGTCCTCATAGTCTATTCCATACCTTTGCTTAAAGCCTTTTGCAACCAACCTAGCCTTGTATTTATCAAGACTGCCATCAGCCTTCCTTTTAATCTTGTAGACCCACTTGCAATTGATTACATTCTTCCCTTTCTGCGATGGAACAAGATGCCAAGTCTTGTTTTTCATGAGAGCAAAATATTTTGCATCCATTGCTTCCTTCCAATTTTTATTATTAACAGCTTTATTTAAATTTTGTGGCTCACCAGAAGATGTAAAACAGGAGTATTTTACTGTACTGTCAGTGTATATCTTTTCTTTACGAATTCCGCTTTGCAGGCGTGTTTGTGGTCGCATGGGTACAGAAGTTCCCATGTCAGCCGGAGTCACATCCACTTGGTACAGTATGGTGCCATCATTGCTGGCTGACGTGGTACCAATCGAGGGCACCTGCCCCTCCTGTTCTTCGTGGGCCTGCTCTTCCTATGCCGACACCTGTCCTGCTGAGGATGGTTCTGCCGGCACCTGCATTTCTTGCGCCTGCATCTGCTAACTGATCACTTGGTCAAAATTGACAGGAGACGACGCCGATCCCTGCTCCTGCTGGTTTGTCTCCCGGTCAGAAATCCCAGGAGATGGCGCCAATCCCAGAGTTGCTGCTTCTCCAATATTTGCTGCATCCACCTCAGCTTGCATACCAGAGGCCTGCATATCTGTATTTTTCTACTACATTGTCTGCATTTTCTCCAAATAAATTGTTAGTAGGCGTATTATTAAACCCAAGCCACTGCTTTGTTCTGCCCCTGGAATAAAATTATGTGGCTGGAGAGAGGATGGCAGGAGAGAAATTTCAGCTCTCAAGTGGGCACTGGCATTAGCATGTAATTGGGAGAAAGGAAAAACATTTCCATTAAAAGTGACATCACGAGATATGTACACTCTCCTAGATGAAACATCAAGACACCCCTTATGAAGATAACTATATCCAAGGAACACACATTGTTTGGATCGAAATTGAAGTTTGTGATTATTGTATAGGCGAAGATTGGGCCAATAAGCACACCCAAAAACTCTAAGAAGAGAATAATTTGGCTTTTGATGGAATAGGCGCATTAAAGGAGTCTCATATTGGATAACTTTATTTGGGGTTTGGTTTATGAGATAAGCTGCGGTTAGGAAGGCTTCATCCCAAAATTTTAACGGCATGGAAGCATAAGCAAGAAGAGCAAGCCCAATTGTAACACCCTAAAAATTTCCTAATTAAATAAATCATGTGAAAAAGGAATTTTAGAAATTATTTTAAAAGTCTCAAGGAGTGAAATCATAAAAACCAGAGAAAATTCTCAACTAAATTTGGCCTAGAATAAATTTTATAAAATACTTTGATTAATCCTTTAGCTCCTGGAATTTTCTGGGAATTAATTGAGCAAGGAAAGTATTTTTAACAATTGGAATAAGCATTTTAGTATTTAAAGAAAAGAAAAACCTTTAAAAAACCCTTTTCCTGTTCCTAGGCCGAGTCCGGCCCATCCCTATGCTCTCTCCCCGCACGCGCGCTGTCAGCCCAGCAGTGGCCAGCCTCCACTTTTCTCTCCCTTCTCGTCGATAGGTGGGCCCCACCTATCGGATCTGTCTTCCCCACCGAGACCGAGCCCGCGCTGATGCCGTGCCCAATTCGAAGCCGATTCGATCTCCTTGTGCGCCCAATCCTCGAATTAGTTGAGGGGTTTTGATCCCCTCAACCTCCTTGTCCATTTCCCCCAAGAATCGCGGAGAGCAACGGATAGGAACAACTCCGATTCAAGCTTGTGAAGCTTTGGGACTCCGAGGAAGTCCTAATCCGTCACAGCGACCGAACCCGAGCTGATCTCTCCTCCCCTCCGCTATAAATAGCATCCCTCGGGCTCCTCTCTCTCCCTTTCCGCCGTCAACCAAGTTCGCCCTAGCCCCGTATGCCCTAGCACCGAAGCAAATCCAATCCGCCGCCGCCGCCGCTTTCTGGCTGAGCTTCGCTGTCACACCCTAAGATTTTCCCCTTAATAGTGCCACACAAAAATATATTAAAGAAATTGCCCAAAGAAATTGTTTAAAGAAGGCAAGAGAAATTAATTAATGAGGAAAATACAAAATATTAATCTACATGGCTAGGAATATTTTTCCTGTATTCCTCTGGCCAAAATATACTAATAGGAATTTTACTAGAATTTTTAGAGCAATAGAAGCATTTTTAATAATTCAAAACATGCTATCAGAATTAAAAACCACCTGGGAATTCTTTTTCCCTTTTCCTTTTCTCTTTTCTTTTCTCCTCCTGGGCTGCGGCCTGCTCCTGTGGCCCGCACACCCACGGGCCTCCTCTCTCCCTCTCCTGTTGACCGCTGGGCCCTGCCTAACCATCTTGTCTAATCCTCTGCTGAAATTGGAAAAAAAATCTAGGTATTGTTCACCCGAGAAGAGTTCTTTCCCTCTTTCTCTCGGTTTCTCCTGTTTTCTCGACCTGTTGACCCAATATTTTCACTTGGCAAGGTAGGTAACCTCATCGGACACACTTTTTATGTTGGGCCCCACCTCTAATTCGGACCCCATAGCCCAGCCAAGCCCAGGCCAACTCAGGCAGTCCGTATTCTCCATTGCCCAAGCGCGATCACGCAAGGATCTCTCTCCACCCGTGCGGCTCGACCATGTGGCTACCTCTGCACACCCCAGACCACGTGAGAGGGAGAGGCAGAGCCACCTTGGGACCTCATGAGATGCCCCTGACAGCCTTAGCAATGCCCTGCCCTGTCCTGTCTGTCTGCTGCACGCTTGCCCACGCACACACCATCGCGAGACCGATGGAGTAGAGTAGTGCCCCCCTCTCCTCTCCCTTCCCTGCCTTCCTTCTTAACCAAGCCCATGTCCTCCTTCCTCCCTAGCTCGTCCTCTTTCTCATGCACCCAAGGACCCAGGGGATTGCCCCTTGGTTCGCCGGGAACGTGAGGTGCCACCCATGGTGCCAGCAAGCACACGTCTTCCGTCTGGGAGCCCCGGTGAGTTTTACCTTGTCCAGCTATGTCACCATGTGTTCCTGCTCGACCTAACTCCATTTTTGCCCTCGGCATGTAGTAGGCACCATCGCAGCCCCATCGTGTTTCGTGATGCCAACCGGGTGCCGCCGTGACCTTGCAGCCGCTAAACTCCACCTTGGTGAGTTTAACGCTGTCATAGCTGTATCACCATCTCCCCTTCACTCATTGAACTCATCGCAGCGCTTGTCTGCAGCCTCCATTGTGAGCAACCCTGCCACTGAGCCGACCACCGCCACATCATTGCACCCCACCGCCCACACTCTTCGGTGAGCTCCTGTTTCTGCATGTCCTTTCTTTTTATTCCTGGGAGGCCACTAGTGCTCCCCACGTCCTTGGCTTGGCCTGTCATGCTGTTGTTTTGCCATCCACCCAAGCGACACCACCATGGCCACATGTGTGGATGAGGCTCAATCGGAGCATGGCCGCATGAATTAGAACCCTACGACCTTGCATGCAGGGCCCCTAGAGCTTCCCTGCGCCCCTGCATTCACTAGCCATGCACTAGAGCATGAGAGGACAGAGGTAGACAAGCCGTACTTTAGCTTGGCTTTTCACCGAACACCTTAGGTGCGCTTGTGTTTGAGTGAGCGACAGCCATCCCATCAGCCCCATGCAAACTAGGTAGGCCCCACTAGTGTTAGAACAGGATTAAACTGCGAGTAGTGCTGCTGCTATTGAATTCCCGATTTTGCCGGTCGTTGTTAATGTACGAAGACGTGTAGTTTGCATGTACGAAGACATCGTTTTTGGACCGAGGCGTTCGCCGCTACTGAAGCCTTTCCATAGATTTCACTTGTGCATCCAGTGACCCCTAGGCCCTAGAAACCCTCCATGCCTCCAAACGCCTTAGATTAATACTTCACGCCCGGTGGATTTCACGTGTTAGGCTGTTTTAGCGACGTGTGAGCGTGTGCGACTAACATCCTAGTGAGTTGGAGTATATCCACTTCTGGGAGCTATCCTTAGGTTCACAGTAGCACATATGTAGGTTTCATACCATATAAATGCCCCTAGAACCAAAAACGTCCCAATAGACCACCCGTTAAGTCGGTAGAATGTTTTTAGCCGTTTCAGCAGTTTGGTCGAGCGAGAACGCTATTTCTCATTTATTTTCAATTTTAAGACAGAGCAGACTTCGTTTAGCCATTTCTCCCTCATACGAACTCAGATTCAAGCGATTCTTTTTCCTAAATTCATCTAAAATCATGCACTTCCATATTCTTCAAAAATATTTGTACTTCCTGTACTGTTAAATTTTGCCATTGTTTTCATTGCATTCGTTTGGTATTCTCGTAGAGCATGACGTTGCTGACCCAGTTGAGGAGGAACCAGAGGAGTACCAGGAAGTCCAGGAGCAAGGCAAGCACCCCCTTGATCAATTTCTCCTATATTTCAAACTTACAAACTGTATTGATTGCAAACTATTATGCTTGCGATGTTTTACTTAGAAATGTGTGGGATTCTTGGGTAGTTAACCTCTTGTTGCATATGTCTTGTCCTTGTTACTTGAGTATCATGAATTCCTTGTCACCTATGTTGCCACCGAAAAAATCTGGGTTCATGTGGTTGGGAGGATGTCAATAGGTATGCTTAGTTTGCTAATTAATCAATGCTGCTTTTACTTGATTTTGGGGTGTTGGGGAAATGAAACATTTGTGTAATTATGAAAATGAACAGTGGGTAATTCCCCTGTGCTCTTGCTGGAAAACAAAAACTGAAAACATGCTTTTGACTTGGGCGAGTGGATGTAGTGTTTGGTGCCTTGTTTGTGGTACGGATTAGGTGGTTGTCTCGCCCGGGTCGCTATGGACCGATTCTATGGTGTAGCTAGAACCAAGAAACATAATACAAACCACATGTGGCTCTTATAGGGAGTCCCTAGCTTAGTATAATGTTGATACCTAGCACTAGACCCGCCGGTGGTAGTTGTAGGTCATTATTGTTGACATTGGGTTAGTGCGAGTTATGGTTATTGTCCATGACCTGAAGGTACCTTGATTATTGTTCGAGGGTGACCAACACATCGTGTGAGCCTTGGGGTTTTGGGAGGCCTACCAACTCACTAGGGATAGATCATAAGCGCGGGATATTGCTAGGTCAACAGTAGAAAGGCTTTGTCATTGATGGTGTGAGCCTCCTATGTGGTAGCTCATATTGTCCTTGTCATGTGGGTATAGTTGTACACACTCTCGAGAGTTAAAACTATTCAAATAGTCGTATCCTCGGTTATGGATGACTTGGGAAATTCTCCACTGTAGTAGATTTAAATTTTGGGAACTGTTTTAGGGAAAATCATGGTGCGAATGGGGAGTTCGCTGGGCTGGTTGTGGCAACGTGTTGCCACGGTTGGCTGGCATGGGCAGGGAGCCTAGATGGTTGGAAACACTTGGGGTCGATGCTTACATACTTAATTTACTGTGCTGGCTTGATTTACAAAGATTTCGTTGCAAAACCGCAATGTTTTCGCTATGTATATTATGATTTATGCAAAGTGTAGAACCTGAACCATTCCTTGTTTATCTTCGCATATTATGGAATACCATTGCAAATACTAAAAGTCTTGCAGAGTACGTATTGTACTCACACACACTTGTGTGACTTCTTTTTTTTTTAGAGATGATTGAGAGGGACCTGACAATCGGGTACTTCTATGCAGCGGGTTTTGGAGACGACGACGATGGTGCTTACTAGGGCTTACCGGTCGGTTGCCTGTGGGTGGGCAGAGGCACACTTGCTGGTTTTCAGTGACTATATTATCTTGTTTCCACTATTGAACTTTTTGTTATTTTGTTGTTCTATTTGGCCGGTCGGCCTCTATGTAATCGCTAAGTCTAGACTCTTGTACGACTTATGTTTGGACTGCTGTGAGCTGAACCTGTGATGTATGGATTATGATGTCGATGTTGAATGTGTGTGCTAGGAATTGATTGTGGGACGAGCATGGTACACACATAGGGTTCGGGGTCAAACCCTGGTCCGATAGCGTTGGTATCAGAGCCATACCGACCAAGGTTAAGTCATAGTAAGCCATGTCATTAGGTAGGTTTTGGTTTGGAAAACTTCTATTCAAAACTCTCATCTATCTTCTAAAAACTCTAAGTATTCATATTACCTATTTAGCGTATCATTTTACTCTACTTACCTCCCTTTGGACAAAAGGTTTTGTCTTAAACTTATGCTTCAATGTTCAAAACTGCAGCGGCTGCCCCTTTCTTTTGAAAAGCAGCGGCCCTTGCCCTTGAAAATGGTTTCAAGTACTTTTGAATATTAGTTCTAAATGGTTTTAAAAAGTCGTTAAATCTTATTGAAAAGCTACTGCAAAATGTTTGCAAAAGATGCTACAGCAAAATCTAAAGTTCTATCTCCTTACCTACTGTCATTTGGTTTGAAGATGATCTTTGTGCTGCATGCTAGACGTTATTAACATTATAGGTTAAGGACTTAAGGGGGGTAGTAGTACTGGGATGGAAAGCGTTGCATCTTACTTTCATTCTTGTTGTTTATCTCTTGCCGGTTGTGCGATATACTTGTTATGTTCGCATCACCCATGCTTGTTTGTAATCTGAAAACTAATTGCTAAAACTTGTGAAAACTAAGGAATATATCATATATCACTGACCTCATTTAGTTTTACTACTAACCTGCCCAACTTTCATTTCTGAAATCATGATTTTTGTTGTTGCTAACTTGTTGCAGATGGCCGAGTGGGTTGTTTGCCTTTGGACCAGTGACGCCGGCCCCACCGGTTTGCCACGTGATTTGTGGAACATGCTACAGCGTGCACACTATCACCACCCTCCTGAGTATACGGTTGCTCACACCAACATTGGCCCTGCTTCAGTTGAGTACCGTGCACGAGTTCTTATACTTGCTAGGGCTTATGTTGGGAGCCAGCCCTTGGAGTTCACTGGCTATGGCTCCTCCCTCCACAGAGCATCAACGATGCTGCCTACATTGTATGGCACACATGCTGCTCCTCCATGTGGAGTTGGCTTCAATACCCGTACATCCGCACGCCCTTTGGGAGAGGAAGTTCACCTCTACCTCTCAGCTGAACATGAGCCAACCATGTCCTTCGCAACTTGGCAAGAGTACGTGCACTCCTAGATCGTACCACAACCGTGTCATCGGCTTGGAGCTGCGACAAGCTCCTGGGCGCATCGCTCACCTGGAGCGCCTCATTGAACTTATGTGTATGGGCCATATTCCCCGCATCGAGCTGTATGGGTGTGGAGGATATTGCTGCACCTGCCCCTGCTGCAGCACATAGGCTACTGTACTCCTACTTCGCTCTACACCTGTGCCAACACCGGTTGCCCAGGAGCCGATGGTAGTACTAGCGCTGCCTGCTAACCGGTGCCCCGCTCAGCTGCTCCAACTCAGCACTCACACGCATGACAGCTGCAGAGTATCGTGGCCTCTTCAAGCCGGTTGAGTCTGAAAGCTCACGTTCAGCTCAGCGACAATCAGGTCATCGCCCCTGCTCCACATGGAGGTCTGCTGCAGATGAGGAGATTATGAGTCATTTGTACCGCTTCACCAGAAGATGGTGAGATATAGGAGCTTAACCAGAGAGGTATTCACAGTTGTAGAGCTCACAGTAAGTGGTGTTTTGTAGTGAGCGAGTAGTGCTTTGCTTCGGCCGTAGGCATGGGTGGCTGTGATGGATGATGATGTGATGTAATGCATGGTATTGTGTCGTTAGCTGCTCGATTCACTCAGCCCATGGGCTTTGTATGTTTGTGAATCGACTAAGGCTTGTCCCATGTTTATGTACTATAAGACTTAAGTGTTTCTATGTGGCTTAATGAATCTTATTTTGTGTTTTGGTTGACATTTTATTTGGAATTTTTTTGTCTCTGTTCTTGGGCTGTTTAGATTTCATCCTATCAACAGTCTAGTAGTACTAGCTTATACATCCTTATGCACGTAGTAATCGGAAGATTGTTGTACAAGATGACTACAGCACGGACCCATTCCGCAGCACGAGTGGCTCAGGAAGGAGATCCTTCTAAACCACAGCACCATGGTCAACCCCAGCACAAAGGTGCACAGGGTGGCCAAGATAGGCCCATGCCGGTGCAACCTGCCGGTGGACAGCAACCTGGTCCTACCTTGGTGGAAGTGCTCATGTTGGCCGAGCAAAACCACATGGCACAAACTCAATTGCTTGAGAGGATTGAAAGGAACACCACTGCACGTGGTGCAGCCGCACAAGCCATTGGAGGAGCACAACATTGGGCAACAATCAGCCATCCAGTTGTTTGATTTCCAACCAAGCCCACTTTTGCGCGTTCTGAGGATCACTTGATGCCGATGACTGGCTGCATACAGTAGAGAAAAAGCTTGACTTGGTTCACTGTGATGATGCTGAGAAGGTGGCATTTGCAGCAGAACAGATTCACGGTGCCGCTAGTGATTGGGGGGACAATTACCGTGCAATGCAACAAGAAGGCCATGTTGTAACGTGGAATGAGTTTAAGGGAGAATTTTGCCAAAGCACACATCCCAGCTGGTATCATGGTAAGATCAAGAGGAAGAATTTGAAACTCTGAAGCAAGGCAAATGTCCGTCAGTGAGTACCTCACCGCTTCAACCATCTTGCTCACTATGCGCTGCCGACCTACCAATGAAGAAGCAAAGATGGAGAAGTTCCTGGAAGGATAGATGAAGAGATGCAGCTGGCCTTTGAGCTGTTTGACTTCCTGACTTTCCCACTTTGGTGAATAAGGCCATTGATGGGAGCACAAGCCATCGGGCAATAGTGGAGTCCCACAAACGTAAGTGGGCTGCACACAAGCCAGCGGAGGGAGCTCCTCACACAGCGCGTGTGGCGTCCCGCAACTGTTCGGGCCGCCGGCACCAGCGCTGGCAAGGTATCCAATGTCACCACAAGCAAGGCCACAGCCACCAGCCCTCATCGTGTGCCTCAGCGCCCCTCGCCCGCTGCAACAAGCTACCGACTTCAGGCCGGTAGACTGCTACAATTGTGGAGAGTAATAACAGGCATTTACTCAATCGTGCCCAAGAAGGTACCTGGTCAATTTAGTTTGCGCCTCCATGTGCTCCAGCCAGATCAGCTGCGCATGGGAGAGGCCGTGGGCACCACCAGCCGTAACCCAGCCAGGTCTGCTAGAACCTTGGAGGGGCAGGGTAATCATGTGACTGCACGAGGAAGCTCAGGACCATGCGCCTGTTGTGGTGCTTGGTATGTTTCTTTGTGAACTCAGCCCCTGCACATGGTTTTATTTGATTCTAGAGCTTTCAATTCTTTCATATCCAAGATTTTGCGCAAATCATCAAATGAAAGTTGGACACCTAGTTAACCCAATGATAGTGACAATCACCTGGTAGAGATTTGAAACAAAACTAGTTTGCACCGACGTTACCTTGTTATCAATGGCAATAAGTTGCAAATTTGATTGTGCTTGGGACACAAGTTTTAGATGTGATACTTGGGGGATTGGCTCTCAAGCACAAGGGTTGATCAACTGTGAAAGTAGTCCATCACACTTCACGAACACAGCCGGGGATCGGGTAAGTTTGTCTCTAATAGAACTGTACCTCTCATTCTCTCTCATGCAGCCTTGTTGGTAGGGAAATAAGCCAGGTTCCCCGAGTTTGTGAGTACCCTGACATCTTCCAGATGAGTTACCCGGTATGCACCCGACAGAACATGGAGTTCGTGATAAGAGCTGCTGCCCGACAGCCCCAATATCCAAACGGCCCTACCGATGCCAGCCTATATGACGCGCGGAACTGAAGGAACAACTTATGAGCGAGCGAAACAAAGGATTCATTCAGCCAATTGCACATCACCAGGATCTCCCGTGCTGTCTAGAGATGAAGGATCACACTCTAGATGTGCGTCGACTACCGATGTTAAATGAGGTTACCTCAAAAACAAAATACCCGCTGCCCTGTTATGATGACTTTGTTTGATCAATGGTGGGGCACGTGTTATTCTCAAAGATGACTTGAGAACTAGGCTACTTTCAGCTGAATCAGGACCCAATGATATCCAAAGACAGCTCACACACAGTACGTTTGTACGAGTACACCGTATTGTCTTTTGGACTACTAAGCGGCAAGCCTTCATGAACTGATGAATAAGATTTTTATGAGTACTTTGGAATATTTTTTAGTATCTTTTGATGACATCACTCAGCTTACTCGAGCATGAAGATACAAGCATGGAAAGGCTCATTCTGACTAGTATCTGGATAACTTCGAGAGCACCAGCGTGGTATAGTATGCAAAATTTAGCAAGTGTGAGTCTGGTTCGTGTCTGAGGAAGTTCGGATCTCCTTGGTCATGTGCTATCGAGGTGGGAGTACCATTGATCCAAGCAAGGTCCAAAGGTTGAATTGGTATAACAACCCAGAATGTTTTGGACATAAGACATTTTCTGGATTGGCTATTCATACTACCGCCGGTTCACTGAAGCTCTCCTTCTAAAAGATTGCTAGAACTAATTACTCAAAGCTGACTTTGAATGAAGGAAAGAGGTTGAATGGACTAAGGAATGTGAAGAAAGCTTCTAGCATAAAGAAAAGACTGACCACAGCACCCGTCGTTGCTTAGTTTAAGATCGTTGCAAGATGTTGGCAAACGCTCGAGTGTATTATGTGGACGCATCTCGTTAGGCTTGCTGCGTATTAATCGCAACAGAAGGAAGGTGTAGCCTATGCATCGCGACAATTGAGACCACATGAGCAGAAGACCCTACGCATGACTTAGAACTAGTAGCTATTGTGCATGCCTTGAAGATGGTAGCGCATTACTTGATCGGTAATCGCTGCGAGACATATACTCAGATCACAAGAGCCTAAAATATTATTCACACAAGTGGATTGACCTGAGGCAAGGAGACATGGCTGAGTTAATAAGGACTATGACTAGGCATAAATTATCACCGGGAAGGCCAACGTAGTTGCAAACCGCTGAGTCCGGAAGCACATTGCATAGTCTCACATAACGCAATTGGAACAACCTGAGTTGTATAAGGTAATTCAATCCTCAACTGGATATTGGGTGTGTATGGTTGTGTTGTCAGCCACGTGGAGCAGCGACGTTAGAAGACTAAATTCTTGAGCCCAACTGAAGACAGAGCGAAGTCCAAGCAAATTAAGCCAGCCATAGAGAGGGAAACCTCGATCGACACATGATGAAAATGGAGGGTTAGGCGGGACAGCGAATATGTACATCCAAAGATAAAAGGGTCAGCCCATCTGGAAAGAGAGCCATGAAACATTGTACTCAATTCATAGCCCGGTATAGTGCAAGCATGTTCAAATTAAGGAGAGAGGATTTGGGTGGCAGCATGAAGCGAGATATAGCTGATACGTGGTCGCCTGTGAGTTGTCAGGAGTGAAGCTGAGCACAAAGGCCAGCCGGGCTACTATAGCCATTACAATATCCTGGAATGGAACTGCAACCGAAGTGGAATGGATTTCATTCACTAGTCTGCCAGGTCAAGCGAGGCCAATGATCATATGGTTAGTGGACGTCTTGACAAAGAAGCACCTTTAACCAGTGAAAACACTGACAAAGAACCAAGCTAGCTGAATTGTATTTCTCCTCGGTTTTTGCTGCATGGGTCCGACAACGGATATTTCGGATCGAGTGCCCTGTTCATCTCACATTTGGAACGGTTGCAGCCAGCAATGGGAACCACCTAGCTTTAGCAC